>JANJGN010000007.1:179423031-180163031 GCA_026770705.1 Isurus oxyrinchus | reverse complement strand
CTCTCTCTGTGTACAAGTTGGAAGAGAGGACCTGTATCCCTTTGTACATCCCCAAAATCCCAGACACATCCCAAAACCCTTCACAGACAAGTACTTCTGAAGTGTAGTCACAGTTGTAATGTATGAAACGTGGGAACCAAACTGTGTGTTTATTTGGGGGAGATGGTGATGTAGTAGTAAAGTCACTGGACCAGTAATCCCAGAGGCCCAAGCTAATGCTCTGGGGACATAATTTCAAATCCCACTACAGCAACTAGTGGAACTTAAATTCAGTTCATTAATGTGGAAGTCCATGATGGTGATTATCAATTGTTATAAAAGCCCATCTGGTTCACTGATGTCCTTTAGAAAAGGAAGTCTGCCCTCCTTACCTGGTCTGGCCTACATGTGACTCCAGACCCACAGCCATGTGGTTGACTCTTAACTTCTGTCTGAAACTTTCTAGCAAGTCACTCAGTTCAAGGACAATTAGGGATGAGCAACAAATGCTGGCCTTGCCAGTGACACCCACATCCCATGAAAGAACTTAAAAAAAAAGCAGCAAGATCCCACAAACAGCAATGTGATAACGACCAGACAATCTGTTTGGTTAGTGAGGCAAAACTGAAATACAGGTGCAGCACCTCAAATCCGCCCCCTCACGAGGACATGCCGGATTTCGGACATTGCCAGATTTTGCGTGATTTGGGTCAGGCCTGGTCGGATGGGGTCAAGGGTCGCTTGGAGTTTGTGAAAGGGCAGTGCGCAATGCGGCAAAGTCAGTAACTAGTCTGGAGCCACACCGGGCCAATGCAGTGTCTGGAAGAATTGACATCAAGATAGGTGGAAAAGTAAGTTGTCAAGAGGAGGTGAAGAGTCTACAAAGGGATATAAATAGGTTATGTGAGTGGGGAAAGATTTGGAAGGTGGAGTATAATGTGGGAAAATATGAACTTGTCCATTTTGGCAGGAATAATAGAAAATCAGCAAGTTATTTAAATAGAGAGAGAGAGATTGCAGAACTCAGTGGTACAGAGGGATCTGGGTGTCCTGGTACATGAATCACAAAAAGTTAGTTTGCAGATGCAGCAAGTGATTAGGAAGGCAAGTGGAATGTTGCAGTTTATTGCAAAGGGGAGTGGGATATAAAAGTAGGGATGTTTTGCTCCAGTTGTACAGGGTGTTGGTGAGACCACATCTGGAGTACGGTGTAGAGTTTTGGGCCTGAATTTGACCCTTGGCGGGCCCAGGGGGCTGGTTGTGGAACAGACCACCCACCATGATCAGCCCCCGACCCCGATTTCACACTGTCTGGCCGATTAACAGCGCCGAATCGGGCACTGCAAAGCTCAGCGCTGCCAGGGTGGGGGTGGGGAGAGGGTGAGGGTGGGCGATGATGTCCCCGTGGGCACGGGGGTGTGTGCGCTGAGACAGAGCTCCCAGGAGGCGGAGAGCTGCCTCACTGCCCTGCGGACCCGAAAATCATTCAGTAAAGGTGTAAAAAGCTGCAAAAAAGGTCTAGGCCTCACAATCAAACATCTGAAAATATCGTTGCTAAAAATTCTGTCCAATGATATTTATTGTCATTTTACTTCCTACCGGAGATTTTATCCGCCCTTGGATGGGGTTTGATGAAACGTGAAGGCTTCCTGGCCGATTTACCCGTCCACTAACCGTAAGGTTGGACAGGCCACAAAAAATCGGAAACAGTTAATTGTCGGAGGATGTGCTTCCAACTTATGAGCGAGCCTGTCAAGTGAAATATTGCGCCATGAGGTTGGGACGCTCACCCGATTGGCCCCTGGCCTCCTTACTTAAGAAAGGACATAAATGCGTCAGAAGCAGTTCGGAGAAGGTCCACTCAGCTCATTCCTGGGATGAGGGGCTGATCCCAACTGGAAAGGCTGGGCAGGTTGGGCCTCTGCCCATTGGAGTTTAGAAGGATGAGAGGTGATCTTACTGAAACGTGTGAGATTCTGAGGGGATTTGATAGGGGTGGATCCCAGGAGGATGTTTCCACTTGTGGGAGAGACTAGATTCAGGGGATTTAGTTTGAGAATGGTTTTAAGACGGAGATGGGGGAGGGAAATTTTTTCTCTCAGAGGGTCGTTAGTCTGCGGAATTCTCTCCTCCAGAGAGCAGTGGAGGCTGAGTCATCGAGTTTATTCAAGGCTGAGTTAGATAGAATTTTGTTGGACAAGGGAGTCGAGAGGGGAGGCAGGAAACTGGCGTTGAGAGCACAGCCAGATCAGCCATGATCTTGAGTGGCAGAGCAGGCTCGAAGGGCTGAGTGGCCTACTTCTGCTCCTACCTTCTATGCTCCTATGAATCATTTATGCAAAGGCAGCAAAAAGTTCACCCCCCCCCCCCCACCCCCCCCACTCCCAAGTCGTGTACGGTAACATAGCGACAAGTAACTGGTGAGCAGAAACTAGAAACCTACACACACGAGCAGAAAGGAGCTGTGGGAAGGGGGTTTGTAACATGAACAGAACAAGTGAGGTTAGCAAGTACCTCACCAGCTGACCAAACAGCAGAAATACATCCAAGAACCCAGTAAGAAACTGTATAACCGGACATGGCACTAAAACAGCAGTGCCAAGTGGTGTCAACTGTGCTTGAATGGCTAGCACGTTTGCCTCTGAGTCACAAGGATATGGGTTCAAGCCCCACTACAGAGACTTGAGCACAAAATCCTAGACTGACGTTCCAGTGCAACACTGAGGGAGTGCTGCACTGTCAGAGGTGCCGAAATTCGGAGGAGACATTAAATCGAGGTCCCGAATGGCCGCAGGTGGGGGTAAATAATCCCATCGCCACTATCCCCAGTGGAATTCTCCCTGACATCCTGGTCAATATTTGTCCTTCCACCAACAGCAATCAGGTTACCTGTTCACTATCGCATTGCTGTTTGTGGGAGCTTGCTGTGTACCAACGAACTGTTGCGAGGCTTCAAAAGTGCCCAAGCAGCTGTGAAGTGCTTTGGGCGCTCCTGAGTTTGCGAAAGGTGCTATATAAACGCAAGAATTCCTTTCTGCCTGCAGCGGGTATGATTGAGAGGCGGTTTGATTCAGCGGTTATGGTGCTGGGTGAGTGTTGTGTGCCCCCAAGGGAGAACAGATGGATGTTTGAGAGGATTCTGTTGCTCCAGGTTCTGTGATGTTCCATATGTTATTAGCTGAGTGCAGCTGCTTGTGGGACACTGTCTGCAAACCTGCCCCGGCGCCACCTGATGAAGATTACAGCTCCGTGTTGTGCTTTGCGTGTATTTTTAAACCTTCTTCAGACAACCCTGCCAGCGGCTGAGAACAAGCTCTTATTCATTTGTTTAGTCTCTGACTTTATCCCCACCTCCCCACCAGTCACAGGAAACTTGGTTAGAGGACACGTGGGTTGGGGTAGGCAGCTCTGTGCTCCAGGCAGCATCATATCGTAAAGGTATCGTGGAACTGGAGGACGTGCAAAATAGACTCGCAAGAATGGTACCGGAACGAAGAGGTTATATCTATCAGGATAAGAGAAGGCTGAGCAGTGTCCCAATTTTAACATTACGAAGGGGCTTGATAGGATAAATACAGAGAGGGTGTTTCCACTTATGAGGTAGACCGATAGTAGGGACCATAAGTCATTATAAATAAAATGAGGAATTCAAGAGAAACTTCTTTACCCAGAGAGTGGTCAGAATGTGGAGCTTACTCCCAGCGCCACCTATCCATTTTAGGGGAAGCTGGATAAACACATGAGGGAGGGAGGCCTGAATAGAAGGTGAAATGAGAAAGGGTGGGACGGGGCTCAGGTGTACAAGACAGATTCACAGTGTCAGTAAATCTTCTCACCCCTTCCCCCCACCCCTGCTGCTGCCTGTGGGACTCTGTCATCATCTCAAACCTGTTCGTTATTTGCACAGTTAAACCATCGCTGGCTCAGTCAGACCCACTGTCGACAAGAACTCGGGCCTGCGTCTCCTGCCAAAGCTTCATTTCTGGGTTTAGTGAGGTGCTGTGTCTGCTGCTTGCCTCTCCCTTTCTGTAATGACCCAGCCCCTCTGGCGTGCAAGTTACTTTATAAATAAGAAAGTGTTTCATGGAAGGGATTAGATTCCAAGTCCAGAGGCGAAAGGTCACCTAAATTTAGGCTGAAATCAGGAAGCAGTTTTTCAACAAAAGGCAGCTGGAAATCTGGAACTCTCTCTCCACCAAAAAAAAAAGCTGTTGAGGCTGTGGGTCAATTGGAGTTTTCAAGAGTGAGATTGTTGCTGGTAAGTGTATCGAGGGATGTGAAACACAACAAAACAGGGCTAAGATTCATGGGAATTGGATCATTATCTGAAAAGTAAAAATGTGCAGGTCTACGGGAAAAAGGTAGGTGAATTGCTCCTTCGGAGGCCAGCACAGACATGACAGGCCAAATGGCCTCTTTCTGTGTTGTAACTATTCTATAATTCTGAAAAAAAGAGACACGGTCGAAGCTTTCTGTCTTGCACTCATCAGGACACTCGCAAGGGGAAAATAACAATTTGTGTTGTATATGAAGAGAGTGCTGATTGGTTGGCAATTGGCATTGTCATGGAGAATGCACCAGTGATAGAGGCTGACAGTTAACTGCCAAGCATTGTTTGAAATTTAAACCAGGCAGCTTGACCGTGATTATTGGTCAAGGCATTGCCCTGGGGAATAAGTCAGCGAACGGCTGTCACTTATTTTGTTTAGCTGAAACAGGTACAATGTGTGTACACGTTCTTTCTGTCTGCAAAGAACAGGGCCCCGTGTATTAATATATGCAGCTTCCAATACATGTAAATGCGCCACACTGCGAGCCAACTGACAATCTTAATTTGGTTGTCAGCGTAATTCTTAGCACCCTGAGGATTATTTAGCAAATGTTGTCTGATCGTGGAATTACATCTAATGTTGGTCACCGTGTTTTGATTTCGTGAGCATGGGCTGGTTGGGTAGAGTCTGTACCCTGCCCATTTCGAGAGTTGCTGGGACATGCTGTTTGATGTGATCCAAACATGTACACACATTCCGCCTGTTCCCATAATTCTATGATCTGGTTAAACAGGGAGACTCAAGACACTGAATGGTCTCCTCCTGTTCCTGTGTAACAGGATCAAGGGGCTGAATGGCCTCCTCCTGTTCCTGTGTAACAGGATCAAGGGGCTGAATGGCCTCCTCCTGTTTCTGTGCTATGTTCCCATCAGCTTGGTCTGCAATTAAACTCTGAAACAAATGATCAGGCTGCAAGCGTAGCATCTGAAGCCTGTCATTTCTGAAACAAAGTCACAAGGGCTTTTTATGTCCCTTTGACATTTGGATCGTTTTATAAACGATGATTCACACGGTTTCATGTGAGAAATGCCATCTCTTCCCATTAACAACATGTCCTCAAATTGCTGCTGATACCAGGACCCAGCTTCTGTCACCCACTGGTTACTGAGTGAAGGTGCACTTCAATCAACAGCTGAAGGGGCTGAATATTTGCCCAAGTTACTCACTCTGGATATTTCAGTAATAGCTGATAAAATCATTGACTATTGTGTGGAATCAGATAATTAGATTACACAGATTGTACAAACTACAATTACTCTGTGCATTGTGCAGTGAGTGACTAAAATTTACAGAATAAACCTATACTTAACATGTCAGAGAACAGAAACCCTTCATTACAGTTCAATGCTTGCATCAATATACGAGATTGGGATAGAATTTGTTTGGATCAAAACTTCAGCAGAATTGGAAAACCAGATTAGGATTTTAACTGGTTTCCTAACTCTGCACCCTCCTCCAGCCCCTACAACCCTCCCTATCTCTGTAACTTCCTCCAGCCCCTACAACCCTCCCTATCTCTGTAACCTCCTCCAGCCCCTACAACCCTCCCTATCTCTGTAACCTCCTCCAGCCCTTACAACCCTCCCTATCTCTGTAACCTCCTCCAGCCCCTACACCCCTCCCTATCTCTGTAACCTCCTCCAGCCCCTACAACCCTCCCTATCTCTGTAACCTCCTCCAGCCCCTACAACCCTTCCTATCTCTGTAACCTCCTCCAGCCCCTACAACCCTTCCCTATCTCTGTAACCTCCTCCAGCCCCTGCAACCCTCCCTATCTCTGTAATCTCCTCCAGCCTCTACAACCCTCCCTATCTCTGTAACCTCCTCCAGCCCCTACAACCCACCCTATCTCTGTAACCTCCTCCAGCCCCTACAACCCTTCCCTATCTCTGTAACCTCCTCCAGCCCCTACAACCCTCCCTATCTCTGTAACCTCCTCCAGCCCCTACAACCCTCCCTATCTCTGTAACCTCCTCCAGCCCTTACAACCCTCCCTATATCTGTAACCTCCTCCAGCCCCTACACCCCTCCCTATCTCTGTAACCTCCTCCAGCCCCTACACCCCTCCCTATCTCTGTAACCTCCTCAGCCCCTACACCCCTCCCTATCTATGTAACATCCTCAGCCCCTACAACCCTCCCTATCTCTGTAACATCCACCAGCCCCTACAACCCTCCCTATCTCTGTAACCTCCTCCAGTCCCTACACCCCTCCCTATCTCTGTAACCTCCTCCAGCCTCTACACCCCTCCCTATCTCTGTAACCTCCTCCAGCCCCTACACCCCTCCCTATCTCTGTAACCTCCTCCAGCCCCTACAACCCTCCCTATCTCTGTAACCTCCTCCAGCCCCTACAACCCTCCCTATCTCTGATTACCTCCTCCAGCCCCTACACCCCTCCCTATCTCTGTAACCTCCTCCAGCCGTATTACCCTCCCAGATCTCTACGATCCTCCAATAGGGGCGTCTCACTCATCTCCGATTTCCGTCACTTCAACACTGCTGCCTTGTTTCCTACTGCCTGGGCCCCTGGGTTCTGGAATCCCCTCCCAAACCTCTCGGCCACTCAGCCTCTTTCTCTTTTAAGGCATTCAACTTTCCTCTGTTGACCAAGCTTTTTGTCACCTGTCCTAATATCTCTTGGTGAAGCTCGGTGTCACATTTTGTTTGATAATGTTCCTGTCAAGCGTCTTGGAAGGTTTTACTACTAGAGAAGACTAGTTACTGCTGGCTGTGTGCCAGGAATCCGAATGATATATTACTGACAATGAGCAGACAGAGCTTGGAAACAGGTTTAATGTTGATGCAATTCCTCCAATAATTCCACCCTGATGAATGATCTCGCCACATTCGATCAGAGAGAGTTTAGGTTAGCCGAACCTGAAGATGGACAATCATGTCACGTGGATTTTATCACCGTCTCTTTCAGTGGACGAGCTTCATTCTGTTCTGACCACTGGGGTTTGAGAGTTACCAACGCTCTAGGGTTTGGCTTGGAGCCTCCCAGGCTTCGGGATTAATCTCCAGGATGCCTGTGTCCGAACTCTAGGAGGAAAATCACAGGCTCATTAAAAACAAGATGCTTTTAAAACATTTTGAACTCTTCTGTCCATTAGTTATTGTTGGAGACAGAACCGAAGGCTGTTTGACTGAGGATCAAGGGATCGTCCAATCAGAGGCTGTTCGCTTTCCAATTGGCTATGGGGGGTTGGCACCATGGGGGTGGAGTTGTCCTCTCAGCCTCTCTCCCCTCCCTCCTTTAAGACCCCCCCCCCCCCCCCCAAAACCCACCTTTTTGACCAAGCTTTTATTGTCACCTTCCTGATATTTCCTGCAGCTTTTTAGTGTCAGGTTTTGTCTGTTTAACCTCCCCTCTTTGAAAACCTTGGGACATTTTCATATGGTAAAGGCGCTATATAAATGCAAGGAATCCTTTAATGCAGAGGAAACTGGGAGAAAGGATTAACCAGGTTCTGTTTACAATGAAGAGAGGAAATTCAACACAAGGCAGAGAGCCAGAGTGAGGATTTACAGTGAGGAGTGAGACGGGGATGAGTGAGCCAGAGTGAGGATTTACAGTGAGGAGTGAGACGGGGATGAGTGAGCCAGAGTGAGGATTTACAGTGAGGAATGAGACGGGGATGAGTGAGCCAGAGTGAGGATTTACAGTGAGGAGTGAGACGGGGATGAGTGAGCCAGAGTGAGGATTTACAGTGAGGAATGAGACGGGGATGAGTGAGCCAGAGTGAGGATTTACAGTGAGGAGTGAGACGGGGATGAGTGAGCCAGAGTGAGGATTTACAGTGAGGAGTGAGACGGGGATGAGTGAGCCAGAGTGAGGATTTACAGTGAGGAGTGAGACGGGGATGAGTGAGCCAGAGTGAGGATTTACAGTGAGGAGTGAGACGGGGATGAGTGAGCCAGAGTGAGGATTTACAGTGAGGAGTGAGATGGGGATGAGTGAGCCAGAGTGAGGATTTACAGTGTGGAGTGAGACGGGGATGAGTGAGCCAAAGTGAGGATTTACAGTGAGGAGTGAGACGGGGATGAGTGAGCCAGAGTGAGGATTTACAGTGAGGAGTGAGACGGGGATGAGTGAGCCAGAGTGAGGTTTTACGGTGAGGAGTGAGACGGGGATGAGTGAGCCAGAGTGAGGATTTACGGTGAGGAGTGAGACGGGGATGAGTGAGCCAGAGTGAGGATTTACAGTGAGGAGTGAGACGGGGATGAGTGAGCCAGAGTGAGGATTTACAGTGAGGAGTGAGACGGGGATGAGTGAGCCAGAGTGAGGATTTACAGTGAGGAATGAGACGGGGATGAGTGAGCCAGAGTGAGGATTTACAGTGAGGAGTGAGACGGGGATGAGTGAGCCAGAGTGAGGATTTACAGTGAGGAGTGAGATGGGGATGAGTGAGCCAGAGTGAGGATTTACAGTGAGGACTGAGACAGGGATGAGTGAGCCAGAGTGAGGATTTACAGTGAGGAGTGAGACAGGGATGAGTGAGCCAGAGTGAGGATTTACAGTGAGGAGTGAGACGGGGATGAGTGAGCCAGAGTGAGGATTTACAGTGAGGAGTGAGACAGGGATGAGTGAGCCAGAGTGAGGATTTACAGTGAGGAGTGAGACGGGGATGAGTGAGCCAGAGTGAGGATTTACAGTGAGGAGTGAGACGGGGATGAGTGAGCCAGAGTGAGGATTTACAGTGAGGAGTGAGACGGGGATGAGTGAGCCAGAGTGAGGATTTACAGTGAGGAGTGAGACGGGGATGAGTGAGCCAGAGTGAGGATTTACAGTGAGGAGTGAGACGGGGATGAGTGAGCCAGAGTGAGGATTTACAGTGAGGAGTGAGACGGGGATGAGACATTCCAGAGGGGAAATGGAAAAGCGAGTGAAAGAGTAAAGTTGGGAGCAGAGTGTGGCGATGGCTGAATCATTGTTTGGGGCAATGGGGGGGGGGGTCACACAGGGGAGGGTGCAACGAACATGAGACAGAGGGTGGAGGGTGAACTCTTCTCCTGAGGAGGGAATCAAACCCTGACAACTCACTCCTCCCTCAGACACCCAGCGGAGGAATCCTTCCAGCCAGCAAGCCCTGCTTTCCCCCTCTGCCTCTCCGCCTTCAGGCGCCCAGCTCAAATCCTTCTCTTTCATTCTCCGCTAAAACGTTTCTCTCCTTTTTCCCTGCTCTGGTCCACTCCCTCTGCTGAACGTTCCCAGCTGTTGGTCTATGGGAGTTGCTGAGAGCCGTCAGAACCCTCAGGAAGTGGCCGGACAGAAGTGGTGGGTGGGGGTTGGTGGGGTTGGGGTTGGGGGTGGGGGCTTGTGGGGAGGGGTGGGGGGGGGGGTAGTGTGGTGATGTGGGGCAAATTGAAATCTACACCCATCTGGAGCTGACAGAAGCTGAATATAAAGCCTGACTGACAGACAGTGCTGGAAGCTGGGACAACAACAGTAAATCTGAGCTATTAGCACCCGTGTAACTGAGACAGGCTGTGTCCAGAGAACAATTAGTCATTTGTAACTATGTGATGGTTGAATTAATTAACAGTGTTCGGTTCTGGCATAGTAATGCAGAGGATCAGTTCACTTTGTGCAATCCACATTTTAATGGAATAGAAACAGAAAATGCTGGAAAAGTTCAGCAGGTCTGGCAGTGTCTGTGGAGAGAGGAACAGAGTTAATGTTTCAACTCTTCTTCGGAGCTTTGAATAGGTTCAGCCGTGTCTCAGTGGGCAGGACTCTCATCTCTGAACCGGGGGGCTATGAGTTCACAACCCCTCTTCAGAGACTTGAGCAGGAAGCCCCGGCTGACACCCAGGTGAGGGAGTGTTACACTGTTGGAGGTGCTGTCTTTTGGATGAGACATTAAACCGAAGCCCTGTCTGCCCTCGTGGGGGTAAGTGAAAGATCACATGGCCACAATTTCGAAGAAGAGCACAGGAACATTCCCCCAGTATCCTGGCCAATATTTACCCTTCAATCAACATCACTAAAATAGATTAACAGGTCATTAACGCATTTTTGTTTGTGGGATCTTGCTCTGCACAAATTGGCTGCCACACTTCCTGCATTGCAACTTCATTGACTCTGAAGTACTTTGTAATATCCTGCAGTTGTGGAATGAGCGAAAGTAAAATGCTCCTTCTTCCATTTGCCTCTCACATATAAACATTCTTCCTTCAGCAAAGTGTGCATGCTGGCTATTTGACCTCAGACGCCATCACAGTGAATCGGTTAACAGATGGGTCTCCTTCCCAACACTTGCTTGTAATCAGAATACGGTTTGCAGATAACTCAGGTCCCTCAGGCATAGGAACAAACACGTGTTGACATTTCGAGTCCTCATGACCCTTCGACAGTTCTGTCGAAGGGTCATGAGGACTCGAAACGTCAACTCTTTTCTTCTCCGCCGATGCTGCCAGACCTGCTGAGTTTTTCCAGGTAATTCTGTTTTTGTTTTGGATTTCCAGCATCTGCAGTTTTTTTGTTTTTAACAGGAACAAACACGTTCATTTTGCTACAGCACCAGCTTTAACAATTACATCTCACGGTGAGACCCTGGCACTATTTCATCATAATGTCAGACGTTTGCCGCTGTCCTATGTCAGGGTGTATCACCAATCAGAAATGGCACCATTTCTCCTGAAAGACCAGAAACAAGGAAGTAGAATGTGGATGAAAGTTTAATCTGACAGCACCATTTATACAAGATAAAATGGACAAATCTGCCCATTGTTGACACCTGTGACAGAAGGAAATCTCCATCAATCTACTGTACACGTGGAGAAGGAAACAAACCATTTCCAACCAGAGTTTGTTTGATTTAAATTATTATTAAGGAGCTGCCATTTTGAAGTGTACCCCCATTATATTTAGACTAATTATGGGATAGATAACAATCTATTTTGCCATACATATTACTTTAGGCTGTAATTTGTTTTTCAATAAAATTTTGGAATTTATATTCCAAAGACGAAATTAATTTTTGATGGTGGGATTGCTTCAGATAGCTAATGGGCTATTGATTTCGCAATCAATAGGGTGAAGCATGAATCTTTAAAGAGGGAGCTTTCTGCAGAATGAGCGTGAAAAATTGGGGAGTTAGGAGGCAAATCTTTGAAATGATAAATGTCTAAAATATAAACAAATTCTGGAACTATCAGAAAATGTTTGACAATCTGCACAATGTTTTACCTCAGCCACACGTGTTAGAAGAATGAGGGACTGTTCACTAAGTTACATCAACCAATAACCTCCAAGGCTTGTCAAGACAGAGCTGAAGTTTTTAAATTGATTGGAAACGCGTCTTACAATCAATTCAATTTACATAATTAATTTTCCCCTCATTAACACAATTCAGCCTTGGTGTCTCGAATCACATTGAGACATCGTTATGATGTTAATAAAGGGAGTTTGACTCGATAGCATCTGAGTGCAAAGTCTCACCCCAGGTGTAGTATATGGTGTAGTATAAGGGTGTTCGGCAGAGCAAGGCTTAATATGAATATTACCACCCACAGTATGATGTAGAGAGTCACATGATGGTAGACTGTGTGTCGGAGAGTCTTGAAGGAGCCAGCAGGGGGACAGCACCCATGCAGGGCTCTACCTTGGAGATGTGGATAGTTATGGGTTACCAATAAATGGCTTATGTTCAACCAAACAAATCACCAGACCTCTTAGTGAGACACCAAGCAACCCTGCGACATGGTGGCAGTGAAGGATGGACCCCAAAATCCTGAAAGGCATGAAAAACTAAAGGAACTAAAGCCTGGCCCAAGGGAAGTACGCCTAAATGGAAGGCATGGTTGGAGATGGCCTAAAAAGAAGTTCCACTGCTGATGTAGAGTCTGAAGGACTCCAGGTCATTTGGAGGTCCATTGCCAGACCTGATCGAACTCAGAGTCAAGGGACCTTGCCAGATCAAAAGAGGCCGAGAAAAATTCAAAACAGGGAAAAGGGCTAAAAGGCAGAAGAATCCATGGTACAAGTGACAAGGTAAACATGGAGGCAGAGTCATAGAATCCAGCCAGATCACAAAAAGCTGAGCAAATTTCAGACAAAAAGGCTGATTAGAATCCACTGTGCGGATACAAAGAAGAAGCTGAGCGAACACAGAGTTAAGGGTCTGGGCCAAATCACAAGAAGGGTGTGCAAAATGCAGTAAAAAGGCAGAAATTACCTTTCAAAATAGGCAGCGATCAGGATCCAGAGGGCAGCTGGAAGAAAGCTCCAGCCTGGGGGAGGGGGTCCAACGCCAGCACGAGGCAGCCAGGCCGCACTGAATGGAATAAAGTTTTCAGAATGGCAGGCAGAGCTACAAACCACTTCCGTTTGATTCCCAGGCTTAAGGAAAGCAAGTCGCTGACCCAAACAGCTTGTCTGGGAGATTTCCTGCAGAGTCGGTTAGGTTAAAGAGTCGGACCCTCGATCATTGCCGAAGCCAAATAGGCACAGGAAGAACAGAGGGAAGAGGAAAACCATAACAGCCACCATTGTGAAGCAAGAAATATTAAAGAGATACTCACCTGTTATGAAAAACGGCCATGGGTAGAAAGCGGAAACTACCAGACCAGTTTGAGCGCATGCAAGGACCAAACCAAACACAAAATTGGGATCCTTGGAGGAAAAAATTTTAGATTACAGGAATACATTGGGATTAAGTAATAAATCATAATAATTACAAGTTAATACATTTTTATACTTGTTTGGTGTATTTGTGGATTAAAATAATCCAAAGACAAGGTATAGATGAATCCTCAACCACATTTGGTGAGACATTAAAAGCCTTTGCCCCATTGACTTCAAGTGGTGGAGAACGCAGACCTTAAAAGAAGGCCTGGCAACCCCTAATAATGCACCGAAATGGCAAGGAGACCCCAGGCCGAGGGAGACAAGACTCAAGCAAAATACAAGGTGGCCACAGATCGTGTCAACGCAATTCAGTGCATGAGCCAAATTGTTTAGTGCAGAAGAAAGAAGAGGCTGAGAAGCAGCCAAAAGGCTTGAAAATAGAGCTTTTTGAAAATGCCGACACATTTCCCAAACTGCAGCAGCCGGTGGCAGCACGGAGCTACTAACTGGCTGTGAATGAAGGAAACCTATCTGAGGCAACCCAAAAGAAAACAAAACCTGCAGTTGCACAGGAAAACTGTTTCTTTCAAAGCTGAGTTGGAAGAATTGACCCAGAAATACAGCCAGGCACAACAGCAGGCAGAAAAGGTACTCAAAGGAGCCACTGCCCTGAAATGCTATTTAAAGAATCAGTGCATGGCCCTGGAAAGAGATGAGGAGCTAGAAACAACATTGAATGCTACTTCAGAAGAAGCTGTGTTGCAGCTGTCGGTAGTGACAAAGCAATACACTGAAACACAGCGTCGGGTGGCAAGAGCTCAACAAGCAAGTAAACAGTTGAAAAAAGAGCTGGTTGTCCTTCAAAATCAGAAGCAAAAGGAGTTCACAACCCTTCAGGAGCATGAAGAAATGAACACTTTCTTGGACAGCAGAATGGAAGAGCAGCAGAACAAAGTCAAGGAGACTCTGTTGAATTACAAAAAAACTCAGGAGGGAGCAACTGAGCCTCAAAAAGAAAAGGAAAACCTGTTGAAGGACCTTCAGACTGTCATGTCCACAGATCATAGCCCCAAATTACTTAAGTACATATTGAACATTTAATTAAGGCGCGGTTTTTTTTTTAAAAAAGGACCTACAACCAAAAGCTGGCTGGGACATTAAAGCAGCCACTTGCTGGAAAATTCCTATGTGGGTTACACTTGACCAACTCGTCCAGAGAGAACAGAATGTTGCACCTAAAAAGGTGTGGAGGCCTATTTCAGACAGAGACACTGCAAAGGAAGAGATGCAATGCAAAAACTGAACTGTAATCTCCCGGGGTTGTGAAGCTAATCGAGGCGATTAGCACTTCAGCAGAAACCATGTCCTGTGACTTGTATCGCTGACTGTGGACAGGATCTAAGCTGAAAGAAAACAGGTTCTTGGTGAAAGACACGTTTGGTTTTTCCCTTGCAGGGATACACAAGAAAAGGGATTAAAAAGCCAACTGCAATCCTGGTCTCTGTGTGCTAGTCTGGTCTTCTGTTATGGTGCTAATGTGTACTGTGAAGGTTACAGCGCAACAGAATCAACCAGGCATCCCTGCTCTTGCGGGTAAAAAAAGTCTCTCTCCCTGATTGCTGGAGGCAAGTCACAAGTCAGCAAAGCCACTGTCGAAAAGGAAACAGAACAATTTTTCTTGGCTAACCTGTAGAACCGAAAATCTCCAAACGCCCTGCTCAACTGCCAAAGTCAGCGCTACCAAAATCATCCCAATTAACGGCCGTAATATTTCACCATTTACTCCTCAAAGACATGGCAAAGACAGATTCAGATGTCTTTCTAAATTTTTGCTTCTGGACTCAATTCTCATTTCGAATCGGCGTGTATATGTGTTGCATTTTTATTATTTTGTCTTGCATATTAGTAACTAATAAATTCGCCCTTTCTCTGGCCCAGGAGAGACGAGGTTAAATTGGCTTCTTCTAAAAATTAATACATTTGGACTGAGAAAAGGTAATCATGAGGGAAGAGATCCCTGTTAAATTAAACTTCTTGTGACCAACTGAAGGATTTAAAGAAAGAAGGGGAGCCAGTTAATCTCTCCTCCCCCGGGTGAATAACAGTTTGGAAGAACCTCGTCTGGGACAAGTCATAACAACACAATACAAGGACCACTCAGGACAAAGGCTGTTCCTCTGGAAAATTACACTGTCCCCATCAAACACTCCCAGGACAGGTACAGCACGGGGTTAGATACAGAGTAAAGCTCCCTCTACACCGTCCCCATCAAACACTCCCAGGACAGGTACAGCACGGGGTTAGATACAGAGTAAAGCTCCCTCTACACCGTCCCCATCAAACACTCCCAGGGCAGGTACAGCACGGGGTTAGATACAGAGTAAAGCTCCCTCTACACTGTCCCCATCAAACACTCCCAGGACAGGTACAGCACGGGGTTAGATACAGAGTAAAGCTCCCTCTACACCGTCCCCATCAAACACTCCCAGGACAGATACAGCACGGGGTTAGATACAGAGTAAAGCTCCCTCTACACTGTCCCCATCAAACACTCCCAGGACAGGTACAGCACGGGGTTAGATACAGAGTAAAGCTCCCTCTACACTGTCCCCATCAAACACTCCCAGGACAGGTACAGCACGGGGTTAGATACAGAGTAAAGCTCCCTCTACACTGTCCCCATCAAACACTCCCAGGACAGGTACAGCATTGGTTAGATACAGAGTAAAGCTCCCTCTACACTTTCCCCATCAAACACTCCCAGGACAGGTACAGCACGGGGTTAGATACAGAGTAAAGCTCCCTCTACACTGTCCCCATCAAACACTCCCAGGACAGGTACAGCATGGGGTTAGATACAGAGTAAAGCTCCCTCTACACTGTCCCCATCAAACACTCCCAGGACAGGTACAGCACGGGGCTAGATACAGAGTAAAGCTCCCTCTACACTTTCCCCATCAAACACTCCCAGGACAGGTACAGCACGGGGTTAGTTACAGAGTAAAGCTCCCTCTACACTGTCCCCATCAAACACTCCCAGGACAGGTACAGCACGGGGTTAGATACAGAGTAAAGCTCCCTCTACACTGTCCCCATCAAACGCTCCCAGGACAGGTACAGCATGGGGTTAGATACAGAGTAAAGCTCCCTCTATACTGTCCCCATCAAACACTCCCAGGACAGGTACAGCACGGGGTTAGATACAGCGTAAAGTTTCCCCCTCTACACTGTCCCCATCAAACACTCCCAGGACAGGTACAGCACAGGGTTAGATACAGAGTAAAGCTCCCTCTACACTGTCCCCATCAAACAGTCCCAGGACAGGTACAGCACGGGGTAGATACAGAGTAAAGCTTCCTCTACACTGTCCACTTCAAACACTCCCAGGACAGGTACAGCACGGGGTTGGATACAAAGTAAAGCTCCCTCTACACTGCCCCCATCAAACAGTCCCAGGACAGGTACAGCACGGGGTTAGATACAGAGTAAACTCCCTCTACACTGTCCACTTCAAACACTCCCAGGGCAGGCACAGCATGGGGTTAGATACAGAGTAAAACTCCCTCTACACTGTCCCCAACAAACACTCCCAGGACAGGTACAGCACGGGGTTAGATACAGAGTAAAGCTCCTTCTACACCGTCCCCATCAAACACTCCCAGGACAGGTACAGCACGGGGTTAGATAGAGAGTAAAGCTCCCTCTACACTGTCCCCATCAAACACTCCCAGGACAGGTACAGCACGGGGTTAGATAGAGAGTAAAGCTCCCTCTGCATTGTCCCCATCAAACACTCTCAGTACCATTTATCACACACTGAGTTCAAAGCTGAATAGTTAGTAACCTCATGATGTGTAGGCCTCTGTTTTCAGGTCAGTGAACATTGATTCATTTTCCAAATCAATTAGTGCTGAACCAGTCAGTGAGATTGTTCAAACAAGCTGCATCTCATCAGCTGGTTCTCTTTGTTTTTATGAATTAAAATGCAAGATAAATGGGTGAACGATGGGCTGCTTCATTAATCTTAACTAACCCAAGGCCTTAATTAGAAAATGGGTTTTAATCTGATTCAGTTTCAAATTAGATTCTCAGACAATCTGCCTTGTGTGCCTGTGAGTATTGCGTTAATAATGATATCGCCAGTCAGTGCTGCCTCACTAAGCTTGCTTACAGAATGCAGCGATGGCTTCAGCTGGTATGATTTAGTGAGCCACTCACTGTTAACTACTGTACCTCTCACATCCCATTACCTCAAGACACTAATTGGGCTGGTGATGGATGTTGAAGTGGGGCTGCTGCAGTAGGTAACGGGCAGGTGTAATGGTTTAAATCAAGCAAAAAAAAACGATTCCACGAAAGACCGAGCAGTGGAAGTCACGAGCTCCGACATTCCCTGAGGGAACGTTTGCAGCAGAAGTCTTGCTACTGCAGACCATCGTTTACTTGTGCTCTCAACCAGGGCGAATTGTGATGGAAGGGCCGAGTTGGGGCGGGGGGGTGGTGGGGTGTGTGAGGGGTAGAGAACCTCCTGTAATTGCGAGAAAGCTATCAGCTTGTTCACTGAAAACTGTGCAGATTAATAAGCTAACAGTCTCTGCACCAACAGTTTCTTTAAAAAGTTAGACACGTTCACTTACATCCATTTTCACTACCAAAAGGACAAAAACGTGCTCCTTTGGCATTTCGCATGAACAGTTTCAGAATCCGTGAGAAAATAATTATAGAACATTTCACATCATATTCATGGGATATATAGAAATGAAATCACCTGCATTTATATAGCACTTTTCACAGTTTCACAATGTCTCAAAGTGTTTCACAGTTAATTAAATATTATTAGAATTGTACTTCCTGATCAAATGTCGGCAGTCTACTAACTTCCAGAAACAACAATCTGGTAACGGCCAGGTTAATATGTGTTTAAGTTTGGCTGTGGGGAAAAATATTGGCCAGGGCCCCTGGGGTGTTTTATGTTCATCTGAAAGGTAGACAGGGCCTTGATTTGTGCCTCATCCAAAAGACAACACCTCTGACAGTGCAGCACTCCCTCAGTACTGACCCTCTGACAGTGCAGCACTCCCTCAGTACTGACCCTCCAACAGTGCAGCACTCCCTCAGTACTGAGCCTCTGACAGTGCAGCACTCCCTCAGTACTGACCCTCTGACAGTGCCGCACTCCCTCAGATCTGACCCTCTGATAGTGCAGCACTCCCTCAGTACTGACCCTCTGACAGTGCAGCACTCCCTCAGTACTGACCCTCTGACAGTGCAGCACTCCCTCAGTACTGACCCTCTGACAGTGCAGTGCTCCCTCAGTACTGACTCTCTGACAGTGCAGCACTCCCTCAGTACTGACCCTCTGACAGTGCAGCACTCCCTCAGTACTGACCCTCTGACAGTGCAGCACTCCCTTAGTACTGACCCTCTGATAGTGCAGCACTCCCTCAGTACTGACCCTCCAGCAGTGCGGCGCACCCTCAGTACTGACCCTCCAGCAGTGCGGCGCACCCTCAGTACTGACCCTCTGACAGTGCAGCACTCCCTCAGTACTGACCCTCTGACAAAGCAGCACACCCTCAGTACTGACCCTCTGACAGTGCAGCACTCCCTCAGTACTGACCCTCTGACGGTGCGGCACTCCCTCAGTACTGACCCTCTGACAGTGCAGCACTCCCTCAGTACTGACCCTCTGACAGTGCAGCACTCCCTCAGTACTGACCCTCCGACAGTGCAGCAATCCCTCTGTACTGACCTTCTGAAGAGAAGTCATATTGGATTTGAATCTTTAACTCAGTTTCTCCCTCCCCAGATGCTGCCAGACCTGCTGAGTTTTTCCAGCACTTTCTGCTTTTGGTTGGTCTGTTGGAATGTTGTTTAACTAGATTGCAAAAGGAGTTTGTCCAATGGGATGTTTGTTTTGCAGGTTTGCAAAACCCATCAGAACAGTTTAGTCAAATAATTCCAGGTATTCTCAGGGCAATGTGAAATGGGCATTGTGGGATGGGCAGTGTGAAATGGGCAGGGTGGGATGGGCAATGTGAAATGGGCAGTGTGGAATGGGCATAGTGGGATGGGCAGTGTGAAATGGGCAGTGTGGGAGGGACAACGTGGAATGGGCAGTGTGGGATGGGCAGTGTGGGATGGACAATGTGGAATGGGCAGTGTGGAATGGGCAGTGTGGGATGGGAATGTGGGATGGGAATGTGGACTGGGCAGTGTGAAATGGGCAATGTGGGATGGGCAGTGTGGGATGGACAATGTGGGATGGTCAGTGTGGAATGGACAATGTGGGATGGGCAGTGTGGGATGGGCAGTGTGAAATGGGCAGTATGGAATGGGCAATGTGGAATGGGCATTGTGGGATGGGCAGTGTGGGATGGGTAATGTGGGATGGGCAGTGTGGAATGGGCAGTGTGGGATGGGCAGTATGGAATGGGCAATGTGGAATGGGCATTGTGGGATGGGCAATGTGGAATGGGCAGTGTGGGATGGGCAGTGTGGAATGGGCAATGTGGGATGGGCAGTGTGGGATGGGCAGTGTGGGATGGTCAGTATGGGATGGGCAATGTGGGATGGGCATTGTGGGATGGGCAGTGTGGGATGGGTAATGTGGGATGGGCAGTGTGGGATGGGCAGTTTGGAATGGGCAATGTGGAATGGGCAGTGTGGAATGGGCAATGTGGAATGGGCAGTGTGGGATGGGTAATGTGGGATGGACAATGTGGAATGGGCAGTGTGGAATGGGCATTGTGGGATGGGCAGTTTGAAATGGGCATTGTGGAATGGGCATTGTGGAATGGGCAATTTGGAATGGGCAGTGTGGGATGGGAATGTGGGATGGACAATGTAGAATGGGTAATGTGGGATGGGCATTGTGGGATGGGCAGTTTGGAATGGGCAGTGTGGGATGGGCAATGTGGGATGGGCAGTGTGGCATGGGAATGTGGGATGGACAATGTAGAATGGGTAATGTGGGATGGGCAGTGTGGAATGGGCAGTGTGGAATGGGAATGTGGGATGGGCAGTGTGGAATGGGAATGTGGGATGGGCAGTGTGGGATGGGCAGTGTGGAATGGGCAATGTGGAATGGGCATTGTGAGATGGGCAATGTGGGATGGGCAATGTGGGATGGGCAATGTGGGATGGGCAATGTGGAATGGGCAGTGTGGAATGGGCAATGTGGAATGGGCAGTGTGGAATGGGCAATGTGGAATGGGCAATGTGGAATGGGCAGTGTGGGATGGGCAGTGTGGAATGGGCAGTGTGGGATGGGCAGTGTGGGATGGGTAATGTGGGATGGGCAGTGTGGAATGGGCAGTGTGGGATGGGCAGTGTGGAATGGGCAGTGTGGGATGGGAATGTGCGATGGACAATGTAGAATGGGCATTGTGGGATGGGCAGTGTGGAATGGGCAGTGTGGGATGGGCAATGTGGAATGGGCAATGTGGAATGGGCATTGTGGGAAGGGCAATGTGGAATGGGCATTGTGGGATGGGCAATGTGGAATGGGCAGTGTGGGATGGGCAGTGTGGGATGGGCAATGTGGAATGGGCATTGTGGAATGGGCAATGTGGAATGGGCAGTGTGGGATGGGCAGTGTGGGATGGGCAGTGTGGGATGGGCAGTGTGGAATGGGCAGTGTGGGATGGGCAGTGTGGGATGGGCAGTGTGGGATGGGCAATGTGGAATGGGCAGTGTAGGATGGGCAGTGTGGGATGGGCAATGTGGAATGGGCATTGTGGGATGGGCAATGTGGAATGGGCAGTGTGGGATGGGCAGTGTGGAATGGGCAATGTGGGATGGGCAGTGTGGGATGGGCAATGTGGAATGGGCAGTGTGGGATGGGCAGTGTGGGATGGGCAATGTGGAATGGGCATTGTGGGATGGGCAGTGTGGAATGGGCAATGTGGAATGGGCAATGTGGAATGGGCAGTGTGGTATGGGCAGTGTGGGATGGGCAGTGTGAGATGGGCAGTGTGGGATGGGCGGTGTGGGATGGGCGGTGTGGAATGGGCAGTGTGGAATGGGCAGTGTGGGATGGGCATTGTGGGATGGGCAGTGTGGGATGGGCAGTGTAGGATGGGCAGTGTGGAATGGGCAATGTGGGATGGGCATTGTGGAATGGGCAGTGTGGGATGGGCAGTGTGGGATGGGCAGTGTGGGATGGGCAGTGTGGAATGGGCAGTGTGGGATGGGCAGTGTAGGATGGGCAGTGTGGAATGGGCAGTGTGGGATGGGCATTGTGGAATGGGCAGTGTGGGATGGGCAGTGTGGGATGGGCAGTGTGGAATGGGCAGTGTGAAATGGGCAGTGTGGAATGGGCAGTGTGGAATGGGCAGTGTGGAATGGGCAATGTGGGATGGGAATGTGGGATGGGCAGTGTGGGATGGGCAGTGTGGGATGGGCAGTGTGGAATGGGCAGTGTGGGATGGGCAGTGTGGGATGGACAGTGTGGGATGGACAGTGTGGGATGGGCAGTGTGGAATGGGCAGTGTGGAATGGGCAGTGTGGGATGGGCAGTGTGGGATGGGCAGTGTGGGATGGGCAATGTGGGATGGGCATTGTGGGATGGGCAGTGTGGGATGGGCAGTGTGGGATGGGTAATGTGGGATGGACAATGTGGAATGGGCAGTGTGAAATGGGCAGTGTGGAATGGGCAGTGTGGGATGGGCAGTGTGGAATGGCCAGTGTGCAATGGCCAGTGTGGGATGGGCAGTGTGGGATGGGCAGTGTGGGATGGGTAATTAACACCAGCCTTACCTGAGACAGCCAATATCCAAAGACCAAATGAAAGTTAAATTTATAGTTAAATTCTCCCTGGAGTTCCACATCTGGAATCGGACCAAATCACTTCATGCTTGTTAAGCACAAAAGTGCAATTCAGTAAAAATAGTTAATTAAAGTGTTCTTCCTTGGCTCTTAAACTGAGTATATATTTATCAAAGCAATCATCTCATAAATAAGGAACAACTAACTCACTGAACCAGGGAGTAACAGACTTGACAAAATCTCATAATATTCAGTTCTATCCTTAAAACGTTAAAGCAATTCACAGATATTCTGTGGACCCAGATTAGAAGTCACAGCAAAAAGGAGTTCAGATAGAGCCCAGCAATGTAATCCACTCCATCAAAGCCCAGGTACAATCTGCACATTCTTGTCATTGGATCGAAACCCTTCATATTCACTACCACTGTGCAGAATCCCAATGGACCAAGCCCCTTCTCATTTAGTCCCACTGTGCAGAATCCCAATGGACCAAGCCCCTTCTCATTTAGTCCCACTGTGCAGAATCCCAATGGACCAAGCCCCTTCTCATTTAGTCCCACTGTACACAATTAGAATGGATGAAACCCTTCCTATTCTTTCCTATTGTACAAAATCCCAATTCATCAAACACTTTCCCATTCATTCTTATTGTCGAGAAACCCAATGGACCAAACACCTTTGTTTTATTCGTTTACAGGATGTGGGCATCACTGGCTAGACCAGTATTTATTGCCCATCCCTAGTTGCCCTTGAGAAGGCGGTGGTGAGCTGCCTTCTTGAACCGCTGCAGTCCATGTGGTGTAGGTACACCCACAGTGCTGTTAGGGAGGGAGTTCCAGGATTTTGACCCAGCGACAGTGAAGGAACGGTGATATATTTCCAAGTCAGGATGGTGAGTGACTTGGAGGGGAACTTCCAGGTGGTGGTGTTCCCATCTATCTGCTGCCCTTGTCCTTCTAGATGGTAGTGGGCGTGGGTTTGGAAGGTGCTGTCTAAGGAGCCTTGGTGAGTTTCTGCAGTGCATCTTGTAGATGGTACACACTGCTGCTACTGTGCGTCGGTGGTGGAGGGAGTGAATCTTTAAGGTGAATGGGATGCCAGTCAAGTGGGCAATTTATCCTGGATGATGTCAAGCTTCCTGAATATTGTTGGAGCTGAATTCATTCAGGCAAGTGGAGAATATTCCATCACACTCCTGACTTGTGCCTTGAAGATGGTGGACAGGCTTCGGGGAGTCAGCAGGTGAGTTACTTGTTGCAGGATTCCTAGCCTCTGACCTGCTCTTGTAGCCACAGTATTTATATGGCTAGTCCAGTTCAGTTTCTGGTCAATGGTAACCCCCAGGTTGTTGATAATGGGGGATTCAGTGATGGTAATGCCATTGGACATCATGGGGCGATGGTTAGATTCTCTCTTGTTGGAGATAGTCATTGCCTGACACTTGTGTGGTGTGAATGTTACCTGCCACTTGTCAGCCCAAACCTGGATATTGTCCAGGTCTTGCTGCATTTGGACATGGACTGCTTCAGTATCTGAGGAGTTGCGAATGGTGCTGAACATTGTGCAATCATCAGTGAACATCCCCACTTCTGACCTTATGATGGAAGGCAGGTCATTGATGAAGCAGCTGAAGATGGTTGGGCCGAGGACACTACCCTGAGGAACTCCTGCAGTGATGTCCTGGAGCTGAGATGACTGACCTCCAACAACCACAACCATCTTCCTTTGTGCTAGGTATGACTCCAACCAGCGGAGAGTTTTCCCCTGATTCCCATTGACTCCAGTTTTGTTAGGGCTCCTTGATGCCACACTCGGTCAAATGCTGCCTTGTTGTCACTCTCACCTCACAGAGTCACAGAATCACAAAATTTTAATGGCACAGAAGGAGGCCATTCAGCCCATCATGTCTGCTTTCTCCAAATGAGCATGATGACTTAGTGCCATTGCCCTGCCTTTTCCCCAAACCCCTGCCCATTGTTTCTATTCAAATAATCATTGAATTCCCTCTTGAACGCCTCGATTGAACCTGCCTCCACCACACTGTCAGGCAGCGCATTCCAGACCTGAACCACTCGCTGTGTGAAAGTTTTTTCTGACATCGCATTCGCTTCTTTTGCAAAACACTTTAGATCTCAGTCTTGATCCTTTTACGGTTCTTTACCTCACTTCGTGAGATCAGCTCTTTTGTCCATGTTTGAACCAAGGCTGTAATGAGATCAGGAGCTGAGTGGACCTGGCAGAACCCAAACTGGGTGTCAGTGAGCAGGTTATTGCTAAGCAAGTGTCACTTGATAGTACTGTTGATGACCCCTTCCATGACTTTACTGATGATGGAGAGTAGACTGATGGGGCGGTAATTGGCCGGGTTGGATTTGTCCTGCCTTTTGTGTACAGGACATACCAGGGCAATTTTCCACATAGCCGGGTAGATGCCAGTGTTGTAGCTGTACTGGAACAGCTTGGCTAGGGGCACCACAAGTTCTGGAGCACAAGTCTTCAGTACTATTGCTGGAATATTGTCAGGGCCCATTGCATTTGCAGTATCCAGTGCCTTCAGCTGTTTCTTGATATCACGTAGAGTGAATTGAACTGGCTGAAGACTGGCATCTGTGATGCTGGGGACCTCCGGAGGAGGCTGAGATGGATCATCCACTCTGCACTTCTGGCTGAAGATTGTTGCAAATTCTTCAGCCTTATCTTTTGCACTGATGTGCTGGGCTCCTCCGTCATTGACGATGGGGATATTTGTGGAGTCTCTTCCTCCAGTGAGTTGTTTAATTGTCCACCACCATTCACGACTGGATGTGGCAGGAGTGTGCTGTACTTTTCTTTGTTCTTTATGCAAAATGTTCTAGTTGACGGGCAAAATGATCGACGCAGGCTTGGAGGGCCGAAGGGCCTGTTCCTGTGCTGAACTTTTCTTTGTTCTTTGTTCTTTGTTCTTTTCTTTGACTGCAGAGCTTAGATCTGATCCATTGATTGTAGGATCGTTCAGCTCTGTCTATCACTTGCTGCTTATGCTGTTTGACACACAAGTAGTCCGGTGTTGGAGCTTCACCAGGTTTTCACCTCATTTTGACGTATGCCTGGTGCTGCTCCTGACATGCCCTCCTGCACTCTTCATTGAACCAGGGTTGATTCCCTGGCTTGATGGTAATGGTAGAGAGAGGGATATGCCGGGCCATGAGGTTACAGATTGTGTTCAAGGACAATTCTGCTGCTGCTGCTGATGGCCCACAGCACCTCATGGATGCCCAGTCTTGAGTTGCTAGATCTGTTTGAAATCTATTCCATTTACCACAGTGGTAGTGCCACACAACACGATGGAGGGTATCCTCAATGTGAAGGTGGGACTTTGTCTCCACAATGACTGTGCGGTGGTCACTCCCACCGATACTGTCACGGACAGATGTGTCTGCGGCAGGCAGGTTGGTGAGGATGAGGTCAAGAAGTATTTTCCCTCTTGTTGGTTCCCTCACCACCTGCTGCAGACCCAGTCTAGCAGCTATGTCCTTTCGGACTTGGCCAGCTCAGTCAGTAGTGGTGCTACCGAGCCACTCTTGGTGATGGACATTGAATTCCCTCACCCAGAGTACATTCTGCACCCTTGCCACCCTCAGTACTTCCTCCAAGTGGTGTTCAACATGGAGGGGCACTGATTCATCAGCTGAGGGAGGGCGGTATGTGAAAATCAGCAGGAGGTTTCCTTGCCCATGTTTGACCTGATGCCACAAGACTTCATGGGGTCTGGAGTCAAGGTTCAGGACTCCCAGGGTAACTCCCTCCTGATTATATACTACCATGCCATGACCTTTAGCGGCTCTGTCCAGGTGATGGTGGAGTCTGGGATATTATCTGTGAGGTATGATTCCGTGAGGATGACTATCTCAGGCTGTTGCTTGACTAGTCTGTGAGACAGCTCTCCCAATTTTGGCGCTAGCCCCCAGAGTCAGTCAGGACAACTTTGCGGGGTTGACAGGATTGGCTTTGCCGTTGTTTTTGATGCCTTGGTTGATGCCACTTTGTAGCGGTTTGGTACAACTGAGTGGCTGGCCAGGCCACTTCGGAGAGCAGTTAAAGAGTCAAACACCTTGCTCTGTGTCTGGAGTCACATGTAGGCCAGACCAGGTAAGGATGGCAGATATCCTCCCCTAATGGACATTAGTGAACCAGACTCAGTTTTAATTCCAGATTAATTAATTGAATTTAAATTCCACCAGCTGTCAGGGTGGGATTTCACCCCATGTCCCCAGAACCTGAGCCTTTGCCATCACACCAACCATCTCCCCATAACTTCAGAAACTGGAGAGGTATTCCCTGTAATTTAAAAGATAATGAGTGAATTAATTGAAGTTTGCAAGTTATTAAGGGGAACAGGTAGGTTAGATAAAAATAAATGATTTCTCCAGGGTGAATAGTCAAGGGCTAGAAGGCACAGTGTAAAACTTAGAGCCAGCCCCGAATGAAATTGGAAAATACTTCAACACATGAAGATAAAAACAAAAAAACTGCGGATGCTGGAAATCCAAAACAAAAACAGAATTACCTGGAAAAACTCAGCAGGTCTGGCAGCATCGGTGGAGAAGAGTCCTCATGAGGACTCGAAACGTCAACTCTTTTCTTCTCCGCCGATGCTGCCAGACCTGCTGAGTTTTTCCAGGTAATTCTGTTTTTGTTTTTAAATGAAGTTAACATAAGGGAAGTAAATTGAATCCATGGATAGGGAGGGGGGTTAAAAAAGAGGTGGGGAGTAGGGTTATTGGTCAAAGAAGCAATTACAGCTGTGAAGAGGGATGATATACTAAAAGAAGCATCAAATTAGGCCATATGAGTTGGCCTCAAATGAAAAAAGGGCAGCCACATTGCTAGGAGCGTACTATAGACCTCCAAGTAGTGGAAGGGAGTTAGATGAACAAATATGTAGGCAAATGTCTGAGTGCAGAACAATAGGGCAGTAATCATTGGGGACTTCAGCTACCCTAATATCAATTGGGATACGACTAGTGTAAAGGTCACAGAGGAACCAAAATTCTTGAACTGCATTCAAGAGAACTTTTTCAGCCAGCACGTAACAAGCCCATTGAGAGGAGGAGCAATTCTAAATTTAGTCTTAGGAAATGAAGCTGGGCAAGTGGATGAAGTAGCAGTGGGGGAACGTTTGGAGATAGTGACCATAATACAGTTAGATTTAGTGTCATTATGGAAATGGACAAAGATAGAATAGGAGTAAAAGCTCTAAATTGGGGGAAGACAAATTTTACAAAGCTGAGAGGTGAGCTGGTGAGAGTGGCCTGGATACAGCTACTTGGAGGGAAAATGGTGTCAAATCAGTGAAGATATTGAAAAGCGAAATTCTACAGGCGCAGCGTAGACATGTCCCCACAAAGAATAAGAGTGGAACTGCCAAATCCACAGGGCCCTGCTTATCCAGAAGCATACAAGGTAAGATAAAGCAGCAAAAGAAAGCTTATGACAGTCACAAAAATCTTAATAGTGTAGAAAGCCTAGAGGACTATAGAAAGCACAGGGGTGAGCAAATTAAGAAAACAGAGAGGATATGTAAAAATATTCGCAGATAAAATCAAAGAAAACCCAAAGATGTTTTACCAGTACATTGAGCAAGAGAATAACTAAGGAAAGGGTCTATCCGAGATGTATGTGGTAACTTGTGTGTTGATGCAGAAGATGTGGGCAGGGTTCTCAATGAGCACATTGTCTCTGTCTTCACTAAGGAGAGGGATGATGCAGACATTCTAGTTAAAGGGAAGAGTGTGAAATAGCAGATAAAATAAGCAAAATGAGAGAGGAAGTACCGGAGGGACTGGCATCCTTGAAATCACCAGGACCAGATGGATTGTATCCCAGGTTGTTAAAGGAAGCCAGGGAGGAAATAGCAGATGCTCTGAGGATCATTTTCCAATCCTCACTACAGACAAGCGAGGCACCAGAGGATTGGAGGTCTGTGAACATTATACCATTATTTAAACAGTGTGTGAGGGTTAGGCCAGTAAATTATAGGCCAGTCAGTCTGACTTCGGTGGTGGGCAGATTATTGGAATCAATTCTGAGACAGGATAAATTATCACTTAGGTACGGATTGATCAGCAATAGTCAGCATAGTTTTGTTCAGGGAAGATCGTGTCTTACTAACTTAATAGAATATTTTTGAGCAAGTAACAAGGAGGATTGATGAGGTTAGTGCAGTGATGTTGTCTACATGGATTTTAGAAAGGCATTTAACAAGGTCGCACATGGCAGACTGGTCAGGAAAGTGAGATCCCAGGGGATACAGGGAAAGGTGGCGAACTGGATCCAAAATTGGCTCAGTGACAGGAAACAAAGGGTAATGGTCGATGGATGATTTTGCAAATGGAAACCGGTTTCCAGTGGTGTTCAACAGGGCTCAGTGTTGGGGCCCTTGCTGTTTGTTGTATATATTAATGATTTGGACTTAAATGTGGCAGGCATGATTGGGAAATTTGCAGATGGCACAGAAATTGTCCATGTAGTTGATAGTAAAGCTGATAGCTGTCGACTCCAGAATGATATCAATGGTTTAGATAAGTGGGCAGAAAAACGGCAAATAGAACTCAATCTGGAAAAGTGTGAGATAATGCATTTGGGAGGAGGCAAACAATGCAAGGGAATACTCAATAAACGGGAAGTTATTGAGGGGTTGAGGAAGGGAGAGACCTTGGAGTATATGTTCACAGGTCCCTGAAGATGACAGGACAAGTAGATAAAGTGGTAAAAGAAAAGCATCTGGAAAGCATCTGGAGTGTGGCCTGCACTTTGAGGGGGACTCGGAGGTGGGTGCACAGGAACAATGTGCAGCGCTCACCAGGGTCACCCATTGGACTTCAAGCTTCAGGGGCGTTGGGGTTAAGGGCAGCCCTGCCATTGAGGCAACTTGTGGGGGTGCAAGGGCAGCCCCTATGGTTGAGGTGACTTGTGGGGGGGGGGGGGGGGGAGGGGAAGGGGAAGGGGAGGGGGGGGAGGGGTGTTAAGGGCAGCCCTGATGTTGAATATGATGCACTAGCATTCGGATTGGGGATCGGGCGAGTGAGGGAAGCGGCCATCCATTCGGGAAACTTGTATAAAGCGACCATTCCTCTGCAGCTGAGACAGTTCGGGCGCAGCCACATTGATATGATTGACCGTAAGATGTAGGAGCAGAAGTAGGCCATTCAGCCCATCGAGTCTGCTCTGCCATTCAATTAGATCATGGCTGATCTGATAATCCTCAACTCTACTTTCCTGCCTTTTCCCTATGACCTTTGATTCCCTTACTGATTAAAAATCTGACCATCACAACCCAGAATATACCTAACGACCCAGCATCTACAGCCCTCTGCGATAAAGAATTCCACAGATTCACTACCCTCTGAGAGAAGAAATTCCTCCTCATCTGTTTTAAATGGGTGCCCCCTCCCTCTGAGATGATGCCCTCTGGTCCTAGACTCTCCCACAAGGTGAAACAACCTCTCAGCATCTACCCTGTCAAGCCCCCTAAGAATCTTATATGTTTCAATAAGGTCGCTTCTCATTCTTCTAAACTCCAATGAGTACAGGCCCAACCTACTCAACCTCTCCTCATTAGAAAATCCCTTTATATTCAGGATCAGCCTAGTGAACGTTCTCTGGACTGCCTCCAATGCCAGTATATATTTCCTTAGATAAGAGGACCAAAACTGTTCACAGTATTCTAGGTGTGATCTAACTAGTACCTTGTATAGTTTTAGCAAGATTTCCCTATTTTTATACTCCATTCCCTTTGAAATAAAGGCCAACATTCCATTTGCCTTCCCTATTACCTGCTGAACTTGTATGCTAGCTTTTTGGGATTCATGCACGAGGACTCCTAAATCCCTCTGTAGCCTTCTGCAGTCTTTCTCCATGTAAATAATATTCAGCTCCTCATTTCTTCCTGCCAAAGTGCATAACCTCATATTTTCCCACATTATATTCCATCTGCCAAGTTTTTGCCCACTCACTTAACCTGTCAATTTTCCTCTGTAGACTCCTTGCGTCATCCTCCCCACTTACCTTCCCACCTGTTTTTGTATCATCTGCAAACGTGGCGATAGTACATTCACTTCCCTCATCCAAGTCATTAATTTATATTGTAAATAATTGTGGCCCCAGCACTGATCCCTGTGGCATTCCACTAGTTACAGGTTGCCATCCTGAAAATCCCTCCCCTCCCCAC
Organism: Isurus oxyrinchus; assembly: GCA_026770705.1. Classification (NCBI taxonomy): domain Eukaryota; kingdom Metazoa; phylum Chordata; class Chondrichthyes; order Lamniformes; family Lamnidae; genus Isurus; species Isurus oxyrinchus. The sequence continues at coordinate 180,133,169 of JANJGN010000007.1, read as the reverse complement.
CCCAACTGCACTTAGTGCAAATCTGGGAATATTCTGCCCAGTGTGGGGAGACTTGGAAAGTAGAACATATTAAACGCTCCAAAGAGAGTAAACCCACCCTTAAATATTTCATTAATTTGTTGTTAACGTTGGAGGGGAGTGAACATGTGATGTTAAAGATGGGAGTGGCTTGCAATGGCTGCAGTGAAACTCATACTCCACCCTTGGCGGGATTATAGAAACATCACTAATATCTTTTATGATTAAGTTTAATGGCAGAACAGAACAGAGGCACCACAGTCGCAGCCAAGATGCAGTTCTTGTTGGATTCACCAAAACCAGGCCTGACGTGTTTGTTTTCAACATCCTCAATCTAGCAGCTGAAGAAGGTTGTGTTTTCCAATATCTTGTCTGTTAGTAATAACCCATCAATCAAAGCTAATGTCTCTCGTGAGATTTTTTTCTCACTCTTATCTCTGTACCAATTACTGCCGACCCCAGGGAAGGTACTGCTCACTCTTTAGAAGGTTACCTTGGTAACACTCATTCCAAGGCCTGCTTAAACTGGAGTTTTTTTAACATAGGCATGGCAAGTTCCTTTGTCCCCCCCCCCCCCCCCCCAAGGAAATGGGCTTGTTGCTTTGGTTTCACAGCAGTATAACTGCAATGCAAGCTTCTGAAACTCCACTTTAAATCTATTGTCAATATAAAGACTTGGCTCCATGCTAATATTGAATTTACTGAGCCCTCAGAAACCTGTCAGCAGGATTATACATGCTCGCATTTGCAGCCCCCTGCTTTACCTGGCCCAAGAGCTATTCATCACTGACAGTGTAATCTAGCCCAGATGGAAACTTGCAAACTGTCAAAACTGGGCAATTCTTCTTCCATGTCTGTCCCACAGTTCAGCGCAGGAGCCACCAACTGCTGGCACGCACACACACACAGGCTGGGGGGATTTAATTCCCGAGTGCAGGGTTGAGTTTTCCAGGAGCGGCTGCTGCTAATTTGAAATAACCACTCAGGAAAACGAAATGAACCTCATCATGACTTGTACGCATCACTTCCACTTAAATTTATTGAGTGGATAAATGAAGAATGGTTCCGCGGCTTGTTCTACATGTTGAGAAACAAAGGGACTGGTTTTCCCTGAAGTTATTCCCTTCGTTCTGTGTGTCTGACGCTCCTGAGTCTCTTTCTGGTGGATTCCCAGGAAGACAGCTGCCAGTTCCATCATTCTAGCAAGGCAGAAGGAGCAGAAAGCTGGTGGCAGATGCAGTGGGGACACTAGAACAACACAGATGGAGACTCAGATGTGATTATCCAATATTCAAAATTTATTACTTAATGATTTGAAATCAAATGAGTAGCTCAGAGAGAGAACCCCATTTCTTGCATCTCCAGGAACTGTACACAGCCAGCCGATTTCTGGGGTCGGGAGTGATGGGAGTGTGGGGGAGGGTTGATGATCAAAGAATCACAGTGCAGAAGAGGCCCTTCGGCCCATCAAGTCTGCACCAACACGTGAGAAACACCTGACCTACCTACCTAATCCTATTTACCAGCACTTGGCCCGTAGCCTTGAATGTTATGACGTGCCAAGTGCTCATCCTTTTAAAAAGATACTTTTTGATGATGGAGGGTGATGGTGGGCGGGGTTGGGTGGGTGATGGTTGGGGGGGCGGGGGGGGAGGTGGTGGGGGGTGTGGTGATGGTGGCATTGGGGGGGGTGATTTTGGGGAGGGGAGGGGATGGTGGGGCAGTGGGTGATGGTGGGGCGTAGTGATGGGTGGATGGGGGGTGATGGTGGGTGGGTGATTGTAGAGGGGTGGGTGATGGGGGGTGATGGTTGGGGGTTGAATGATGGCGGGGATGGGAGTGATGGTGGGGTGGGTGATGATGGGGGAGTGATGGTAGGGGGGAGGTGGGGGTGATGTTAGGGGTGGGGGTGATGATGGGGGAGTGATGGTGGGAGAGTGATGGTGGGGGTGGGGGTGATGGTGGGGGGGTGATGGTGGGGGTGGGGGTGATGGTGGGGGAGTGATGGTGGGGGTGGGGGAGTGATGGTGGGGGTGGGGGTGATGGTGGGGGAGTGATGGTGGGGGTGGGGGTGATGGTGGGGGGGGTGATGATGGGGGGGTGATGGTGGGGGGAGGTGATGGTAGGGGAGTGATGGTGGGGGTGGGGGAGTGATGGTGGGGGTGGGGGTGATGGTGGGGGAGTGATGGTGGGGGTGGGGGTGATGGTGGGGGAGTGATGGTGGGGGTGGGGGAGTGATGGTGGGGGTGGGGGTGATGGTGGGGGGGTGATTGTGGGGGTGGGGGTGATGGTAGGTGTGGGGGTGATGGTAGGAGTGGGGGTGATGATGGGGGAGTGATGGTGGGGGTGGGGGTGATGGTGGGGGAGTGATGGTGGGGGTGGGGGTGATGGTGGGGGGGTGATTGTGGGGGTGGGGGTGATGGTGGGGGAGTGATGGTGGGGGTGGGGGAGTGATGGTGGGGGTGGGGGTGATGGTGGGGGAGTGATGGTGGGAGGGGGTGGGGGTGATGGTGGCGGGGGGTGATGATGGGGGAGTGATGGTGGGGGGGGGGTGATGGTGGGGGAGTGATGGTGGGGGGGGTGGGGGTGATGGTGGGGGGGGTGATGATGGGGGAGTGATGGTGGGGGGGGGGTGATGGTAGGGGGTGGTGGGGGGTGATGATGGGGGAGTAATGGTGGGGGGGGGTGATGGTGGGGGAGTGATGGTGGGGGGGGTGGGGGTGATGGTGGGGGGGGGTGATGGTGGGGGAGTGATGGTGGGGGGGGGTGGGGGTGATGGTGGGGGGGGGGTGATGATGGGGGAGTGATGGTGGGGGTGGGGTGATGGTAGGGGGTGGCAGTAGGATTTTATTTGACTTGCTGCACCAAACAGCCAGCAAAGCTGCGATGGGCTGAATGGCTCCTTCCCAGTCACAATCCATCTAAACTCACTTCATATTGGGTGAATTCTCCAATACATTGTTTGAAACTAAAAGATTTTTGAAGGATGTCTCTGAATCAATAAATGGCCACAAAACCATGGCTTAATCCACATTTAAGTTTGACAATCTCTTGCTGGGAATTAGTGCTTCTATTGCTGCAGATTTATTCAGAGATCTATATTTCATCTGGATTGCCATTCATGAATATTTCATACTTATGATTTATTTCATGCTTCAGTTTCTATATTACAGATTTTAAATTTTCTTCTCTCACGTTTGATGTTGAACCATGGATTTCAACTTTCCCAATGAGCTGGCCCCATGTGACTCCCTCTAATCACTCCTCTCCACAGTAATAACATGGCCCTGGTCACTCAGCAATGACATCCTGTCAGGCTCTTCCGAGTGATAAACTCAGGATGCGTACAGCAAGGGAGCAGGCCGTGTCTATGGGAGCTCAGTGTGAGGAGGAGGCCGTGTCTATGAGAGCTCAGTGTGAGGAGGAGGCCGTGTCTATAGGAGCTCAGTGTGAGGAGGAGGCTGTGTCTATGGGAGCTCAGTGTGAGGAGGAGGCTGTGTCTATGGGAGCTCAGTGTGAGGAGGAGGCCGTGTCTATGGGAGCTCAGTGTGAGGAGAGGCCGTGTCTATGGGAGCTCAGTGTGAGGAGGAGGCTGTGTCTATGGGAGCTCAGTGTGAGGAGGAGGCTGTGTCTATGGGAGCTCAGTGTGAGGAGGAGGCTGTGTCTATGGGAGCTCAGTGTGAGGAGGAGGCCGTGTCTATGGGAGCTCAGTGTGAGGAGGAGGCCGTGTCTATAGGAGCTCAGTGTGAGGAGAGGCCGTGTCTATGGGAGCTCAGTGTGAGGAGGAGGCTGTGTCTATGGGAGCTCAGTGTGAGGAGGAGGCCGTGTCTATGGGAGCTCAGTGTGAGGAGGAGGCCGTGTCTATGGGAGCTCAGTGTGAGGAGGAGGCTGTGTCTATAGGAGCTCAGTGTGAGGAGAGGCCGTGTCTATGGGAGCTCAGTGTGAGGAGGAGGCTGTGTCTATAGGAGCTCAGTGTGAGGAGGAGGCCGTGTCTATAGGAGCTCAGTGTGAGGAGGAGGCTGTGTCTATAGGAGCTCAGTGTGAGGAGGAGGCTGTGTCTATGGGAGCTCAGTGTGAGGAGGAGGCCGTGTCTATGGGAGCTCAGTGTGAGGAGGAGGCCGTGTCTATGGGAGCTCAGTGTGAGGAGGAGGCCGTGTCTATGGGAGCTCAGTGTGAGGAGGAGGCCGTGTCTATGGGGGCTCAGTGTGAGGAGGAGGCTGTGTCTATGGGAGCTCAGTGTGAGGAGGAGGCCGTGTCTATGGGAGCTCATTGTGAGGAGGAGGCTGTTTCTATGGGAGCTCAGTGTGAGGAGGAGGCCGTGTCTATGGGAGCTCAGTGTGAGGAGGAGGCTGTGTCTATGGGAGCTCAGTGTGAGGAGGAGGCCGTGTCTATGGGAGCTCAGTGTGAGGAGGAGGCCGTGTCTATGGGAGCTCAGTGTGAGGAGGAGGCCGTGTCTATAGGAGCTCAGTGTGAGGAGGAGGCCGTGTCTATGGGAGCTCAGTGTGAGGAGGAGGCTGTGTCTATGGGAGCTCAGTGTGAGGAGGAGGCCGTGTCTATGGGAGCTCAGTGTGAGGAGGAGGCCGTGTCTATGGGAGCTCAGTGTGAGGAGGAGGCCGTGTCTATGGGAGCTCAGTGTGAGGAGGAGGCTGTGTCTATGGGAGCTCAGTGTGAGGAGGAGGCCGTGTCTATGGGAGCTCAGTGTGAGGAGCAGGCTGTGTCTATGGGAGCTCAGTGTGAGGAGGAGGCTGTGTCTATGGGAGCTCAGTGTGAGGAGGAGGCCGTGTCTATGGGAGCTCAGTGTGAGGAGAGGCCGTGTCTATGGGAGCTCAGTGTGAGGAGGAGGCCGTGTCTATGGGAGCTCAGTGTGAGGAGGAGGCCGTGTCTATGGGAGCTCAGTGTGAGGAGGAGGCCGTGTCTATGGGGGCTCAGTGTGAGGAGGAGGCCGTGTCTATGGGAGCTCAGTGTGAGGAGGAGGCTGTGTCTATGGGAGCTCAGTGTGAGGAGGAGGCCGTGTCTATGGGAGCTCAGTGTGAGGAGGAGGCCGTGTCTATAGGAGCTCAGTGTGAGGAGGAGGCCGTGTCTATAGGAGCTCAGTGTGAGGAGGAGGCCGTGTCTATGGGAGCTCAGTGTGAGGAGGAGGCCGTGTCTATGGGAGCTCAGTGTGAGGAGGAGGCCGTGTCTTTAGGAGCTCAGTGTGAGGAGGAGGCCGTGTCTATGGGAGCTCAGTGTGAGGAGGAGGCCGTGTCTATAGGAGCTCAGTGTGAGGAGGAGGCCGTGTCTATAGGAGCTCAGTGTGAGGAGGAGGCCGTGTCTATGGGAGCTCAGTGTGAGGAGGAGGCCGTGTCTATGGGAGCTCAGTGTGAGGAGGAGGCTGTGTCTATGGGAGCTCAGTGTGAGGAGGAGGCCGTGTCTATGGCTGCTTTCTATGAGGACTATTCAGTTACTCTCACTACCCTGTCTTTTCCCCACACAGTCTGAAAACTTTCTTTCTCCTCAGGTACGATTTCTGCAGTTTCTCTGGGAGCCACTTTGGGTAACTGGACCGCTCCCCACATTCTCTTCACAAGCATCTTACTCTAGGCAACTCCGTACAGTTACACTGAGTGATCCTTACCCTGAATAAACAGTGACTCTGTACAGTTACAGTGAGTGATCCTTACCCTGAATAAACAGTGACTCTGTACAGTTACACAGTGAGTGATCCTTACCCTGAATAAACAGTGACTCTGTACAGTTACAGTGAGTGATCCTCATCCTGAATAAACAGTGACTCGGTACACTGACACAGTGAGTGATCCTCATCCTGAATAAACAGTGACTCTGTACAGTTACACAGTGAGTGATCCTTACCCTGAATAAACAGTGACTCTGTACAGTGACACAGTGAGTGATCCTCATCCTGAATAAACAGTGACTCTGTACAGTGACACAGTGAGTGATCCTTACCCTGAATAAACAGTGACTCTGTACAGTTACAGTGAGTGATCCTTACCCTGAATAAACAGTGACTCTGTACAGTTACACAGTGAGTGATCCTTACCCTGAATAAACAGTGACTCTGTACAGTGACACAGTGAGTGATCCTCATCCTGAATAAACAGTGACTCTGTACAGTGACACAGTGAGTGATCCTTACCCTGAATAAACAGTGACTCTGTACAGTTACACAGTGAGTGATCCTCATCCTGAATAAACAGTGACTCTGTACACTGACACAGTGAGTGATCCTTACCCCGAATAAACAGTGACTCTGTACAGTGACACAGTGAGTGATCCTCATCCTGAATAAACAGTGACTCTGTACAGTTACACAGTGAGTGATCCTTACCCTGAATAAACAGTGACTCTGTACAGTGACACAGTGAGTGATCCTTACCCTGAATAAACAGTGACTCTGTACAGTTACAGTGAGTGATCCTCATCCTGAATAAACAGTGACTCTGTACAGTTACAGTGAGTGATCCTCATCCTGAATAAACAGTGACTCTGTACAGTTACAGTGAGTGATCCTTACCCTGAATAAACAGTAACTCTGTACACTGACACAGTGAGTGATCCTTACCCCGAATAAACAGTGACTCTGTACAGTGACACAGTGAGTGATCCTCATCCTGAATAAACAGTGACTCTGTACAGTTACACAGTGAGTGATCCTCATCCTGAATAAACAGTGACTCTGTACAGTTACACAGTGAGTGATCCTCATCCTGAATAAACAGTGACTCTGTACAGTTACACAGTGAGTGATTCTTACCCTGAATAAACAGTGACTCTGTACAGTGACACAGTGAGTGATCCTCATCCTGAATATACAGTGACTATACAGTGACACAGTGAGTGATCCTTACCCCGAATAAACAGTGACTCTGTACAGTGACACAGTGAGTGATACCTTACCCTGAATAAACAGTGACTCTGTACAGTTACAGTGAGTGATCCTTACCCTGAATAAACAGTGACTCTGTACAGTTACAGTGAGTGATCCTCATCCTGAATAAACAGTGACTCGGTACACTGACACAGTGAGTGATCCTTACCCCGAATAAACAGTGACTCTGTACAGTGACACAGTGAGTGATCCTCATCCTGAATAAACAGTGACTCTGTACAGTGACACAGTGAGTGATCCTCATCCTGAATAAACAGTGACTCTGTACAGTTACACAGTGAGTGATCCTTACCCTGAATAAACAGTGACTCTGTACAGTTACAGTGAGTGATCCTTACCCTGAATAAACAGTGACTCTGTACAGTTACACAGTGAGTGATCCTTACCCTGAATAAACAGTGACTCTGTACAGTTACACAGTGAGTGACCCTTACCCTGAATAAACAGTCACTCTCTACAGATACACAGTGAGTGATCCTTACCCTGAATAAACAGTGACTCTGTACAGTTACACAGTGAGTGATCCTTACCCTGAATAAACAGTGACTCTGTACAGTGACACAGTGAGTGATCCTCATCCTGAATAAACAGTGACTCTGTACAGTGACACAGTGAGTGATCCTCATCCTGAATAAACAGTGACTCTGTACAGTTACACAGTGAGTGATCCTTACCCTGAATAAACAGTGACTCTGTACAGTTACAGTGAGTGATCCTTACCCTGAATAAACAGTGACTCTGTACAGTTACACAGTGAGTGATCCTTACCCTGAATAAACAGTGACTCTGTACAGTTACAGTGAGTGATCCTCATCCTGAATAAACAGTGACTCGGTACACTGACACAGTGAGTGATCCTTACCCCGAATAAACAGTGACTCTGTACAGTGACACAGTGAGTGATCCTCATCCTGAATAAACAGTGACTCTGTACAGTGACACAGTGAGTGATCCTTACCCTGAATAAACAGTGACTCTGTACAGTTACAGTGAGTGATCCTTACCCTGAATAAACAGTGACTCTGTACAGTGACACAGTGAGTGATCCTCATCCTGAATAAACAGTGACTCTGTACAGTGACACAGTGAGTGACCCTTTCCCTGAATAAACAGTGACTCTGTACAGTGACACAGTGAGTGATCCTCATCCTGAATAAACAGTGACTCTGTACAGTTACACAGTGAGTGATCCTTACCCCGAATAAACAGTGACACTGTACAGTTACACAGTGAGTGATCCTTACCCTGAATAAACAGTGACTCTGTACAGTTACACAGTGAGTGATCCTCATCCTGAATAAACAGTGACTCTGTACAGTTACACAGTGAGTGATTCTTACCCTGAATAAACAGTGACTCTGTACAGTGACACAGTGAGTGATCCTCATCCTGAATATACAGTGACTGTACAGTGACACAGTGAGTGATCCTTACCCTGAATAAACAGTGACTCTGTACAGTGACACAGTGAGTGACCCTTTCCCTGAATAAACAGTGACTCTGTACAGTGACACAGTGAGTGATCCTTACCCCGAATAAACAGTGACTCTGTACAGTGACACAGTGAGTGATCCTCATCCTGAATAAACAGTGACTCTGTACAGTTACACAGTGAGTGATCCTCATCCTGAATAAACAGTGACTCTGTACAGTTACACAGTGAGTGATCCTCATCCTGAATAAACAGTGACTCTGTACAGTTACACAGTGAGTGATTCTTACCCTGAATAAACAGTGACTCTGTACAGTGACACAGTGAGTGATCCTCATCCTGAATATACAGTGACTGTACAGTGACACAGTGAGTGATCCTTACCCTGAATAAACAGTGACTCTGTACAGTGACACAGTGAGTGACCCTTTCCCTGAATAAACAGTGACTCTGTACAGTGACACAGTGAGTGATCCTCATCCTGAATAAACAGTGACTCTGTACATTTGCACAGGGAGTGATCCTTACCCTGAATAAACAGTGACTCTGTACAGTAACACAGTGAGTGACCCTCATCCTGAATAAACAGTGACTCTGTACAATTACACACTGAGTGATCCTTACCCTGAATAAACAGTGACTCTGTACAGTGACACAGTGAGTGATCCTTACCCTGAATAAACAGTGACTCTGTACAGTTACAGTGAGTGATTCTCATCCTGAATAAAGAGTGACTCTGTACAGTGACTCAGTGAGAGATCCTTACCCTGAATAAACAGTGACTCTGTACAGTGACAGAGTGAGTGATCCTCATCCTGAATAAACAGTGACTCTGTACAATTACACAGTGAGTGATCCTTACCCTGAATAAACAGTGACTCTGTACAGTGACACAGTGAGTGATCCTCATCCTGAATATACAGTAAGGGTACAGTGACACAGTGAGTGATCCTTACCCTGAATAAACAGTGACTCTGTACAGTGACACAGTGAGTGACCCTTACCCTGAATAAACAGTGACTCTGTACAGTGACACAGTGAGTGATCCGGATCCTGAATAAACAGTGACTCTGTACAGTTACCGTGAGTGATCCTTACCCTGAATAAACAGTGACTCTGTACATTTGCACAGTGAGTGATCCTTACCCTGAAAAAACAGTGACTCTGTACAGTAACACAGTGAGTGATCCTCATCCTGAATAAACAGTGACTCTGTACAGTGACACAGTGAGTGATCCTTACCCTGAATAAACAGTGACTCTGTACAGTGACACAGTGAGTGATCCTTACCCTGAATAAACAGTGACTCTGTACAGTTACAGTGAGTGATTCTCATCCTGAATAAACAGTGACTCTGTACAGTGACTCAGTGAGAGATCCTTACCCTGAATAAACAGTGACTCTGTACAGTGACACAGTGCGTGACCCTTTCCTTGAATAAACAGTGACTCTGTACAGTTACACAGTGAGTGACCCTTACCCTGAATAAACAGTGACTCTGTACAGTTACAGTGAGTGATCCTTACCCTGAATAAACAGTGACTCTGTACACTGACACAGTGAGTGATCCTTACTCTGAATAAACAGTGACTCTGTACAGTGACACAGTGAGTGATCCTTACCCTGAATAAACAGTGACTCTGTACAGTTACAGTGAGTGATTCTCATCCTGAATAAACAGTGACTCTGTACAGTGACTCAGTGAGAGATCCTTACCCTGAATAAACAGTGACTCTGTACAGTGACACAGTGCGTGACCCTTTCCTTGAATAAACAGTGACTCTGTACAGTTACACAGTGAGTGACCCTTACCCTGAATAAACAGTGACTCTGTACAGTTACAGTGAGTGATCCTTACCCTGAATAAACAGTGACTCTGTACACTGACACAGTGAGTGATCCTTACTCTGAATAAACAGTGACTCTGTACAGTGACACAGTGAGTGATCCTTACCCTGAATAAACAGTGACTCTGTACAGTGACACAGTGCGTGACCCTTTCCTTGAATAAACAGTGACTCTGTACAGTTACACAGTGAGTGACCCTTACCCTGAATAAACAGTGACTCCGTACAGTGACACAGTGAGTGATCCTTACCCTGAATAAACAGTGACTCTGTACAGTTACACAGTGAGTGATCCTCATCCTGAATAAACAGTGACTCTGTACAGTTACACAGTGAGTGATCCTCATCCTGAATAAACAGTGACTCTGTACAGTGACACAGTGAGTGATCCTTACCCTGAATAAACAGTGACTCTGTACAGTGACACAGTGAGTGATCCTTACCCTGAATAAACAGTGACTCTGTACAGTTACAGTGAGTGATTCTCATCCTGAATAAACAGTGACTCTGTACAGTGACTCAGTGAGAGATCCTTACCCTGAATAAACAGTGACTCTGTACAGTGACTCAGTGAGAGATCCTTACCCTGAATAAACAGTGACTCTGTACAGTGACACAGTGAGTGATCCTTACCCTGAATAAACCGTGACTCTGTACAGTGACACAGTGAGTGATACCTTACCCTGAATAAACAGTGACTCTGTACAGTGACACAGTGAGTGATCCTCACCCTGAATAAACAGTGACTCTGTACATTTGCACAGTGAGTGATCCTTACCCTGAATAAACAGTGACTCTGTACAGTGACACAGTGAGTGATCCTCATCCTGAATAAACAGTGACTCTGTACAGTGACACAGTGAGTGATCCTTACCCTGAATAAACAGTAACTCTGTACAGTGACACAGTGAGTGATCCTCATCCTGAATAAACAGTGACTCTGTACAGTGACACAGTGAGTGATCCTCATCCTGAATAAACAGTGACTCTGTACAGTTACACAGTGAGTGATCCTTACGCTGAATAAACAGTGACTCTGTACAGTTACACAGTGAGTGATCCTTACCCTGAATAAACAGTGACTCTGTACAGTGACACAGTGAGAGATCCTTACCCTGAATAAACAGTGACTCTGTACAGTTACAGTGAGTGATCCTTACCCTGAATAAACAGTGACTCTGTACAGTGACACAGTGAGTGACCCTTTCCCTGAATAAACAGTGACTCTGTACATTGACACAGTGAGTGATCCTTACCCTGAATAAACAGTGACTCTGTACAGTGACACAGTGAGATCCTCGCCCTGAATAAACAGTGACTCTGTACAGTTACAGTGAGTGATCCTTACCCTGAATATACAGTGACTCTGTACAGTGACACAGTGAGTGATCCTTACCCTGAATAAACAGTGACTCTGTACATTTACACATTGAGTGACCCTCATCCTGAATAAACAGTGACTCTGTACAGTGACACAGTGAGTGACCCTTTCCCTGAATAAACAGTGACTCTGTACAGTGACACAGTGCGTGATCCTCATCCTGAATAAACAGTGACTCTGTACAGTGACACAGTGAGTGATCCTTACCCTGAATATACAGTGACTCTGTACAGTGACACAGTGAGTGATCCTTACCCTGAATAAACAGTGACTCTGTACATTTACACATTGAGTGACCCTCATCCTGAATAAACAGTGACTCTGTACAGTGACACAGTGAGTGACCCTTTCCCTGAATAAACAGTGACTCTGTACAGTGACACAGTGAGTGACCCTTTCCCTGAATAAACAGTGACTCTGTACAGTGACACAGTGAGTGATCCTTACCCTGCTGAATAAACAGTGACTCTGTACAGTTACACATTGAGTGATCCTCATCCTGAATATACAGTGACTGAACAGTGACACAGTGAGTGACCCTCATCCTGAATAAACAGTGACTCTGTACAGTGACACAGTGAGTGATCCTTACCCTGAATAAACAGTGACTCTGTACAGTGACACAGTGAGTGATCCTTACCCTGAATAAACAGTGACTCTGTACAGTTACAGTGAGTGATTCTTACCCTGAATAAACAGTGAATCTGTACAGTGACACAGTGAATTTCCCTCATCCTTCCACATTTGCTGAGCTTTATACACTCAATGGATAGGAAAATAGAGTGATTCATTTGTTATCCCCGTTCTACCTCACAGCTGAAGGTGATTTTCTTCCCAACTTGTTCTCCCTCAAAAGAGAAGGGGACATATATGTTACAATAGTATATCACAGTAATGGAGAGGGACAGAAGGATGGTGAGGGGTGGGGGAGCAGAAAGAAATAAGGAGATTAATAGAGGGAATTCCGGGGAAAATAGAGAGAGATGGATGGAGAGAGGGAGAAAGACAGAGATTGGGAAGAGTAAAGCTGGCGGAGGTAGAGAGAGAGGGGGAGGGATGAAGACAAAGATTGAGATACAAACAGATACAGGGAAATAGTTAAAGAAAGATTGAAATGGAAACAAAGTAATATAAATGGAGAGAGTGTGAGATTCAGAGAGAGAGAGAGGTTGGGAGAGAGACAGCGAGAGAGATAGAGAGGGAGAAGTGCAGGAAACAACGACAGACAAAAATAGCAATGAAAGAAATAGAAAGATAAAAAATATAAGTGAAGAAAATGTGAGCAGCACAATGACAGAGAGAGAGGAAGAGAGAGGGAGGGAGTAGTGGTGGAAGAGAGAGGGAGGGAGTAGTGGTGGCCGGGGGGGGGGGGCTGGTGGGGGTGGGGGGAGAGATGTCTATGAAATTTAGAAACATCATTTGTGAATCATTGCGAGACGGTGACAGCTGGTCCCGCACACAAATTGAATATATCCCAGTCACTTGGCTGACAATCTCACAACAGGTGGCAGACTGCAAATGCAGTCATGGAGACGACCTTTAACACAAGAACGACCATTAACTCATAACGCTCACCACACCATTCAGCATGAACACCGACTGCATCCAGTAAGCAACCTGCGAAACCTGTTAACGGTTAAAAAAACAGATGATCAGTGGAAAAGAACTTCATGTGATACAGAACCACTTTCTACCCATAAAGGGCAGGAGGTCTGTTTGCCGGAAAAGGCAGCTGCTGATGAGTTAAGAGAAAACATGAAACTAAACCAAAAATGGTACAAAAAATGCAAGAATTGGGCAGATCCTAGCAGTTGGAAAAGATACAAAAAAAAAATACAAACGGTGACAAAATAAATCATAAAATCCACAAAAAGGAAACGTGAGAAGAATTTTGCAAAAGATATCAAAATCAAAATGAACAATTTGGGATTATGTCAGGAAAAGAGGCTGGTCCGGATCTACACAGGGCCTTTGTAAACGGATAAAGATGAAACTAAGGAAATGTCGGAGATGCTGATTAATTACTTGACGTGCGTATGTCGGGAAGACGAGAGGTCAACATGCAGAAACCCCAAGGAAAAGTGTATATTGAATCAGGGACTCAACAAAATTAACGTCAGCTTAACAATCTTAAGAAGAAAATAATGACACCGGAAAACGACACCAGCACCAGACGGTTTCTATCCCAGGGTTTTAAAGGAACTGGGTGAGAACATTGCAGACACCCTAACTAGAACCTTCCAAAACAAAAACAGAATGACCTGGAAAAACTCAGCAGGTCTGGCAGCATCGGCGGAGAAGAAAAGAGTTGACGTTTCGAGTCCTCATGACCCTTCGACAGAACTTGAGTTCGAGTCCAAGAAAGAGTTGAAATAGTCATGAGGACTCGAAACGTCAACTCTTCTCTTCTCCGCCGATGCTGCCAGACCTGCTGAGTTTTTCCAGGTAATTCTGTTTTTGTTTTGGATTTCCAGCATCCGCAGTTTTTTTGTTTTTAGAACCTTCCAAAGTTCCCTTGATTCAGGAGCCATTTTTTCAAATTTGAAAATTGCCCATTCTGCTATACAAGGAAGGTGGCAGGAGACCATAGAATTGTAGCGCAGTTAACCCCACACTGTTAACAGGAAATAACTAGAGTCTATCATTAAGGATAGGGTGACTGAACATCTTGAAAATATTCAGCTGATTGGAGAGACCCAGAATGGATTTGTAAAGAGTAGATCATACCTGACCATATCCTCACTGAACTTTTTGAAGAGGCCATTAAAGTGGTGGACAGGTGAATGTTTATGGATATTATGTATACAGACTTCCAGAAGGCATTTGATAAAGTCCCTCATAGGAGACAAAAACAAAAACAGAATTACCTGGAAAAACTCAGCAGGTCTGGCAGCATCGGCGGAGAAGAAGAGTTGACGTTTCGAGTCCTCATGAACCTTCGACAGGTCATGAGGACTCGAAACGTCAACTCTTTTCTTCTCCGCCGATGCTGCCAGACCTGCTGAGTTTTTCCAGGTAATTCTGTTTTTGTTTTTGTTTTGGATTTCCAGCATCCGCAGTTTTTTTGTTTTTACCTCATAGGAGACTGTTCACTGAAGTAGAAGCTCATGGAATTGAAGGCAAACTATTGACCAGGTTTGGAAAGTGGTCCAGTGGCAGGAGACAGAGCAGGGAGAATGGGCAGGTACCCTCATTGGCAGGATGTGACTCATGGTGTCCCACCGGGATCTGAGTTGGGACCTCAGCTATTCATTGTATCATTAATCACTCTGGTTATGAAAGGCACATCCAAACTTGCTGAAGATACAAAGGTGGCATCGGGAGTAGTGTAGATGGAAGTGTAAATAAAAAAAAATTTTGATAATGTTATGACCAGGATGAGAGGAGTGCATGAATTATCAAGCCCAACTACTCCACAGGCCGTAGCATTAACTTAAATGTTTAATTTTCTCACTGAAATGGCCAATTGTGTTCCTATACCTCTAGCACCCAGAAGAAAAGAGACTCTGACTAGGCTTCTTTCAAATAACCCAGAATGATTAATTTAGTTTAAAACAAAACCTCTTTGAACAAGTTGCAAGTACTGGATAACACACAATAGTAATTGGGAAGTATAACTATCTATCTCTTCCTAAAGAAATCCCCACACACACACACACACACAAACAAAGGACAAACAGATAGAGTCTCTCTGCAGAGATGGGCTTTGAGGATGGACATTATAACATAAAGGATAAAGTCCACAGGATCTCGACACTGTCGATCTGGAGTTCCCTCGTGTGAAGCTGGTCCTGGTGGACATCTGGAAGTTCTAACCACTGGTCTCAGCTTTGCAGGTCCAAATACAGACCAGTTACGCTCAGATGAGGGTTCCTTGGCTACAAGTTGATAGCCACACACAATCACAGGCAAGGTAGAGAGATGGAGCCAGTCAAGGGAGCCTTCTTTCTTCAGCCTGTTTTACAACAAAAACCTCCTTCAAAACCAGTGGGTTCACAACTTCAGTTTTTTCCTCTCTCCCATGTGCGGCTGCCTTTTTTGTCTCCCAGCTTTTCATTAATTAAAGCGCTTTGCAGTTCAACACAAACAACTTCTTCTCAAGTACCATAAAGGTCAGGTGATTTCTCGGCCTGTTTGTTTACAATTCCAAGGTGAACCTATGACCGTTTAAAAAAAAAATCCCAGGTTAGCCTCCAGATGTCCAGATCATGCCAAATCCTTCCATTTTGTAAAAGAAAACTTCAGTCTTGAGAGATATGACTCTAACAATAGATTAAGCGAATGGGCAAAATTGGGGCAAATGAATTTCAATGTAGACAAATGTGAGGTCATCCACTTTACATCTACAAAAGATAGAAGAGGCTTTCTAAATGCAGAAAAGCTAGAATCAGTAGAGGTCCAGGTCCACCGATCATTAAAATGTCATGAACAGGTACAGAAAATAATCTGAACGATGAATGGAATGCTGGCCTTTATATCTAGAGGATTAGAATACAAGGGGGTAGAAACCATGCTTCAGTTATACAAAGCCCTGGTTAAACAAACACTTGGAGTACTGCATAGAGCCATGGGCACCATTACCTCAGGAAGGATATATTGGCCTTGGAGGGAGATTTACTAGAATGATACCTGGGGCAGAGATTTGCCCTGAGCGAGAGGGCGGGGGACCCGCGATGACATCGGGTGAGTGTCCCGACGCCATTGAGCACTCGCACGATATTTCAGTCAGCAGGAGCACGCGGGAGTGGGCCCACCAACAGTTAACAGGCCTGCTGAGGCCAATAGAGCTACAATTGAATGAACTTTTTCGCTACCCATCCAGCCTTACAGTTGGCAGACAGGCAAAAAGGCCAAGCAACCTTTGGATTTTTTCGGAAACCTCATCCATGGGCCTGTTGGGCTCATTTGGTTACACAGTTATGGATCCCTGCCCACTGCAAGATTTGGGCACAGGTCTAATCAGATTCAATGTGGTGCTGTGGGTGTGATACTTGAAAGGAAGTGCTGGCATTTAAATGATTAGTAACACAGACCTGTTAATCAAGCAGGCATCAGTGCTCCCATGGCTCTATTCAAAAGCAAATAGAAATTTCTCCTGGTGTCCCAATTAACATTCTTCCCTCACCAAAAAACAGGTGAACTTTTTTCACCTCATTGCTCTTTGTGGGATTCTGCTGTATGCGACATGGTGGCAGCATTTACCGTATAATAATGGGGCCTGGAAAGCTACCATCGGAGGTATTTCAGTGGAAAATGGAACTCAAACCCCACCGTAACGGTTTGAGAATTTGAACTCAATCCTTTTTAAATCTGGAAATTAAAAAGCTGGTATCGGTAAAAGCGACCATGAAACTATGAGGTTGTTTGTAAAAACCCATCTGGTTCATTAACGTTCTTTTAAGAGAAGGGAATCTGCCATCTTCACCCAGACTGGCCCTGCCTCCAATCCCATACCAATCTGACTGACTCGAAACTGCCCTTTAATGTGGCGCGGAGAGACTCACAATCGCATCAAACATTTCCTCGGGATAACAATAAGTGCTGTCCTTGCATTTGAATGCATTTTTAAAAGTCACTGCCCCACAAAGTAATCATCTAGGAGACCCTGTGAGATGCAGCATAAATACACACTTGTGTATCTCCCTGTCTTTCCCCTTCCCAGTTTGTCAGGGCCCAGGGTGACACAGGGAAGCTCAGATGAAACAAAGAATGGGGAAATAAATCTTCCTCCTTCTAAAATGTTTGATAGTAACAAGCAGAGGTGTTATGGCACAGCAGATGGTAAATGCTGAGCTGCTGAAATCCCAAAGGGAAAGTTGAAACAACTGTTTTGCAATTTGTATATTTATTTTGAAATGCGTGTCTTGAATTCAGTAGCAATAAGTTCACCAAGTCTTAGAGGGTTTTTACAAAACTAAATTAAACATTTATTAATAAAAGAAATAATTTTAAGCACGTACTTAGGTCTACAAATTACTACTATGATTAATCCTTGCTCCCCTAATTAATCTAACTCCCAGTTACACCTCCACTAAGGCAACAGTAAAAATAGATTTTAAATTTAGATTTTAGAAGATCCAGGCAATGTAACACGATACCCTGAACAGTCGAATTCAAAGTGAGTTTTCCTAACTTCAGTTCTTGCAGACAGCAGTTTGCACACAGAGGCTGGAGGCTTTTTCACACTTGTTAGATCTTAGAATTCCTTTCCTTGCACACAGCCTTCTCTCCTTTATACTTATTTTCCCCTCTGAATGCAAATTCCCATTGTTTCACCACGTCTTTGCACTTTAGTTCTCTAATAAGAAAAATCTATCTTGGCACCAATTTTACCAGTAATCTTTGGGAAAAACAAATGCATTGTTTCTCCGTTTCTTCTGGCTAAGTGAAATATTTCTCCCTCTCTTTTGAATTCAAGCTCATCTGGTTTATTTAAAAATGCAGATATTCCCTTTACACCTCACATTCTAAAACTTCAGCCATGTTTATCTATTTAGCATTTCAAACCTCACTTCTCTTTTTACATCAAAGCCTTCAGACCAGCTGTCTCTAATTCAATTGGGTGCCACACACATACACACACACACATACACACACACACATACACACACACACATACATAGACACAGACCCCACTATTGTTCTTATATTTATTTACAATAAATTCCAAATAACGTTATATCTTCCTGACAGAGGCCGTCAGATTTTTGTGAACCTAGACTTTTGTTCCATGTGAGTCCCACAGCCTCACAACTCTCTCTGTGTGAAGATGTCTCTCTTGCCCTCTGTTCTCAATGTCTTACATTTAATTCTGTGTCTATGGTGCCGCATTCTAGACCCCTCAACTACTGGAAACAAGCTGCTTCCACCATCCTGCTCCATCCTTGAAGAAAGCAGAGAGTATGCATAAATGAGTCTTTTTCTGATTGGCAGGATGTGACGAGTGGAGTCCTGCAGGGATCTCTGCTGGGGCCTCAGCTTTTTATGATTTACATCAATGATTTAGATGAGGGGGGTGAAGACATGGTAGCTGAATTTGCAGATGACACAAAGATAGGTAGGAAAGTCTGTTGTGAAGAGGACATGAGGAGGTTACAGACATAGACAGGTTGAGTGAGTGGGGAAAAATCTGGCAGATGGAGTATAATGTGGGGAAATGTGAAGTTGTTCACTTTGGCAGGAAGAATAAAAAAGCGGAGTATTACTTACAGGGAGAACGGCTGCATAATTCTGAGGTGCAGAGGGATCTGGGTGTTCTAGTGCATGAGTCACAAAAAGTTAGTATGTAGCTACAGCAAGTAATTAAGAAGGCTAATGGAGAGGGATTGAATATAAACATAAGGATGTTATGCTTCAGTTATACAGGACATTGGTGAGACTGCATCTTGAATACCGTGTGCAGGTTTGATCTGCTTATTTAAGGAAGGGTGTAAATGCGTTGGAGGCGGTTCAGAGGGGGTTTACCAGATTGATACCTGGAATGAGTGGGTTGTCTTATGAGGAAAGGTTGGACAGACTGGGCTTGTTTCCACTGGAGTTTAGAAGAGTGAGGGGTGATTTGATTAAAGTATATAAGATCCCGAAAGGCCTTGACAAGGTGAACGTGGAAAGGATGTTTCCTCTTGTGCGTGAGTTCAGAACTAGAGGGCATTGTTTGAAAATGAGGCGTCACCCTTTTAGGACAGAGATGTGGGGAAATTCTTTTTCTCAGAGGGATGTGTAACTTTGGAACTCTGCCTCAGAAGGCGGTGGAGGCGGGGTCACTGAATATTTTTAAGACAGAGGTAGATAGATTGTTGTTAGGCAAGGGAATAAAAGGTTATCAGGGGTGATGGGAATGTGGAATTCGAAACACAAACAGATCAGTCATGATCTTATTGAATGGCGGAGCAGGTTCGAGGGGCTGAATGGCCTACTCCTGTTCCTATTTCTTATGTTCTGAAGGACTTCTATTCCATTGCCCCATAACCTGCATCCACTTCATTAAAGCCCTACTTCATTTCGAAAACCTTCATTAAAACTCCTTTTAACCCTCTGTGTTCCCGTGGGGTCCTACAGTCTCGGTAATTAAGAAGGCTAATGGATGCAGGCAATGTTGCTCCAATCTCTCCTCATAACTAACGTTCACATCCTCACAATCATCCTGGTTAGTTTTTTAAATTCACTCACAGGATGTGGGAGTCACTGGCTGGGCCAGCATTTATTGCCCATCCCTAGTTGGCCTTGAGAAGGTGGTGGTGAGCTGTCATCTTGAACCGCTGCAGTACATGTGGTGTAGGTACACCCACAGTGCTGTTAGGGAGGGAGTTCCAGGATTTTGACCCAGTGACAGTGAAGGAACGATGATATATTTCCAAGTCAGGATGGTGAGTGACTTGGAGGGGAACTTCCAGGTGGTGGTGTTCCCATCTATCTGCTGCTCTTGTCCTCTAGATGGTAGTGGTGGTGGGTTTGGAAGGTGCTGTCTAAGGAGCCTTGGTGAGTTCCTGCAGTGCATCTTGTAGATGGTACACACTGCTGCTACTGTGTGTCATAGAAACATAGAAACATAAAAACTAGGAGCAGGAGTAGGCCATTCGGCCCTTCGACCCTTCTCCGCCATTCATTAGGATCATGGCTGATCATCCAACTCAATAGCCTGCTCCCGCTTTCTCCCCATAACTTTTCACCCCTTTCGCCCCAAGAGCTATATCTAACTCCTTCTTGAAACCATACAATGTTTTGGTCTCAACTACTTTCTATGGTAGTGAATTCCACAGGCTCACCACTCTCTGGGTGATGAAATTTCTCCCCATCTCAGTCCTAAATGGTCTACCCCATATCCTCAGACTGTGACCCCTGGTTCTGGACTCCCCCACCATCGGGAACATCCTTCCTGCATCTACCCTGTCTAGTCCTGTTAGAATTTTATAGGTTTCTATGAGATCCCCCCTCATTCTTCTGAACTCCAGCGAATATAATCCTAACCGACTCAATCTCTCCTCATATGTCAGTCCCGCCATCCCAGGAATCAGTTGGGTAAACATGCGCTGCACTCCCTCTATAGCAAGTACATCCTTCCTCAGATAAGGAGACCAAAACCGCACACAATATTCCAGGTGTGGTCTCCCCAAGGCCCTGTACAATTGCAGCAAGACATCCCTGCTCCTGTACTCGAATCCTCTGGCTATGAAGGCCAACATACCATTTGCTTTCTTTACCGCCTGCTGCACCTGCATGCTTATCTTCAGCAACTGGTGTACAAGGACACCCAGGTCTCGTTGCACATTCCCGTCTCTCAATTTATAGCCATTCAGATAATAATCTGCCTTCCTGTTTTTGCTACCAAAGTGGATAACCTCACATTTATCTACATTATACTGCATCTGCCATGTATTTGCCCACTCACTCAGCTTGTCCAAATCACACTGAAGCATCTCTGCATCCTCCTCACAGCTCACCCTCCCACCCAGCTTTGTGTCATCTGCAAATTTGGAGATATTACATTTAGCTCCCTCATCTAAATCATTAATATACATTGTGAATACCTGGGGTCCCAGCACCGATCCCTGCGGTACCCCACTAGTTACTGCCTGCCATTCGGAAAAAGACCCGTTTATTCCTACTCTTTGTTTCCTGTCTGCCAGCCAGTTTTCTGTCCATCTCAATACACTACACAAAATCCCATGCACTTTAATTTTACACACTAATCTCTTATGTGGGACTTTGTCGAAAGCCTTCTGAAAGTCCAAATAAACCGCATCCACTGGCTCCCCCTCATCAACTCTACTAGTTACAAACTCGAAAAATTCCAGTAGATTTGTCAAGCATGATTTCCCTTTCATAAATCCATGCTGACTCTGTCCAATTCTGCCACTGTTTTCCAAGTGCTCAGCTATTAAATCTTTTATAACGGACTCAAGAATTTTCCCCACTATCGACGTCAGGCTGACTGGTCTATAATTCCCTGTTTTCTCTCTGCCACCCTTTTTAAATAATGGGATTACATTAGCTACCCTCCAATCTGTAGGAACTGTTCCAGAGTCTAGAGAATCTCGGAAGATGAGCACCAATGCATCCACTATTTCTAGGGCCACTTCCTTAAGTACTCTGGGATGTAGATTATCAGGCCCTGGGCGTTTATTGGCCTTCAATCCCATCAATTGTCCCAACACCATTTCCCTACTGATACTGATTACTTTCAGTTCCTCCCTCTCACTAAACCCTGAGTTCCCCAACATTTCTGGTATGTTATTAGTGTCCTCCTTTGTGAAGACAGAACCAAAGTATGTATTTAGTTGGTCAGCCATTTCTTTGTTCCCCATTATAAATTCCCCTGTTTCTGACTGTAAGGGACATACATTTGTCTTCACCAAACTTTTTCTCTTCACATACCTATAGAAACTTTTACAGTCAGTTTTTATGTTCCCTGCAAGCTTACTCTCGTACTCTATTTCCCCTTCTTAATCAACCCCTCGGTCCTCCTTTGCTCAATTCTAAACTGCTCCCAATCCTCAGGTCTGTTGTTTTCTCAGGCCAATTTGTATGTCTCTTCCTTGCATCTAATACTATCTCTAATATCCGTTGTAAGCCATGGTTTGGCCACCTTTCCTATTTTATTTTTGCGCCAGACAGGAATAAACAATTGTTGCAGTTCACCCATGCGCTCTTTGAACATTTTCCATTGCGTATCCATCATCATACCTTTAAGTAACATTTCCCAATCCATCATAGCCAACTCACATCTCATACCATCGTAGTTTCCTTTATTAAGGTTCAGGACCCGAGTCAGTGGTGGAGGGAGTGAATGTTTGTGGATGTGGTGCCAATCAAGTGGGCTGCTTTGTCCTGGGTGGTGTCAAGCTTCTTGAGTGTTGTTGGAGCTGCACTCACCCAGGTGAGTGGGGAGTATTCCATCACACTCCTGACTTGCACCTTGTACAGACTTTGGGAAGTCAGGAGGTGAGTTACTGACTGCAGAATTCCCAGCCTCTGACCTGTTTTTGTATCCATAGTATTTATATGGCTAGTCCTGTTCAGTTTCTGTTCAATGGTAACCCCAGGATGTTGATAGTGGGGGATTCAGTGGTAGTAATGCCATTGAATGTCAAGGGGCAATGGTTGGATTCTCTCTTGTTGGAGATGGTCATTGCCTGACACTTGTGTGGTGCGAATTTGCCACTTGTCAGCCCAAGCCTGGATATTGTCCAGGTCTTGCTGCATTTGGACATGGACTGCTTCAGTATCTGAGGAGTTGTGAATGGTGCTGAACATTGTGCAATCATCAGCGAACATCCCCACTTCTGACCTTATGATGGAAGGAAGGTCATTGATGAAGCTTTCCCTAATTATTCCACATTTGTTCAACTGATTGTTAAGTTTGTCCCAGATTATCATTTCTAAAAGTTTTCCCACATCCCAAGGTTAAACTGACTGGCCAGTAGTTGCTGGGTTTATCCTTACACCCATTTTTGAAGAAGGGTGTAACATTTACAACTTTCCAGTCAAGTGCCTCTGCTATTTCCAATCCCCATCCCCATCCCAACCCATCCCAACCCATCCCATCCCATCCCATCCCACCCCACCCCATCCCCATCCCTATCCCTATCCCAACCCATCCCATCCCATCCCATCCCATCCCAACCTAGCCCAACCCATCCCATCCCATCCCATCTCCATCCCAATCCTATCCCATCCCACCCCACCCCATCCCATCCTATCCCCATCCCATCCCACCCCACCCCATCCCATCCCACCCCACCCCATCCCACCCCACCCCATCCCCATCCCCATCCCCATCCCCATCCCATCCCCATCCCCATCCCCATCCCATCCCACCCCACCCCATCCAACCCCATCCCATCCCCATCCCTATCCCATCCCACCCCATCCCAGCCCATCCCCAACCCATCTCCATCCCATCCCACCCCACCCCATCCCATCCCCATCCCCATCCCATCCCCATCCCTATCCCATCCCATCTGGTACTGGTGACTTATCAATTTTAAAAACGCCCAGTCATTCCAGTGCCTGCTCTTTATCAATTTTTAGCCCATCTAGTGTCCCAACCACCACCTCTTTCACTCTGACTTTAGCAGCATCTTCTTCCTTGGTAAAGACAGATGGAAAATATTCATTCAGTGCCTCAGCGATGCCTTCTGCTTCATCCCCTTTTCGGTCCCCAATCGCCGCCCCCCCCCCCTCCCTTTCACTAGTTATACGCCTGTGGAAGACTCTGGACTCCCTTTATGTTAGCTGCTGGTCTCTTCTCGTATTCTCTCCCTGTTCTCTTATTTGTGGTTTTTTTCACTTCTCCTTTGAGCTTCCTTGATTCAACCTGATTCTAGATTGTACCATCCACCGGGCATCTGCCAAACACCGGGCATCTGCCAAACACCGGGCATCTGCTAAACACCGGGCATCTGCCAAACACCAGGCATCTGCCAAACACCAGGCATCTGCCAAACACCAGGGATCTGCCAAACACCGGGCATCTGCCAAACACCAGGCATCTGCCAAACACCGGGCATCTGCCAAACACCGGGCATCTGCCAAACACCGGGCATCCGCCAAACACCGGGCATCCGCCAAACACCGGGCATCCGCCAAACACCGGGCATCTGCTAAACACCGGGCATCTGCTAAACACCGGGCATCTGCCAAACACCAGGCATCTGCCAAACACCGGGCATCTGCCAAACACCGGGCATCTGCCAAACACCAGGCATCTGCCAAACACCAGGCATCTGCTAAACACCGGGCATCTGCCAAACACCAGGCATCTGCCAAACACCGGGCATCCGCCAAACACCAGGCATCTGCCAAACACCGGGCATCTGCCAAACACCAGGCATCTGCTAAACACCGGGCATCTGCCAAACACCGGGCATCTGCCAAACACCGGGCATCCGCCAAACACCAGGCATCCGCCAAACACCGGGCATCTGCCAAACACCGGGCATCTGCCAAACACCGGGCATCTGCCAAACACCGGGCATCTGCTAAACACCGGGCATCTGCCAAACACCGGGCATCTGCCAAACACCCCCTTATTCTGCTTCATCTTACTCTCGGTCTCTTTCATCAGCCAGGGAGCTCTGGATTTGTTTGTACTACCCTTTGACCCTCGTGAGAATGTACCCGAACCTTCTCCACTTTAAAAGCAGTTCATTGTTTCTTTACCGTTTTGCCTGCCAACCTTTAATTCCACTTTACCCAAGGCAGATCCATTCTCACCCCATTGAAATGGGCTTTTTTTCCCAGTTTAGGATTTTTACTCTAGATTGCTCTTTGTTCTTTTCCATAAATAGCCTCAGATATTTACTCCTCCTGTCACAGGCTGGGCCCCAATCAACAGTAATATTCATTACAACACTCAGCACAAATTAATCATACAATTTAACGATGGCCCTCGGGTGCAGGCAGTGCTGCCGGCTGGAGACTCAACTCCAGGATAAACAGAGAGAGAAATAGAGAGGGAGAGAGAGACAGAGAGAGAGAGGCACTGGGTGAAACCTGTCCCCGTTGATAATAAAGAGAAATGGACATGCTCTCAGTCATGAGGAACAGACAGTGAAAGGAAGAGCTGCATTTACATAGTGCCTTTCAGCAACTCGGGACATCCCAAAATGCTTGATAGCCAATGGAGTACCTGTGAAGGGTAGTTACTGTTGTGATGTAGGAAACGTGGCGTCCAATCTGTGCACAGCAGGATCCCAATGTGATAATGACCAGATAATCTGTTTTAGTGACGCTGGTGGAAGGGTATGTATTGGCCAGGGCATCGAGGATGGCTCCCCTTCTCTTCAGAATAGTGCTGTGGGATCTTTAACCTCCATCTGTGTGGGCAGGCCGGACCTTGGCTTAACAACACCTTCCACAGTGGCACTAACTGGACAGCTCTTTCAAGAGCGAGCAGACATATGATGGGCCGAATGGCCCCTTTCTCTGCTATATTATTCTATGATTCCAGGTTGTATAGACTAGGTAGTTATTCCCCTGAATTTAGAAAGTTGAGGAGGTTCTTTACTGATTCTATTGACTCATTTCAAGTGAGACAGCGGTGGGCTGGTGCTGAAATTAGACCTGGGTTCAGGCAAGATATGGGGATTGCAAACTAAAGCCCACCCTCTAAGTACAGGAGAAGGTTTCAGCCCCTCTAGGGTTGTACCCACCATGAGTTGGCAGAGGAGGGGAGAGAGTTGGATATTTCAGTAAAACAGTGTTTTAGCTGCTCAGTGTTCCAGCAGGTTCACTTCACAGTTCATGAACATTCTCGGAGATGGTTGCCAAGACAATGCCTCACACTGTGGAGCGAGGACACCCATCAGGAAGCTGGTGTCTGTAACACTCACCCTGTCCTTCAGATCACCGACAGGCTTTCACTATTCCTGTGTGTCCTTTCTTTCTCATATTTAACAGAAGTTGCTGGATTTACAGCGTCTGCGCTTATTTATTGCACCTGTCATCTGTCCTGTGCTGTGTGTCCTTCGAGTGACTCTCTCCCTCCAGGTTTCTCCCTTCTCCTGCGTTCACTCTGCCTGACGCTGTCTCTGCCCTCTCTGTCTCTCTCACTCCTCGTGCGTTCATATGAGGCAGAGGTAGATAGATTCTTGATAAGCATGGGGGTGGAAGGTTATGAATGTGGAGTTGAGGTTACAGCCAGGTCAGCCATGATCTTATTGAAATAAAAACTAAAGAACTGCGGATGCTGGAAATCCAAAACAAAAACAGAATTGCCTGGAAAAACTCAGCAGGTCTGGCAGCATCGGCGGAGAAGAAAAGAGTTAACGTTTCGAGTCCTCATGACCCTTCGACAGAACTTGAGTTCGAGTCCAAGAAAGAGTTGAAATATAAGCTGGTTTAAGGTGTGTGTGGGGGGGGCGGAGAGATAGGGAGAGAGGTGGTTGTGTAGACAAACAAGCAGTGATAGAAGCAGATCATCAAAAGATGTCAACAACAATAGTACAAAAGAACACATAGATGTTAAAGTTAAAGTTGGTGATATTATCTAAACGAATGTGCTAATTAAGAATGGATGGTAGGGCACTCAAGGTACAGCTCTAGTGGGGGTGGAGGGAGCATAAAAGATTTTAAAATATTTAAAAATAATAGAAATAGATGGGAAAAGAAAAATCTATATAATTTATTGGAAAAAAAAGGAAGGGGGAAACAGAAAGGGGGTGGGGATGGAGGAGGGAGCTCACGACCTAAAGTTGTTGAATTCAATATTAAGTCTGGAAGGCTGTAAAGTGCCTAGTCGGAATCAGCAACCAGCCCACCATATTTAAATAAATAATTAAGGGTCAATTACGCTTGTTAACAAGCCAATTGACCCTAATAATATGCTGCCCACACCCTCACATGGTTGACATGAGCAGTTGGCCAAGTTGGCCATTAACAGGTCCAGGCAGCTGGCGATCGACGGGGGAGTCCAGCCCGATTGTTTGACCCTCTTCCGCGGTTACGTTCGCGGCTGGATGTCCCTGGAGAGGGAGCCCGCGGTGTCTGCCAGCACTCTCGAGGCCTTCCATGCTCAGTGGGCACCGCGGGGACTGGGGTGTTTTGTTGACCCCTTTAATCACATTTTGATTTAAAGTTTGTAAGGTTCCTTTAAACTTTGTTCTTGGTTTTACAGCTGACCTGAATTAGGGGCTGTGCCTGATTTATCCCGATTTTGTTGATTTGGTTTAATTGGTTTAACCTGAAAGATTATTGACATGAGCAGCCAGGCAAGAATGTGCAGGACATTTCCTTGAAAAATGTTTTAAAACGGCCATTGAAAGGTGAGCTGAACTGCACATGTCCCCCAATGTGTCCTTGCACCCTTCACTGAGAGTTACACATGAGTGTGTCCTGAGGACTGAGTGTGACACTGAGGACTGAGTGTGTCCTGAGGACTGAGTGTGACACTGAGGACTGAGTGTGATGAAGGGGCATCAACACTTGTCTTTCATGAGCTGTGTGGAAAAGCCGGAGTGCGGAATCCGAATCGACCTTACACAGGAAGGTGATATCCACTGACCTCCGCCGGGCACCTTGTCACACTGCAGGCATACTGCCGCGAGTGCACTGAGGGCTGCAGTGCTGCCCCAGCCTCTTGCAGGCTGCCATAGCCAATGGGATGTTGGCGAGATGCTTGAAGAGGCTGCACCATCTCACCTGTGCTGCCAAAACACTCCGTTGCAGTTATTATCACATTACAGAAAGGTCCCACATTCCCCAGGCTGCCTTACCTTCCAAGGATGAGGACATTGTGATGCTGGAGTGTAACTCCTCATTCAGAGATTGGAGTGGTGTGTTGAGATGAGCAGGAGAGCATCGAAGGTGGTAAAGTGGACCCAGCGTGGAGGGCACTGGTGAGAGAGGATCATCATCGTTCTCCAGGCTATTCCTGCTGGCCATTAGCATTTCACATGCATGCCCCATCCGGCCTGTGCAATGTCCTCTTCCTCTGGGCCCTCAGTTTCCTCACCCTCATCCTGTTCAGCCCTCTTGATGTCCTCATCATCGGAGGACACGTGCAGTTTCTCCATCTCAGCATCTGGCAGGACACCCCCCCCCTCCCCCACCCCCACCCCCCAACCTCTGGAGCACCAGGTTGTGTAGGCCGCAGGCAGCCTGAGACCCTCTGTGGAGAGTAGTGCAGAGCTCCGCCTGACCTACTGAGACATTGGAAACGCAACGGTCTGTTCAATCACTGACCGTGTTGCAGCACGAGCGGGATGTGCATCTCCTCAGAGGCAGTCGCTGGACACGGGATGTGAATCATCAACCTGGTCTCTTGGGGATGTGCTGAAGACCCTCGAAGATCCAAGGCACCTGCGAGGGACTCAGGATGTACGAGTTGTGGGAGTTCCCAGGGTACCTGGCACATCCCTGCACAATGTGTTTGCAGAGCAGCTGCATATTGAGAGACTGGAGCCCTTCCCTGTTGATGAAATGTAGCCGCTGTTCCCAGGGGAGCTGGTAAAGCCCCACGGACACAGTCGATGCCCCCTCACCCCCTCACCCACCCCCCCGTGCCGGTGGGAGTCCGGAGACAGCAGCAAATCCCACTGCTCCAGCAGTCTGGCTGGTGTCATCCAGAGAAAACTACAGGGAATTGTGGGCCTTGCTACATGGGGTGTCTGTGACCTCCTGTACGCACATTGTGTACAGGAGTTTGGGAAATTGCGCTGAGGTCCCCAGTGGAGCTCTGGAAGGAGCCACTCGCAAAGAGGGTCAGAGCGGCGGTGACTCTGGGAGTCACAGACAATGGGTGTCCTCCCAGTCCCTGTGGTTTCAGCTCCTCCTGGAGAAAGTGGCGGACATGAGCCACCCACATCCCTGGACATGCGAAGACATTGACGGCACAGTCTCTCCTTCATCTGGAAGGACGACAAGTGTGCTCTGTACACCCTCGGTCTTGCTAGACACCTCGGCTCAATGGCTGTGTCAGCCTCAGCATCTGGGTGTTGAGGGGGTCCAGCTGCCCCTTGTTCCTCAGGGTGAGGGTCTTCCCTTTGCCCAGCCTATTGGCGATGGGCCCTTCTCCTCTTTAATTGGCTGATTGCCAGGATGGACCCAACATTCACTGCTCCACCCATGGTCCCCTCGTGCTAGTCTCTGCAGGAACATTGAACAGAAACAGGAGTGAGTGGGAGCCTCCGAAGGGCCACCTTCCTCTCACTGACTAGGGAGTGACTGTGGTGCCAAAGGGCTCCTTCCAACACGGCCATTACTTCCTCACTTAGTCCCTTTGCAGCGCTTTTCCAGCCCTCAGGATGATCAGAATCGCACCCACCAACCCCGATGCAGCCACGCACCCCCCTCCCCCCTCCTCCCCTCTCTCATTCACTCAACCCCTAGCAAACGCTATTCCAATGTCAGTGCCTTGACCGAGGGGCCTGGACCTGACAGGGTTCTGCCAGGAGCTAGAAGCCTCAGACAGGGCCGGTCTCGGACTGGACCCTCTGGATTACACAGCAGCCTTGTCCCGCAGTGATGGAATGAGAGTTTGTTGCGGGCGGGGGTCCTATATCTGAACCAGCCAGCGGCAAACTTTCAAGGTCTTGTGGCCACTCAGCATCTGCATTTTGGGCCGGTTGCCCCTTTCCTATTGGTTCGTTCTGACGGTCGGGATTTCCCAGGAGTGGGACAAAGGGTCTTTGTGAGGCGAACGTCCAATGGCCCCAGTCGGAATTATACTCTCGCCTGCGCGCGCTGTAACAGTTAAGGTGCCAAAATAAATTGCCATGTGGCTGCTCCTAGCCTGAATCAGCTGTGTTTCCTCACGGATTTGTGGTTGTGCCCCTTCACCCAGCCACATGTGCAGTGGCCAACTCCTCCCACCAGCCCACCAGCCCTCCCCTGGCAAACCTTTCTCATTCTTTCCCAACTGCGTCGTCCATTCGGTTTAGTATTTGGTGGTGCCGAGGTTCTATTCCCAGACCAGCTTCAGCCCTCCCCCTGTGAGTGTGGAAATCCCTCCCATCGGGCTGGAGGAGCAGCGTGTTCACGTTTCTCTCCCTCCAGTCACTCTCCTTCCTCCCCGTCTCGATCCCATCAAGATAGTCATGGATATTCCTGTCCTCCCCCCTCATCCCCTTGGTGTTGATGTCCCCACACCCCCAGTACACCTGACCGCACTCCCCCCCGCACCAGCTTGAGGCCTATTGCACTGTGACCTACAGAGACCACCCCCAACCTCCACCACGAGACCATCGCGTGCCTGCCCCTATGTTACCTCTTTCCCGCCCCTGACTGTGACTGTGCCATTAGAGGCGCAGGCCCGATGTGTGTGAGGGACAGACCAGGCCTTGCGCACACCATGCTGGGCATAACTGACACGGGGCTGAGTGACGTCCACCCCCACCCCGGACTGGGACAAGGACAGTGGTTCCGAGCACAGCTCTCTAAGTTGTGACACGGAGGCACAGAAATGTCTGGCCCCAGATAATTCCACCCCTTTCCTCCCTGGTCATGTGTCTGTGTGCACCTTCCCCAATCTTCCCCCCACCCCCACCCCACAAACCCATCCGTCATCAAGACTTTGCCCCCTCCAGCCTCTTCCCTTGCCTCTGTCTGGTCTCACACCACCACCCACCCCAACTCCAGTCAAGCCATTGCTCTCCAGCCATTTCCGCCCCTCCCTCTGGCCTGGAGGAGGGAGTTTTGTCTCTGACCACCCCCTTGAGCTCCCGCTGGCCTTGCCTGCGGAGCCTGGCACAGAGTCAGAGCCGCCACGAGGTCAGAGCGATGAAAGTTGGGCAAACGTACCTCAAAGTCGGGCGAATTGCAGCTCACGAGGTGCCCGTCACTTATACCGGGTGGTGAATCACACCAGCCTAACTGGCCACTGGTGTGGTCTGCTGACCTGGGGGTGGAGGGTCTGATTCTAGTGAGTTGGCTTTTAATGAGTATTCATCATATTTAAATGCATGAAAACGCAGCTCCCAACCTCCCCAGCACAGCAACCTGCCCGGCACAACCTCTCCGGCACAGCCTCCCCGGCACAACCTCCCCGGCACAACCTCCCCGGCACAACCTGTCTGGCACAGCCTCCCCGGCACAACCTGTCTGGCACAACCTGTCCGGCACATCCTCCCCGGCACAACCTGCCTGGCACAACCTCCCCGGCACAACCTCCCTGGCACAACCTCCCCGGCACAACCTCCCCGGCACAACCTCCCCGGCACAACCTCCCCGGCACAACCTCCCCGGCACAACCTGTCTGGCACAACCTCCCCGGCACAACCTGTCTGGCACAACCTCCCCGGCACAACCTGTCTGGCACAACCTCCCCGGCACAACCTGTCTGGCACAACCTCCCCGGTACAACCTCCCCGGTACAACCTCCCCAGCACAGCCTCCCCGGCACAACCTCCCTGGCACAACCTCCCCGGCACAACCTGTCTGGCACAACCTCCCCGGCACAACCTGCCCGGTGCAGCCTTCCCGGTTGCCATGAAAGTCAGGAGCGGACAATCACAATCTATTTTTATGCCGGCGGGAACTTGCCAAACTTTCCGGTCCTGCCCAATGTGATTCCTGCCGGTGACAGGACCGGAAATTCAGCTGGGTGATCGGAAGTTATCCGTGGGACAGTTTGAAGCTCCGGGCAGGAAACCCAGGGAGATGGGGAGAAGCCGGGGGGGGTGGAGAAGACGGGGGGGCGGTGGAGAAGACGGGGGGGCGGTGGAGAAGACGGGGGGCGGTGGAGAAGACGGAGGGGGGGGGGGGGTGGAGAAGACGGGGGGGTGGTGGGGGGAACAAAAGGGAAGGTCTGTAACAGGAAGGACAGCAAAGCGGATAACGTGCAACTGAAGGAGGTGGTGAAGGAAGCAAAGGTGGGTCCAGCACAGGGCGTAAATGGGAAAAAGCAGAATGGCAGCTTGGGGGGGGGGGGGGAGAATCTGGCAAAGAGAAGAAAGTGCCGGTGGGTCAGGAATGTGGCAGAGATGCCCAGGGTGCGAGCCATCATTTCCCTGCCATGCACTCCAGAGACCCCCACCCCAACAACCAGCTCTCACCTTCGACCCCAATCTCTGACCGCTCCCCCCCGCCCTCCCCCAAGCCCACGTGCACCCCCACGACCCCCACCAACAACCCCCCATGTCCGAGGCGCTGTCATCCTCTATTACCCCAGCCCACTGTCTGAGAGGGTGTGGACAATGGTTAAGATGTGAAGTTGTTGCCTCCGATTCCAAGGCCAGGAGGCCGTTGATGCTGTTGAGAAAGGACGAGGTGCTAATCCTTTATCTGATGTTGAGCTTTGTGTGAACCAACGTGAGACATTTCAATGATGTCACGAGGTGTCAAGTAAACACGAGTCTTTCACACTTATCTTTTTATCTCTCTCTCTCTCTCTCTCTACCTTCCGGCTCCTTTCTTTAATTGGATGGCTGGATTTTTGTCTGCCCAGTTAATTTATCTTGATCTTGCCCTGTGCGTTTCACTCTGACATCCAGTTGTGCCTCACACTGGGTTGCCATTGGTAACAGCTCAAATTACCTCAGCGGCAACATCTTCAAGTGTTTGCAAAGAGGGATATGACCTTAGAAATAGAACATAGGAGACAGCGTAAATCTCACTGTGAGATAAAGGCTGTTTCAGAGAGAGTCAGGGAGGACAGAGACTAGGATAGTCACAAAAGAAACCAGGAGAGATGGAGTCGGATAATAGAGAGATTCAGGTTCAAAACACAACTCACAGCTTCTCAGCTCCAATACTCAACAGGGACCTGGGAAATGAATGACAACAGTCAATCTTAGTAGGAGGTGGACATTCAGCCCCTCAAAGCCTGTTTGCCATTTGGTGAGATCATGGCTGGTCCGTCCTTAAACTCTACCTTCCTGCCTTTGGTTCATTTCCTTGATACCATTACCCATTAAAACTCCATCGAGTATCTGCGGAGAGAGAAACAGAGCTAATGTTTCAGATCGATGACCATCAGTTCCAACATTGACCTGACGTTAGCTCTGTTTCTCTCTCCGCAGACCTGCTGAGTGTTTCCAGCGT
This sequence comes from Isurus oxyrinchus, assembly GCA_026770705.1. NCBI lineage: Eukaryota > Metazoa > Chordata > Chondrichthyes > Lamniformes > Lamnidae > Isurus > Isurus oxyrinchus. The sequence goes on along the minus strand of JANJGN010000007.1, from coordinate 180,100,122 downwards.
TTTTTGTTTGTATTTTAGATTTCCAGAATCTGCAGTATTTGGCTTTAATAGATTTCTACTGACCCTCAGGTTTGAAATTTTTAACTGACCTCCAATTCCATCAGTTTTCTTGTGGGGAGAGAGTTCCAGATTTCCTCTCCCCTGTGTGTGAAGAAATGTTTCCTGACATCACCCCCGAACGGCCTGGCTCCAATTTTAAGGCTTTGCCTGGAGTAACATAGGATATACACAGAAAGAGATATACACAGAAAGAGATATACACAGAAAGAGATATACACAGAAAGAGATATACACAGAAAGAGATATACACAGAAAGAGATACACTCAGAAAGATATACACTAGAAAGAGATATACACAGAAAGATATACACTAGAAAGATATACACAGAAAGATATACACAGAAAGAGATATACACAGAAAGATAGATATACACAGAAAGATATACACAGAAAGAGGCCATTCCGCACAACCAGACCTTTTTGTTAATTCACTCACGGGATGTGGGCGTTGCTAGCTAGGCCAGCATTTATTGCCCATTCCTAATTAACCTTGTTTCTCACATGCCGGTGCAGACTCGATGGGCCGAAGGGCCTCTTCTGCACTGTGTGATTCTGCGGGAAGGCGGTGGTGAGCTGCCTTCTTGAACCGCTGCGTCCATGTGGTGTAGGTACACCCACAGCGCTGTTAGGGAGGGAGTTCCAGGATTTGAACCCAGCTCCATACTGACATTTATGCCCCATTAGAGCCTCTCTCCCCCATATCCTCTTGTTCCAGATTCCCCATCACTCCCTCGCCCCCACCAACCAAATAGGTTCTCACCATCTATCCAATCAAATCCAACATTTTAAACACCTTGATTAAATCACTCTTCACCTTCCAAACTCAAAGGAACACATCATTTACCTCTTTTAGCCGCCAGGAGCACCCGGGTCAATCTGTGCTGCACCCCCTTCAAAGCCGACATGTCCTTCCTGAGGTGTGGGGTCCAGAACTGGACACAGTCTTTCCTCATGGGCTCTGGTCAAGACTCTTTACGTGGAGGCATCACTTCCTTCTCTTGGAGGCATCACTTCCCTCCCTTTCTTTTCTGTTTAGAGATTCCCAATCCTCTGGGAACTGCCTGATTGGCCAACAGATCTCCTAAGAGCTGAAGCTGGTGACCCAGGTCCCTGTGGGTGCAGTTTTGTGATATGTGACACCCCAGCTATCGAGAGCCTGAGCCCCACTGATCCCCCCCCCACCCAATTACTCCAAAACCCGCTCATTAACTGTTGTTCATGAGGACGACAGCAGCAAGTTCGACACAAATAATCGCCTGGAAACTGAGTTCTGAGGGAGAACTACAGGAGGGAGGGACAGAGAAAAAGAAGCAAACTGGTCAAGGGAGAGTTTGTTAGCCTGTGATTTCACAGAATTGTTACATACAGGAGGAGGCCATTCAGCCCATCCTGTCTGCACCGGCTCTCCGAATGAGAAATTCACCTAGTCCCACTCCCCTGCCTTGTCCCTGTAACCCTGCACATTCTTCCTTTTCAGGTAACAGTCTAATTCTCTTTCAAACGCCTCAGTTGAAACTGCTTCCCCCACACTCTCAGGCAGGGCATTCCGGAACTTAACCACTCGCTGTGTGAAAGAGACTTTCCCAATGTCTCCGTGGCTTCTTTTGCCAGTTACCTTAAATCTGTGCCCTCTGCTCCTCTCTATCCTTCTGGTTTCTCTCTGGCTTCTCTGTCCAGACCCCTCATGATTTTGAACACCTCGATCAAATTTCTTCTCAACCTCTTCTCCAGGAACAGATGACTAACAGCCCCATGTGTGTGTTGTATGTTGTGTGTGTTGTATGTTGTGTGTGTTGTATGTTGTGTGTGTTGTATGTTGTGTGTGTTGTATGTTGTGTGCTGTTGTATGTTGTGTGCTGTTGTATGTTGTGTGTGTTGTATGTTGTGTGTGTTGTATGTTGTGTGTGTTGTATGTTGTGTGCTGTTGTATGTTGTGTGTGTTGTATGTTGTGTGCTGTTGTATGTTGTGTGTGTTGTATGTTGTGTGTGTTGTATGTTGTGTGCTGTTGTATGTTGTGTGTGTTGTATGTTGTGTGTGTTGTATGTTGTGTGTGTTGTATGTTGTGTGTGTTGTATGTTGTGTGCTGTTGTATGTTGTGTGTGTTGTATGTTGTGTGTGTTGTATGTTGTGTGTGTTGTATGTTGTGTGTTGTATGTTGTGTGTGTTGTATGTTGTGTGTGTTGTATGTTGTGTGTGTTGTATGTTGTGTGTGTTGTATGTTGTGTGTGTTGTATGTTGTGTGTGTTGTATGTTGTGTGTGTTCTGAGAGGTGAGCAGCTTTGTAATGTCACCCTGAGGAAAGAGCCTCACCTCCCAGTAGATGGGTTTCGGAGGTGGAGTTTGGGAATCAGTGAATTAAATAAAGTTTGCCTTTGTTTATTTATTAGTTTTATAACTTGCTGTGCACTGTAAAATGCCATTAAATTGTGCAAAATCTTTAATTCAAAGCTACTTATATTAACGATGCCTTTGTTGAATCAGTCATGTTGCTGATTCTCATTGTGATTAATACTGCAGAAGCAACACATAAATAGTTTTTATTTAAACACCACTTACCCTTAAATCTTTGTTTATGTTCTTTCTTTGAATTATAACTTGTCTAATTCATCACACTATAAAGTAGGAAGCTGAATAATTTCTTCGGGGCTTTGATGACATTACAAGCCTCACTGACCATGTATGGTACCGCTGTAAACAATGGGCAGACAGCAGCACTAAACATCACGTGATCAGTCACCTGATTGAATGTCATGTGATCCAATGTCTCCTGATCAAATCCCCAAAACCCAGAGGCAACAATTACACTGCAAGTTGTGATCTGAAATGCATTGAGAGAGAGAAAGACTTGCATTTATATAGCACCTTTCACAGCCATCAGATGTCTCAAAGCACTTTACAGCCAATGAAGTACTTATTGAAGTGTTGTTACTGTAAGAAATGTGGCAGCCAACTTGTACAAAGGAAGATCCCACAAACAACAATGTGATAATGACCACATAATCTGTTTTTGTGATGTTGATTGAGGGATAAATACAGGCTCCAGGATACAGAGGAAAACAGCCCTTGCTCTTCCCCAAAATAGTGACCATGAGGTCTGTTACCTCCACCTGAGAGGGCAGACAGGGCCTCGGTTTAACATCTTGTCTGAAAGATGGCATCTCTGCAATGTAGCACTCCCTCGGCACTGCAACGGAGGGTCAGCCTAGATTTCTGTGTTCAAACCCTGGAGCGGGATTTGAACCCGTCACCATCTGACTCGGATGAAAGTGCTGGGACATGGTAACACTCCGAATTGTCTGGGGGACGGAGATTCAGTGGTGACGTTCATGGGGAAAGGTTTATAGGCTGGGGAAAGAGCTGGGGGAGTGAGATTAATGGGACAGCTCTTTCAGAGAGCCAGAGCAGACACAATCGGCTGTATACTAACATGTGAGCATCTGAATTAGGAGCAGGCAAAGGCCATTCAGCCCCTCAAACCTGCTCCGCCACTCAATGAGATCATGGCTGATCTGACTGTAACCTCAGCTCCACACTCACGTCCACCCCCCGATGGATAACTTTTGACTTCCTTGTCAGTTGAGACTCTATCTAACTCTGCCTTAAGAATATTCATTGACCTCCTGCCTCCACTGCTCCCCGGGGAAGAGAGTTCCACAGATTCACAACTCTCTGAGAGAAAAGATTTCTCCTCATCTCCGTCTTAAACAGGAGACGCCTTATTTTTGAACTGTGTCCCCTAGTTCTAGCCTCTCCCACGAGGGGTGCTGCGAGGTTCCGTGACTGAGCTGTCATCCTAATGCCAGCTCGAACCTGCCCCCTTCTGGAGACTGAGGCAAAGTCCTGGAGGTTTACAGTTTGAACTTTAACCCTGAGTCAACAATCGGAAAACCTCCTGTTCAATCAAATTAAAACCCATCTTGACTGTGGGCAAGAAAGGAGAAACGAAACCAGATTCTGCAACGATGTTATGGATTAAAATTAAAAGGACAGAATGAGCTAGAAGTGATGTCACGATCCCAGAGGGTGACCAGCAACCATGAGCATCCCAGGACTCAATGGGACATCACAGATACATTCACTAAAATAAAAGCAAAATACTGTGCTAGAGGCTTGTACATCGCGTCCCTGCGGACACGATCTATTTTTGACCTCCAGATAAAGTGGAAGATGGCTCGGGTGATCGCCACCACACAGGAGTGTGGAATGGGCCAGACCTGTGCCACGTACAGCAACAGCGAGAGTGCCTCACACCTGATGACCAGGTTCTTACCCGCAATGGAGAGGGAGCGTCGCTCCCACATGCCCAGTTTCCTTTTCACCATAGACACTCGCTCCTTCCAGTTTCTAATGCGTGCCCCGGTCCCTCCGAACCATATCCCCAGCACCTTCAGGCCGTCAGCCCTGACAATGAAGGGGACAAAGGATCGGTCAGCCCAGTTCCCAAAGAACATGGTCTCGCTCTTCCCATGATTTACCTTGGCTCCCGAGACCAGTTCGAACCGGTCGCAGATGTGGATCAGTCTGTGCACCGACAGCGGATCCGAGCAGAAGATGGCGACATCGTCCATGTACAGGGAGGCTTTGACCTGAGTGCCTCCACTGCCTGGGATCGTCACTCCTCTTATGCCCGGATCCTTCCTGATGGACTCAGCAAAGGGTTCTATGCAACACACAAACAGGACAGGGGAGAGAGGGCAGCCCTGCCTGACCCCAGATTTAATAAGAAAGCTATCTGATTCCCACCCATTGATTGAGACTGCGTTACTGATGTTAGTGTAGAGCAGTTGGATCCAATTGCAAATTCCCTCCCCAAACCCCATTTTGGAGAGCACATCCACCATGTAGGTGTGCGATATTCTGTCGAAGGCCTTCTCCTGATCCAGGCTGATGAGGCAGGTGTCCACACCCCTGTCCTGTACATAGGCAATCGTATCCCTGAGCAGCACGAGGCTGTCAGAGATCTTCCTGCCCGGCACAGTGCAGGTCTGGTCAGGGTGGATCACCAACTCCAGAGCGGATTTGACCCGATTGGCGATGACCTTGGACAGAATCTTATAGTCCACATTCAACAGTGAAATGGGTCACCAATTTCTAATTTCCTCCCTTTCCCCCTTGTGCTTGTAGATGAGGGTGATGATGCCTTTCCTCATGGATTCTGACATACTGCCAGCCAGGAGTACACTTCCAGCAGGTCAGGGCCGATCCAGCCCCACAGAGCCGAATACAACTCCAAGTAGTTGGACCGTGCCGTACCACCTGTCCCTCGTGGGAAAATTCATGCAGAGAAACACCTTCGACCACAAGTCCGTCAGGCAGTGGTCGGCACGTAACGTCTTAAAGGCCCTGAGGGAAAAGGAGAGGGTGGATCCTGTGGGGTGGTTCCCTGAGCAGACTGACAAGGTCATTTGGGAGAATGCCTCATTGCCAGAACTTTCCAACAAGCACCAAGACGTAGCTTGGCTGGTGGTGAGAAAGGCCCTCCCTGTAAGATCCTTCCTACACGCCAGGAGTCTCACCCCCTCTGTACGTTGCCCTCGAGGTGACTGTGGTGGGGAAGAGACCGTTGTTCACCTCCCTGTAGATTGTGTCTTTGCGAAGCAGGTCTGGAGAGGGATGCAGTGGTTGCTGTCGAGGTTCATCCCGAGCAGTTCTGTGACACAGGACTCTGTGCTCTGTGGGCTGTTCCCAGGGACACACACCCAGACAAACATCAACTGCAGCTGGAGGATCATCAACTCGGTGAAAGACGCTCTTTGGTCTGCCCGAAACTTGTTGGTTTTCCAGCGCAAAGAGTTGTCCCCGACCGAGTGTTGCAGACTGGCACATTCCAAGGTCCAGGACTACATGCTGAGGGACACACTAAAGCTTGGGGCAGCTGCCGCAAAGGCGCAATGGGGAAGGGTCGCTGTCTAAGACCTTTCTGCCACAGTGCACTGGGGGGCTGGGAACTGTGTAGACCCCTCGGATGTACAGATTAAAATGAATGTCTGCCAATGATTGTAATATTCATTGTTTGTACTGATACACCTTGTGTTTCATGTTGTAAAAGTTGAACCTGATTGTATTTTTGTGATGGTGATTTTGAAATGGTTTGAAATGTTGTTGAAGATTTATGAATAAAGTATATTTTTGCAAAAAAAAAAGAAAAATACTGCGGATGTTGGAAATCTAGAACGAAAACAAAAATACCTGGAAAAACTCAGCAGATCTGACAGCGTCTGTGGAGAGGGACACAGTTAACGTTTCGAGTCCAAATGACTCTTCATCCAAGGTATTACCCTGGTATTGTCAGGGGGCTGGTCTGCTGGGCACTGTTCCCTGCCCGGGGCGTATACACCAATCTTAGGATAGGACAGAAATGGGCCAGCGGAGATTAGAGACCAGCGCTCACAGTGTGAGTGAGAGACAGGGAGGGGTCGGGAGGTTGAGCAGTGGTTGCCAACAGTCTGCAGATTCAGTGTGGGCCTAGGAAGAGCAAAGTTGGATATGTTGAGTTAAGAAGCAGATCAGCTCTGATCTACATTTTAGGCAGGAGAGAATGGATGGGCTGAATTTTTTTTAAATTCATTCACAGGATGTGGGCCTCTCTGGCTGGGCCAGCATTTATTACCCAGCCTTAGTTGCCCTTGAGAAGGTGGTGGTGAGCTGCCTACTTGAACTGCTCCAGTCCCACAACAATGTGGTTGACTTACTTAAATGTCCTCTGAACAAATCAGACAAGTGAGAATATGACTAAACCACCATCTCCAATATCACTATACCACCATCTCCAATATCACTATACCACCATCCCCAATATCACTATACCACCATCTCCAATATCACTATACCACCATCTCCAATATCACTATACCACCATCTCCAATATCACTATAGCACCATCTCCAATATCACTATACCACCATCTCCAATATCACTAAACAACCATCTCCAATATGACTATACCACCATCTCCAATATCACTATAGCACCATCTCCAATATCACTATACCACCATCTCCAATATCACTATACCACCATCCCCAATATCACTATAGCACCATCTCCAATATCACTATACCACCATCTCCAATATCACTATACCACCATCTCCAATATCAATATACCACCATCCCCAATATCACTATACCACCATCTCCAATATGACTATAGCACCATCCCCAATATCACTATACCACCATCTCCAATATCACTATAGCACCATCTCCAATATCACTATAGCACCATCTCCAATATCACTATACCACCATCTCCAATATCACTATACCACCATCTCCAATATCACTATAGCACCATCTCCAATATCACTATAGCACCATCTCCAATGTCACTATACCACCATCTCCAATGTCACTATACCACCATCTCCAATATCACTATACCACCATCTCCAATATCACTATAGCACCATCTCCAATATCACTATACCACCATCTCCAATGTCACTATAGCACCATCTCCAATATCACTATACCACCATCTCCAATATCACTATAGCACCATCTCCAATATCACTATACCACCATCTCCAATATCACTATACCACCATCTCCAATATCACTATAGCACCATCCCCAATATCACTATACCACCATCCCCAATATCACTATAGCACCATCTCCAATATCACTATAGCACCATCTCCAATATCACTATACCACCATCCCCAATGTCACTATACCACCATCTCCAATATCACTATAGCACCATCTCCAATGTCACTATACCACCATCTCCAATGTCACTATACCACCATCTCCAATATCACTATAGCACCATCTCCAATATCACTATAGCACCATCTCCAATATCACTATACCACCATCCCCAATGTCACTATACCACCATCTCCAATATCACTATAGCACCATCTCCAATGTCACTATACCACCATCTCCAATGTCACTATACCACCATCTCCAATATCACTATACCACCATCCCCAATATCACTATAGCACCATCTCCAATATCACTATAGCACCATCTCCAATGTCACTATACCACCATCTCCAATATCACTATACCACCATCTCCAATATCACTATAGCACCATCTCCAATATCACTATAGCACCATCTCCAATATCACTATAGCACCATCTCCAATATCACTATAGCACCATCTCCAATATCACTATAGCACCATCTCCAATATGACTATACCACCATCTCCAATATCACTATACCACCATCCCCAATATCACTATACCACCATCTCCCCCGGATGGGCCTCCACCTGTTCCTATATCCCCTATGTCAGTTATAAGATTGAACCCAGGGCTATAAGGTTAAAGGTCAGGGTCCAGTTCCACTTTCTGAAACATTTTCTTTCTTGTTTCAGGATCCGGAGCTCAGGTGAATCCAAGACAGACGAGGAAGGTAAGCAGCGAAGGCAGATTTAACTCCGTGCTGTTCATGGAGGGGGCTTTCTGATATTCTTAATAATTAGAGGGAGAGAGTGAGTGAGAGGGGTAGTGAGAAAAGTAAAGAGAGGGAGGTAGTGGGTGAGGGGGTAAAGAGAGGGAGGTAGTGAGTGAGAGGGGTAATGAGAGGGAGGCAGTGGGTGAGGAGGTAAAGAGAGGGAGGTAGTGAGTGAGAGGGTTAATGAGAGAGAGGCAGTGAGTGAGGGGGTAATGAGAGGGAGGTAGTGGGTGAGGGCGTAATGAGAGGGAGGCATTGAGTGAGAGGGATAATGAGAGAGAGGCAGTGAGTGAGAGGGGTAATGAGAGGGAGTTAGTGGGTGAAAGGGGTAATGAGAGAGAGGCAGTGGGTGAGGGGGTAGTGAGAGAGAGGCAGTGAGTGAGAGGGGTAATGAGCGAGAGGCAGTGAGTGAGAGGGGTAATGAGCGAGAGGCAGTGAGTGAGAGGGGTAATGAGAGGGAGGCAGTGGGTGAGGGGGGTAGTGAGAGAGAGGCAGTGAGTAAGAGAGGTAATGAGAGGAGTAATGACAGGGAGGTGAGAGGGGTAATGAGAGGGAGGTGAGGGGGTAATGAAGGAGGGTCCAGAGTTGGGGGGGGGTGGATTTCCCTTGTCATTCTGATCAATGCAGTCAGTTTGTGGCAATTGTGACACAGGAGTTTTTATTAATTTATTTTCTCTGCCAACAGCTGCTAATAACAGGGGTAAAGATTGTAATAACAGGGGCTAGTATTATAATCACGAGGGTTAATATTATAATAACAGGTTAATCCTGTAATAATGGGGGTTAATATTGTAATAACGGGTTTAATACTGTGATAACGGGCTTTACTACTGTAATAACAGGATTAATACTGTAATAATGGGGTTAGTATTGTAATAATGTGGATTAATACTGTAATAATGGGGGGTTAATACTGTAATAATGGATTTAATACTGTGATAACGGGGGTTAATACTGTAATAATGGGTTAATACTATAATAATGTGGATTAATATTGTAATAACTTGGGTTAATACTGTAATAAGGGGGTTAATACTGTAATAACAGGTATTAATACTGTAATTAAGGGGGTTAATGCAGTACGGGGTTAATTTTGTAATAACGGGGTTAATACGGTAATGGGGGTTAATACTGTAATAATGGGGTTAATACTTTAAGTAAGGGGGTTAATACTGTAATAATGGGGTTAATATTGTAATAACAGGATTAATACGGTAATAGGTGGTTAATACTGTAATAACAGGTATTAATACTGTAATAAATGGCTAATGCTGTAATAATGGGGGTTAATATTGTAATAACGGGGTTAATACTGTAATAACGGGGTTAATACTGTAATAAGAGGGGTTAGTACTGTAATAACAGGGTTAATACTGTAATTAAGGGGGTTAATACTGTAATAATGGGGCTAAAATTGTAATAAGGGGGTTAGTACTGTAATAATGGGGTTAATACTGTAATTAAGGGGTTAATACTGTAATAATGAGGCTAAAATTGTAATAACGGGGCTAATACTGTAATAAGGGGGGTTAATATTGTAATAAGGGGTTAATACTGTAATAACAGGGTGAATACTGTAATAAGAGGGGTTAATACTGTAATGGGGGTTAATACTGTAATAACAGGGTTAATACTGTAATGGGGTTAATAATGTAATAATGAGGTTAATACTGTAATAACAGGGTTAATACTGTAATGGGGATTAATACTATAATAACGGGGTTAATACTGTAATAATGGGTGTTAATACTGTAATAACGGTGTTAATACTTCAATGGGTGTTAATACTGTAATAATGGGGTTAATACTGTAATAATGGGGTTAATACTTCAATGGGTGTTAATACTGTAATAACGGGGTTAATACTTCAATGGGTGTTAATACTGTAATAACGGGGTTAATACTTCAATGGGTGTTAATACTGTAATAACGGGGTTAATACTTCAATGGGTGTTAATACTGTAATAACGGGGTTAATACTTCAATGGGTGTTAATACTGTAATAACGGGGTTAATACTTCAATGGGTGTTAATACTGTAATAACGGGGTTAATACTTCAATGGGTGTTAATACTGTAATAACGGGGTTAATACTTCAATGGGTGTTAATACTGTAATAACGGGGTTAATACTTCAATGGGTGTTAATACTGTAATAACGGGGTTAATACTTCAATGGGTGTTAATACTGTAATAACGGGGTTAATACTTCAATGGGTGTTAATACTGTAATAACGGGGTTAATACTTCAATGGGTGTTAATACTGTAATAACGGGGTTAATACTTCAATGGGTGTTAATACTGTAATAACGGGGTTAATACTTCAATGGGTGTTAATACTGTAATAACGGGGGTTTTAGTTTTTTTTTGTTCTGCTTTGTTTATTACATCTCTGCGGAGTGACTGAAGGAGGCTTGAGCAGTATTTCAGCTCCAGTCAAACAGACTGTGGGTCAATTTTGGGGACAGAGGCAGACGTGTGGTGATAATGTTGCTGGACTGGGGTAGCCCTGAGGCCTTGTCTAATGCCCGGGGGACAAGTCTCGCCGGAGCAGCTGGTGGAATTTAAATTCAAAACAGATCTGGAATTGAAAGCTAGTCTCAGGAACAGTGACCATCGATTGTCATGGAAACCAACCTGGTTCAGTAGTGTCCTTTAGGGAAGGGAATCTGTTGTCCTTACCTGGTCTGGCCTCCACGTGACTCCAGACCCACAGCCACGTGGTTGGTGCTTAACTGTCCCCCTGAAGTGGCCGAGAACTCGGTTCAAGGGCAGCGACAGCTGGTGAATGAAGTTTGTAAAAAGGCTGTGAATGCAGTCGCGTCAGACACAGAGCATCCCTTCCCCACTATCTCCCTACTCTTAGGGTTGCCAACCCTCCTGGAGTCTCCAGGAATTCAAATTTAACCTCCAGGAGACTGCTGGGGGTGGGGGGGTGGTGGTGCAAAAGCCCCAGATTAAAATCCTCCCCCCTCCCCCCTCCCCCCTCCCCCCCAACCCCCTGAATTTAATGCTGCAGGAAATTAGGAACTGAAACTCTGACTGCTGATCCTGCACCGCCACCTGGTGGATGAATGAAGGTAGCTTCACCGGTTTGGGAATATTTTTCCTCCTTTTCTTCCTTATTATCCACAGTTTCTTTTCTCCTTCTTTCTCTGACATGACCCAGGGCAATGTCCCAGCGATGGCCCTTCTTGTTAGAGCTTCAGTGAGTGAATCCAGGCAGGATATTGAACTGTGGGGGCATCACAGCCAAGTGCGATCCTGATCCTGACATATAGGAGCAGGTGGAGGCCATTCAGCCCCTTTGAGTCTTTTCTGCCATTCGGTTGGACCTTGGATCATCTATTTCTTTATTTCATCAACTCACCTTGATTCCGTAACCCTTAACGCCCTTACCCAGCAAAAATTCCTCTCTACCCACGTGATCAGATTCTTTATCGTTCTTAACTCAGTGAATACAAGTCACTTCAGTGTAACACTCAGTCCCCACACTCTTCAGAGAATCAGGTTGTGCTGAGGGTTTATCTCACTGGGTTGGGTTACAGAACCTCGGCTCATTCCCAGGTTATAAACGGTGGGGGAGTTTGCGTGAGACATTCTCCTTCATCTTGCACACCCCTTCATCTCTCATACAGTGACTGTTCCTCCTGTTCAGTTTGTCCAAAATGGTCTGTGGAAACCACTTGAATTACAGACTCGCAGCATCTTAACAGCACAGAAGGAGGCCATTCGGCCCATCGTGTCTGCTCTCTCCAAATGAGCATGATGACTTAGTGCCATTGCCCTGCCTTTTCCCCAAACCCCTGCCCATTGTTTCTATTCAAATAATCATCTAATTCCCTCTTGAACGCCTCGATCGAACCTGCCTCCACCACACTGTCAGGCAGCGCATTCCAGACCCGAACCGCTCGCTGTGTGAAAACGTTTTATCCCATGTCACACTTGCTTCTTTGGAAAATCACTTTAAATCTGTGTCCTCTCGTTCTTGATCCTTTTACGAACGGGAACAGCTTCTCCCGATCGACTCTGCCCAGCCCCCTCATGATTACTCCCTGCACAGCTGCTGTTCGGAGCCTCGCTTTGTACTCGAGGAAGAAAGAATTTGCATTTCTATAGCACCTTCCTCAGTCTCAGGTCTGAGTGAGCTTTACAGCTGCTGGAGTGTCGTCGCTGTTGTACTGTGGGAAATTGTCACTACCCTCCGACCTTCCCCAAGGCCTTTCCCTTTCCCTCCTATTTCCTGTCTACATCCTACCCCTTGGCAACATCATCCAAAAACACTGTCAGTTTTCACATGGACACTGGTGACACCCAGCTCCACCTCACTGACACCTCTCTCCTCTCCTCCACTGTTGCTAAATTACCAGACTGCCGACTGACATCCAGCGCTGGAGCAGAAATCTCCTCCAATTAAATATTGAGAAGACGGGAGCCATTGTTTCCAGTCCCTGCTCCAAACTCCATTCCCGAGCTACTGACTCCATCCCTCTCCCTGGAAACAGTCTGAGATGGAGCCAGTCTGTTCACAGCCTTGGTGTCACATTTCACCCTGAGATGAGTTTCCGACCTCATATTCATGCCATCACTAGGCACCTATTTCCACCTCCGTAACATCGGACCTCACCCTGTCTCCGCTCATCTGCTGCTGAAACCCTCATTCATGCCTTCATAACCTCTGGTCTCGATTATTCCAACACACCCCTGACTGTGGTCTCCCCTCTGTAAACTTCAGATCATCCAAAACTCTGCTGCCCCTGTTTTAACTCACACCAAATCCCGTTTCCCTCTCACCCTCACCCACCCACCCCCACCCCACCCCCGTGCTCGCTCACCGACACTGGCTCTCTCTCAAGCAACATGTTGATTTGAAAATTCTCATCCTTGCTTTCAAATCCCTCCATGGTGTCTCCAGTCCCAATCTCTGTCATTACCTCCAACTCCACCAACACTCCGAGATATCTCTGCTCCTCTAATTCTGGCCTCTTGTGCGTCCCCAATTTTAATCACTCTGATATTAGTGGCCGTACCTTAAGTTTTCCAGGTCCCTAGCTCTGGTACTCTCTCCACCTCGCCATCTCTCTTTCCTCCTTTTAAACCTTGCTCTTTGACCAAGTTTCTGGTCATCTGACTTAATATCTTCTCATGTGGCTCGATGTCACACTTAGATTTATAATGTTCCTGTTTCCTCATCACTGTCACTGAGAGAGAGAGGAAATCAGCCAGAGTTCCTGCTCCTGATCACTGTCCAGTGATCCCTGGGTTAGAGAGAGAGAGAGGGGAAATCAGCCAGGGTTCCTGCTCCTGATCACTGTCCAGTGATCCCTGGGTTAGAGAGAGAGAGAGAGAGGAAATCAGCCAGGGTTCCTGCTCCTGAACACTGTCCAGTGATCCCTGGGTTAGAGAGAGAGAGGGGAAATCAGCCAGGGTTCCTGCTCCTGATCACTGTTCAGTGATCCCTGGGTTAGAGAGAGAGAGGGGAAATCAGCCAGGGTTCCTGCTCCTGAACACTGTCCAGTGATCCCTGGGTTAGAGAGAGAGAGGGGAAATCAGCCAGGGTTCCTGCTCCTGAACACTGTCCAGTGATCCCTGGGTTAGAGAGAGAGAGGGGAAATCAGCCAGGGTTCCTGCTCCTGATCACTGTCCAGTGACCCGTGGGTTAGAGAGAGAGAGAGAGAGAGGGGAAATCAGCCAGGGTTCCTGCTCCTGATCACTGTCCAGTGATCCCTGGGTTAGAGAGAGAGAGAGGGGAAATCAGCCAGGGTTCCTGCTCCTGATCACTGTCCAGTGATCCCTGGGTTAGAGAGAGAGAGGGGGGAAATCAGCCAGGGTTCCTGCTCCTGATCACTGTCCAGTGATCCCTGGGTTAGAGAGAGAGAGAGGGGAAATCAGCCAGGGTTCCTGCTCCTGATCACTGTCCAGTGATCCCTGGGTTAGAGAGAGAGAGAGAGAGGGGAAATCAGCCAGGGTTCCTGCTCCTGATCACTGTCCAGTGATCCCTGGGTTAGAGAGAGAGAGAGAGAGGGGAAATCAGCCAGGGTTCCTGCTCCTGATCACTGTCCAGTGATCCCTGGGTTAGAGAGAGAGGGAGAGGGGAAATCAGCCAGGGTTCCTGCTCCCGATCACTGTCCAGTGATCCCTGGGTTAGAGAGAGAGAGAGAGAGAGGGGAAATCAGCCAGGGTTCCTGCTCCTGATCACTGTCCAGTGATCCCTGGGTTAGAGAGAGAGGGAGAGGGGAAATCAGCCAGGGTTCCTGCTCCTGATCACTGTCCAGTGATCCCTGGGTTAGAGAGAGAGGGAGAGGGGAAATCAGCCAGGGTTCCTGCTCCTGATCACTGTCCAGTGATCCCTGGGTTAGAGAGAGAGAGGGAGAGGGGAAATCAGCCAGGGTTCCTGCTCCTGAACACTGTCCAGTGATCCATGGGTTAGAGAGAGAGAGGGGAAATCAGCCAGGGTTCCTGCTCCTGATCCCTGTCCAGTGACCCCTGGGTTAGAGAGAGAGAGGGGAAATCAGCCAGGGTTCCTGCTCCTGATCCCTGTCCAGTGATCCCTGGGTTAGAGAGAGAGAGGGGAAATCAGCCAGGGTTCCTGCTCCTGATCACTGTCCAGTGATCCCTGGGTTAGAGAGAGAGAGGGAGAGGGGAAATCAGCCAGGGTTCCTGCTCCTGAACACTGTCCAGTGATCCATGGGTTAGAGAGAGAGAGGGGAAATCAGCCAGGGTTCCTGCTCCTGATCCCTGTCCAGTGACCCCTGGGTTAGAGAGAGAGAGGGGAAATCAGCCAGGGTTCCTGCTCCTGATCACTGTCCAGTGATCCCTGGGTTAGAGAGAGAGAGGGGAAATCAGCCAGGGTTCCTGCTCCTGATCACTGTTCTTTGATCCCTGGGTTAGAGAGAGAGAGAGGGGAAATCAGCCAGGGTTCCTGCTCCTGAACACTGTCCACTGATCCCTGGGTTAGAGAGAGAGAGAGAGGGGAAATCAGCCAGGGTTCCTGCTCCTGATCACTGTTCAGTGATCCCTGGGTTAGAAAGAGAGAGAGGGGGGAAATCAGCCAGGGTTCCTGCTCCTGATCACTGTCCAGTGATCCCTGGGTTAGAGAGAGAGAGGGGAAATCAGCCAGGGTTCCTGCTCCTGATCACTGTTCTTTGATCCCTGGGTTAGAGAGAGAGAGAGGGGAAATCAGCCAGGGTTCCTGCTCCTGAACACTGTCCACTGATCCCTGGGTTAGAGAGAGAGAGAGAGGGGAAATCAGCCAGGGTTCCTGCTCCTGATCACTGTTCAGTGATCCCTGGGTTAGAAAGAGAGAGAGAGGGGAAATCAGCCAGGGTTCCTGCTCCTGATCACTGTCCAGTGATCCCTGGGTTAGAGAGAGAGAGGGGAAATCAGCCAGGGTTCCTGCTCCTGATCACTGTGCAGTGATCCCTGGGTGAGAGAGACACGGGAAATCAGCCAGGGTTCCTGCTCCTGATCACTGTCCAGTGATCCCTGGGTTAGAGAGAGAGGGAGAGGGGAAATCAGCCAGGGTTCCTGCTCCTGATCACTGTCCAGTGATCCCTGGGTTAGAGAGAGAGAGAGAGGGGAAATCAGCCAGGGTTCCTGCTCCTGATCACTGTCCAGTGATCCCTGGGTTAGAGAGAGAGAGAGAGAGAGAGAGAGGGGAAATCAGCCAGGGTTCCTGCTCCTGATCACTGTCCAGTGATCCCTGGGTTAGAGAGAGAGAGGGGAAATCAGCCAGGGTTCCTGCTCCTGAACACTGTCCAGTGATCCCTGGGTTAGAGAGAGAGACAGAGAGGGGAAATCAGCCAGGGTTCCTGCTCCTGAACACTGTCCAGTGATCCCTGGGTTAGAGAGAGAGGGGAAATCAGCCAGGGTTCCTGCTCCTGATCACTGTCCAGTGATCCCTGGGTTAGAGAGAGAGAGGGGAAATCAGCCAGGGTTCCTGCTCCTGATCACTGTCCAGTGATCCCTGGGTTAGAGAGAGAGAGAGAGAGAGGGGAAATCAGCCAGGGTTCCTGCTCCTGATCACTGTGCAGTGATCCCTGGGTTAGAGAGAGAGAGAGAGGGGAAATCAGCCAGGGTTCCTGCTCCTGATCACTGTCCAGTGATCCCTGGGTTAGAGAGAGAGAGAGGGGAAATCAGCCAGGGTTCCTGCTCCTGATCACTGTCCAGTGATCCCTGGGTTAGAGAGAGAGAGAGGGGAAATCAGCCAGGGTTCCTGCTCCTGATCACTGTCCAGTGATCCCTGGGTTAGAGAGAGAGAGGGGAAATCAGCCAGGGTTCCTGCTCCTGATCACTGTCCAGTGATCCCTGGGTTAGAGAGAGAGAGAGGGGAAATCAGCCAGGGTTCCTGCTCCTGATCACTGTCTCTCCTGGTAAACATTGGGTATTGTGTGAGGACAGGATCAGATTGTGATGCCTTCCCTGGCCAAAAAGCCATCACTAATTCCCTAAGCTCGGAGTTGGGGAAATGGGAATTTTATGCTGATCCCTGCGAGATAAATATAAATATAAAATATAAATATGCAATAGAAACACGAAGAAAAGTACACTTTGCCCTAAAATGTTCTTCTTCCTCCCACAGCACGGGTGTGACTGGAGCCTCAAGACAAGGAGTCCCACCCCTCAGGCGGCTGTGACCTCTGACCCAACACATGACCCCAGCCCTGGGCACAAGGACAGGCCCCAGGGTCGGGGGTCCCCGTCGCCGGACTGGCCCCGGCCCTGGGAGAGGCAGAGGTGGGCAGAGCCCCCCACCCAGCGCAGGCGAAGGAGGAGAGGTCAGGAGCCAGAAGTCCAGGCTGAGCGGGGCCGACTGAGGGAGGTGCAGCAGGGCCGGAGGAGGCGAGTGGCTGAGGCCTGCCGGAGGCACCGGGAGGCGGGCGGGCTGAGGCCGCTGGCCCCCCACCACGTGTCGAGGATCTATGTGGAGGACCGGCACCGCCTGCTGTACTGCGAGGTGCCCAAGGCCGGCTGCTCCAACTGGAAGCGGGTGCTGATGGTGCTGGGAGGCCGGGCCGGATCCACGGCCCAGATCCAGCACAAGGCCGCCCACTACGGCAACTCCCTGAGACGGCTGGACAGCTTCGACCGGGAGGGGATGCGGCTCCGACTCCGCACCTACACCAAGCTGCTGTTCGTCCGGGAGCCGCTCGAGCGCCTGGTCTCCGCCTTCCGGGACAAGTTCGAGCAGCCCAACGCCTACTACCACCCGGTGTTTGGTACAGCCATCATCGCCCGCTACCGGCCAAACGCCACCCGGGAGGCCCTCAGCACCGGCTCTGGGGTCACCTTCCCCGAGTTTGTCCACTACCTGTTGGACTCGGGCCGGCCAGTGGGGATGGACATTCACTGGGAGCCGGTCAGCCACCTGTGCAGCCCCTGCCTGGTCCACTACGACTTCATTGGCCACTTTGAGAGCCTGGAGAGTGAGGCCGATTCCGTCCTCCGCCTGATCGGGGCCCCCAGGAACCTCACGTACCCTCACTTCAAGGACCGGCACTCCCAGGAGGAGCGCACCAGCCCCCGCATCAGCCACCAATACCTGGCTCAGCTTTCACCGGGCGATCGGCACCGGGCTTTCCACTTCTACCAGAGCGACTACGCCATGTTCAACTACCCCAAACCAGCGGCAATCCTCGATTAATCATATCCTGGGAAAACAAACTGAACCCAGGCCCAGATTGGTCAGTGCCCAAATTGAGGTCAAGCCCCATTTTCACTGGGAAACCAATTCTCTCGTTTCCCGCTCCAGAGAAAGAGCAATTTCACACCCAACTGCCAATAACGCAACTCCTGGCAACTGGGCAGCGGGTGGCAAGAGGGCTGGAGCGTGTTGGGGGAGGGGAGAGGGGGCAGTGTGTGCCCAAAGAGACCGAGGGAGCACCTTGGGCAGAACACCATTGTAGAGAGTGGAGCCTCACGCACACCACTTACTCTCTAGGCTCCCACTGCCAAGGTGTTGGGTATGGGAATAAAAACAGAACATTCCTGGAAAAACTCAGCAGGTCTGACAGCATCTGTGGAGAGAGAAACAGAATTCACATTTTGAGTCCGTATGACTTCAGAGCTGGAGAGAAGTAGAAATGTGATGAAATTTATACTGTTTAAGGGAGAGGGGTGGAGCAGGTGAACCTGGGTAGAAGGCCAGAAATGGCTGGGGATAAAGTTGAGGTTAACGAAGATGTCACGAACAAAAGGACAAAGGGAGTGTTAACGGTAGTGGGAAGGGCTAAAAAAAAGGTGCTGATAGTGGCAAAGGTAAGAAAGCAGAACGTGATAATAGCAGAACAAGAGTCAACGCTCTGGAAAGAATAACATGAACAAGTAACAGATGGCCCTTTTGGGAGCGGGGCAGGGGGAGGGGGTGATGATGGGGAAAAAAGGATCGAAAAGAGGATGAAACAATGAATAAATGAATAAAAATAAATAAATAAAAATAAGTGGATAAAAAATAAAAAGGAATTTTATAAAAGGGGTGAAACTAGAGGAGAGTTCATGGTCTGAAGTTGTTGAATTCAATATTCAGTCCGGAAGGCTGTAAAGTGCCTAGTTGGAAGATGAGGTGTTGTTCCTCCAGTTTGCGTTGGGCTTCACTGGAACAGTGCAGCAGGCCAAGGACAGACATGTGGGCAAGAGAGCAGGGTGGAGTGTTGAAATGGCAAGCGACAGGGAGGTTTGGGTAATGCTTGTGGACAGACCGAAGGTGTTCTGCAAAGCGGTCACCCAGTCTGCGTTTGGTCTCTCCAATGTAGAGGAAACCGCATTGGGAGCAGTGAATGCAGTAGACTAAGTTGGGGGAAATGCAAGTGAAATGCTGCTTCACTTGAAAGGAGTGTTTGGGCCCTTGGACGGTGAGGAGAGAGGAAGTGAAGGGGCAGGTGTTGCACTTTCTGCGGTTGCATGGGAAGGTGCTGTGGGAAGGAATGAGGAGTTTGGAGTGATGGAGGAGTGGACCAGGGTGTCCCAGAGGGAACAGTCCCTATGGAATGCCGATGGGGGTGGGGGGGGTGGAAGTGAAGGAAAGATGTGTTTGGTGGTGGCATCATGCTGGAGTTGGCAGAAATGGCACCTTCCCATGTAACCACAGAAAGTGCAACACCTGCCCCTTCACTTCCTCTCTCCTCACCGTCCAAGGGCCCAAACACTCCTTTCAAGTGAAGCAGCATTTCACTTGCATTTCCCCCAACTTAGTCTACTGCATTCGTTGCTCCCAATGTGGTCTCCTCTACATTGGAGAGACCAAACGTAAACTGGGCGACTGCTTTGTAGAACACCTTCAGTCTGTCCGCAAGCATTACCCAGACCTCCCTGTCACTTGCCATTTTAACACTCCACCCTGCTCTCATACCCACATGTCTGTCCTTGGCTTGCTGCATTGTTCCAGTGAAGCCCAACGCAAACTGGAGGAACAACACCTCATCTTCCGACTAGGCACCTTACAGCCTTCCGGTCTGAATATTGAGTTCAACAACTTCAGACCATGAACTCTCCTCTACCTTCACCCGTTTTATAAAATTAATTTTTATTTTTTATCCACTTATTTTTATTTATTTATTTTTATTCATTTATTCATTGTTTCATCCCCTTTTCGATCCTTTTTTCCCCATCATCACCCCCTCCCCCTGCCCCGCTCCCAAAAGGGCCATCTGTTACTTGTTCATGTTATTCTTTCCAGAGCGTTGACTCTTGTTCTGCTATTATCACGTTCTGCTTTCTTACCTTTGCCACTATCAGCACCTTTTTTTTAGCCCTTCCCACTACCGTTAACACTCCCTTTGTCCTTTTGTTCATGACATCTTCGTTAACCTCAACTTTACCCCCAGCCATTTCTGGCCTTCTACCCAGGTTCACCTGCTCCACCCCTCTCCCTTAAACAGTATAAATTTCATCACATTTCCACTTCTCTCTAGCTCTGAAGATGAGTCATACGGGACTCAAAACGTCAATTCTGTTTCTCTCTCCACAGATGCTGTCAGACCTGCTGAGTTTTTCAGCATTTTCCATTTTTGTTTCAGATTTCCAGCGTCTGCAGTATTCTGCTTTTACCTTGGGTACGGGAGATGTTTGTTGAGCAGGGCAACAGCTTTATCTAAAATGGCAGGATTTTGCTGTTTAAAGTGGAGTCCCTGCTGTTTCAGACTAGTTTGTGGGGTAATTGCTCGACTCACGTGACAATGGGACCCCTGTTCTGTTCAGGAGGGACTGCTCTCAGGATAACACATCTGTCCCCAGTCAGGCTGGAAGTCCTGTCCAATCACAGCACAAAACCCGCATGAGTTATTTTGCAGGTTTCTTGCTCTCTTTCCTCTCATTCTCTTTGGCTCTGTCTCCTTTATCTCCCCTCTTGTCTTTGTGTTTCTCCGAGCTCATCATTCTCTTGATCTGTCAGCCTGTTATTTTCAGTCCTTCTGTCTCTCTGTCTCTCTCTCTCTCTCTCTCCCTCTCTCACTATTTGTTTCTATTCATTCCTTTTCCTCTTCACATCGTCTTCTCCCTCTTCCCCCACACCCCACCCTCCATCTCTAATTATACCCGCCCCCCCCCCCCCCCCCCCCCCGCCCCGTTCTACCTGTAGATGTCTCTCTGTTTCTCTGTCTGTCTCGATGTCGGTGGGCCTCTGCCCATAATCTCAGTCGGTTCCTCAGTGTGTTCGTCTCTTCTGCCCTCGGTGTCTTTATATCTCCTCATCTCTCTTTCTGTCTGCTTTTCACTCCCATTGTCCCTTCTCCCTCTTTCTCAGACCCTAAATCTCAGGCCCGGTTTTAAAGATTTCCTTTATCTATTCGACAGCTTCTCCCAGGCCGTTCTTTGGTTATGAGGTTCTGCACCTGCTGGGCCTGGAGTTCCAGGGGGTCCCATTCCACTGGGGGGCAGGAAGGAAGCTACGGACCCCCATTCACCCCACTCAGCCCCTGTGCTGGGCTCGTGATGATTTGTTTCCAAGACACTGCATCAACCATCTTTCTTCCCAAGGACAATCCCACAGCGGAACAAGCTGCCGGAGGGAAATACTCACATTTCACCCCGCTACCAAAAATCTTCAAAACCCAGCTTTACATTGTTTCCATTTAGAGGTTTTCATTATCAGGATGATTATCTCAGCAGCTCGTGCCTGGTTCATGTATTGTTCATTTTACAGGATGTGGGTGTCACTGGCTGGGCCAGCGTTTATTACCCATCCCTAATTACCCCTCAAAAAGGTGGTGGTGAGCTGCCTTCTTGAGCCGCTGCAGTCCATGTGGTGTAGGTACACCCACAGTGCTGTTAGGGAGGGAGTTCCAGGATTTTGTCCCCGTGTGGTGTAGGTACACCCACGGCGCTGTTAGGGAGGGAGTTCCAGGATTTTGTCCCCGTGTGGTGTAGGTACACCCACAGCGCTGTTAGGGAGGGAGTTCCAGGATTTTGTCCGTGTGGGGTAGGTACACCCACAGCGCTGCTAGGGAGGGAGTTCCAGGATTTTGTCCGTGTGGTGTAGGTACACCCACAGCGCTGTTAGGGAGGGAGTTCCAGGATTTTGTCCCGTGTGGTGTAGGTACACCCACTGCGCTGTTAGAGAGGGAGTTCCAGGATTTTGTCCGTGTGGTGTAGGTACACCCACAGTGCTGTTAGGGAGGGAGTTCCAGGATTTTGTCCCCGTGTGGTGTAGGTACACCCACAGTGCTGTTAGGGAGGGAGTTCCAGGATTTTGTCCCCGTGTGGTGTAGGTACACCCACAGCGCTGTTAGGGTGGGAGTTCCAGGATTTTGTCCGTGTGGTGTAGGTACACCTACAGCGCTGTTAGGGAGGGAGTTCCAGGATTTTGTCCCCGTGTGGTGTAGGTACACCCACAGTGTTGTTAGGGAGGGAGTTCCAGGATTTTGTCCATGTGGTGTAGGTACACCCACAGTGTTGTTAGGGAGGGAGTTCCAGGATTTTGTCCGTGTGGTGTAGGTACACCCACAGTGCTGTTAGGGAGGGAGTTCCAGGATTTTGTCCCCGTGTGGTGTAGGTACACCCACAGTGCTGTTAGGGAGGGAGTTCCAGGATTTTGTCCCCGTGTGGTGTAGGTACACCCACAGCGCTGTTAGGGAGGGAGTTCCAGGATTTTGTCCGTGTGGTGTAGGTACACCCACGGCGCTGCTAGGGAGGGAGTTCCAGGATTTTGTCCGTGTGGTGTAGGTACACCCACAGTGCTGTTAGGGAGGGAGTTCCAGGATTTTGTCCCCGTGTGGTGTAGGTACACCCACAGTGCTGTTAGGGAGGGAGTTCCAGGATTTTGTCCCCGTGTGGTGTAGGTACACCCACAGCGCTGTTAGGGAGGGAGTTCCAGGATTTTGTCCGTGTGATGTAGGTACACCCACAGCGCTGTTAGGGAGGGAGTTCCAGGATTTTGTCCCCGTGTGGTGTAGGTACACCCACAGCGCTGTTAGGGAGGGAGTTCCAGGATTTTGTCCGTGTGGTGTAGGTACACCCACAGTGCTGTTAGGGAGGGAGTTCCAGGATTTTGTCCGTGTGGTGTAGGTACACCCACAGCGCTGTTAGGGAGGGAGTTCCAGGATTTTGTCCCCGTGTGGTGTAGGTACACCCACAACGCTGTTAGGGAGGGAGTTCCAGGATTTTGTCCGTGTGGTGTAGGTACACCCACAGTGCTGTTAGGGAGGGAGTTCCAGGATTTTGTCCGTGTGATGTAGGTACACCCACAGCGCTGTTAGTGAGGGAGTTCCAGGATTTTGTCCCTGTGGTGTAGGCACACCCACAGTGCTGTTAGGGAGGGAGTTCCAGGATTTTGTCCGTGTGGTGTAGGCACACCCACAGTGCTGTTAGGGAGGGAGTTCCAGGATTTTGTCCCTGTGGTGTAGGTACACCCACGGCGCTGTTAGGGAGGGAGTACCAGGATTTTGTCCGTGTGATGTAGGTACACCCACAGCGCTGTTAGGGAGGGAGTTCCAGGATTTTGTCCGTGTGGTGTAGGTACACCCACAGCGCTGTTAGGGAGGGAGTTCCAGGATTTTGTCCGTGTGGTGTAGGTACACCCACAGCGCTGAGAGAGAGGGATTTCCAGGATTTTGTCCATGTGATGTAGGTACACCCACAGCGCTGTTAGGGAGGGAGTTCCAGGATTTTGTCCCCGTGTGGTGTAGGTACACCCACAGCGCTGTTAGGGAGGGAGTTCCAGGATTTTGTCCGTGTGGTGTAGGTACACCCACAGTGCTGTTAGGGAGGGAGTTCCAGGATTTTGTCCGTGTGGTGTAGGTACACCCACGGTGCTGTTAGCGCCACCCACATAAGTCTTGGTGGAATATGGAGATGAGTCTGTGGTACTGACACAGCTAAAGCAGGGGCAGCAGGCGGCTGGCTGGCTGGGGGTTGAGCAGCAGGGAGCGGGTGCTCAGTGCCAGCAGACTGGGGTGTTCCAGCAATCCTCCAGCACACACATGGGGAAAGGGCCTGAAGATCTGGATTTGTCAGTTTTCACCTGGGGCAGAGTTTTCCGTTCTGGAGACGAAGTGGGGTAACAGGAGGGGCAGTTAGCATTACCCCCACTGGGCAACAGGGCGGGTGAACACACGCACTCCCCTGATTTCCGGCTTATTAATTATGTATTAACGAGGAATTCGGCAAATCTTGTGGCGGGGTGGGGAGCAAGTCACCCAACCCGCCGTTACCTCGTGGGGTCAAAGGTCATGGCGCCATATTTAAAGGGCCCCCAGACAGACATTCACTCAGTGCAGGCCAGGAGTCCCGTATTACTCCTCCAGAGGCTGTGCGGCCGCAGCTCGTACAGGAGAAGCTGGCAGATGTGAGAAACCACATCCCGGGACAGACGGGGGTTCCTCTGGCATTGCCTCTCGTTCGTCTCTAGATAGGAGCGCTGCCGGCCAGCAATATACCCATGGTCGGGCCAGTGCTCACCGCTGCAGTGGACCGTGTCCACCAGCCTCTTGCCCTTCTGGAGGCCCCACTGCCTTGTGCTGCTAATGGCCCTGAGCCAACCTCCTTTTCCTCATCTGGATGTGAGCCATTCCCTAGGCAGGGTTGTCCACAGCCTGCAGCCTCGACGCCTCAGTGGATGTGTAAACGAATTGAAGTGATACGTTTAGTGAGCATGTCCTTTACAGGTTTCCCTCCATCTCCACTCCAGCCGGCCAGTGCTGAACCCTTCACCTGGCCTCCGTCTCCATCTAGACATGGCATTCCCACCCCCAGCCCTTCCAGTGAAGGACATCCTGGAGGCCCAGAGATGGATGTTCCTCCCCTTCATACGTGACTGCGTATGGAGACATTGCTCTTTGACCAGGTGATGTGTAAGAAGCCTCACGCAGACAATTTTTCGCTTGTCTCCACTCCCCTCAAGACTCTTTGGAGGGACCGTGGCCTTGGCAGAATAGAAAGACTGACACATGGTCCCTTGTCAGCCATGACCTTTGACCCAGGAGGATGGAGGTTTGGAGTCGCGAGTTGGCTGCCTTCCACCAGCTGCGCCCCCTGGAGGCAGCACCTCCCTTCACCCTCACCTCCCACTGCAGCCGATGACAAATGGCACAGACTGAACGGCAGCGCCACACCTTGCTGGGATCTCGATGTTAAGAGACCCGTAAGATTGAAGCATTCGCTACAATCTTCAGCCAGAAGTGCCGAGTGGATGATCCATCTCAGCCTCCTCCGGAGTCCCCAGCATCACAGATGCCAGTCTCCAGCCAATTCAATTCACTCCACGTGATATCAAGAAACAGCTGGTGACACTGGATACTGCATAGGCTATGGGCCCTGACAATATTCCAGCAATAGTACTGAAGACTTGTGCTCCAGAACTTGCCGTGTCCCTAGCCAAGCTGTTCCAGTACAGCTACAACACTGGCATCTACCCAGCTATGTGGAAAATTGCCCAGGTTTGTCCTGTACACAAAAAGCAGGACAAATCCAACCCGGCCAATTACCGCCCCATCAGTCTACTCTCCATCATTAGTAAAGTGATGGAAGGGGTCATCAACAGTGCTATCAAGCAGCACTTCCTTCACAATAACCTGCTCACTGACGCCCAGTTTGGGTTCTGCCAGGGTCACTCAGCTCCTGACCTCATTACAGCCTTGGTTCAGACATGGACAAAAGAGCTGAACTCCTGAGGTGAGGTGAGAGTGACTGCCCTTGACATCAAGGTAGCATTTGACTGAGTGTGGCATCAAGGAGCCCTAACAAAACTGGAGTCAATGGGAATCAGGGGGAAAACTCTCCACTGGTTGGAGTCATACCCAGCACAAAGGAAGATGGTTGTGGTTGTTGGAGGTCAGTCATCTCAGCTCCAGGACATCACTGCAGGAGTTCCTCAGGGTAGTGTCCTCAGCCCAACCATCTTCAACTGCTTCATCAATGACCTTCCTTCCATCATAAGGTCAGAAGTGGGGATGTTCACTGATGATTGCACAATGTTCAGCACCATTCGTGACTCCTCAGATACTGAAGCAGCCCATGTCCAAATGCAGCAAGACCTGGACAATATCCAGACTTGGGCTGACAAGTGACAAGTAACATTTGTGCCACACAAGTGTCAGGCAATGACCATCTCCAACAAGAGAGAATCTAACCATCGCCCCTTGACATTCAATGGCATTCCCATCACTGAATACCTCACTATCAACATCCTGGAGTTTACCACTGACCAGAAACTGAACTGGGCTAGCCATATAAATACTGTGGCTACAAGAGTAGGTCAGAGGCTAGGAATCCTGCAACAAGTAACTCACCTCCTGACTCCCCAAAGCCTGTCCATCAACTGCAAGGCACAAGTCAGGAGTGATGGAATACTCTCCACTTGCCTGGATGAGTGCAGCTCCCACAACACTCAAGAAGCTGGACACCATCCAGGACAAAGCAGCCCAGTTGATTGGCACCACATCCACAAACATTCACTCCCTCCACCACTGACACACAGTAGCAGCAGTGTGTACACCATCTACAAGATGCACTGCAGGAATTCACCAAGGCTCCCTTGACAGCACCTTCCAAACTCACGACCACAAGCACCAAGAAGGACAAGGGCAGCAGATAGATGGGAACACCACCACCTGCAAGTTCCCCTCCAAGTCACTCACCATCCTGACTTGGAAATATTTCGCCGTTCCTTCACTGTCGCTGGGTCAAAATCCTGGAACTCCCTCCCTAACAGCACTGTGGGTGTACCTACACCACGTGGACTGCAGCGGTTCAAGAAGGCAGCTCACCACCACCTTCTCAAGGGCAACTAGGGATGGGGAATAAACGCTGGCCCAGCCGGTGATACCCACAACCCGTGAGTGAATAAAAAAACACATCCCCAGCATGTCCCCAAGTGCTTTAAAGAAAATAAAGTACTTCTGAAGCGCAATATGATAAATGACCTGTTGTGCTAGAAGCATTAGCCCAGGATACCAGGGTAGTGACAGTGAGATCTTCGCCAACCAATAAGGTCAAGCAGAGCTCACTGGTTAGTGATTCCAGATGGAACCATACAACACAGAAGGAAGCCATTCAGCCCATTGTGTCAGCTCTCTTCCAACAGCCCAGCTAATGTTTCCACTTCAAGTGTTTATCAAATTCTCTTCTGAAGGTTCCTCTAGAACCTGTCCCCGCTGCCCTTTCAGTCAGCACGTTCCAAATCTCAAAAAGTCACTGTGTTAAAAAATTTTCCTTAAGTCCTTTTGCTAATCACCTTATATCTGTGTCCTCTGTTTACCAACCCTCCTGTCAATGGAAACAATCTCACCCTCTCTATTCCGATCAAAACTCCTCAATTTTGAATACTTATCAAATCTCCCTTGAACCTTCTCTGCTCTAAGGAGAACAACCCCAGCTTCTCCAGTCTCACCACATTAACTGGACTCCCTCATCACTGGTAACATGCTAGTAAATCTGCTCTGCACCTCCTCTGAAGATACAATATCCTTCCTATAAAGAATTAGGCACAATCATTCTGGGAGCCTAACCAGTGTTTTATAAAGTTTTAGAAAAATTTCTTCACTTTATTTATAAAATGAAGGAACTGATATGGCTCCTTTTTAAACAGTTTTCTCAACTTTCAAAAATGTATAAACATACAACGCAAGTGTCTCTGATTCCATATCTGCCCTGGGAATGTTTGATGGGGACAGTGTAGAGGGAGCTTTACTCTGTATCTAACCCCGTGCTGTACCTGCCCTGGGAGTGTTTGATGGGGACAGTGTAGAGGGAGCTTTACTCTGTATCTAACCCCGTGCTGTACCTGTCCTGGGAGTGTTTGATGGGGTCAGTGTAGTGGGAGATTTACTCTGTATCTAACCCTGTGCTGTACCTGTCCTGGGAGTGTTTGATGGGGACAGTGTAGAGGGAGCTTTACTCTGTATCTAACCCCGTGCTGTACCTGTCCTGGGAGTGTTTGATGGGGACAGTGTAGAGGGAGCTTTACTCTGTATCTAACCCCGTGCTGTACCTGTCCTGGGAGTGTTTGATAGGACATTAAAATTCCTCAACTCAATGAGCACAATAGTTGAAGGAAGACAAAAAAATGACAAATGGAGTTGTTTGTGGCTGTAATGAGGCTGCAGATTCCTCCTCCCTTATTTGTGGGCAATGTATTTGTGGGAGATTTTATTTGGGTGGATGGGAGTGTAGATTTGACAAGCTGTAACTGTACTATAACACATTCAATGTAATGTTATTTGAAAGTTAGTGTGTTATTGTGTATATTAGGAGGCTGGCCCTTTTATAACTCATCAGATGTGAATCTTATATTTATTCACTGCGTCAAGTACATTGAATTGAATTAAAGTGTTTTCCAATAACTCCATGAGGTTTCTTTGTTATAAATGTTGTGCTTACAGGTTGAGGATAAAGCAGGATGTGTAACTCTAGAGCGCATTTTGAATCCTTGGGACATTCCAAAGTGCTTCAGAAACAAGAATTTTGAAGTGCATCCATTGTCAAAATGTAGGAAAACTGGCAGTCAATGTGTACATAGCAAGATCCCAGAAACATCAACGTGAAAATCCTGTTTTGATGATGTTGGGTGAGGGATATATCTTGAGCAGGAGTCCTGGAGAAATAGCCAGCTTTTCTTCAACTAGTGCCATGGAATATTCTAAGGCCACTTAAGAGGGAAGACAGAATTAGTTTGATATCTCATGCAAAAGCCAGTACTTCCAACAATGCAGCACTCTCAGTACAGCACCATGAGTCCGATCCTATCCCTGGAGTGAGCCTTTGGACTCCTGACTCAGAGATAAGCGTGCACAGGATTTCCAGGATTTCAGTCTGACCCTAAGTGAATCAGTAAAATAAACATTCTGGAAATCACCTTATCCTAGACTCCAGAGCCAGGATTTGCCAGTCGGCGAGCGGGAGTGTGGGGCCTGTTCGCTGACATGTCAAATATCGCGGGATGACTTCGGGCGGGACTCCTGACATCACCGCGCCCCATTTCAATTTTCCGGAAGGCGGGATCTCAGCAGAATCAGCTGTGCACCCGTCGACCTGTCAATGGCCAATTGAGGCCATTGACAAACTCATTAACGTAATTAGTGGATCTGCCCGTCCAGCCTGAAGGCTGGTGGGGAGGCTGGGGCCAGGATAAAGCATCAAACCCCATCCACCGGCAGGAGGGGGTTTCATGTAGGTTTTTAAAAATGTACTAAGAGTGTCAATGAAAGTTATGGACATGTCCGGACTCATGTGGCAGTGTCACATGAGGGGACATGTCAGGGAAATTTTATTTTTCCATATTTAATATTTAACATGTAGCTGATCTCCCTGAGGCAGCACTTAGCCTCAGGGGGATGAGTCGCTCTTTTGTGCGCGTGTGTGAAAGAGCGCTCTCTCGGGTTTAGGGATTAACCCCCCCCCCCGCCCACCCAGCTTGCACAGGGAGCGCTCAGGGCTTCTATACGGACATCATGCTAGGTGGGCCTTTATTGGCCCGCCCATGTAAAATGGCAGCACACCCACCCCCGCCCCCCACCCCCCCCCCAGCCCCACCCCCACCGATTGGGGGTGCCGATCAGAGATGTGCCCGCTCCTAAACCTCCCCCCCCAACGGGGGGAAATTCTGCCCCAGTAATCTCTGGACACCGAATGTTAGGCTAACTCGTCTATATCTCTTTTATTTGACTCTATCACCTTCCCAAACCAGTGGAGTGACAAATGCGATTTTCCAATCTGGAGGAAGGGTTTCTGAATCGGTAGCACTGGCGAAGTTTATAGTTAGAGCACCTGCCACGTTCTCAACTACTTTTCTTAATCCCTGGAATGGAAAGTGTCTGGTCCTGGGGCTGTGTCAGTCTCCAGCACCATCACCCTCTTCCTCGCTCTCACTTTGCTTCTGTTAATTTTTGTGAGTCCCTGCCTCTGATTCAAGAATGATTTCCCTGGGATGGCTCTCATGCTGACTTGTCCTCTCCTGTAAATACTGACCCTAAGTAATTATTCAACAAGTCTGTCATTTCCCTTCCCCTGACAACATCACCTTTCTCAGTTTTCAAGTAGTTTGCATTGCTCTGGACCACATTTTTCCTAATAGAATTACTTTTAGAAAGGTGTTGAATTTGATCTCCCTTCTTTACTAAACGTAGCCTTTGCTATCTGTGCTGTCGCTCGTTGCTACGAAACTCTGCAGCTCTGGGGAAACAGTGAGATTCAGTAAGAAAATTCCTTTATCCTCCTCCTAGACTCCTGCTCCTGGTAAATAGGTATGGGAATCTTAGGTGGACAAAACACACAATGTAATTTTTAATACACTACATTCATCTCCTTAGCAAATGAAAGGCAAAGTGTGTTTCAATGGTCTGACAGTGTAACCAATAAACTTAAAAATAATTTCGACATTCAGCTTCACCAGTGACACCGTTACACATTCTAACTTTTCGATTAATTTAACCATGCGTTCTGTCATATACAGCGGGATGAAAACAGTCGTTATGTTAGGAAGTGAACTGGAGTATGATGGACATGTTCCCCCCAGAACAGAATATCGTCTAACACGAGGTGAGGTTCCATTAAACCCATGTTCTTCATGTCAGATGTCGATGGGCGGAATCGTCTCAGATTTGCCCTAAGTGCAGTAGCTGGTGGGTAAAAGGGTAAAATGACTGTGTTACTCAGCGGCTGCAATGGCGGCTTTTCACACTGTATCATCCCAAACCCACCTCATTAATCATACATTCCTGGGAAACACACCAAAGGCCCTACTCTGGCTTTTGATGTGCAACAGAAGGCACACTGGGGGCACACTGGGGTCGCACCGGGGTCGCACTGGGGTCTACAACTGGGGGAACACTGGGGTCCACAACGGGGGGCACACTGGGGTCTACAACTGGGGTCGCACTGGGGTCTACAACTGGGGACACACTGGGGTCTACAACTGGGGGCACACTGGGGTCTACAACGGTGGTCACACTGGGGTCTACAACTGGGGTCGCACTGGGGTCTACAACTGGGGGCACAGTGGGGTCCACAACTGGGGGCACACTGGGGTCTACAACGGTGGTCACACTGGGGTCTACAACTGGGGTCGCACTGGGGTCTACAACTGGGAGCACAGTTGGGTCCACAACTGGGGGCACACTGGGGGGTCTACAACTGGGGTCACACTGGGGTCTACAACTGGGGTCGCACTGGGGTCTACAACTGGGGGCACAGTGGGGTCCACAACTGGGAGCACACTGGGGGGTCTACAACTGGGGACATACTGGAGTCTACAACTGGGGGAACACTGGGGTCTACAACTGGGGTCATACTGGGGTCTACAACTGGGGGCACACTGGGGTCTACAACTGTGGTCACACTGGGGTCTACAACTGTGGTCACACTGGGGTCTACAACTGGGGTCGCACTGGGGTCTACAACTGGGGGCACAGTGGGGTCCACAACTGGGGGTACACTGGGGTCTACAACTGTGGTCACACTGGGGTCTACAACTGGGGACACGCTGAGGTCTACAACTGGGGGCACACTGGGGTCTACAACTGGGGTCAAACTGGGGTCTACAACTGGGAGCACACTGGGGGGTCTACAACTGGGGTCAAACTGGGGTCTACAACTGGGGACAAGCTAAGGTCTAAAACTGGGGGCACATTGGGGTCTAAAACTGGGGGCACACTGGGGTCCACAACAGGGGGAAAACTGGAGTCTACAACAGGAGGCACACTGGGGTCTACAATTGGGGGCACACTAGGGTCTACAACAGGGGGCACATTGGGGTCTACAATTGGGGGCACATTGGGGGCACACTGGGGTCGCACTGGAGTCTAAAACTGGGGGAACACTGGGGTCTACAATTGGGGGCGCACTGGGGTCGCAAAGGGGTCAACAACTGGGGGCACACTGGGGTCTACAACTGTGGTCACACTGGGGTCTGCAACTGGGGGCACACTGGGGTCTACAACTGGGAGCACACTGGGGAGTCTACTACTGTGGTCACACTGGGGTCTACAACTGGGGACACACTGGGGTCTACAACTGGGGGCATGCTGGGGTCCAAAACTGGGGTCACACTGGGGTCTACAATTGGGAGCAGACAGGGATCTACAACTGGGGGCACACTGGGATCTACAATTGGGGGCACACTGGGGTCACACTGGGGTCTACAACTGATGGCAAATTGGGGTCTACAATTGGGGGCACACCGGGGTCACACTGGGGTCTACAACTGGGGGCACACTGGGGACTCCAACTGGGGTCCGCAACTGGGGGCACACTGGGGTCTGCAACTGGGGGCACACTGGGGTCTACAATTGGGGGCACACTGGGGTCTACAACAGTGGGAACACTGAGGTCTACAACTGGGGGAACACTGGGGTCGACAACTGGGGGAACACTTGGGTCCACAACTGGGGGCACACTGGGGTCTACAACTGGGGTCTACAACAGGGGGCACACTGGGGTCTACAACTGGGGTCTACAACTGGGGGCACACTGGGGTCGACAACTGGGGGAACACTTGGGTCCACAACTGGGGGCACACTGGGGTCTACAACCAGGGGCACACTGGGGTCTACAACTTGGGGAACACTGGGGTCTGCAACTGGGGGCACACTGGGGTCTACAAATGGGGAACACTGGGGTCTACAACTGGGGGCACACTGGAGTCTACAACTGGGGGAAAACTGGGCTCTACAACTGGGTGCACACTGGGGTCTACAACAGAAGGCACATGGGGATCTAAAACTGGGGGTGCAATGGCATCTGGAGCTGGGGGTGCACTGGCATCTACAACTAGGAGGAGCACTGGCATCTACAGGTGGAGTGCAATGGGATCTACATCTTGGGGTGCTCTGGGGTCTACAACTGGGGGAACACTGGGGTCTACAACAGGGGTCG
The DNA here is from genome assembly GCA_026770705.1 of Isurus oxyrinchus. NCBI lineage: Eukaryota > Metazoa > Chordata > Chondrichthyes > Lamniformes > Lamnidae > Isurus > Isurus oxyrinchus. The sequence goes on along the minus strand of JANJGN010000007.1, from coordinate 180,067,339 downwards.
CACTGGGGTCTACATCTGGGGGCACACTGGGGTCTACAACTTGTGGAACACTGGGGTCTACAACTGGGGCCGCACTGGCATCTACAGCTGGGGGAACACTGGGGTCCACAAGTGGCCACTTACTGGCATCTACAGCTGGGGGAACTCTGGGGTCTACAACTGGGTCCACACAGGGGTCTACAACTGGGGGCACACAGGGGTCTACAACTGGGGGCACACTGGGGTCTACAACTGGGTCCACACTGTGGTCTACAACTGGGGGCACACAGGGGTCTACAACTGGGGGCACACTGGGGTCTACAACTGGGTCCACACTGTGGTCTACAACTGGGGGCACACAGGGGTCTACAACTGGGGGCACACTGGGGTCTACAACTAGGTCCACACGGGGGTCTACAACAGGGCGTACATTGGGGTCTACATCTGGGTCCACACTGGAGTGTACAACTGGGGGAACACTGCGGTCTACAACTGAGAGATCACTGGGGTCTACAACTGAGGGCACACTGTGGTCTACAACTGGGGGCACATTGGGGTCTATAATTGGGGGCACACTGGGTCTATGACTGGGGCCACACTGGGGTCTACAATTGGGAGAATACTGAGGTCTACAAGTGGGGTCACACTGGAGTCTATAAGTGGCATCTACAACTGGGGGCACACTGGGGTCTACAACTGGGGGACACTGGGGTCTACAACTGGAAGCACACTGGGCTCTACAACTGGGGCATACTGGGGTCTACAACAGGGGGCACACTGGGGTCTACAATTGGGGGCACACTGGGGTCAAGAACTGAGGGCACACTGGGGTCTACAATTGGGGGCACACTGGGGTCACACTGGGGTCTACAACTGGGGTCTGCAACTGGGGGCACACTGGGGTCTGCAACTGGGGGCACACTGGGGTCTGCAATTGGGGGGACACTGGGGTCTACAACTGGGGGCAAACTGGGGGCTACAACAGGGGGCACACTGGGGTCTACAACAGGGGGCAAACTGGGGTCCACAATTGGGGGCACACTGGGGTCTACAACAGGGGGCAAACTGGGGTTTACAACAAGGGGCACACTGGGGTCTACAATTGGGGGCACACTGGAGTCTACAACAGTGGGAACACTGGGGTCTACAATTGGGGGCACACTGGGGTCTACCATTGGGGGCACACTGGGGTCTACAACAGGGGGAACACTGGGGTCTACAATTGGGGACACAATGTGGTCTACAACAGGGGGCACACTGGGGTCTACAATTGGGGGGACACTGGGGTCTACAAGAGGGGGCACACTGGGGTCTACAACTGGGGGCACACAGGGGTCTACAACTGGGGGCACACTGGGGTCTACAACTGGGTCCACACTGTGGTCTACAACTGGGGGCACACAGGGGTCTACAATTGGGTCCACACTGTGGTCTACAACTGGGGGCACACAGGGGTCTACAACTGGGGGCACACTGGGGTCTACAACTAGGTCCACACGGGGGTCTACAACAGGGCGTACATTGGGGTCTACATCTGGGTCCACACTGGAGTGTACAACTGGGGGAACACTGCGGTCTACAACTGAGAGATCACTGGGGTCTACAACTGAGGGCACACTGTGGTCTACAACTGGGGGCACATTGGGGTCTATAATTGGGGGCACACTGGGTCTATGACTGGGGCCACACTGGGGTCTACAATTGGGAGAATACTGAGGTCTACAAGTGGGGTCACACTGGAGTCTATAAGTGGCATCTACAACTGGGGGCACACTGGGGTCTACAACTGGGGGACACTGGGGTCTACAACTGGAAGCACACTGGGCTCTACAACTGGGGCATACTGGGGTCTACAACAGGGGGCACACTGGGGTCTACAATTGGGGGCACACTGGGGTCAAGAACTGAGGGCACACTGGGGTCTACAATTGGGGGCACACTGGGGTCACACTGGGGTCTACAACTGGGGTCTGCAACTGGGGGCACACTGGGGTCTGCAACTGGGGGCACACTGGGGTCTGCAATTGGGGGGACACTGGGGTCTACAACTGGGGGCAAACTGGGGGCTACAACAGGGGGCACACTGGGGTCTACAACAGGGGGCAAACTGGGGTCCACAATTGGGGGCACACTGGGGTCTACAACAGGGGGCAAACTGGGGTTTACAACAAGGGGCACACTGGGGTTTACAATTGGGGGCACACTGGAGTCTACAACAGTGGGAACACTGGGGTCTACAATTGGGGGCACACTGGGGTCTACCATTGGGGGCACACTGGGGTCTACAACAGGGGGAACACTGGGGTCTACAATTGGGGACACAATGTGGTCTACAACAGGGGGCACACTGGGGTCTACAATTGGGGGGACACTGGGGTCTACAAGAGGGGGCACACTGGGGTCTACAACTGGGGGCACACTGGGATCTACAACTGGGGGCACACTGGGGTCTACAACAGGGGGCACACTGGAGTCTACAACAAGGGGAACACTGGGGTCTACAACTTGGGGAACACTGGGGTCTGCAACTGGGGGCACACTGGAGTCTACAACTGGGGGGAAACTGGGCTCTACAACTGGGTGCACACTGTGGTCTACAACTGGGGGAAAACTGGGCTCTACAACTGGGTGCACACTGGGGTCTACAACAGAAGGCACATGGGGATCTAAAACTGGGGGTGCAATGGCATCTGGAGCTGGGGGTGCACTGGCATCAACAACTAGGAGGTGCACTGGCATCTACAGGTGGAGTGCACTGGGATCTACATCTGGGGGTGCACTGGGGTCTACAACTGGGGGAACACTGGGGTCTACAACAGGGGTCGCACTGGAGTCTACATCTGGGGGCACACTGGGGTCTACAACTCGTGGAAAACTTGGGTCGATAACTGGGGGCACACTGGGGTCTACAACTGGGGCCGCACTGGTATCTACAGCTGGGGGAACACTGGGGTCTACAAGTGGCCACTTACTGGCATCTACAGCTGGGGGAACACTGGGGTCTACAAGTGACCACTTACTGGCATCTACAACAAGGGGAACTCTGGGGTCTACAACTGGGTCCACACGGGGGTCTACAACTGGGGGCACACAGGGGTCTACAACTGGGCGCACACTGGGGTCTACAACTTGGAGCTTACTGGGGTCTACAACTGGGAGATCACTGGGGTCTACATCTGGGTCCACACTGGAGTGTACAACTGGGGGAACACTGGGGTCTACAACTGGGAGATCACTGGGGTCTACAACTGGGGGCACACTGTGGTCTACAACTGGGGGCACACTGGGGTCTATAATTGGGGGCACACTGGGACTATGACTGGGGCCAGACTGGGGTCTACAATTGGGAGAATACTGAGGTCTACAACTGGGGGCACACTGGGATCTACAAGTGATGGAACATTGGAGCCTACAATTGGGGTCACACTGGTGTCAACAACTGGGGGAACACTAGGGTCCACAACAGGGGGCACACTGGGATCTACAACTGGGGCACACTGGGGTCTACAACAGGGGGCACACTGGGGTCTACAACAAGGGGAACACTGGGGTCTACAATCGGGGGAACACTGGGGTCTACAACTTGGGGAACACTGGGGTCTACAACAGGGGGCACACTGGGGTCTACAACAAGGGGAACACTGGGGTCTACAATCGGAGGAACACTGGGGACTACAACTTGGGGAACACTGGGGTCTACAACTGGGGGCACACTGGAGGCTACAACTGGGGGAAAACTGGGCTCTACAACTGGGTGCACACTGGGGTCTACAACAGAAGGCACATGGGGATCTAAAACTGGGGGTGCAATGGCATCTGGAGCTGGGGGTGCACTGGCATCAACAACTAGGAAGTGCACTGGCATCTACAGGTGGAGTGCACTGGGATCTACATCTGGGGGTGCACTGGGGTCTACAACTGGGGGAACACTGGGGTCTACAACAGGGGTCGCACTGGAGTCTACATCTGGGGGCACACTGGGGTCTACAACTCGTGGAAAACTTGGGTCGACAACTGGGGGCACACTGGGGTCTACAACTGGGGGCGCACTGGCACTTACAGCTGGGGCCGCACTGGTATCTACATCTGGGGGAACACTGGGGTCTACAAGTGGCCACTTACTGGCATCTACAGCTGGGGGAACACTGGGGTCTACAAGTGACCACTTACTGGCATCTACAACAAGGGGAACTCTGGGGTCTACAATGGGGTCCACACAGGGGTCTACAACTGGGGGCACACAGGGGTCTACAACTGGGGGCACACTGGGGTCTACAACTGGGTCCACACGGGGGTCTACAACTGGGGGCACACAGGGGTCTACAACTGGGCGCACACTGGGGTCTACAACTTGGGGCTTACTGGGGTATACAACTGGGAGATCACTGGGGTCTACATCTGGGTCCACACTGGAGTGTACAACTGGGGGAACACTGGGGTCTACAACTGGGAGATCACTGGGGTCTACAACTGGGGGCACACCGTGGTCTACAACTGGGGGCACACTGGGGTCTATAATTGGGGGCACACTGGGACTATGACTGGGGCCACACTGGGGTCTACAATTGGGAGAATACTGAGGTCTACAACTGGGGGCACACTGGAGTCTATAAGTGGCATCCTCAACTGGGGGCACACTGGGATCTACAACTGATGGAACATTGGAGCCTACAATTGGGGTCACACTGGTGATACAACTGGGGGACACTAGGGTCTACAACTGGGAGCACACTGGGCTCTACAACTGGGGCACATTGGGGTCTACAACTGGGGTCTAAAACTGGGGGCACACTGTCATCTTCAGCTAGGGGTGCACTGGCATCTACAACTGGGGGCACACTGGCATCTACAACAGGGGTCACACTGGGTCTACAATTGGGAGCACACTGGGGTCTACAACTGGGGGCACACTGGTGTCTACAACTGGGGAACACTGGGGTCCAATACTGGGGGAACACTAGGGTCTACAACTGGGCCACACTGGGGTCTACAACTGGAGTCTAAAACTGGGGGCACACTGTCATCTTCAGCCAAGGGTGCACTGGCATCCACAGCTGGGGTCGCACTGGGGTCTACAACTGGCGTCTACAACTGGGGTCTTACTGAGATCTAAAACGGGGGGGGGGCACTGGGGTCTATAACTGGGGTCACACTGGAGTCTACATCTGGGGGCACACTGGGGTTTACAAGTGGGAGCACACTGACGTCTACAACTGGAGGAACACTGGGGTCTACAACTGGGGGAGCACTGGGGTCTACAACTTGGGAACACTGGGATCTACAACTGGGTGCACATTGGGGCCTAGAACTGGGGCAGATGGGGATCTAGAACTGGGGGTGCACTGGCATCTGCAGCTTGGAGGTGCACTGATATCTACAGCTGGAGTGCACTGGCATCAACAGCTGGGGCAGCACTGGCATCTACAGCTGGGGTCGCACTGGGGTCTACAACTGGCAACCACAACTGATGTCTACAACTGGGGGCTCATTGGCATCTACAACAGGGGGAACACTGGCGTCTACTACTGGGGGCACACTGGGGTCTCCAACTGAGGGAAAATGGGTCTACAACTGGAGTCACACTGGGGTCAACAACTGGGGGCACACTGGGGTCTACAATTGGGGCACACTGGGGTCTACAACTGGGGGCACACTGGGGTCTACAACAGGGGGCACACTGGGGTCTACAACTGGGGGCACACTGGGGTCTACAACAGGGGGCACACTAGGGTCTACAACTGGGGACACACTGTGATCTACAACTGGGGACACACTGGGGTCTACAACTGGGGGCACACTGGGGTCTACAACTGGGGGCACACTGGGGTCTACAACAGGGGGCACACTGGGGTCTACAACTGGGGGCACACTGGGGTCTACAACAGGGGGCACACTAGGGTCTACAACTGGGGACACACTGTGATCTACAACTGGGGTCACACGGGGGTCTACAACTGGGGGGACACTGGGGTCTACAACTGGGGGCACACTGTGATCTACAACTGGGGTCACACGGGGGTCTACAACTGGGGGGACACTGGGGTCTACAACTGGGGGGACACTGGGGTCTACAACTGGGGACACACTGTGATCTACAACTGGGGTCACACGGGGGTCTACAACTGGGGGGACACTGGGGTCTACAACTGGGGGGACACTGGGCTCTACAACTGGGGGCTCACTGGGGTCTACAACTGGGGGCACACAGGTGTCTACAACTGGGAGCACACTGGGGTCTACAACAGGGGGCACACTGGGCTCTACAACAGGGGGCACACTGGGGTTTACAACAGGGGGAACACTGGGGACTACAACAGGGGGCACACTGGGGTCTACAACAGGGGGTACACTGGGCTCTACAACCGGGGGCACACTGGGGTCTACAACAGGGGTCGCACTGGAGTCTACATCTGGGGCACACTGGGGACTACAACTCGTGGAACACTGGGGTCGACAACTGGGGGCACACAGGGGTCTAAAACTGAGGGAACACTGGGGTCTACAACTGGGGGCGCACTGGCACTTACAGCTGGGGCCGCACTGGCATGTAGAGTTGGGGGAACACTGGGGTCTACAAGTGGCCACTTACTGGCATCTACAACAGGGGGAACCCTGGGGTCTACAACTGGGTCCACACGGGGGTCTACAACTGGGGGCACACTGGCGTCTACAACTGGGTCGACGCTGGGGTCTACAACTGGGCGCACACTGGGGTCTACAACTTGGGGCTTACTGGGATATACAACTGGGTCCACACTGGAGTGTACAACTGGGGGAACACTGGGGTCTACAACTGGGAGATCACTGGGGTCTACAACAGGGGGCACACTGGGGTCTACAGTTGGGGCACACTGGGGTCTACAACTGGGGGCACACTGGGGTCTACAACAGGGGGCACGCTGGGGTTCTACAACAGGGGGCACACTGGGGTCTACAATTGGGGGCACACTGGGGTCTACAACAGGGGGAACACTGGGGACTACAACAGGGGGCACACTGGGTTCTACAACAGGGGGTACACTGGGCTCTACAACCGGGGGCACACTGGGGTCTACAACTGGGAGATCACTGGGGTCTCCAACTGGGGGAACACTGTGGTCTACAACTGGGGGCACACTGGGGTCTATAATTGGGGGCACACTGGGACTATGACTGGGGCCACACTGGGGTCTACAATTGGGAGAATACTGAGGTCTACAACTGGGGGCACACTGGAGTCTATAAGTGGCATCCTCAACTGGGGGCACACTGGGATCTACAACTGATGGAACATTGGAGCCTACAATTGGGGTCACACTGGTGTCTACAACTGGGGGACACTAGGGTCTACAACTGGGAGCACACTGGACTCTACAACTGGGGCACATTGGGGTCTACAACTGGGGTCTAAAACTGGGGGCACACTGTCATCTTCAGCTAGGGGTGCACTGGCATCTACAACTGGGGGCACACTGGCATCTACAACAGGGGTCACACTGGGTCTACAATTGGGAGCACACAGGGGTCTACAACTGGGGGCACACTGGTGTCTACAACTGGGGAACACTGGGGTCCAATACTGGGGGAACACTAGGGTCTACAACTGGGCCACACTGGGGTCTACAAATGGAGTCTAAAACCGGGGGCACACTGTCATCTTCAGCCAAGGGTGCACTGGCATCCACAGCTGGGGTCGCACTGGGGTCTACAACTGGCGTCTACAACAGTTGGGAACACTGGGGACTACAACAGGGGGCACACTGGGGTCTACAACATGGGGTACACTGGGCTCTACAACCGGGGGCACACTGGGGTCTACAACTGGGGGAACACTGGGGTCTACAACAGGGGTCGCACTGGAGTCTACATCTGGGGCACACTGGGGTCTACAACTCGTGGAACACTGGGGTCGACAACTGGGGGCACACAGGGGTCTAAAACTGAGGGAACACTGGGGTCTACAACTGGGGGCGCACTGGCACTTACAGCTGGGGCCGCACTGGCATCTACAATTGGGAGCACACAGGGGTCTACAACTGGGGGCACACTGGCGTCTACAACTGGGTCGACGCTGGGGTCTACAACTGGGCGCACACTGGGGTCTACAACTTGGGGCTTACTGGAGTATACAACTGGGTCCACACTGGAGTGTACAACTGGGGGAACACTGGGGTCTACAATTCGGAGATCACTGGGGTCTACAACTGGGGGCACACTGTGGTCTACAACTGGGGGCACACTGGGGTCTAAAACTGAGGGAACACTGGGGTCTACAACTGGGGGGCGCACTGGCACTTACAGCTGGGGCCGCACTGGCATCTAGAGCTGGGGGAACACTGGGGTCTACAAGTGGCCACTTACTGGCATCTACAACAGGGGGAATTCTGGGGTCTACAACTGGGTCCACACGGGGGTCTACAACTGGGGGCACACTGGCGTCTACAACTGGGTCGACGCTGGGGTCTACAACTGGGCGCACACTGGGGTCTACAACTTGGGGCTTACTGGGGTATACAACTGGGTCCACACTGGAGTGTACAACTGGGGGAACACTGGGGTCTACAACTGAGGGCACACTGTGGTCTACAACTGGGGGCACACTGGGGTCTATAATTGGGGGCACACTGGGACTATGACTGGGGCCACACTGGGGTCTACAATTGGGAGAATACTGAGGTCTACAACTGGGGGCACACTGGAGTCTATAAGTGGCATCTACAACTGGGGGCACACTGGGATCTACAACTGATGGAACATTGGAGCCTACAACTGGGGTCACACTGGTGTCTACAACTGGGGGACACTGGGGTCTACAACTGGGAGCACACTGGGCTCTACAACTGGGGCACATTGCGGTCTACAACTGGGGTCTAAACCTGGGGGCACACTGTCATCTTCAGCTAGGGGTGCACTGGCATCTACAACTGGGGGCACACTGGCATCTACAGCAGGAGTCACACGGTCTACAATTGGGAGCACACAGGGGTCTACAACTGGGGGCACACTGGCGTCTACAACTGGGTCGACGCTGGGGTCTACAACTGGGCGCACACTGGGGTCTACAACTTGGGGCTTACTGGGGTATACAACTGGGTCCACACTGGAGTGTACAACTGGGGGAACACTGGGGTCTACAACTGGGAGATCACTGAGATCTAAAACAGGGGGGACACTGGGGTCTATAACTGGGGTCACACTGGAGTCTACATCTGGGGGCACATTGGGGTTTACAACTGGGAGCACACTGGAGTCTACAACTGGAGGTACACTGGGGTCTACAACTTGGGGAGCACTGGGGTCTACAACTTGGGAACACTGGGGTCTACAACTGGGTGCACACTGGGGCCAAAAACTGTGGCAGATGGGGATCTAGAACTGGGGGTGCACTGGCGTCTGCAGCTTGGAGGTGCACTGATATCTACAGCTGGAGTACACTGGCGTCTACAGCTGGGGCCGCACTGGCATCTACAGCTGGGGTCGCACTGGGGTCTACAATTGGCAACCACAACTGGGGTCTCATTGGCATCTACAACAGAGGGGACACTGGCATCTACAACTGGGATCGCACTGGGATCTACAACTGGGGGCACACTGGTGTCGACAATTGGGGACACACTGGGGTCTCCAACGGAGGGAAAATGGGTCTACAACTGGAGTCACACTGGGGTCAACAACTGGGGGCACACTGGGGTCCACTTCTGGGGGCGCACTGGGGTCTACAACTGGGGTCACACTCGGGTCTGCAACTGGGGTCACACTGGGTTCTGCAACTGGGGGCACACGGGGGTGTCTACAACTGGAGGCACACTGGGGTTTACAAAAGGGGGGACACTGGGGTCTACAACAGCGGGGACACTGGGGTCCACAATTGGGGGCACACTGGGGTCTACAACTGGGGGCACACTGGGGTCTACAATAGGGGGCACACTAGGGTCTACAATAGGGGGCACACTAGAGTCTACAATTGGGGGCACACTAGGGTCTACAACAGGGGGCACACTGGGGTCTACACCAGGGGCACACTGGGGTCTACAATTGGGGGCACACTGGGGTCTACAACAGGCGGAAAATTGAGGTCTACATCTGGGGGCACACTGGAGTCTACAACTGAGTGGAAACTGGGGTCTACAACTGGGAGAACACTGGGGTCTACAAAAGGGGGAAAACTGGGGTCTACAGCTGGGAACACACTGGGGTCTACAACTGGGGGAACACTGGGGACACACTGTGGTCTACAACTGGGTACACACTGGGGTCTACAACTGGGGGCACACTGGGGTCTAAAACTGTGGGCACACTGGGGTCTACAACAGGGGGAACACTGGGGTCCACAATTGGGGGCACACTGGGGTCTACAACAGGGGGAACACTGGGGTCCACAATTGGGGGCACACTGGGGCCTACAACAGGGGGAACACTGGGGTCCACAATTGGGGGCACACTGGGGTCTACAACAGGGGGAACACTGGGGTCCACAATTGGGGGCACACTGGGGCCTACAACAGGGGGCAAACTGGGATCTATAAAAGGGGGCACACTGAGATCTACAATTGGGGGCACACTGGGGTCTACAACAGGGGGCATACTGGGGTCTACAACAGAGGGCACACTGGGGTCTACAACAGAGGGCACACTGGGGTCTACAACAGGGGGCACACTGGGGTCTACAACAGGGGGCACACTGGGGTCTACAACCTGGGGCACACTGGGGTCTACAACTGGGGGAACACTGGGGTCTGCAGCTGGGGGCACACTGGGGTCTACAACAGGGGGCACAATGGGCTCCGAAATTGGGTGCACACTGGGGTCTACAACAGGGGGCACACGGGGCCTACAATTGGGGGCACACTGGGGTCTACACCAGTAGCACACTGGGGTCTACAATTGGGGACACACTGGGGTCTAAAATTAGGGGCACATTGGGGACTACAATTGGGGGCTCACTGGGGTCTACAACTGGGGGCACATTGGGGTCTACAGTTGGGGGCACACGGGGGTCTACAACTGGGGGAAAACTGGGGTTTACAACTGGGGGAACATTGGGGTCTACAACAGCGGGCACACTGGGGTCTACAACTGAGGGAACACTAGGGTGCTCAACTGGGGGCACACTGGGGTCTACAACTGGGGGCACACTGGGCTCTACAACTGGAGCACACTGGGAACTACAACTGGGGTCTAAAACTGGGGGCACACTGTCATCTTCAGGTAGGGGTGCACCGGCATCTAGAACTGGGGGCACACTGGCATCTACAACAGGGGTCACATTGGGTCTACAATTGGGGGAACACTGGGGTCTACAACTGTGGGCACACTGGCATCTACAACAGGGGTCACACAGGGATCTACAATTGGGGGCACACTGGGATCTACAACTGGGGGCACACTGGTGTCTACAACTGGGGGAATACTGGGGTCTACAACTGGGGGAACACTGGGATCTACAACTGGGGGCACACTGGCATCTATAACAGGGGTCACACTAGCACCTACAACTGGGGGAATATTGGGGCCTACAACTAGGAGCACACTGGGCTCTACAACTGGTGCACACTGGAGTCTACAACTGGGGTCCAAAACTGGGGGCACACTGTCATCTTCAGCTAGGGGTGCACTGGCATCTGCAACAGGGGTCACACTGGGTCTACAATTGGGGGAACACTGGCGTCTACAATTGGGGTCAGACTGGAGTCTACAACTGGGGGAACACTGGGGTCTACAACCGGGGTACACTGGGGTCTACAACTGGGGGGACACTGGAGGCCACAACTGGGGGCATACTTGGGTCTACGACTGGGGGGCACACTGGGGTCTACAATTGGGGAGACACTGGTGTCTACAACTGGGGGAACATTGGGGTCTAGAACTGGGGCCGCACTGGGGTCTACAATTGGGGGCACACTGGGGTCTGCAACTGGGGGCACACTGGGATCTACAACTGGGGTCACACTGCAGGCTACAACTGTGGGGACACTGGCATCTGCAGCTAGGTGTGCACTGAGATCTACAACTGGGGGTGCAATGGCATCTACAGCTGTGTGTGCACTGGCATTTACAACTGGGTCCGCACTGGGGTTTACAACTGGACGCACTTGTTTCGACAACTGGGAGAACACTGGGGCCTACAACTGGGAGCACACTGGGCTCTACAACTGGAGCACACTGGGGACTACAACTGGGGTCTAAAACTGGGGGCACACTGTCATCTTCAGCTAGGGGTGCACTGGCATCTAGAACTGGGGCACACTGGCATCTACAACAGGGGTCACACTGGGTCTACAATTGGGGGCACACTGGGGTCTACAACTGGAGTCTACAACTGGGGTCACACTGGAGTCTACAACTGGGGGGCGGGGTCACTGGGGTCTACAACTGGGGGAACACTGAGGTCTACAACTGGGGAAACACTGGAGTCTACAACTGGGGACACACTTGGGTCTACAACTGGGGAAACACGGGTCTGCAACTGGGGGCACACTGGCATCTACAACTGGGGTCACACTAGGGTCTACAACTGGGGAAACACTGAGGTCTACAACAGGGGGCAAACTGGGGTCTACAACAGGGGGCACACTGGGGTCCACAATTGGGAGCACACTAGGGTCTACACCAGGGGGCATACTGGGGTCTGCAACAGGGGGCATACTGGGGTCTACAATTGGGGGCACACTGCGGTCTACACCAGGGGCATACTGGGGTCTACAACTGGGGCACACTGTGGTCTACAATTGGGGGCACATTGGGGTCTATAGGGGGCACACTGGAGTCTACAACTGGGTGAACACTGGGGTCTACAACTGGGGTCTACAACTGGGGGCACACTGACGTTTACAACTGGAGGAACATTGAGGTCTACAACTTGGGAACACTGGGGTCTACAACTGGGGGCACACTGGCATCTACAACAGGGGTCACACTGGGGTCTACAATTGTGGGCACACTGGGATCTACAACTGGGGGCACACAGGGGTCTCCAACTGGGGGAGCACTGGAGTCTACAACTGAGGGAACACTGGGGTCTACAACTGGGGACACACTGGCATCTACAACAGGGGTCACACTAGGGCCTACAACTGGGGGAATACTGGGGCCTACAACTAGGAGCACACTGGGCTCTACAACTGGTGCACACTGGGGTCTACAACTGGGGTCCAAAACTGGGAGCACACTGTCATCTTCAGCTAGGGGTGCACTGGCATCTACAACAGGGGTCACAGTGGGTCTACAATTGGGGGGACACTGGTGTCTACAATTGGGGTCACACTGGAGTCTACAAAAGGGGTCGCACTGGGGTCTACAATTGGGGGGATACTGGAGTCTACATTTGGGGGACATTGGAGTCTACAACTGGGGGCACACTGGGGTCTAAAACAGGGAGCACACTGGGGTCTACAATTGGAGGAACACTGGGGTCCACAACTGGGGGCACACTGGGGTCTATAACTAGGGGGACACTGGGGTCTACAACAGGGGGCACACTGGGGTCTGACACTGGAGGCACACGGGGGTCTACAACAGGGGGGAAACCGGGGTCTACAGCTGGGAGCACACTGGGGTCTACAACTGGGTCCACACGGGGGTCTACAACTGGGGGCTCACTGGGGTCTACAACTGGGGGCACACTGGGGTCTATAACTGGGAGATAACTGGGGTCTACATCTGGGGTCACACTGGAGTGTACAAGTGGAGATCACTGGGGTCTACAACTGGGGGCACACTGTGGTCTACAACTGGGGGCACACTGGGGTCTACAACAGGGGGAACACTGGGGTCTACAGCAGGGGGCACACTGGGTCCACAATTGGGGGCACGCTGGGGTCTACAACCGGGGGCAAACTGTGTTCTACAATTGGGGGTACACTAGGGTCTACAACAGGAGGCACACTGGGGTCTTCAACTGGGGGAACACTGGGGTCTACAACAGGGGGAACACTGGGGTCTACAACCGGGGGCACACTGGGGTCTACAACTGGGGGGACACTGGGGTCCACAACTGGGGGCACCATTGGGTCTACTACCGGGGGCACAATGGGGTCTACAACCGGGGGGACACTGGGGTCCACAACTGGGGGCACAATTGGGTCTACTGCTGAGGGCACACTGGGGTCTACAACTGGGGGGACACTGGGGTCTACAACTGGGAGAACACTGGTGTCTGCCACTGGAGGCACACTGGGGTCTGCAACAGGGGGAACACTGGGGTCTACAACTGGGGGCACACTGGGGTCTACAACTGGGAGCACACTGGGGTCTACAAATGGGGGCACACTGGGGTCTACAACAGCGGGAACACTGGGGTCTACAGCAGGGGGCACACTGGGGTCCACAATTGGGGGCACACTGGGGTCTACAACAGGGGGCAAACTGGGGTCTATAATTGGGGGCACACTGGGGTCTACAACAGGGGTAACACTGGGGTCTACAAGTGGGGGAGCACTGGGGTCTACAACTGGGGGAACACTAGGGTCTACAACAGCGGGCACACTGGCATCTATAACAGGGGTCACACTAGGGCCTACAACTGGGGGAATGTTGGGTCATACAACTAGGAGCACACTGGGCTCTACAACTTGGGGCACACTAGGGTCTACAACTGGGATCTAAAACTGGGGGCACACTGTCATCTTCAGCTAGGGATGCACTGGCATCTACAACTAGCATCTACAACTGGGGGCACACTGGCATCTACAACAGGGGTCACACTGGGTCTACAATTGGGAGCACACTGGGGTCTACAACTGGGGGCACACTGGTGTCTACAACTGGGGAACATTGGGGTCTACTACTGGGGGAACACTAGGGTCTACAACTGGGCCACACTGGGGTCTACAACTGGAGTCTAAAACTGGGGGCACACTGTCATCTTCAGCCAAGGGTGCACTGGCATCCACAGCTGGGGTCGCATTGGGGTCTACAACTGGCGTCTACAACTGGGGTCTTACTGAGATCTAAAACAGGGAGGACACTGGGGTCTACAACTGGGGGAACACTGGGGTCTACAACTGGGGGCACACTGGGGTCTACAACTGGGGGGACACTGGGGTCCACAACTGGGGGCACACTTGGGTCTACAACTGGGGGCACACTGGGGTCTACAACTGGGAGAACACTGGGGTCTGCCACTGGAGGCACACTGGGGTCTACAACAGGGGGAGCACTGGGGTCTACAACTGGGGGCACACTGGGGTCTACAACTGGGAGCACACTGTGTTCTACAAATGGGGGCACACTGGGGTCTACAACAGGGGGAACACTGGGGTCTACAACAGGGGGCAAACTGGGGTCTACAATTGGGGGCACACTGGGGTCTACAACTGGGGGCGCACTGGCACTTACAGCTTGGGCCGCACTGGCATCTACAGCTGGGGGAACACTGGGGTCTACAAGTGGCCACTTACTGGCATCTACAACAGGGGGAACGCTGGGGTCTACAACGGGGTCCACACGGGGGTCTACAACTGGGGGCACACTGGGGTCTACAACTGGGTCCACACAGGGGTCTACAACAGGGGGCACACTGGGGTCCACAACTGGGAGTACACTGGGGTCTACAACAGGGGGCAAACTGGGGTCTACACCAGGGGCACACTGGGGTCTACAACTGTGGGCACACTGGGGTCTACATCAGGGGGGAAATTGGGGTCTACAACAGGGGCACACTGGGGTCTACAATTGGGGTCACACTGGGGTCTACAACAGGGGGAACACTGGGGTCTACAAGTGACTACTTATTGGCATCTACAACAGGGAGAACTCTGGGGTATACAACTGGGTCCACACGGGGGTCTACAACAGGGGGCACACAGGGGTCTACAACTGGGTCCACACAGGGGTCTACAACTGGGGCACACTGGGGTCTACAACTTGGGGCACACTGGAGTCTATAACTGGGAGATCACTGGGGTCTACATCTGGGGTCACACTGGAGTGTACAACTGGGAGATCACTGGGGTCGACAACTGGGAGCACACTGTGGTCTACAACTGGGGGCACACTGGCATTTACAACAGGGGTAACACTGGGTCTATTATTGGGGGCACACAGGGTCTATGCCTGGGGCCACAATGGGGTCTACAGTTGGGAGAATACTGAGGTCTATAACTGGGGTCACACTGGAGTCTACAAGTGGCATCTACAACTGGGGTCTACAACTGGGGCACACTGGGGTCTACAACTGGGAGCACACTGGGGTCTACAACTGGGGTCTAAAACTGGGGGCAAACTGTCATCTTCAGCTAGGGTGGCACTGGCATCTACAACTGGCATCTACAACTGGGGGCACACTGGCATCTACAACAGGGGTCACACTGGGTCTACAATTGGGAGCACACTGGGGTCTACAACTGGGGGCACACTGGTGTCTACAACTGGGGAACATTGGGGTCTACTACTGGGGGAACACTAGGGTCTACAACTGGGCCACACTGGGGTCTACAACTGGAGTCTAAAACTGGGGGCACACTGTCATCTTCAGCCAAGGGTGCACTGGCATCCACAGCTGGGGTCGCATTGGGGTCTACAACTGGCGTCTACAACTGGGGTCTTACTGAGATCTAAAACAGGGAGGACACTGGGGTCTACAACTGGGGGAACACTGGGGTCTACAACTGGGGGCACACTGGGGTCTACAACTGGGGGGACACTGGGGTCCACAACTGGGGGCACACTTGGGTCTACAACTGGGGGCACACTGGGGTCTACAACTGGGAGAACACTGGGGTCTGCCACTGGAGGCACACTGGGGTCTACAACAGGGGGAGCACTGGGGTCTACAACTGGGGGCACACTGGGGTCTACAACTGGGAGCACACTGTGTTCTACAAATGGGGGCACACTGGGGTCTACAACAGGGGGAACACTGGGGTCTACAACAGGGGGCAAACTGGGGTCTACAATTGGGGGCACACTGGGGTCTACAACTGGGGGCGCACTGGCACTTACAGCTTGGGCCGCACTGGCATCTACAGCTGGGGGAACACTGGGGTCTACAAGTGGCCACTTACTGGCATCTACAACAGAGGGAACGCTGGGGTCTACAACGGGGTCCACACGGGGGTCTACAACTGGGGGCACACTGGGGTCTACAACTGGGTCCACACAGGGGTCTACAACAGGGGGCACACTGGGGTCCACAACTGGGAGTACACTGGGGTCTACAACAGGGGGCAAACTGGGGTCTACACCAGGGGCACACTGGGGTCTACAACTGTGGGCACACTGGGGTCTACATCAGGGGGGAAATTGGGGTCTACAACAGGGGCACACTGGGGTCTACAATTGGGGTCACACTGGGGTCTACAACTGGGGGGACACTGGGGTCTACAACTGGGGGGACACTGGGGTCCACAACTGGGGCACAATTGGGTCTACAACTGGGGGCACAATTGGGTCTACAACTGGGGGGACACTGGGGTCTACAACTGGGGGAACACTGGGGTCTGCCACTGGAGGCACACTGGGGTCTACAAATGGGGGAACACTGGGGTCTACAACTGGGGGCACACTGGGGTCTACAACTGGGAGCACACTGGGGTCTACAAATGGGGGCACACTGGGGTCTACAACAGCGGGAACACTGGGGTCTACAGCAGGGGGCACACTGGGGTCCACAATTGGGGGCAAAGTGTGGTCTACAACAGGGGGCAAACTGGGGCCTACAATTGGGGGCACACTGGGGTCTACAACAGGGGGAACACTGGGGTCTACAAGTGACCACTTATTGGCATCTACAACAGGGAGAACTCTGGGGTATACAACTGCGTCCACACGGGGGTCTACAACTGTGGATCACTGGGGTCTACAACTTGGGGCACACTGGAGTGTACAACTGGGAGATCACTGGGGTCTACAACTGGGGGCACACTGTGGTCGACAACTGGGGGCACACTGGCATTTACAACAGGGGTAACACTGGGGTCTATAATTGGGGGCACACAGGGTCTATGACTGGGGCCACAATGGGGTCTACAGTTGGGAGAATACTGAGGTCTATAACTGGGGTCACACTGGAGTCTACAAGTGGCATCTACAACTGTGCTCTACAACTGGGGGACACTGAGGTCTACAACTGGGGCACACTGGGGTCTACAACTGGGGCACACTGGGGTCTACAAATGGGAGCACACTGGGGTCTACAAATGGGGGCACACTGGGGTCTACAACTGGGGGACACTGAGGTCTACAACTGGGGCACACTGGGGTCTACAACAGGGAGCACACTGGGGTCTACAACTGGGGGACACTGAGGTCTACAACTGGGGCACACTGGGGTCTACAACTGGGGCACACTGGGGTCTACAAATGGGGGCACACTGGGGTCTACAACAGGGAGCACACTGGGGTCTACAACTGGGGGACACTGAGGTCTACAACTGGGGCACACTGTGGTCTACAAATGGGAGCACACTGGCGTCTACAAATGGGGGCACACTGGGGTCTACAACTGGGAGCACACTGGGGTCTACAACTGGGAGCACACTGGGGTCTACAAATGGGGGCACACTGGGGTCTACAACAGCGGGAACACTGGGGTCTACAGCAGGGGGCACACTGGGGTCCACAATTGGGGGCAAAGTGTGGTCTACAACAGGGGGCAAACTGGGGCCTACAACAGGGGGAACACTGGGGTCTACAACAGGGGGAACACTGGGGTCTACAAGTGACCACTTATTGGCATCTACAACAGGGAGAACTCTGGGGTCTACAACTGGGTCCACACGGGGGTCTACAACTGGGGGCACACTGGCATTTACAACAGGGGTAACACTGGGTCTATAATTGGGGGCACACAGGGTCTATGCCTGGGGCCACAATGGGGTCTACAGTTGGGAGAATACTGAGGTCTATAACTGGGGTCACACTGGAGTCTACAAGTGGCATCTACAACTGGGGTCTACAACTGGGGGACACTGGGGTCTACAACTGGGAGCACACTGGGGACTACAACTGGGATCTAAAACTGGGGGCACACTGGCATCTACAACAGGTGTCACACTGTGTCTACAATTGGGAGCACACTGGGCTCTACAACTGGGGGCACACTGGTGTCTACAACTGGGGAACATTGGGGTCTACTACTGGGGGAACACTAGGGTCTACAACTGGGCCACACTGGGGTCTACAACTGGGGAACATTGGGGTCTACAACTGGGGGCACACTGGTGTCTACAACTGGGGAACATTGGGGTCTACTACTGGGGGAACACTAGGGTCTACAACTGGGCCACACTGGGGTCTACAACTGGAGTCTAAAACTGGGGGCACACTGTCATCTTCAGCCAAGGGTGCACTGGCATCCACAGCTGGGGTCGCATTGGGGTCTACAACTGGCGTCTCCAACTGGGGTCTTACTGAGATCTAAAACAGGGAGGACACTGGGGTCTACAACTGGGGGAACACTGGGGTCTACAACTGGGGGCACACTGGGGTCTACAACTGGGGGCACACTGGGGTCTACAACTGGGAGAACACTGGGGTCTGCCACTGGAGGCACACTGGGGTCTACAACAAGGGGAGCACTGGGGTCTACAACTGGGTGCACACTGGGGTCTACAACTGGGAGCACACTGTGTTCTACAAATGGGGGCACACTGGGGTCTACAACAGGGGGAACACTGGGGTCTACAACAGGGGGCAAACTGGGGTCTACAATTGGGGGCACACTGGGGTCTACAACTGGGGGCGCACTGGCACTTACAGCTTGGGCCGCACTGGCATCTACAGCTGGGGGAACACTGGGGTCTACAAGTGGCCACTTACTGGCATCTACAACAGGGGGAACGCTGGGGTCTACAACTGGGTCCACACAGGGGTCTACAACAGGGGGCACACTGAGGTCCACAACTGGGAGTACACTGGGGTCTATAAATGGGGGCAAACTGGTGTCTACACCAGGGGCACACTGGGGTCTACAACTGTGGGCACACTGGGGTCTACATCAGGGGGGAAATTGGGGTCTACAACAGGGGCACACTGGGGTCTACACTTGGGGTCACACTGGGGTCTGCAACAGGGGAACACTGGGGTCTACAAGTGACTACTTATTGGCATCTACAACAGGGAGAACTCTGGGGTATACAACTGGGTCCACACGGGGGTCTACAACTGGGGGCACACTGGGGTATACAACTGGGTCCACACAGGGATCTACAACTGGGGCACACTGGGGTCTACAACTTGGGGCACACTGGAGTCTATAACTGGGAGATCACTGGGGTCTACATCTGGGGTCACACTGGAGTGTACAACTGGGAGATCACTGGGGTCGACAACTGGGGGCACACTGTGGTCTACAACTGGGGGCACACTGGCATTTACAACAGGAGTAACACTGGGTCTATTATTGGGGGCACACAGGGTCTATGACTGGGGCCACAATGAGGTCTACAGTTGGGAGAATACTGAGGTCTATAACTGGGGTCACACTGGAGTCTACAAGTGGCATCTACAACTGGGGTCTACAACTGGGGGACACTGAGGTCTACAACTGGGGCACACTGTGCTCTACAACTGGGGCACAATGGGGTCTACAACTGATGGAACATTGGAGCCTACAACTGGGGTCACACTGGTGTCTACAACTGGGGGACACTGAGGTCTACAACTAGGAGCACACTGGGCTCTACAACTGGGGCACACTGGGGTCTACAACTGGGGTCTAAAACTGGGGGCAAACTGTCATCTTCAGCTAGGGTGGCACTGGCATCTACAACTGGCATCTACAACTGGGGGCACACTGGCATCTACAACAGGGGTCACACTGGGTCTACAATTGGGAGCACACTGGGGTCTACAACTGGGGGCACACTGGTGTCTACAACTGGGGAACATTGGGGTCTACTACTGGGGGAACACTAGGGTCTACAACTGGGCCACACTGGGGACTACAACTGGAGTCTAAAACTGGGGGCACACTGTCATCTTCAGCCAAGGGTGCACTGGCATCCACAGCTGGGGTCGCATTGGGGTCTACAACTGGCGTCTACAACTGGGGTCTTACTGAGATCTAAAACAGGGAGGACACTGGGGTCTACAACTGGGGGAACACTGGGGTCTACAACTGGGGGCACACTGGGGTCTACAACTGGGGGGACACTGGGGTCCACAACTGGGGGCACACTTGGGTCTACAACTGGGGGCACACTGGGGTCTACAACTGGGAGAACACTGGGGTCTGCCACTGGAGGCACACTGGGGTCTACAACAGGGGGAGCACTGGGGTCTACAACTGGGGGCACACTGGGGTCTACAACTGGGAGCACACTGTGTTCTACAAATGGGGGCACACTGGGGTCTACAACAGGGGGAACACTGGGGTCTACAACAGGGGGCAAACTGGGGTCTACAATTGGGGGCACACTGGGGTCTACAACTGGGGGCGCACTGGCACTTACAGCTTGGGCCGCACTGGCATCTACAGCTGGGGGAACACTGGGGTCTACAAGTGGCCACTTACTGGCATCTACAGCAGGGGGAACGCTGGGGTCTACAACTGGGTCCACACAGGGGTCTACAACAGGGGGCACACTGGGGTCCACAACTGGGAGTACACTGGGGTCTACAAATGGGGGCAAACTGGGGTCTACACCAGGGGCACACTGGGGTCTATAACTGTGGGCACACTGGGGTCTACATCAGGGGGGAAATTGGGGTCTACAACAGGGGCACACTGGGGTCTACACTTGGGGTCACACTGGGGTCTGCAACAGGGGAACACTGGGGTCTACAAGTGACTACTTATTGGCATCTACAACAGGGAGAACTCTGGGGTATACAACTGGGTCCACACGGGGGTCTACAACTGGGGGCACACTGGGGTATACAACTGGGTCCACACAGGGGTCTACAACTGGGGCACACTGGGGTCTACAACTTGGGGCACACTGGAGTCTATAACTGGGAGATCACTGGGGTCTACATCTGGGGTCACACTGGAGTGTACAACTGGGAGATCACTGGGGTCGACAACTGGGGGCACACTGTGGTCTACAACTGGGGGCACACTGGCATTTACAACAGGAGTAACACTGGGTCTATTATTGGGGGCACACAGGGTCTATGACTGGGGCCACAATGGGGTCTACAGTTGGGAGAATACTGAGGTCTATAACTGGGGTCACACTGGAGTCTACAAGTGGCATCTACAACTGGGGTCTACAACTGGGGGACACTGAGGTCTACAACTGGGGCACACTGTGCTCTACAACTGGGGCACAATGGGGTCTACAACTGATGGAACATTGGAGCCTACAACTGGGGTCACACTGGTGTCTACAACTGGGGGACACTGAGGTCTACAACTAGGAGCACACTGGGCTCTACAACTGGGGCACACTGGGGTCTACAACTGGGGTCTAAAACTGGGGGCAAACTGTCATCTTCAGCTAGGGTGGCACTGGCATCTACAACTGGCATCTACAACTGGGGGCACACTGGCATCTACAACAGGGGTCACACTGGGTCTACAATTGGGAGCACACTGGGGTCTACAACTGGGGGCACACTGGTGTCTACAACTTGGGAACATTGGGGTCTACTACTGGGGGAACACTAGGGTCTACAACTGGGCCACACTGGGGTCTACAACTGGAGTCTAAAACTGGGGGCACACTGTCATCTTCAGCCAAGGGTGCACTGGCATCCACAGCTGAGGTCGCATTGGGGTCTACAACTGGCGTCTACAACTGGGGTCTTACTGAGATCTAAAACAGGGGGGACACTGGGGTCTATAACTGGGGTCACACTGGAATCTACATCTGGGGGCACACTGGGGTTTACAAATGGGGGCACACTGGAATCTACAACTGGGGGCTCACTGGGGTCTATAAGTGGGGGCACACTGGGGTCTACATCTGGGTGAACACTGGGGTCTACAACTGGGGAGACACTGACGTCTACAACTGGAGGAACATTGGGGTCTACAACTGGGGGAGCACTGGGGCCTACAACTTGGGAACACTGGGGTCTACAACTGGGGGCACACTGGCATCTACAACAGGGGTCATACTGGGGTCTTCAATTGTGGGCACACTGGGATCTACAACTGGGGGCACACGGGGTTCTCCAACTGGAGGAACACTAGGGTCTACAACTGAGGGAACACTGGGGTCTACAACTGGGGGCACACTGGCATCTACAACAGGGGTCACACTAGGGCCTACAGCTGAGGGAATACTGGGGCATACAACTAGGAGCACACTGGGCTCTACAACTGGTGCACACTGGGGTCTACAACTGGGATCCAAAACTGGGGGCACACAGTCATCTTCAGCTAGGGGTGCACTGGCATCTACAACAGGGATCACACTGGGTCTACAATTGGGGGAACACTGGGGTCTACAATTGGGGTCACACTGGAGTCAACAACTGGGGGAATACTGGGGTCTACAACTGGGGTCACACTGGCATCTACATCAGGGGTTGCACTGTGGTCTACAATTGGGGGCACGCAGGGGTCTACAACTGGGGGCACACTGGGATCTACAACTGGGGTCACACTGCAGGCTACAACTGTGGGGGCACTGGCATCTGCAGCTACGTGTGCAGTGGCATCAACAACTGGGGGTGCAATGGCATCTACAGCTGTGTGTGCACTGGCATTTACAACTGGGGCCACACTGGGGTCTACAACTGGACGCACTTGTCTTGACAACTGGGGGACCACTGGGGCCTACAACTGGGAGCACACTGGGGTCCACAATTGGGAGCACACTGAGGTCTACAACAGGGGGCAAACTGGGGTCTACAACAGGGGGCACACTGGGGTCTACAATTGGGGGCACACTGGGGTCTACACCAGGGGCATACTGGGGTCTACAAGTGGGGGCACACTGGGGTCTACAACAGGGGGGAAATTGTGGTCTACAACAGGGCACACTGGGGTCTACAACAGGGGAACACTGGGGTCTACAACTGGGGGCACACTGTGGGCTACAATTGGGGGCGCATTGGGGTCTACAATTGGGGGCACACTGTGGTCTGCAACTGGGGGCACATTGGGGTCTACAACTGGGGGGACACTAGGGTCTATAATTGGGGGTACACTTGGGTCTACAACTGGGGGCATACTGGGGTCTACAACTGGGAGAACACTGGGGTCTGCCACTGGAGGCACACTGGGTTCTACAACCGGAGGCACACTGGGGTCTACAACTGGGGGGACACTGGAGTCTACAATTGAGGTCACACTGGAGTCTACAACTGGGGGAACACTGGGGTCTACAACTGGGGGAACACTGGAGTCTACAACCGGGGGCACACTGGGGTCTACAACTGGGGGGACACTGGGGTCCACAACTGGGGGCACACTGGGGTCTCCAACTGGGGGAGCACTGGGGTCTACAACTGGGGGAACACTGGGGTCTACAACAGGGGGGCACACTGGCATCTATAACAGGGGTCACACTGGGGCCTACAACTGGGGGAATGTTGGGTCATACAACTAGGAGCACACTGGGCTCTGCAACTGGTGCACACTGGGGCCTACAACTGGGGTCCGAAACTGGGGGCACACTGTCATCTTCAGCTAGAGGTGCACTGGCATCTGCAACAGGGGTCACACTGGGTCTACAATTGGGGGAACACTAGGGTCTACAATTGGGGTCACACTGGAGTCTACAACTGCGGGAACACTGGGGTCTACAACTGGGGGAACACTGGGGTCTAAAACGGGGGCATACTGGGGTCTACAACTGGGGGGACACTGGGGTCCACAACTGGGGGCACACTTGGGTCTCCAACTAGGGGCACACTGGGCTTTACAACTGGGGGGACACTGGTGTCTACAACTGGGGGCACACTGGGGTCTAGAACTGGGGGAACAGTGGGGTCTACAATTGGGGGCACACTGGGGTCTGCAACTGGGGGCACACTGGGGTCTACAACTGGGGGCGCACTGGCATTTACAGCCTGGGCCGCACTGGCATCTACAGCTGGGGGGACACTGGGGTCTACAAGTGGCCACTTACTGGCATCTACAACAGGGGGAAATCTGGGGTCTACAACTGGGTCCACACGGGGGTCTACAACTGGGGCCACACTGGGGTCTACACAAGGGGCACATTGGGGTCTAAAACAGGGGGGAAATTGGGGTCTGCAACAGGGGCACACTGGGGTCTACAATTGGGGGCACATTGGGGTCTACAATTCGGGGAACACTGGGGTCTGCAACTGGGGGCACACTGGGGTCTACAACAGCGGGCACACTAGGCTCTACAATAGGCGGTACACTAGGATCTACAACAGGAGGCACACTGGGGTTTTCAACTGGGGGAACACTGGGGTCTACAACCGGGGGCACACTGGGGTCTACAACTGGGGAGACACTGGGGTCCACAACTGGGGGCACACTTGGGTCTACAACTGGGGGCACACTGGGTTCTACAACTGGGGGAACACTGGGGTCTAGAACTGGGGGAACACTGGGGTCTACAATTGGGGGGAAACTGGGGTCTGCAACTGGGGGCACACTGGGATCTACAACTGGGGGCGCACTGGCACTTACAGCCTGGGCCGCACTGGCATCTACAACTGGGGGCACACTGGGGTGTACAACTGGGGGCGCACTGGGGTCTACAACTGCGGGGCACACTGGGGTCTACAACTGGGGGCACACTGGGGTCTACAACTGTGGACGCCCTGGGGTTTACAACTGGGGGAACACTGGAGTCTACAACCGGGGGCACACTGGGGTCTACAACTGGGGGGACACTGGGGTCCACAACTGGGGGCACACTGGGGTCTCCAACTGGGGGAGCACTGGGGTCTACAACTGGGGGAACACTGGGGTCTACAACAGGGGGGCACACTGGCATCTATAACAGGGGTCACACTGGGGCCTACAACTGGGGGAATGTTGGGTCATACAACTAGGAGCACACTGGGCTCTGCAACTGGTGCACACTGGGGCCTACAACTGGGGTCCAAAACTGGGGGCACACTGTCATCTTCAGCTAGAGGTGCACTGGCATCTGCAACAGGGGTCACACTGGGTCTACAATTGGGGGAACACTAGGGTCTACAATTGGGGTCACACTGGAGTCTACAACTGCGGGAACACTGGGGTCTACAACTGGGGGAACACTGGGGTCTAAAACCGGGGGCATACTGGGGTCTACAACTGGGGGGACACTGGGGTCCACAACTGGGGGCACACTTGGGTCTCCAACTAGGGGCACACTGGGCTTTACAACTGGGGGGACACTGGTGTCTACAACTGGGGGCACACTGGGGTCTAGAACTGGGGGAACAGTGGGGTCTACAATTGGGGGCACACTGGGGTCTGCAACTGGGGGCACACTGGGGTCTACAACTGGGGGCGCACTGGCATTTACAGCCTGGGCCGCACTGGCATCTACAGCTGGGGGGACACTGGGGTCTACAAGTGGCCACTTACTGGCATCTACAACAGGGGGAAATCTGGGGTCTACAACTGGGTCCACACGGGGGTCTACAACTGGGGCCACACTGGGGTCTACACAAGGGGCACATTGGGGTCTAAAACAGGGGGGAAATTGGGGTCTGCAATGGGGCACACTGGGGTCTACAATTGGGGGCACATTGGGGTCTACAATTCGGGGAACACTGGGGTCTGCAACTGGGGGCACACTGGGGTCTACAACAGCGGGCACACTAGGCTCTACAATAGGCGGTACACTAGGGTCTACAACAGGAGGCACACTGGGGTTTTCAACTGGGGGAACACTGGGGTCTACAACCGGGGGCACACTGGGGTCTACAACTGGGGAGACACTGGGGTCCACAACTGGGGGCACACTTGGGTCTACAACTGGGGGCACACTGGGTTCTACAACTGGGGGAACACTGGCGTCTAGAACTGGGGGAACACTGGGGTCTACAATTGGGGGCACACTGGGGTCTGCAACTGGGGGCACACTGGGATCTACAACTGGGGGCGCACTGGCACTTACAGCCTGGGCCGCACTGGCATCTAGAGCTGGGGGCACACTGGGGTATACAACTGGGGGAACACTGGGGTCTAGAACTGGAGGCACACTGGGGTCTACAACTGGGGGAACACTGGGGTCTACAACTGGGGGCACACTGGGGTCTACAAATGGGGGCACACTGGGGTCTACAACAGGGGGAACACTGGGGTCTACAGCAGGGGGCACACTGGGTCCACAATTGGGGGCACGCTGGGGTCTACAACAGGGGGCAAAGTGGGATCTACAATTGGGGGCACACTGGGGTCTACAACAGGAGGCACACTAGGCTCTACAATTGGGGGTACACTAGGGTCTACAACAGGAGGCACACTGGGTCTTCAACTGGGGGAACACTGGGGTCTACAACCGGGGGAACACTGGGGTCTACAACCGGGGGCACACTGGGGTCTACAACCGGGGGGACACTGGGGTCCACAACTGGGGGCACAATTGGGTCTACTACTGAGGGCACACTGGGGTCTACAACTGGGGGGACACTGGGGTCTACAACTGGGAAACACTGGTGTCTGCCACTGGAGGCACACTGGGGTCTACAACAGGGGGAACTCTGGGGTCTACAACTGGGGGCACACTGGGGTCTACAACTGGGAGCACACTGGGGTCTACAAATGGGGGCACACTGGGGTCTACAACAGCGGGAACACTGGGGTCTACAGCAGGGGGCACACTGGGGTCCACAATTGGGGGCACACTGGGGTCTACAGCAGGGGGAACACTGGGGTCTACAAGTGGGGGAGCACTGGGGTCTACAACTGGGGGAACACTAGGGTCTACAACAGCGGGCACACTGGCATCTATAACAGGGGTCACACTAGGGCCTACAACTGGGGGAATGTTGGGTCATACAACTAGGAGCACACTGGGCTCCACAAATGGGGCACACTAGGGTCTACAACGGGGATCTAAAACTGGGGGCACACTGTCATCTTCAGCTAGGGGTGCACTGGCATCTACAACTAGCATCTACAACTGGGGGCACACTGGCATCTACAACAGGGGTCACACTGGGTCTACAATTGGGAGCACACTGGGGTCTACAACTGGGGGCACACTGGTGTCTACAACTGGGGAACATTGGGGTCTACTACTGGGGGAACATTAGGGTCTACAACTGGGCCACACTGGAGTCTACAACTGGAGTCTAAAACTGGGGGCACACTGTCATCTTCAGCCAAGGGTGCACAGGCATCCACAGCTGGGGTCGCATTGGGGTCTACAACTGACGTCTACAACTGGGGTCACACTGGAGTCTCCAACTGGGGGTCACTGGGGTCTACAACTGGGGGAACACTGGGGTCTACAACTGGGGGAACACTGGGGTCTATAACTGGGGGCACACTGGGATCTACAACTGGGGGCACACTGGGATCTACAATTGGGGGCACACTGGGATCTACAACTGGGGGCACACTGGAGTCTCCAACTGGGGAGCACTGGGGTCTACAACTGAGGGAACACTGGGGTCTACAACTGAGGGCACACTGGGGTCTAAAACTAGGAGCACACTGGGCTCTACAACTGGTGCACACTGGGGTCTACAACTGGGATCCAAAACTGGGGGCACACTGTCATCTTCAGCTAGGGGTGCACCAGCATCTAGAACTGGGGGCACACTGGCATCTACAACAGGGGTCACACTGGGTCTACAATTGGGGTCACACTGGAGTCTACAACTGGGGGAATACTGGGGTCTACAACTGGGGTCACACTGGCATCTACAACAGGGGTCGCACTGGGGTCTACAACTGGGGACACACGGGGGTCTGCAACTGGGGGCACACTGGGATCTACAACTGGGGTCACACTTCAGGCTACAACTGTGGGGGCACTGGCATCTGCAGCTACGTGTGCACTGGCGTCTACAACTGGGGGTGCAATGGCATCTACAGCTGTGTGTGCACTGGCATTTACAACTGGGGCAGCACTGAGGTCTACAACTAGGGGCACACTAGGGTCTATAATTGGGGGAACACTGGGGCCTACAACTGGGAGCACACTGGTCTCTACAACTGGAGCACACTGGGGACTACAACTGGGGTCTAAAACTGGGGGCACACTGTCATCTTCAGCTAGGGGTGCAACGGCATCTAGAACTGGGGGCACACTGGCATCTACAACAGGGGTCACACTGGTTCTACAATTGGGGGCAAACTGGGGTCTACAACTGGGGTCACACTGGAGTCTACAACTGGGGTCACACTGGAGTCTCCAACTGGGGGGTCACTGGGGTCTACAACAGGGGGAACACTGGGGTCTACAACTGGGGGAACACTGGGGTCTACAACTGGGGGCACACTGGGATCTACAATTGGGGGCACACTGGGATCTACAACTGGGGGCACACTGGGGTCTCCAACTGAAGGAGCACTAGGGTCTATAATTGGGGGAACACTGGGGCCTACAACTGGGAGCACACTGGTCTCTACAACTGGAGCACACTGGGTACTACAACTGGGGTCTAAAACTGGGGGCACACTGTCATCTTCAGCTAGGGGTGCACCGGCATCTGCAACAGGGTCACACTGGGTCTATAATTGGGGGAACACTGGGGTCTACAATTGGGGTCACACTGGAGTCTACAATTGGGGGAACACTGGGGTCTACAACTGGGGGAACACTGGGGTCTAAAACCTGGGGCACACTGGGGTCTACAACTGGGGGCCACTGGGGTCCACAACTGGTGGCACACTTGGGTCTACAACTGGGGGCACACTGGGGTCTAGAACTTGAGTCGCACTGGGGTCTACAACTAGGGGGACACTGGGGTCTACAACTGGGGGCACACTGGCATCTACAACAGGGGTCACACTGGGATCTACAATTGGGGGCACACTGGGATCTACAACTGGGGGCACACTGGGGTCTCCAACTGGGGAGCACTGGGGTCTACAACTGAGGGAACACTGGGGTCTACAACTGAGGGCACACTGGCATCTATAACAGGAGTCACAAATTGGCCTACAACTGGGGGAATACTGGGGTCTAAAACTAGGAGCACACTGGGCTCTACAACTGGTGCACACTGGGGTCTACAACTGGGATCCAAAACTGGGGGCACACTGTCATCTTCAGCTAGGGGTGCACCAGCATCTAGAACTGGGGGCACACTGGCATCTACAACAGGGGTCACACTGGGTCTACAATTGGGGTCACACTGGAGTCTACAACTGGGGGAATACTGGGGTCTACAACTGGGGTCACACTGGCATCTACAACAGGGGTCGCACTGGGGTCTACAATTGGGGGCACACGGGGGTCTGCAACTGGGGGAATACTGGGGTCTACAACTGGGGTCACACTGGCATCTACAACAGGGGTCGCACTGGGGTCTACAATTGGGGGCACACGGGGGTCTGCAACTAGGGGCACACTGGGATCTACAACTGGGGTCACACTTCAGCTACAACTGTGGGGGCACTGGCATCTGCAGCTACGTGTGCACTGGCATCTACATCTGGGGGTGCAATGGCATCTACAGCTGTGTGTGCACTGGCATTTACAACTGGGGCCGCACTGAGGTCTACAACTAGGGGCACACTAGGGTCTATAATTGGGGGAACACTGGGGCCTACAACTGGGGTCACACTGGGCTCTACAACTGGAGCACACTGGGGACTAAAATTGGGATCTAAAACTGGGGGCACACTGTCATCTTCAGCTAGGGGTGCACCAGCATCTACAACAGGGGTCACACTGGTTCTACAATTGGGGGTCACACTGGGGTCTACAACTGGGGTCACACTGGAGTCTACAACTGGGGG
This sequence comes from Isurus oxyrinchus, assembly GCA_026770705.1. NCBI lineage: Eukaryota > Metazoa > Chordata > Chondrichthyes > Lamniformes > Lamnidae > Isurus > Isurus oxyrinchus. The sequence continues at coordinate 180,036,654 of JANJGN010000007.1, read as the reverse complement.
CACACTGGAGTCTCCAACTGGGGGGTCACTGGGGTCTACAACAGGGGGAACACTGGGGTCTACAACTGGGGGCACACTGGCATCTATAACAGGGGTCACACTAGGGCCTACAACTGGGGGAATATTGGGGCATACAACTAGGAGCACACTGGGCTCTACAACTGGTGCACACTGGGGTCTACAACTGGGATCCAAAACTGGGGGCACACTGTCATCTTCAGCTAGGGGTGCACCAGCATCTAGAACTGGGGGCACACTGGCATCTACAACAGGGGTCACACTGGGTCTACAATTGGGGTCACAGTGGAGTCTACAACTGGGGGAATACTGGGGTCTACAACTGGGGTCACACTGGCATCTACAACAGGGGTCGCACTGGGGTCTACAATTATGGGCACACGGGGGTCTGCAACTGGGGGCACACTGGGATCTACAACTGGCGTCACACTTCAGCTACAACTGTGGGGGCACTGGCATCTGCAGCTACGTGTGCAGTGGCATCAACAACTGGGGGTGCAATGGCATCTACAGCTGTGTGTGCACTGGCATTTACAACTGGGGCCGCACTGAGGTCTACAACTAGGGGCACACTAGGGTCTATAATTGGGGGAACACTGGGGCCTACAACTGGGAGCACACTGGTCTCTACAACTGGAGCACACTGGGGACTACAACTGGGGTCTAAAACTGGGGGCACACTGTCATCTTCAGCTAGGGGTGCACCGGCATCTAGAACTGGGGGAACACTGGCATCTACAATAGGGGTCACACTGGTTCTACAATTGGGGGTCACACTGGGGTCTACAACTGGGGTCACACTGGAGTCTACAACTGGTGTCACACTGGAGTCTCCAACTGGGAGGTCACTGGGGTCTACAACAGGGGGAACACTGGGGTCTACAACTGGGGGAACACTGGGGTCTACAACTCGGGCACAATGGCATCTACAACAGGGGTCACACTGGGATCTACAATTGGGGGCACACTGGGATCTACAACTGGGGGCACACTGGGGTCTCCAACTGAAGGAGCACTGGGGTCTACAACTGGGGGAACACTGGGGTCTACAACAGGGGGCACACTGGCATCTATAACAGGGGTCACACTAGGGCCTACAACTGGGGGAATATTGGGGCATACAACTAGGAGCACACTGGGCTCTACAACTGGTGCACACTGGGGTCTACAACTGGGATCCAAAACTGGGGGCACACTGTTATATTCAGCTACGTGTGCACTGGCATCTACATCTGGGGGTGCAATGGCATCTACAGCTGTGTGTGCACTGGCATTTACAACTGGGTCCGCACTGGGGTCTACAACTGGACGCACGTGTTTCGACAACTGGGAGAACACTGGGGCCTACAACTGGGAGCACACTGGGCTCTACAACTGGATCACACTGGGGACTACAACTGCAGTCTAAAACTGGAGCACGCTGTCATCTTCAGCTAGGGGTGCACCGGCATCTAGAACTGGGGGCACACTGGCATCTACAACAGGGGTCACACTGGGTCTACAATTGGGGGCACACTGGGGTCTACAACTGGGGTCACTCTGGAGTCTACAACTGGGGTCACACTGGAGTCTCCAACTGGGGGGTCACTGGGGTCTACAACAGGGGGCACACTGGCATCTATAACAGGGGTCACACTAGGGCCTACAACTGGGGGAATATTGGGGCATACAACTAGGAGCACACTGGGCTCTACAACTGGTGCACACTGGGATCTACAACTGGGGTCCAAAACTGGGGGCACACTGTCATCTTCAGCTAGGGGTGCACTGGCATCTACAACAGGGTCACACTGGGTCTACAATTGGGGGAACACTGGGGTCTACAATAGGGGTCACACTGGAGTCTACAATTGGGGGAACACTGGCGTCTACAACTGGGGGGACACTGGGGTCTAAAACCGGGAGCACACTGGGGTCTACAACTGGGGGCCACTGGGGTCTACAACTGGTGGCACACTTGGGTCTACAACTGGGGGCACACTGGCATCTACAACAGGGGTCACACTGGGATCTACAATTGGGGGCACACTGGGATCTACAACTGGGGGAGCACTGGGGTCTACAACTGAGGGAACACTGGGGTCTACAACTGAGGGCACACTGGCATCTACAACAGGAGTCACACTTTGGCTTACAACTGGGGGAATACTGGGGTCTAAAACTAGGAGCACACTGGGCTCTACAACTGGTGCACACTGGGGTCTACAACTGGGGTCTAAAACTGGGGGCACACTGTCATCTTCAGCTAGGGGTGCACCAGCATCTAGAACTGGGGGCACACTGGCATCTACAACAGGGATCACACTGGGTCTACAATTGGGGTCACACTGGAGTCTACAACTGGGGGAATACTGGGGTCTACAACTGGGGTCACACTGGCATCTATAACAGGGGTCGCACTGGGGTCTACAATTGGGGGCACACGGGGGTCTGCAACTGGGGGCACACTGGGATCTACAACTGGGGTCACACTTCAGGCTACAACTGTGGGGGCACTGGCATCTGCAGCTACGTGTGCAGTGGCATCAACAACTGGGGGTGCAATGGCATCTACAGCTGTGTGTGCACTGGCATTTACAACTGGGGCCGCACTGAGGTCTACAACTAGGGGCACACTAGGGTCTATAATTGGGGGAACACTGGGGCCTACAACTGGGGTCACACTGGAGTCTCCAACTGGGGGTCACTGGGGTCTACAACAGGGGGAACACTGGGGTCTACAGCTGGGGGAACACTGGGGTCTACAACTGGGGGAACACTGGGGTCTACAACTGGGGGCACAATGGCATCTACAACAGGGGTCACACTGGGATCTACAATTGGGGGCACACTGGGATCTACAAATGGGGGCACACTGGGATCTACAACTGGGGGCACACTGGGGTCTCCAACTGAAGGAGCACTGGGGTCTACAACTGGGGGAACACTGGGGTCTACAATAGGGGGCACACTGGCATCTATAACAGGGGTCACACTAGGGCCTACAACTGGGGGAATATTGGGGCATACAACTAGGAGCACACTGGGCTCTACAACTTGTGCACACTGGGGTCTACAACTGGGATCCAAAACTGGGGGCACACTGTCATATTCAGCTAGGGGTGCACTGGCATCTGCAACAGGGTCACACTGGGTCTACAATTGGGGGAACACTGGGGTCTACAATTGGGCTCACACTGGAGTCTACAATTGGGGGAACACTGGGGTCTACAACTGGGGGAACATTGGGGTCTAAAACCTGGGGCACACTGGGGTCTACAACTGGGGGCCACCGGGGTCCACAACTGGTGGCACACTTGGGTCTACAACTGGGGGCACACTGGGGTCTAGAACTTGAGTCGCACTGGGGTCTACAACTAGGGGGACACTGGGGTCTACAACTGGGGGAACACTGGGGTCTAGAACTTGAGTCGCACTGGGGTCTACAATTGGGGGCACACTGGGGTCTGCAACTGGGGGCACACTGGGATCTACAACTGGGGTCTCACTGCAGGCTACAACTGTGGAGGCACTGGCATCTGCAGCTACGTGTGCACTGGCATCTACATCTGGGGGTGCAATGGCATCTACAGCTGTGTGTGCACTGGCATTTACAACTGGGTCCGCACTGGGGTCTACAACTGGACGCACTTGTTTCGACAACTGGGAGAACACTGGGGCCTACAACTGGGAGCACACTGGGCTCTACAACTGGATCACACTGGGGACTACAACTGCAGTCTAAAACTGGAGCACGCTGTCATCTTCAGCTAGGGGTGCACCGGCATCTAGAACTGGGGGCACACTGGCATCTACAACAGGGGTCACACTGGGTCTACAATTGGGGGCACACTGGGGTCTACAACTGGGGTCACACTGGAGTCTACAACTGGGGTCACACTGGAGTCTACAACTGGGGGGTCACTGGGGTCTACAACTGGGGGAATACTGGGGTCTACAACTGGGGGGACACTGGGGTCTACAACTGGGGGCACACTGGCATCTACAACAGGAGTCACACTGGGATCTACAATTGGGGGCACACTGGGATCTACAACTGGGGGCACACTGGGGTCTCCAACTGGGGGAGCACTGGGGTCTACAACTGAGGGAACACTGGGGTCTACAATTGGGGGCACACTGGCATCTACAACAGGGGTCACACTAGGGCCTACAACTGGGGGAATACTGGGGTCTAAAACTAGGAGCACACTGGGCTCTACAACTGGTGCACACTGGGGTCTACAACTGGGGTCTAAAGCTGGGGACATACTGTCATCTTCAGCTAGGGATGCACTGGCATCTACATCTGGGGGAGCACTGAGGTCTACAATTGGGGGAGCACTGGGGTCTACAATTGGGGTCACACTGGAGTCTACAACTGGGGGAACACTGGGGTCTACAATTGGGGGCACACTGGGGCCTACAACTGGGGGCACACTGGAATCTACAACTGGGGTCACACTGAGGTCTACAACTGGGGGCACACTGGAATTTACAACTGGGGCCGCACTGGTGTCTACAGCTGGACGCACTTGGTTCGACAATTGGGGGCTCACTGGGGTCTACAACTGGACACATTTGGTTCGACAACTAGGGACTCACTGGGGTCTAGAACAGGGGGAGCACTTGAGTCTACAACTCAGGGCACACTGGGGTCAACAACTGGGGGCACACTGGGACCTCCAACTGGGGGATCACAGGGGTCTACAACTGGGAGCGCACTGGGCTCTACAACTGGGGACACACTGTCATTTTCAGCTAGGGATGCACTGGCATCTACATCTGGGGAGCACTGGCATCTACAGCTGGGGTCGCACTGAGGTCTACAACTGGCATCTACAACTGGTGGACTACTGGGGTCTACATCTGGGTTCACACTGGTGTCTACAACTGGGGGCACACTGGGGTCTAGAACTGGGGGAACACTGGGGTCTAGAACTGGGGACACACTGTGGTCTACAACTGGGGGCTCACTGGGGTCTACAACTGGGTGCACACTGGGGCCTAGAACTGGGGCACAATGGGATCTACAACTGGGGGCACATTGGGGTCTACAACTGGTAGAACACTGGAGGCTACAACTGCGGTCACACTGGTGTCTACAACTGGGGGACACTGGGATCTACAGCTGGGAGCACACTTGGGCCTACAACTGGGGGAACACTGGGGCCTACAACAGGGGGAACACTGGGGTCTACAACTGGGGGAACACTGGGGCCTACAACTGGGAACACACTGGGCTCTACAACTGGAGCACACTGGGGTCTATAACTGGGGTCTAAAACTGGGGGCACACTATCATCTTCAGCTAGGGGTGCACCGGCATCTAGAACTGGGGGCACGCTGGCATCTACAACAAGGGTCATGCTGGGTCTACATTTGGGGGCACACTGGGGTCTACAATTGGGGTCACACTGGAGTCTACAACTGGGGTCACACTGGAGTCTCCAGCTGGGGGATCACTGGAGTTTCCAACTGGGGGATTACTGGGGTCTACAACTGGGGGCACACTGGAGTCTCCAGCTGGGGGATCACTGGAGTCTCCAACTGGGGGATCACTGGAGTCTCCAACTGGGGGATCACTGGAGTCTCCAACTGGGGGCGCACTGGAGTCTCCAACTGGGGGATCACTGGAGTCTACAACTGGTGGAACACCGGGGCCTACCAGTGGGGGCACACTGGGGTCTACAAGTGGGGGCACACTGGAGTCTACAACAGGGGTCTACAACTGGAGTCACACTGGCATCTACAACAGGGGTCACAGTAGGGTCTACAATTGGGGTCACACTGGGATCTACAACTGGGGGCACACTGGGATTTCCAACTGGGGGAGCACTGAGGTCTACAACTGGGGGAACACTGAGGTCTACAACTGGGGGCACACTGGCATCTACAACAGGGGTCACACTAGGGCCTACAACTGGGGGAATACTGGGGCCTACAACTAGGAGCACACTGGGCTCTACATCTGGTGCATACTGGGGTCTACAACTGGGGTCCAAAACTGGGGGCACACTGTCATCTTCAGCTAGGGGTGCACCAACATCTAGAACTGGGGGCACACTGGCATCTACAACAGGGGTCACACTGGGTCTACAATTGGGGGGACACTGGGGTCTACAATTGGGGTCACACTGGAGTCTACAACTGGGGTCTACAACTGGGGTCACACTGGGGTCTACAATTGGGGGCACACTGGGGCTACAACTGGGGGCACACTGGAATCTACAACTGGGGTCACACTGAGGTCTACAACTGGGGTCACACTGAAGTCTACAACAGTGGGGGCACTGGCATCTGCAGCTAGGTGTGCACTGGCATCGACAACTGGGGGTGCAATGGCATCTACATCTGTGTGTGCACTGGCATTTACAACTGGGGTCGCACTGGCATCCACTGCTGGGGTCGCACTGGGATCTACAACTGGTGCCTACAACTGGTGTTTACAACTGGGGTCACACTGGGGTCTACAACTGGAGATCACTGGGATCTACAGCTGGGAGTACACTGGGGCCTACAACTGGGGGAACACTGGGGCCTACAACTGGGAGCACACTGGGCCCTACAAGAGTTGCACACTGGGGTCTACAACTGGGGTCTAAAACTGTGGCACACTATCATCTTCAGCTAGAGGTGCACTGGCATCTACAACAGGGGCCACATTGGGGTCTACAACTGGCGTCTACAACTGGGGTCTTATTGGCATCTACAACTGAGGGACACTGGGTGCTCAGTGGGGTCTACAACTGGGTCACGTTGGGTTCTATAACTGGGGAGCACACTGGGGTCTACAAGTGGTGGCACACTGGGGTCTACAACTGGGGGACACTGGTGTTTAGAGCTGGGGGATCACTGGGTACTGCAACTGGGGGAACACTGGCATCTGCAACTGGGAACACACTGGGGTCTACAACTGGGGTCCAAAACCCGGGGCACACTGTCATCTTCAGCAAGGGGTGCACTGGCATCTACAATAGGGGTCACACTGGGGTCTACAACTGGTGTCTACAACTGGGGTATTATTAGCATCTACAAATGGGGGACACTGGGGTTTACAACTGGGGGCTCACTGGGGTCTACAACTCGGGGCACACTGGGGTCTATAACTCGGGGCACACTGAGTTCTACAACAGGGGGCACACTGGGGTCTACAACTGGGGGCTCACTGGGTTGTACAACTGGGGCACACTGGGTTCCACAACTGGGGGAACACTGGGTTCTACAATTGGGGGCACACTGGGGTCCACAACTGGAGATGCACTGGGATCCACAACTGGGGGCACACTGGGGTCTACAACTGTGGACGCCCTGGGGTCTACAACTGGGGGCACACTGGGGTCTACAACTGTGGACGCCCTGGGGTCTACAACTGGGGGCACACTGGGGTCTACAACTGGGGGCACACTGGGGTGTACAACTGGGGGCACACAGCGGTGTACAACTTAGGGTACACTGGGGTCTGCAACTGGGGGCACACTGGGGTCTACAACTGGGGGCGTATTTGGTTCTACAACTAGGGACTTACTGGGGTCTAGAACAGAGGAAGCACTTGGGTCTACAACTGAGGGCACACTGGGGGTTAACAACTGGGGGCACACTGGGACCTCCAACTGGGAGAACACTGGGGTCTACAACTGGGAGCGCACTGGGCTCTACAACTGGGGTCTAAAGCTGGGGACATACTGTCATCTTCAGCTAGGGATGCACTGGCATCTACATCTGGGGGAGCACTGAGGTCTACAACTGGCGTCTACAACTGGGGTCTTACTGGCATCTACAACAGGGGGAACACTGGGGTCTCCAACTGGAGTCACACTGGTGTCTACAACTGGGGTCACAGTGGGGTCTACAAATGGGGGCACACTGGGATCTACAACTGGGGGCACACTGGGATCTCCAACTGGGGGAGCACTGAGGTCTACAACTGGGGGAACACTGAGGTCTACAACTGGGGACACACTGGCATCTACAACAGGGGTCACACTAGGGCCTACAACTGGGGGAATACTGGGGCCTACAACTAGGAGCACACTGGGCTCTACATCTGGTGCACACTGGGGTGTACAACTGGGGTCCAAAACTGGGGGCACACTGTCATCTTCAGCTAGGGGTGCACTGGCATCTACAACAGGGGTCACACTGGGTCTACAATGGGGGGAACACTGGGATCTACAATTGGGGTCACACTGGAGTCTACAACTGGGGTCTACAACTGGGGTCACACTGAGGTCTACAACAGGGGTCACACTGGGGCCTACAACTGGGGGCACACTGGGATCTACAACTGGGGTCACACTGAGGAGTACAACTGGGGTCACACTGAAGTCTACAACAGTGGGGGCACTGGCATCTGCAGCTAGGTGTGCACTGGCATCGACAACTGGGGGTGCAATGGCATCTACATCTGTGTGTGCACTGGCATTTACAACTGGGGCTGCACTGGCATCCACTGCTGGGGTCGCACTGGGATCTACAACTGGTGCCTACAACTGGTGTTTACAACTGGGGTCACACTGGGGTCTACAACTGGTGGAACACTGGAGTCTACAACTGGAGATCACTGGGATCTACAGCTGGGAGTACACTGGGGCCTACAACTGGGGGACACTGGGGCCTACAACTGGGAGCACACTGGGCCCTACAAGTGGTGCACACTGGGGTCTACAACTGGGGGTCTAAAACTGTGGCACACTATCATCTTCAGCTAGAGGTGCACTGGCATCTACAACAGGGGCCACATTGGGGTCTACAACTGGCGTCTACAACTGGGGTCTTATTGGCATCTACAACTGAGGGACACTGGGTGCTCAGTGGGGTCTACAACTGGGTCACGGTGGGGTTCTATAACTGGGAGCACACTGGGGTCTACAAGTGGTGGCACACTGGGGTCTACAACTGGGGGACACTGGTGTTTAGAGCTGGGGGATCACTGGGTACTGCAACTGGGGAAACACTGGCATCTGCAACTGGGAACACACTGGGGTCTACAACTGGGGTCCAAAACTCGGGGCACACTGTCATCTTCAGCAAAGGGTGCACTGGCATCTACAATAGGGGTCACACTGGGGTCTACAACTGTGTCTACAACTGGGGTATTATTAGCATCTACAAATGGGGGACACTGGGGTTTACAACTGGGGGCTCACTGGGGTCTGCAACTGGGGCACACTGGGGTCTATAACTCGGGGCACACTGACTTCTACAACTGGGGGCTCACTGGGTTGTACAACTGGGGCACACTGGGTTCCACAACTCGGGGAACACTGGGTTCTACAATTGGGGGCACACTGGAGTCCACAACTGGAGATGCACTGGGATCCACAACTGGGGCACACTGGGGTCTACAACTGTCGACGCCCTGGGGTCTACAACTGGGGGCACACTGGGGTGTACAACTGGGGGCACACAGCGGTGTACAACTTAGGGTACACTGGGGTCTGCAACTGGGGGCACACTGGGGTCTACAACTGGGGGCGTATTTGGTTCTACAACTAGGGACTTACTGGGGTCTAGAACAGAGGAAGCACTTGGGTCTACAACTGAGGGCACACTGGGGGGTTAACAACTGGGGGCACACTGGGACCTCCAACTGGGGGAACACTGGGGGTCTACAACTGGGAGCGCACTGGGCTCTACAACTGGGGTCCTAAAACTGGGGACATACTGTCATCTTCAGCTAGGATGCACTGGCATCTACATCTGGGGGAGCACTGAGATCTACAACTGGCGTCTACAACTGGGGTCTTACTGGCATCTACAACAGGGGGAACACTGGGGTCTCCAACTGGAGTCACACTGGTGTCTACAACTGGAGTCACACTGGTGTCTACAATTGGGGGGCACACTGGGATCTACAACTGGGGGCACACTGGGATCTCCAACTGGGGGAGCACTGAGGTCTACAACTGGGGGAACACTGAGGTCTACAACTGGGGGAACACTGGGGCCTACAACTGGGAGCACACTGGGCCCTACAAGTGGTGCACACTGTGGTCTACAACTGGGGTCTAAAACTGTGGCACACTATCATCTTCAGCTAGAGGTGCACTGGCATCTACAACAGGGGTCACACTGGGTCTACAATTGGGGTCACACTGGGGTCTACAACTGGGGTCACACTGGGGTCTACAATTGGGGGGGACACTGGGGTCTACAATTGGGGTCACACTGGAGTCTACAACTGGGGTCTACAACTGGGGTCACACTGAGGTCTACAACAGGGGTCACACTGGGGTCTACAATTGGGGGCACACTGGGGCCTACAACTGGGGGAACACTGAGGTCTACAACTGGGGTCACACTGAAGTCTACAACAGTGGGGGGCACTGGCATCTGCAGCTAGGTGTGCACTGGCATTGACAACTGGGGGTGCAATGGCATCTACATCTGTGTGTGCACTGGCATTTACAACTGGGGGCCGCACTGGCATCCACTGCTGGGGTCACACTGGGATCTACAACTGGTGCCTACAACTGGTGTTTACAACTGGGGTCACACTGGGGTCTACAACTGGTGGAACACTGGAGTCTACAACTGGGGTCACACTGATGTCTACAACTGGAGATCACTGGGGATCTACAGCTGGGGAGTACACTGGGGCCTACAACTGGGGGAACACTGGGGCCTACAACTGGGAGCACACTGGGCCCTACAAGTGGTGCACACTGTGGTCTACAACTGGGGTCTAAAACCTGTGGCACACTATCATCTTCAGCTAGAGGTGCACTGGCATCTACAACAGGGGCCACATTGGGGTCTACAACTGGCGTCTACAACTGGGGTCTTATTGGCATCTACAACTGAGGGACACTGGGTGCTCAGTGGGGGTCTACAACTGGGTCACGGTGGGTTCTATAACTGGGAGCACACTGGGGGTCTACAAGTGGTGGCACACTGGGGTCTACAACTGGGGGACACTGGTGTTTACAGCTGGGGGATCACTGGGTACTGCAACTGGGGGAACACTGGCATCTGCAACTGGAACACACTGGGGTCTACAACTGGGGTCCAAAACTCGGGGCACACTGTCATCTTCAGCAAGGGGTGCACTGGCATCTACAATAGGGGTCACACTGGGGTCTACAACTGGTGTCTACAACTGGGGTATTATTAGCGTCTACAAATGGGGACACTGGGTTTACAACTGGGGGCTCACTGAGTTCTACAACGGGGGCACACTGGGGTCTACAACTGGAGATGCACTGGGATCCACAACTGGGGGCACACTGGGGTCTACAACTGTGGACACCCGACACCCTGGGGTCTACAACTGGGGGCACACTGGGGTCTACAACTGGGGGCACACTGGGGTGTACAACTGGGGGCGCACTGGGGTCTACAACTGCGGGGCACACTGGGGTCTACAACTGGGGGCACACTGGGGTCTACAACTGTGGACGCCCTGGGGTTTACAACTGGGGGCACACTGGGGTCTACAACTGGGGGCACACTGGGGTGTACAACTGGGGGCACACAGGGGTCTGCAACTAGGCGTACTTGGTTCGACAACTGGGGGCACACTGGGGTCTACAACTGGGGGCGTATTTGGTTCTACAACTAGGGACTCACTGGGGTCTAGAACAGAGGAAGCACTTGGGTCTACAACTGAGGGCACACTGGGGGTTAACAACTGGGGGCACACTGGGACCTCCAACTGGGGGAACACTGGGGTCTACAACTGGGAGCGCACTGGGTTCTACAACTGGGGTCTAAAACTGGGGACATACTGTCATCTTCAGCTAGGGATGCACTGGCATCTACATCTGGGGGAGCACTGAGATCTACAACTGGCGTCTACAACTGGGGTCTTACTGGCATCTACAACAGGGGGAACACTGGGGTCTCCAATTGGAATCACACTGGTGTCTACAACTGGGGACACACTGGGATCTACAACAGGGGGCACATTGGGGTCTACAACTGGGGGAACACTGGGGTCTACAACTGGGGGAAAACTGGGTACTGCAACTTGGGGAACTCTGGCATCTGCAACTGGGGTCACACTTGGGTCTGCAACTGGGGTCATACTGGGCTCTATAACTGGAGGCACACTGGGGTCTGCAACTGGGGGCACACTGAGTTCTTCAATTGGGGGCACACTGGGGTCCACAACTGGAGATGCACTGGGATCCACAACTGTGGGCACACTGGGGTCTACAACTGTGGACGCCCTGGGGTCTACAACTGGGGGGCACACTGGGGTCTACAACTGGGGGCACACTGGGGTCTACAACTGGGGGCACACTGGGGTCTACAACTGGGGGTGTATTTGGTTCTACAACTAGGGACTCATTGCGGTCTAGAACAGGGGAGCACTTGGGTCTACAATTGCGGGCACACTGGGGTTAACAACTGGGGGAACACTGGGACCTCCAACTGGACAATCACTGGGGTCTACAACTGGGGTCACGGTGGAGTTTACATGCAACTTGCAGTTTACTGATCCCAGAATACAATTCGGGAACGATGTCGGTGTGCACAGGAATCGTGTGAGTGACGGCCGCATATGAAGAGTTGTTGCTGTGCAGACTGTCACATTCTTCAGGTAAGACATTGGCCAGAATTTTACTCTCCCTCCCTGGTCGGTGTATAGGCAGGGGTGGGGGTGGTGAGTGTGGGGGGGGTGGGTGTGGAGTTGGTGGGGGAGGTGGGGGAGGTGGGGAGGTGGGGGAGGTGGGGGAGGTGGGGGAGGTGAGGGAGGTGGGGGAGGTGGGGGAGGTGGGGGAGGTGGGGAGGTGGGGGAGGTGGGGGAGGTGGGGGAGGTGAGGGAGGTGGGGGAGTTGGGGAGGTGAGGGAGGTGGGGGAGTTGAGGAGGTGAGGGAAGTGGAGTGTGGTGGGGGAGGTGGGGGTTGTGGAGTTGGTGGGGGAGGTGGGGGAGGTGGGGAGGTGGGGGAGGTGGGGGAGGTGGGGGAGGTGAGGGAGGTGGGGGAGTTGGGGAGGTGAGGGAGGTGGGGGAGTTGGGGAGGTGAGGGAAGTGGAGTGTGGTGGGGGAGGTGGGGGTTGTGGGGGAGGTGAGGGAGGTGGGGGAGGTGGGGTTGGTGAGGGAGGTGGAGTTGGTGAAGGGGTGGGGGAGGTGAGGGAGGTGGAGGGTGGTGGGGGTTGCGGGTGTGGTGGGGGTGGTGGGGGAGGTGGGGGAGGGGGGCAGGGGGGTGGGGGAGGTGGGGGAGGTGAGGAGGGGGGGAGGGGGTGGGGGAGGTGGGGGGAGGTGGGGGTGGTAGTGGGAGATGTGGGGGAGGTGGGGGAGGTGGGGAGGGGTTGGGGGAGTGGGGGAGGTGGGGGTGGTGAGGGGGTGGGGGAGGTGAGGGAGGTGGAGGGTGGTGGGGGTTGCGGGTGTGGTGGGGGTGGTGGGGGAGGTGGGGAGGGGGGGGTGGTGGGGGTGTTGGGGGGTGTTGGGGGTTTTGGGGGTTTTGGGGGGTGTTCGGGTGGTGGGGGAGGTGGGGGTGTTGGGGGAGGTGGGAAGCTGGGGGAGGTGAGGGAGGTGAGGTGGGGTGGGGGAGGGGGTGGTGGGGGTTGTGGGGGAGGTGGGGGAGGTGGGGGTGGTGGGGGAGGTGGGGGTGTTGGGGGAGGTGGGGGTGGTGGGGGTGTGGGGGAGGTGGGGAAGCTGGGGGAGGTGAGGGAGGTGAGGTGGGTGGGGGAGGGGGTGGTGGGGGGTTGTGGGGGAGGTGGGGGAGGTGGGGGGTGGTTGGGGGATGTGGGGATGGTTGGGGGTGGTGGAGGTGGTGGGGAGGTGAGGGAAGGTGAGGTGGGTGGGGGAGGGGCTGGTGGGGGTTGTGGGGGTGGTTGGGGGAGGTGGGGGTGTTGGGGGAGGTGGGGGTGTGAGGGGGGTGGGGGAGGTAGGGGTGTTGGGAGAGGTGGGGGAGGTGGGGTTGTGGGGGAGGTGGGGGAGGTGGGGGTGTTGGGAGAGGTGGGGGAGGTGGGGGTTGTGGGGGAGGTGGGGGAGGTGGGGGTTGTGGGGGAGGTGGGGGTTGTGGGGTGGTTGGGGGTGTTGGGGGAGGTGAGGAAGGTGAGGGAGGTGAGGTAGGTGGGGGAGGGGGTGGTGGGGGGTGGTGGGGGAGGTGAGGGAGGTGGGGGTTGTGGGGGAGGTGGGTGTGTTGGGGGAGGTGAGGTAGGTGGGGGTGGAGAGGGTGGTGGGGGTTTTGGGGGTAGTGGGGGAGGTGGGGAGGTGAGGTAGGTGGGGGTGGAGGGGGTGGTGGGGGTGGTGGTGGAGGTGGGGGAGGTGGGGGAGGTGGGGGTGGAGGGGTGGTGGGGGTGGAGGGGTGGTGGGGGTGGTGGTGGAGGTGGGGGGAGGTGGGGGTGGTGGGGGAGGTGGGGTGTTGGGGGTGGTGGGGGTGGTGTGGGAGGTGGGGTGGTGGGGGTGTTGGGGGTTTTGGGGGTGTTCGGGTGGTGGGGGAGGTGGGGGAGGTGGGGTTGGTGGGGGAGGTGGGGGAGGTGGGGGTGTTGGGGGAGGTGGGGGTTGTGGGTGTGGTGGGGGTGGTAGGGGTTGTGGGGGAGGTGGGGGAGGTGGGGGAGGTGGGGGTGGTAGGTGTTGTGGGGGAGGTGGGGGAGGTGGGGGTGGTGGGGGAGGTGGGGGTTGTGGTGTGGTGGGGGTGGTAGGGGTTGTGGGGGAGGTGGGGGAGGTGGGGGTGGTAGGTGTTGTGGGGGGGGTGGGGGAGGTGGGGGAGGTGGGGGAGGAGGGGGTGGTGGGGGTGGTGGGGGAGGTGGGCGTTGTGGTGTGGTGGGGGTGGTAGGGGTTGTGGGGGAGGTAGGGGAGGTGGGGGAGGTGGGGGTGGTAGGTGTTGTGGGGGAGGTGGGGGAGGTGGGGGTGGTGGGGGAGTTGGGGGTTTTGGGGGTGTGGTGGGGGTGGTAGGGGTTGTGGGGGGGGTGGGGGAGGTGGGGGTGGTGGGGGAGGTGGGGGTCGTGGTGTGGTGGGGGTGGTAGGGGTTGTGGGGGAGGTGGGGGAGGTGGGGGTGGTGGGGGAGTTGGTGATTTTGGGGGTGTGGTGGGTGTGGTAGGGGTTGTGGGGGGGGTGGGGGAGGTGGAGGTGGTGGGGGAGGTGGGGGTTGTGGTGTGGTGGGGGTGGTAGGGTTTGTGGGGGAGGTGGGGGAGGTGGGGGAGGTGGGGGAGGGAGTGTGAAATCGAGGGGTGAGGGTTCACTCCAGATTCCCGTCCATCTTGACCACAGGGCGAGTTTACACTGGGGGCTGGGCCAGGCCTCGGATTGGGAGCTCTCCCCTGCCCCAAGTATCGACCTCTTTAGGGCTGATTCCCGCCCATCCTCAATTTTTCGGCTGGTGAGAGGATTGATCCTCCTGAGGGAGGCCCAAAAGACTCAAAGTTACATCTTGGGCAGGAAGTTGAGGGGGTGGAGGTTGGGTCAACTTCATCAGAAACCCCCCTTCTGAAGTCAGGCACCCCCCGTCCCACCTCCCAACCCCCTTAACGCTCCAGTGGCCTCTGGACCTCCATCTCCCCCACTTCGAGCCTCTCCCCCAATACCCTGATCGCAGCCCCCCCCCCTCACACCGCACCCCCCCCCCCCCCACCAAAACACCCCGCCTCCCAACCCTCGGGCCTGCCCTACCCTCCCCTGTCCTGGGACCCCCTTGAACGTACCTGGGCCTCAGGTTGCTGGACGGTCTCCGAAATCTCCTTGAACTTCCTCTTCTGTCCACTGGGGCACTGTCATTGGAGGGACTGGAGAGCTGCCAGCCAATCAGATTGGGCAGGGGCTCTCCGAGGCGGGTCTTCCTCCCAAGTGAGGGGCGGATGTCCCACCTGCAGCCACCTCGTGTCCAGTCGAGTGTGAAGTGGCCGCGGGGCACCTGGAGTTGGCAGCGACCGGGGCACCGGTGGTAAGAAGCGAGACCCCCATCATTCGAAAAGTTCAGGCCCAGGAGGCAGCATTCGTTCGCTCTGGTCTCTTTGAGTAAGATTGGCATCTCAAAAGTTCCAAGAACTTGCAGAGGTTTGTCACTGTTGTGGGGGAATGTTTTACTATTCCCTGTGTGAGGGACTGAGGCCTCACCTTGTATCAGTTTTTTTTACAACATAGATAGAGATATATGCTCATTACTGTCTGCAAACATTGCAAACTGGACAAGGGCCTAAAACAGCTGAAACCATGTCTGTCTGTGACATTGGAACAACAGGAGCCGCCAGACAGAATTGGAGAAACTCGCACATCATTACCCCTGAGCAGCCACTAACAACACCAGCTGCGCAGACCAAATTCAAAGTGAGCTGTACAAAGGCCATCTGCATTTCATAACCCAGGCTGACCAATAGGAGTGCGTTCATCTGCAAAGGCAAAGGGCCCCTCAACCTTCCTCTCAACAATCTCGGGAACCCAGACGAGGGATACACGTCCCTTGTCAAAGACATTGTGGAAAGATGGGAGTCATGTGACATAGGCCTCTAGTTTGTGGGACTAGTAATATTGTTTCGCTGTGTTGCAAAGTCAGTCCACCAATTTACCATTTAACTAGCAGCAAGCCTGGCAAAGAGCTCTGGTCTAAGGTTGGACACCTAGTCCCATCTGCACTGCCTCTGCTGGAAGTCTATACCATTGCCTACAAATCTGAATCATCTCTGAAAGCATATCTCATCATATGAAGTCAACACCATTGGAAAAGTGAATTATCCAGCATTGGTTTTCAGTCTGCCAACCTCAGTGAACGAATACATCATTGGACTTTGAAAATGGGTTCTGGAAACCCCATGAAACAATATTTTTTTTCTCTGTGGTCTCTGCACTGTAAATCTTTCCTTTGTCTATCCCTCTTTTACTGTTTGAATACAAAGGAGGCAACATTGTGACCCTGCATTTTGAAATAAATTAACCCTTTGAGTTAATCCTATCTTGAGTTTGTTGTGGGGCAATTAATAGTAAATTGGATCTCACCAAAACCGAGGGGTTGGGAAATACACCACCGCTTATGAAGGAGGAATCAGATCAAAAACACTTTTCTGTTTATGGACAGGTGGTGAGAGAAGAAATGAGTGCTGTTTAAATTAAACTCCCTCCTGTCCATAACACCTGGTTGGCAGAGAATGGGACAGCCCTGAAGTTTGTTGAGCGTCTTCTCTCCCATGACACTGATCGAGGCTCCTGTAGATGTGAGTAGCTGAGCAGCCAGTGTCTCTGTCACACGTGACGGTTGCTGTGACTGAAAGAGAGCACAGAAGAATATTCAGGCTCATCCACCTCTACGTTGGCCACGTCCTCTCACCCTCTTGCTGTGCTACACGCACGTGGCACCCTTCAGTCGATATTGGCCTTTGTCGTTGATTTTGCTGATGAGTGACAAACACGAGTGAAGGGTTCGGGTTTTCCAACAGCTCTACGCACTTTAGCCGCAACGGAAACTCTGCCCCCTGTGGGGAGGCACCACCACAATGCAAACGTTCTCTGGACAAGTCACAACTCGGTTTGTGAGGCAGTTGCTGCTGCTGCTGCTGCTGCTGTCGTTTTACAGGTGGTTTCCTGGCACGTGAACGAGGAACGGTTTTCACAGAAGCTGAATGTCCAGTTCAGTTGTTACAGTCGGCAGCATCAACCTCAGAAGGTCTGGACTCCGGAGATAATCTTGATCTTAGAAACACCATCAGCTCGACCAGCTTTCTGCCTTTCTCGAGTGATCTTCGGAGCGGTAGACTACCCTCCGATAAATATCCTCCCATTATTTGTGTTTTCCCTCTTGACATGTTCAATGCCACCAAAGTCATATCTGTTTGTTAGTTGCCTCAAACACATGCAATATTGGTCATTTGTCTCTTTTCTTTCTTGCTTAGTGCTTCGGAGACAATTGTTTTAGATATTGTATTGTTCTTCCGCATGAATAGGTTGGTAGAGCATTGTTTGCGGGCTGTAGTCATTTTCATCTTGCACAGATGTACGTGTCTCAAAAATACCTTTCAATTCTTCATCTCCTTCTGGAGAAGTAAAACCTTGTTTCCTTTTGCTCATCTCTGATTGCAAAACCTGCCATGACACCTTCAAAACTGTGTAGCTGCTTTTATCAACACGGGAATAATCCAGATGATGGTTCCGAATGTACATCAAAACATGGTAGATTAGGCATTGACAAAGCTACTTTGATCTACAGTGCAGTGATAGGGCATGATCAAGGATCCAGACTCACGTTCCTTCGAAGAAAAGCCTCTCTGTAACAATTCAAGATTATTTTTTTCCTTTGAGTGGTTATTTTGGTGCGATCAGTGTGCATGTGTGCACATTCTCTTGCTATTCCCGAGCTACAGTGTCTCAATGTGCGTCCAACAACAGTCTACAGCCTCCCGATAAAATCCCCCACTTACAATGCTGTCTCCAGAATGTAGGGAAAGACCGTCCGAGAGTTGTAGACCTGAAAGCAATGTTTCAGATTATCATCTTGGGAAGAAGCAGGAACTGCTGCTAATGCTGTTAAAACATGGATTCCTTTATTCTCCTTCTAGACTTGCTCTACTGATGTATGTGTCTGGTAGCCTTAACTGGACAAAAGGCACATTGCAATTTTCAACACACTACATTACTAAGATCAACTGGAAAACCAATGACATCAGGACATCATCCCATTGATGTGACCAAAGCTTCTGTTGTTAAATTCAAAGAACTCAAGAGCCCCACGAAAAATAGTCCAGTCTTCAGTATGATGTTATAAAGTTTCTTCAATATTAGAGCTTTCAGCATCATAAACATTAGTGACACCAACTGCGGAAACATCACCACATCTACAGAGTAATAGGCACCAGGGAAGTTTATAAACCGCTGAGCGTAACTGTGCTGCACCTTTGTACTGCGCAATGTACTCGATCCAGAAAGCGGCTCTGCCCATCGGAGACTCTGGCTCAACCTCATGTGGGGAGCAGAGAGTTCCTGCGTGTTTTGCGGACATTTTGAGTTGTTTATGACCTCACTAAGAGCCCCCAGTAGGTCTGATGTCCGTATAGTTGTGACATCAACCACTTTTGCTGCTCCTCTGGTTTCAAGTCTAAGTAACTTGTCAAGTTGGTCATAAAACAACAGTATAATTGGTATAGACGGCCTCATAGACTCCATTGGTGCCACCATGGGAAATGAAGGTCGGGACTTTGGGTGCCCGAGTAGGTCATTTTGAGGGGTCCACTTTGCTGTTAGTGTGTTATTTCCTGTGTTGGGTGAGATAGCTCCCATCGTGTATCCAAATGACTTTCTGGGGATTTCAGTAAAGGCTTCAGCAATTTCCATTGTAATGTCCAGTGATAAAGAACTGACCAGGGTCCCCAATGACTTCACTACAATCCCATGCTCCTCTGAAAATTGGACAAACTCTTGGAACTGTGCAGAGACTGGTTTGGACACAGGAACCCTCGAGTGTGCACAAAATTCGTGTTGGAAATTCAAATGTAAAGTCTCCTCTCATCAGCCACACATCTGCCCTGAAGAGAACTGAATACCAAGCTGGGCATCATCCGACCAGTCCAACTTTTGGAATGGGCAGTGCCCATAGTCCAAGTGGTGAAGCCTGACCAAACTATACACATTAGTGGGGGCTGTAAATTGACAGTGAACAAAGCAGTCAAACTAGATAAATATCCTATCCCGAGGATAGATGACTTATATGCAAATTTAGCTATAGGCAAATCCTATACAAAACTGGGCATGAGCCACGGATACCAACAGATAGAGCTAGATAGGACGTCTAGAAGGTATATAAACATCAACACGCACAAGGGTCTGTATCAATATACTTGCCTACCCTTTGGAGTATCGTCTGCATGTGCAATTGTCCAAAGGACAATGAAGAGTCTTTTGCAAGGACTTCCCCGAGTGGTAGTTTACCTGGGGGATTTTCTGATCACAGGGTCAACTGAAACCGAGCACTTGGCCAACCTGGAAGAGGCACTAAGATGAGTCTTGGAGGCTGGTGTACGATTAAAGACAGAGAAATGTACATTCCGAGTGCCAGAAGTTACTTACCTGGATCACAGGGTGGATGACATGGGGTTGCACCCAGTACAGGGGAAAGTCAGGTCAATCAAAGAGGTGCCCTCTCCGTCCAGTGTAACCTAACTCAAGTCTTTTCTGGGCATGATCAATTATTATAGCCGTTTTTTTTGCCAAACTTGTTGACAGTGTTGGCACCATTACACTTGCTGCTAAAGAAGACTCATCGTTGGTCATGGGAATGGCCTTTGCGAAAGTTAAGAAGCTATTACATTCATCGTGTTTATTGGTACACTGTGATCCATTGAAAGAATTGGTATTAACACGTGATGCACCTCCTTATGTTATGGGAGCTGTCTTATCACATAGAAAGGAAGATGGATCAGAAAGGCCAATCAGCTATGTCTCCAGTACCCTCTCCACAGCCGAGAAGGATTATTCCCAGCTAGAAAAGGAAGGTTTATCGGTGATATTCGGAGTGAAGAAATTTCACTAGGACCTGCATGGACGACATTTCACCATTGTGTCAACATTAATGGGTTTATTCAGTGAGGATAAGGTCATTCCGCCAATAGCATCAACAAAAATACAATGTTGGGCTTTGATATGATCTGTCTATGAGTATACTTTATGCACCGTCCTGGCTTACACATTGCCAATGTGGATGCACTCAGTCGTCTCCCATTACCAGATAGCATTGTACATGCTCCAGCGCCACAAGAAGTTGTGCATGTGCTGAATTTCCTGGAATCTTCACCTGTGTGCGCGAAGCAAATAAGAAATTGGATGAACAGAGATCCAACTTTGTCGAAAACCAGAGAACTTGTATCGCAAGGATGGTCAAATTCATCAGTGTCTGAAGAGATGAGACCATTCCATGCCCGAGAAACAAAGTTAAGCTGTCAAGATGGAATCTTGTTGTGGGGATCAAGAGTCATCGTCCCTTCGCAAGGAAGAGAACCACTCTTCACAGAGCTTCACAGTGCACATCCAGGGTTATCGAAGATGAAAATGCTTGCGCGAAGCTATGTCCTGGTGGCCAGGCATTGACAGCGACATTGAGAGCATGGTCAAGTGTTGTCTCCATCGTCAGCAACAACAGAAGTTGCCTGTTTCAGCTCCACTGCATCTGTGGGAATAGCCTGGTGGACCCTGGGTCAGACTACATATTATGTAGGACCATTCTTAGGTACCATGTTTTTAATTGATCATAGATGCACACACCAAGTGGTTGGATATGTATAAAGTCAGATCACCGACATTGAGCGCAACTATCGAAAAGCTGTATCATAGTTTTAGTATACATAGACTACCCAAAGTCGTGTCTGATAACGGTAGTCTTCACCAGTACAGTTTCAAAGTCTCATGAATTTAAATGGAATTAGACATATCAAAACAGCACATTATCATCCCTCATCGAATGGGTTAGTAGAGGGATCCGTGCAAACTTTCAAATCTGGAATGAAGAGATTATCAGAAGGTACTCTAGAAACTCGGCTTTCCAGTTTTCTTCTCAGTTATCATACCACACCTCATTCAACTACGGGGTCAACACCATCTGAATTATTAATGAAACGCTGCCTACATACAAAGTTGAGTTTGGTGTTTCCAAACTTAGAGGGGAAGGTAGAGAAGAATCCGGGTAATCAAAAATCGAATTACAATATTCATAGCAAAAGCTCAAAGATTTATTGCAGAAGTCACAGTTTTTGTGCAGAAGTTTGGAAGTTACCATGTTGGATTCCTGGTACAATTGTCCGAAACTGGTCCTTTGTCCTTCCAGTGTAAGTGGAAAACTCAATTGTTCAAAAACATGTGGATCAACTTAAGAATAGGGAGATTTTCCAACAACCAGCTATTCCACCTGTGATTAACGTTGAACCATCAATCCCTGAGGCGACAGTTCGACCTAGAATAGACAGGCCTGATGTTTCGGTAGAGTTACCAAACCCTGAACTGTCACTTTCTAATGGTGCATCTGGCATTGCAGTTCCTGATCATGTCAATCCAGTGGGAAAACCTCAAGTGGTAGAGCTACAGCACTCTAACCGAATAAGGAAACCACCTCAGAGACTTAATCTTTAATCACCTGAGTTGTATCTATGTATATGTTGGTGGATATACTAATGTTCTCTGTAAATTGAAACTATAAATACCTAAAGGGGGATGAAATGTAGTAACTGAATGTATAGGCCCTCCTACTGTC
The DNA here is from genome assembly GCA_026770705.1 of Isurus oxyrinchus. Taxonomy (NCBI): domain Eukaryota; kingdom Metazoa; phylum Chordata; class Chondrichthyes; order Lamniformes; family Lamnidae; genus Isurus; species Isurus oxyrinchus. The sequence goes on along the minus strand of JANJGN010000007.1, from coordinate 180,014,545 downwards.
TATCAAGAGTCACATGATTGCCCTTGGCACCTCCAACCAATAAGCCCTAAGCACAGGTAATCCAGGGGGTGGGGCTTCTTGTCGAGGACCTGGTTCAAGCCTGTAGTATCTGAAAAGCTCTCTGTAATGAAGTTATCTGTTTCTGGTTGAAACCGGTCTAGTACGTCAAGTCGTTACAATCATCCACATACTGAAGCATTTAGGAATGAGAAAATAAACCATTTTATTATTTATAACTACAATACAAATCTACAAACTGTTTATAATCAATAACATGGAGATGAAACCAAATCCTCCTATTGTAAACTAGGCAAACTTATCATCCAACAATTAAGCCAAAGGTAACATTTGTATATGTCACTTTCTTCATGTAATGGTCTCTCTGCTTATTTATATCTCTCTAAATCTGTATTTCTTTTGTCTGATTGATTGTCTATTTTTAAATTTGCTCACGGGATGCGGCCTTCACTGGCTGGGCCAGCATTTATTACCCATCCCTAGTTGCCCTTGAGAAGGTGGTGAGCTGCCTTCTTGAACCGCTGCAGTCCATGTGGTGTAGGTACACCCACAGGGCTGTTAGGGAGGGAGTTCCAGGATTTTGACCCAGCGACAGTGAAGGAATGGTGATATATTTCCAAGTCAGGATGGTGAGTGACTTGGAGGGGAACTTCCAGGTGGTGGTGTACCCATCTATCTGCTGCCCTTGTCCTTCTAGATGGTAGCGGTCGTGGGTTTGGAAGGTGCTGTCTAAGGAGCCTTGGTGAATTCCTGCAGTGCATCTTGTAGATGGTACACACTGCTGCTACTGTACGTCGGTGATGGAGGGAGTGAATGTTTGTGGATGTGGTGCCAATCAAGCGGCTGCTTTGTCCTGGATGGTGTCAAGCTTCTTGAGTGTTGTGGGAGCTGCACTCATCCAGGCAAGTGGGGAGTATTCCATCACACCCCTGACTTGTGCCTTGTAGATGGTGGACAGACTTTGGGGAGACAGGAGGTGAGTTACTCACTGCAGGATTCCTAGCCTCTGACCTGCTCTTGTAGCCACAGTATTTATATGGCTAGTCCAGTTCAGTTTCTGGTCAATGGTAATCCCCAGGATGTTGATAGTGGGGGTAATGCCATTGAACATCATGGGGTGATGGATAGATTCTCTCTTGTTGGAGATGGTCATTGCCTGACACTTGTGTGGCACGAATGTTACTTACCACTTGTCAGCCCAAGCCTGGATATTGTCCAGGTCTTGCTGCAATTGGACATGGACTGCTTCAGTATCTGAGGAGCCAAGCAATCACTGGGGCAGTCTGAATTGGAACTGTTATTGAGGGAAATTAGAGGCTTGATAGAAAGGAGCTGAAATTCCTTATGAGGAAGACAGAGTTTTCAAGAATTTTTGTGGCTCATGGTGATCACGGATGAGTTGGTGGACTGCTGAGAAATTCCTGGCTCCTGTCTTGGTTGCCTCTGCTATTTAAGTTGCAATCTGTGGTGTGTTGAACCACAGTTTGCCTGTTAATTCATGTTTACCTCAAGGTAATTTTTGATGTTATAAGATAGAGACTATTGACTGTTTATTGTGTTAACTCTTGTATAGAAAAAATTCTCTGGTTTGTTTAAAACTGTGGAATCTTGTGACTTTATTCTCTTAGTAAGTAACTGGGATTTCAAATTTCATCTACTTTTTAAAAAGTTACTGGTCCCTAACCGGTTAGTAACAAAATCGGGTGTCAGGTCTGATTGTAATAGGGATTCCTGGCCTCACTTCATCCTAAGGCTTGTGTATCCATCACAGAGCTCCAGCCCCCAAGAACATTGGCACAGGCCACACTTACATTCACATAGCTACAAACACTACAAACCCTTCACTGGTAAGCAGGCCACAAAACACTAGCCCCTCACTATCTATAAGGACGCCAAGCTAATGATGCACCCACACATGGAAAGCACACATACTGACCCATGGACCACATCCAGCCCAACACCAGAATATTGCAGCAATCCAACAGCTAAGACAGCTGTATCTCGCCAGCTCCAGGATTCACCAACCATGACCTGGGTTTACTGGTGCAGGTGGTCCATGAAAGGAAGGACATCCTCTACCTTGCGTGCTGAGCTATCCTGACCCTCACCAGGAGAGTCTGGCTCCAAATATGGAGATGGTTAGTGCCTCAGGTGAGCAGCACTGAGCATGTGCAGTAGTGCAAGAACTTCATAACATCCAGTTATTCCGTGTGTTAACCCCCCTATCCCCCCGTCACCCTGGATCATTTTAGAAGGAGATTCATAGAGTCATAGAGGGCTACAGCACAGAAAAAGGCCCTTCAGCCCATCGAGTCTGCACCAGTCAAACAAGTACCTAACTATTCTAATCCCATTTTCTAGCACTAGGCCCATAGCCTTGTATGCCATGGCATCACATGCACACATCCAAATATTTCTTAAATGTTATGAGGGTTTCTGCCTCTACCACCCTTTCAGGCAGTGAGTTCCAGATTCCCACCACCCTCTGGGTAAAAAAAATTCTTCCTCATATCCCCTCTAAACCTCCTGCCCCTTACCTTAAATCTATGCCCCCTGGTTATTGATCCCTCCCCCAAGGGGAAAAGTTCCTTCCTGTCTACCCTATCTATGCCCCTCATAATTTTATACACCTCAGTCATTCCCCCCTCAATCTCCTCTGCTCCAGGGAAAATAACCCCAGTCTATCCAATCTCTCCTCACAACGAAAACTCTCCAGCCCAGGCAACATCCTGGTAAATCTCCTCTGCACTCTCTCTAGTGCAATCACATCCTTCCTATAACGTGGATTCCAGAACTGCACGCAATACTCTAGCTATGGCCTAACCTGTGTTTTATACAGTTCCAGCATAACCTCCCTGCTCTTATATTCTATGCCTCGGCCAATAAAGGCAAGTATCCCATATGCCTTCTTAACCACCTTAACTATCTGTCTCACTACCTTAAGGGATCAGTGGACATGAACACCAAGGTCCCTCTGATCCTCAGCACACCCCTCGACCATCACCCTCTGCTTCCTGCCACTCAGCCAACTCTGGATCCAATTTGCCAAATTGCCTTGGATCCCATGGGCTCTTACCTTCATTATCAGTCTCCCATGTGGGACCTTATCAAAAGCCTTGCAGAAGTCCAAGTAGATTACATCAAATGCATTGTCCTCATCTACACATCTGGTCAGCTCTTTGAAACATTCAATCAAATTGGTCAGACATGACCTCCCCTTAACAAAACCATGCTGACTGTCCTTGATTAATCCCTGCCTGTCCAAGTGTAGATTAATTCTGTCCCTCAGAATTGCTTCCAATAGTTTCCCTACCAGTGAGGTTAGACTGACTGGCCCGTAATTCCCTGGTTTATCCCTTCCTCCCTTCTTGAATAACAGTACTACATTGGCTGTCCTCCAGTCCTCTGGCACCTCTCCTGTGGCCAGAGAGGTATTGAAAATGATTGTGTGTGTCCAGGTTACTGATCCAGTGTCCAGTGCTCATGGGTACGGCCAACAGCAGAGAAATGCTGCCCCACTCCTTCTCCACGTGGGATTGCACCACCTAATCCCACTCTCCCTCATGTCCCTGCTGGAGAAATGGAAGCACAACGCCCCTGAAGGGGACAGGGCTGAGGGGGTGGGGGGTGGGGACACTGCTGCTGAGGGCTATACAGGCCCTGGAAGTAAAAGCTGCACCCTAGATCCAGCTACCTGGTGGGATGTCCTGTCCCATGTTCCCAAAGAGCTGTGGGTTGAGAATCAGCCTGGTCAGTCCCCGTGAAGACCTGTGGCAGAATCTCACACCCCCTGAGCAGGCATCATCCTCAAATCGAGGGCTACAACCATACCGTACAGCAGGTGGTGTATAATGTGGGAGAACGTGAGGCTTTCTACTTCAGTAGAATGAATAGAAAAGCAAGATATTATTGAAATAGAGAGAGACTGCAGAATGCTGCGGTACAGAGGGATCTGGGTGTTCTTGTACATGAATCACAAGGGTTAGCGTTCAGGTACAGCAAGTAATTAAGGAAACAAATGGAATTTTGGCCTCTATTGCAAGAGGATGGAGCATAAGAATAGGGACATTGGTGAGACCACACCTAGAGGACCGTGTACAGTTTTAGGCATCTTACTTAAGGACAGATAGACTTGTGCTGGAGGCTGTTCAGGTGAAGGGGTTTGTCTTATGGGGAGAGGTTGAGTAGGTTGGGCCTGTACTCATTGGAGTTTAGAAGAATGAGAGGCGACCTTATTGAAACATATAAGATTCTGAGGGGCCCTGACACAGGGTGGACACTGAGAGATTGTTTCCCTGGGTCGGGGGGAGTCTACAACACGGGGGCACAGTCTCAGGATGAGGGGCCGATCATCTAGGACTGAGATGTGGAGAAAGGTCTTCACTCAGAGGGTTGTGAGTCTTTGGAATTCTCCACCCCAGGGGGTTGTGGAAGCTCCTTGGTTGAATATATTTAAGGCCGGGATGGACAGGGTTTCGGGCTCCCAGGCAGTAAATGGATATGGGGAGCGGGAGGGGAAGCGGAATTGAAACCCAAGATCAGCCATGATCGTACAGAATGGAGGAACGGGCTCGATGGGCAGAATGGTCTACACCTGCTCCTATTTCTTGCGTTCTTATCTCCTTTATTGACAGGTGCCAGTGTGACATCACTTCCTTTGTCCTTTCTTATTGGCTGGAACTATAGACTCGAGCCACATGGTTTCCTTTCTTTGCTTGCTATTGGCAAGAGCCAGAGTGGTAGTTTTAATTGTTATTGGAGAGCCCAGGTACTCGGGGCTAGGATTGGGAATGGGGATGGGTGTGTACCAAGGTCCAGTTCATGGTCAGTGTCACAGTTGATTGGTTAGGGTCAAGGTCAGCACATTAGGATCAGGTTGTTAAGTTAAGGCCATATGGTTATGTTGGTGATGGTATGGGGGAGAAGACCAGGAGAGATTGAGATCAGGGTCAGCGGCTGTGGGAAGGAGAGTTATTCGATAGCGTTAATTAGGTTTAGGTTGATATTAGGGTATTAGTGTTAGAGACACTGTGGCAGGGTTGGGAGTTGAGGTTGCAGACAGCAGTATTACAGTTGGAAGTAGTTAGAGTTTAGGGGTTAGCAATGGGTTTAGGATTATGGTATTATGGCATTAGGGTTAATGTATTAGGGCAAGGGACACTGCATTAAGATTAGGGTTAGAGTGTCATCACCCCACTACACACTGTCTCTATCAAACATTCCCAGGACAGGTACAGCACGGGGTTAGATACAGAGTAAAGCTCCCTCTACACTGTCCCCATCAAACACTCCCAGGACAGGTACAGCACAGGGTTAGATACAGAGTAAAGCTCCCTCTACACTGTCCCCATCAAACACTCCCAGGACAGGTACAGCACGGGATTAGATACAGAGTAAATCTCCCTCTACACTGTCCCCATCAAACACTCCCAGGACAGGTACAGCATGGGGTTAGATACAGAGTAAAGCTCCCTCTACACTGTCCCCATCAAACACTCCCAGGACAGGTACAGCACGGGGTTAGATACAGAGTAAATCTCCCTCTATACCATCCCCATCAAACACTCCCAGGACAGGTACCGCACGGGATTAGATACAGAGTAAAGCTCCCTCTACACTGTCCCCATCAAACACTCCCAGGACAGGTACAGCACGGGGTTAGATACAGAGTAAAGCTCCCTCTACACTGTCCCCATCAAACACTCTTTGTTATACTTACAATTTCTTTCATTGGCTGTTATGAGCATTTGATCCACCAGAGGGAGCCATTGGATTAAACATTAAATTATGCTCACAGGGCAAATGTGTCCCAGAGTAACAATCCTGTAAACATCACAGAGTAACAATCCCAGTATATGTCCCAGAGTAATAATCCTGTAAACATCACAGAATAGCAATCCCAGTATATGTCCCAGAGTAATAATCCTGTATACATCACAGAGTAACAATCCCAGTATATGTCCTGGAGTAACAATCCTGTAAACATCGCAGAGTAACAATCCCAGTGTATGTCCTGGAGTAACAATCCTGTAAACATCGCAGAGTAACAATCCCAGTGTATGTCCTGGAGTAACAATCCTGCTTACGCGCCCAAATAACAGTGACAGGATATGTCCCAGAGTATCAATCCCAGTATACGCCCCAGAGTAATAATCTGTGAAGATGTTCCAAGCAACAATCCTGTTTACATCCTAGAGTAAGAATCCCAGCTCATGTCTCAATGTAACAACACCTGGACACTTCCCAGTGTAAGATTCCCAGGACAGGATTTATTGCCATGATCTCAGCTCATGTCCCAATATAGCAATTACTAAATGTGTCCCAATGTAACAATCCTTCAAAATGCTCATCCCAGTGCAAACAACCACAGGGCACATCCCAGTCAGGTGCACTCCACATCAAAGCAGCATTTGACCGAGTGTGGCATCAAGGAGCCGTAGCCACACTGGAGTCAATGGGGATCAGGGGGTAAAGTCTCCACTGGCTGGAGTCATAAAGATGGTTGTGGATTTTGGAGGACAACCATCTTAGCTCCAGGGCAATGCTACAGCAGTGTCCTCAGCCCAACCAGCTCCAGGACATCACTGCAGGAGTTCCTCAGGGTAGTGTCCTCGGCCCAACCATCTTCAGCTGCTTCATCAATGATCTTCCTTCCATCATAAGGTCAGAAGTGGGGATGTTCACTGATGATTGCACAATGTTCAGCACGATTTATGACTCCTCAGATACCGAAGCAGTCCATGTCCAAATGCAGCAAGACCTGGACAATATCCAGGCTTGGGCTGACAAGTGGCAAGTAATATTTGTGCCACACAAGTGTCAGACAATGACCATCTCCAACAAGAGAGAATCTAACCATCACCCCTTGATGTTCAATGGCATTACCATCACTGAATCCCCCACTATCAACATCCTGGGGGTTACCATTGACCAGAAACTGAACTGGACTAGCCATATAAATACTGTGGCTACAAGGGCAGGTCAGAGGCTGGGAACCCTGTAACGAGTAACTCACCTCCTGACTCCCCAAAGCCTGTCCACCATCTACAAGACACAAGTCAGGAGTGTGATGGAATACTCCCCACTTGCCTGGATGAGTGCATCTCCCATAACCCTCAAGAAGCTTGACACCATCCAGGACAAAGCAGCCCACTTGATTGGCACCACATCCACAAACATTCACTCCCTCCACCACCAATGCACAGGAGCAGCAGTGTGTACCATCTACAAGATGCACTGCAGGAATGCACCAAGGCTCCTTAGAAAGCACCTGCCAAGCCCGTGGCCTCTACCACCTAGAAGGACAAGGGCAACAGATACATGGAAACACCACCATTTGTAAAGTTCCCTCTAAGTCACTCACCACCCTGACTTGGAAATATATCGGCCATTCCTTCAGTGTCGCTGGGTCAAAATCCTGGAACTCCCTCCCTAACAGCACTGTGGGTGTACCTACACCACATGGACTGCAGCGGTTCAAGAAGGCAGCTCACCACCACCTTCTCAAGGGAACTTAGGGATGTGCGATGATATGTGTATATTTTTTATTTATGTTATGTGTGGGTAAGGGAAGCTGTGTCTGTGTGTGTCCAGGGTTAATGAAAGGAGAAATTTTTGGAATCAGATTGTCTGTGGAGTAGGTGCATAGACTCATAGACGTTTACAGCACAGAAGGAGGCCATTCAGCCCATCATGTGCGCATCAGTCAACAAAGATCTGACTACACTAATCCCATTTTCCAGCTCTTTCCAGCCCATAGTCCTGGAGGCTATGACAATGCAAGTGAGCCTAAGGGATGAAAGAGTAAAGCTGTTATCTCCTAACATTTGTAATGAGGCCTTATGGTGACATTTAATTTACACATAAACAGAGTAAATTTGAAATCTACATTTGGGGTTAAGTGTTGAAATTAGTGTGTAGCTATTGCATTTCAAAAGAGGTTCATAGGTACCAAGGAACATTTGCATCTTGCAGGAGATTCATGGGTAAATGGGGGAGAGATTTTGATTGTCATTGATCCAAAATAGAGATAACATTGGAAGAAAAAAGCGTTGAGTATTTGGGAACCTAAGTTTGAAGGGATTTTTGAAGGAAATGGAGAATGAAGATAAAAGGGGAAAATTGGATTTATGAGAACAGATTTTTAGCCAGAGCGAGTTGCTGTGGGGATGTCTCACCGGCGGCCAGCTCTGTCGTTTTGGCTGTGAAAGGATTTTAATCAAAGGAAGCAACTCAGTCTGAAGGCCGGGAGAATACTTGTCCCGTGAAACAGTTGTTTGGAATCACGTTGTGGTTCTGGGAAGTCAAGGATTGTGTTCCTGTTTGCAATGAAAGAGAATTTTTTGATTTTGGTAAAATTTCCTGGATTTACAGTTAAGAATCTATAAGGGTTGTTGCCAAAAAGATAGTTCCATTGTGTCCCTTTGGTAAAACACTTGTGGAGGTTATTTGGTAGGGATCTGTTCTGTCTATCTTATATCTTGTGTGTTTGAATTTTGAGAAAAATTGCAAATGGATTTCTGAGTAAAGGGGGAGGGATGTAGTAATCTGATGTGTAATATACCTTTAAGACAAATGTTGCAATGTAGGATCACATGATCTTGATACCCAACAGCGTGGGCTACCTCTGTGGTCAGTAGTTTTGAGTTAGAGTGTGAAGAGTGAAGACTGAGTTTTGAGTTGTAAACACACACACGTGTAGCTGCTCAGTTCCTTTTGTCAATGAACAGACTGTGTTTCTTCTAAGAACAGTCTCCTGATCTTCTCTGCGGTACCAGCTCAGTCTCCCCGAAACACGTGTGTGACCCGGGTCCTTTAGCCCCCGACAATCCAGGGCACCGGATCCAACGCAAATATTGGGGAAAAAGTACAAAGGAAAGAACAGGACGGTGGGACAAATTAAACGGCCCTTTCGAGAGTCTGTACACACAGAGAGGGACTGAACTGCCTCCCTGTGCTGTAGGATTTTTTTTAAATAAAGGAAAGTTTGTTTGATACATACAAGCATCTAGACAAGACTTCACTGCGTTAAAGAGCAGACTGGAGGAGATAAATTGGCAACAAAAACTACGTTCTATATCCTGTCTTGGAGGAACCTGGGCGTCGGCTGATCTGCTGGTGGCATCTTTCGGTCCTGCACTTCCACAAAGGCCCCAGAATTTGCCTCCAAGGCTCTGGCTCACCTGGCAGGCAGGGTGGAGGGGCTGGGGCGGGGGGGGGCGGGGGGGGTCACACCCCTCCTGACAAGCTGTGCTTCCCTCAGGGCTTCTAGGCACACAGTTCCACTTCTCCAGCCTGTTGGTGCAGTCAGTCAGGAGCCGGTGTAAAGCTCGGGCGGAGACAAGCCCCTTTCTGTTCCTGGATGTGTTGGAAACGCCGGGCACTGCCATTTCTGATACTGCGCCAGGAATCCACAGGCCTGGACAAACCGGGAATGAGAGTTCAAATCCCTCCGAGGCCGCTTGTGAATTTGATCTCAGTTTTAAATCTGGAAAATTAAAGGCCGGTTTCAGTAAAAGTGACTCTAAAACTGTCAGATTGTCAGAAAAATCCAATTGGTTCATGATTGTCCTTTAGGGAAGTAAACCTGTCTTTCTTATCAGGTCTGGACATAAACCTGACTCCGATCCTACACTAGGCCTGACCCTTACTGACCTCTAAAGAGACCGAGCAGCCCAACTCAGCTGTATCAAACGGCCAAGAGAAATTCCGGACTGCAGTAATGTGAGGAGAGTGACCAATGATCACATTCTCTTATCTCAACAACAACATCGTCACTTTTACTGAGGCCAGCTTTTTATTTCCAGAGTTTTTGTAAAACAATTCAAATTCTCAAACCACAAGGTGTGACAGGACAGACTGTGCTTGTCCACAAGTCACTCTATAACCTTCCAGCTATATAATCTCCTCCCACAGCCCATATACACTGAGCCTTTTACAGCAGGATCTGGAGGATGGGTGATTATCCTGGTGTATATGGTGGCATATATGGAGTGATTATCTAGGTGTATATGGTGGTGTATATGGAGTGATTATCTAGGTGTATATGGTGGTGTATATGGAGTGATTATCTAGGTGTATATGGTGGTGTATATGGAGTGATTATCTAGGTGTATATGGTGGTGTATATGGAGTGATTATCTAGGTGTATATGGTGGTGTATATGGAGTGATTATCTAGGTGTATATGGTAGTGTAAATGGAGTGATTATCCTGGTGTATATGGGGTGATTATCCTGGTGTATATGGCGGTGTATATGGGGTGATTATCCTGGTGTATATGGTGGTGTATATGGGGTGATTATCCTGGTGTATGTGGCACTGTATATGGGGTGACTATCCTGGTGTATATGGCGGTGTATATGGGGTGATTATCTTGGTGTATATGGCTGTATATGGGGTGATTATCCTAGTGAATATGGCGGTGTATATGGGGTGATTATCCTGATGTATATGGCGGTGTACATGGGGTGATTATCCTGGTGTATATGGCGGTGTATATGGGGTGATTATCCTGGTGTATATGGCACTGTATATGGGGTGATTATCCTGGTGCATATGGCGGTGTATATGGGGTGATTATCCTGGTGTATATGGCGCTGTATATGGGGTGATTATCCTAGTGTATATGGCAGTGTATATGGGGTGATTATCCTGGTGTATATGGGGTGATTATCCTGGTGTATATGGTGGTGTGTATGGGGTGATAATCCTGGTGTATATGGGGTGATTATCCTGGTGTATATGGTGGCGTATATGGGGTGATTATCCTGGTGTATATGGGGTGATTATCCTGGTGTATATGGTGGTGTATATGGGGTGATTATCCTGGTGTATATGGCGGTGTATATGGGGTGATTATCCTGGTGTATATGGTGGTGTATATGGAGTGATTATCTAAGTGTATATGGCAGTGTAAATGGAGTGATTATCCTGGTGTATATGGCTGTGCAGTGTATATGGGGTGATTATCCTGGTGTATGTGGGGTGATTATCCTGGTCTATATGGCAATGTATATGGTGTGATTATCCTGGTGTATATGGCGGTGTATATGGGGTGATTATCCTGGTCTATATGGCGGTGTATATGGGGTGATTATCCTGGTGTATATGGGGTGATTATCCTGATGTATATGGCAGTGTATATGGGGTGATTATCCTGGTGTATATGGGGTGATTATCCTGGTGTATATGGGGTGATTATCCTGGTGTATATGGCAGTGTATATGGGGTGATTATCCTGGTGTATATGGGGTGATTATCCTGATGTATATGGCGGTGTATATGGGGTGATTATCCTAGTGTATATGAGGTGATTATCCTGGTGTGTATGGCGGTGTATATGGGGTGATTATCCTGGTGTATATGGGGTGATTATCTAGGTGTATATGGTGGTGTATATGGAGTGATTATCTAGGTGTATATGGTGGTGTATGTGGAGTGATTATCTAGGTGTATATGGTGGTGTATATGGAGTGATTATCTAGGTGTATATGGCAGTGTAAATGGAGTGATTATCCTGGTGTATATGGGGTGATTATCCTGGTGTATATGGGGTGATTATCCTGGTGTATATGGCGGTGTATATGGGGTGATTATCCTGTTGTATATGGTGGTGTATATGGGGTGATTATCCTGGTGTATATGGCACTGTATATGGGGTAATTATCCTGGTGTATATGGCGGTGTATATGGGGTGATTATCTTGGTGTATATGGCTGTATATGGGGTGATTATCCTGGTGTATATGGCGGTGTACATGGGGTGATTATCCTGGTGTATATGGCGCTGTATATGGGGTGATTATCCTGGTGTATATGGCGGTGTATATGGGGTGATTATCCTGGTGTATATGGCACTGTATATGGGGTGATTATCCTGGTGCATATGGCGGTGTATATGGGGTGATTATCCTGGTGTATATGGTGCTGTATATGGGGTGATTATCCTGGTGTATATGGCGGTGTATATGGGGTGATTATCCTGGTGTATATGGCACTGTATATGGGGTGATTATCCTGGTGCATATGGCGGTGTATATGGGGTGATTATCCTGGTGTATATGGCGCTGTATATGGGGTGATTATCCTAGTGTATATGGCAGTGTATATGGGGTGATTATCCTGGTGTATATGGTGGTGTGTATGGGGTGATAATCCTGGTGTATATGGGGTGATTATCCTGGTGTATATGGTGGCGTATATGGGGTGATTATCCTGGTGTATATGGGGTGATTAGCCTGGTGTATATGGCAGTGTATATGGGGTGATTATCCTGGTGTATATGGCGGTGTATATGGGGTGATTATCCTGGTGTATATGGTGGTGTATATGGAGTGATTATCTAGGTGCATATGGCAGTGTAAATGGAGTGATTATCCTGGTGTATATGGCTGTGCAGTGTATATGAGGTGATTATCCTGGTGTATGTGGGGTGATTATCCTGGTCTATATGGAGGTGTATATGGTGTGATTATCCTGGTGTATATGGCGGTGTATATGGGGTGATTATCCTGGTCTATATGGCGGTGTATATGGGGTGATTATCCTGGTGTATATGGGGTGATTATCCTGGTGTATATGGGGTGATTATCCTGGTGTATATGGCAGTGTATATGGGGTGATTATCTTGGTGTATATGGGGTGATTATCCTGATGTATATGGCGGTGTATATGGGGTGATTATCCTGGTGTATATGGGGTGATTATCCTGGTGTGTATGGCGGTGTATATGGGGTGATTATCCTGGTGTATATGGGGTGATTATCCTGGTGTGTATGGCGGTGTATATGGGGTGATTATCCTGGTGTATATGGCGGTGTATATGGGGTGATTATCTAGGTATATATGGGGTAATTATCCTGGTGTATATGGTGGTGTATATGGGGTTATTTTCCTGGTGTATATGGTGGTGTATATGGGGTGATTATCCTGGTGTATATGGCGGTGTATATGGGGTGATTATCTAGGTGTATATGGGGTGATTATCCTGGTGTATATGGCAGTGTATATGGGGTGATTATCCTGGTGTATATGGGGTGATTATCCTGGTGTGTATGGTGGTGTATATGGGGTGATTATCCTGGTGTATATGGGGTGATTATCCTGGTATATATGGCGGTGTATATGGGGTGATTATCCTGGTGTGTATGGGGTGATTATCCTGGTGTATATGGTAGTGTATATGGGGTGATTATCTAGGTGTATATGGGGTGATTATCCTGGTTTATATGGTGGCGTATATGGGGTGATTATCCTGCTGTATATGGGGTGATTAGCCTGGTGTATATGGTGGTGTATATGGGGTGATTATCCTGGTGTATATGGCGGTGTATATGGGGTGATTATCCTGGTGTATATGGTGGTGTATATGGAGTGATTATCTAGGTGTATATGGCAGTGTAAATGGAGTGATTATCCTGGTGTATATGGCTGTGCAGTGTATATGAGGTGATTATCCTGGTGTATGTGGGGTGATTATCCTGGTCTATATGGAGGTGTATATGGTGTGATTATCCTGGTGCATATGGCGGTGTATATGGGGTGATTATCCTGGTCTATATGGCGGTGTATATGGGGTGATTATCCTGGTGTATATGGGGTGATTATCCTGATGTATATGGCGGTGTATATGGGGTGATTATCCTGGTGTATATGGGGTGATTATCCTGGTGTATATGGGGTGATTATCCTGGTGTATATGGCAGTGTATATGGGGTGATTATCTTGGTGTATATGGGGTGATTATCCTGATGTATATGGCGGTGTATATGGGGTGATTATCCTGGTGTATATGGGGTGATTATCCTGGTGTGTATGGCGGTGTATATGGGGTGATTATCCTGATGTATATGGGGTGATTATCCTGGTGTGTATGGCGGTGTATATGGGGTGATTATCCTGGTGTATATGGCGGTGTATATGGGGTGATTATCTAGGTATATATGGGGTAATTATCCTGGTGTATATGGTGGTGTATATGGGGTTATTTTCCTGGTGTATATGGTGGTGTATATGGGGTGATTATCCTGGTGTATATGGCGGTGTATATGGGGTGATTATCTAGGTGTATATGGGGTGATTATCCTGGTGTATATGGCAGTGTATATGGGGTGATTATCCTGGTGTATATGGGGTGATTATCCTGGTGTGTATGGTGGTGTATATGTGGTGATTATCCTGGTGTATAAGGGGTGATTATCGTGGTGTGTATGGTGGTGTATATGGGGTGATTATCCTGGTGTATATGGGGTGATTATCCTGGTGTATATGGTGGTGTATATGGGGTGATTATCCTGATGTGTATGGTAGTGTATATGGGGTGATTATCTAGGTGTATATGGGGTGATTATCCTGGTGTATATGGCGGTGTATATGGGGTGATTATCCTGGTGTGTATGGGGTGATTATCCTGGTGTATATGGTAGTGTATATGGGGTGATTATCTAGGTGTATATGGGGTGATTATCCTGGTGTATATGGGGTGATTATCTAGGTGTATATGGGGTGATTATCCTGGTGTATATGGTGGTGTATATGGAGTGATTATCCTGGTGTATATGGTGGTGTATATGGGTGATTATCCTGGTGTGTATGGCAGTGTATATGGGGTGATTATCCTGGTGTATATGGTGGTGTATATGGGGTGATTATCCTGGTGTATATGGTGGTGTATTTGGGGTGATTATCCTGGTGTGTATGTTGGTGTATATGGGGTGATTATCCTGGTGTATATGGGGTGATTATCCTGGTGTATATGGGGTGATTATCCTGGTGTGTATGGTGGTGTATATGGGGTGATTATCCTGGTGTATATGGCGGTGTATATGGGGTGATTATCCTGGTGTATATGGTGGTGTATATGGGGTGATTATCCTGGTGTATATGGTGGTGTATATGGGGTGATTATCCTGATGTATATGGCGGTGTATATGGGGTGATTATCCTGGTGTACATGGCGGTGTATATGGGATGATTATCCTGGTGTATATGGTGGTGTATATGGGGTGATTATGCTGGTGTATATGGTGGTGTATATGGGGTGATTATCCTGGTGTATATGGCGGTGTATATGGGGTGATTATCCTGGTGTATATGGTGGTGTATATGGGGTGATTATCCTGGTGTATATGGTGGTGTATATGGGGTGATTATCCTGGTGTATATGCCTGTGCAGTGCTCAATAGCTCAGATCAGCAAACTTGCATATTTCCCTGGTTAGTGCTGTTGCTACCTGAGTAATATCAGGACTGCCACAACTGGCCTGAACACGTCAGACTTTGGGAGGGGAAATCAGGCAGTGTCCAAATCCTGGTGTCTCATCAAGGCGATCCTTGTTGGAAAGTGTGTGCATGGACCTAGTGAATGCCCTTCACAGTGGAATAGCCTGTCACATTGTTAGGTACCAAAACGGGTACAATGGCTTAGCAAGGAGTCAACTGGGATGATAAAAGTAAAATAATCTGCAGACTGTCCAGCACCCCCCCCTGCCACTGACACCCCATCTGTACTGAGCACCGCAGACAGAATGTATTGTAACACAAAAACAGAATTACCTGGAAAAACTCAGCAGGTCTGGCAGCATCGGCGGAGAAGAAAAGAGTTGACGTTTCGAGTCCTCATGACCCTTCGACAGAACTGAGTAAAAATAGGAGAGGGGTGAAATATAAACTGGTTTAAGGTGGGGGGGCGTGGGGGGAGAGAAGTGGAGGGGGGGTGTGGTTGTGTGGACAAACAAGCAGTGATAGAAGCAGATCATCAAAAGATGTCAGTGACAATGGTACAAAAGAACACATAGGTGTTAAAGTTAAAGTTGGTGATATTATCTAAACGAATGTGCTAATTAAGAATGGATGGTAGGGCACTCAAGGTACAGCTCTAGTGGGGGTGGAGGGAGCATAAAAGATTTAAAAATATTTAAAAATAATGGAAATAGGTGGGAAAAGAAAAATCTATATAATTTATTGGAAAAAAACAGAAGGAAGGGGGAAACAGAAAGGGGGTGGGGATGGGGGAGGGAGCTCACGACCTAAAGTTGTTGAATTCAATATTCAGACCGGAAGGCTGTAAGGTGCCTAGTCGGAAGATGAGGTGTTGTTCCTCCAGTTTGCGTTGGGCTTCACTGGAACAATGCAGTAAGCCAAGGACAGACATGTGGGCAAGAGAGCAGGGTGGAGTGTTAAAATGGCAAGCGACAGGGAGGTTTGGGTCATTCTTGCGGACAGACCGCAGGTGTTCTGCAAAGCGGTCGCCCAGTTTACGTTTGGTCTCTCCAATGTAGAGGAGACCACATTGGGAGCAACGAATGCAGTAGACTAAGTTGGGGGAAATGCAAGTGAAATGCTGCTTCACTTGAAAGGAATGTTTGGGCCCTTGGAAGGTGAGGAGAGAGGAAGTGAAGGGGCAGGTGTTACATCTTTTGCGTGGGCACGGGGTCGTGCGATAGGTGGGGGTTGAGGAGTAGGGGGTGATGGTGGGGTGGACCAGGGTGTCCCGGAATGTATTGTAACAACTGTCCAAGGCTCTGTCGACAGCACCTCCCAACAGGGACTGAGAGAGAGAAATCATCTGCCTGGTGCTCCTCCTCTTTACGGGCCCCTTATTCTTATTCCCCCACACCAACACCACCCCCCCCCCACCCCACCCACCCCCCTCCCCACACCCACACCCCTTCCCCCACCAAACCCTCGCCCTCACATTCTCCAGGTGCTCAGAATTGGGAGTCACAGTGGGGTTCAACTGTTTGATTTGGTTTTGTCAAAGCTTCTTGGATTTTGTACTCAATGTCTCTATTTATAAAGCCCATTGAAAGCTCAGCTTTCAGTATGGAACTGGTTATACCCACGGCTTTGCCTGAGAATTACACACAACTTGGTCATACATGTTATGCAACCAGCTCCGATTCTTTGAGCCTGGCCCTTTAGAATATACGGACAGCAACATCTAAAGGCTTGAACCTCACAAGCACCACAAACAACAATCTTATGTACAAATGTATTGAGTCAACAATTACATATTCTGTTGGTGCATGACTCCTGGGCCAGGATGTTCCACTTGTCGGGTGGGCCCGGGAGAGGCAGTGAGATTGACCCCCACCCGCGATTGGGTCCTGACCCCGATTTCACGCTGACCGGCCAATTAAGGCCCAACCAGCATGAAATGTGTCTCTGCGCTGACCGGGGAGTGCCATGCGGAGACAGGGACCGATGGAGACCCAGCAGCCAGTTTATAAACAGCCCGGCCAGCCACAGACAGGCTGCCAGGGAAAGACGTCTGTCTGCTGTTGTAGCGATGGGTTCGAGAGCAGCTACAGACATCAGGCGGGAGGGCTGGTCGTGTGGGCTCTCGGTCCCCTGTTTACCCATGAGTGCCTCGCTGTCCCCCTGGAGGAGGAGGCTGCCAGGAGGGACCCCCTTGTCCCCAGGGGTGGGAGGAGGGGGACACCGCACCCCACCCAGAGGGTATGGGAGGAGGTGAAAGCCTGGGTCAGCAGCCAGGATGTGGTGCACATGGGGACAGTGCCTCAGGGGTGTTAGAGTCTGACAGCTAATAGTCAGTGAGAGTGGAGCTGGGCAAGGGGCTGAGCCCTGGCTGCTTGGACTCAGTGCCTTGCAGCTTGAGGGCCACGGCTCAGATGAGCCCTGCCAGATGTTCCTCAGCTGGGATTGTCCAGGCTGCAATGGTGCTGCAGGTAGAGAGGGGTCTCATCAATGCTCCTGTGTCCTTTCAGGAGAAGAGGAGCCATAACCAATCAGAGAGGCCCCGTCCAGGCCGAGGCTCCGCCCACCCTGCTGATGCTCTCCCGGTTCGAGCAGGGCACCCTCCACGTGCCACCGGGTTTGGAGGGGCTGGGGTGTCAGACGAAGGTAAGAGCGCAGTGCACAGAGGTGAGAGTTTCGGATTGTGCAGCCGCTCTAGTGCAGTCTCTTCATTGCTGGGAACCTCAAACCTGGAGTCCCCATTGATCATTAAAAGATGATGGTGCCGTGATGCAGATCTCCATTGTCTCACCAGGGCGCCTGGTATGCACAGTGACAGTGAGATTACTTTAACTAATGACATGTCCTTCTTCTCCCTTTAAGGTTCACTAGCAGGGGTCCAATCTGCAGACCCCGAAGGGTGACCCCTGACCCAGGAGGACCACCGGGTGTCACTTTCACCTGCGTCACACCCGCTCTCTAAACCAGGCACCAGCGCAGATACCAGCACCTCGGTGGGCATTAGACCAGTGGCTGGTATCTCGGTGCACATTGGTGAGGGCGCTTCACACTCACTTGAGGTCCAGGCAGAGGCAGAGAGTGTCCAGGGCGCCAGCAGTGGGAGAGCTGCTGGAGACCAGGATGATGCTCAGTCGAAGGCTGATGATGAGCCTCTGGAATCGTCCATTAGGCAGCAGATCCTGGATGTCCAGTGGGATGTGTGGGAGGATCGGGCGGAGATCCATGGGGGTCTGTGTGCCATGGTCTCTGTTGTGGAGGAGTCCATGTGGAGCATGAGCACTGCATTGACCCTCATGGCTGAGCGCACTGTCTCCTCCATTGAGAGAATGGCGACTCTCATGGAGAGGCAGCTCCAGGGACAGAATCAGGGCTTCCTGGGGTTGCGCTCAGACCTGCAGCCCTCATACAGGCACTGATCTAAGGTGGTCAGTGTCAGTATGGGAGATGGATCAGGCACCCAGTATCCCAGCTAGGTGCCCGTCCAACAATGGTGAGGAGGGAGGTCCAGAGTGACCTCACGTTGGCGTACGAGCTGCCTGTCATCTCTGCGGGCTCCTCTCAGGGCGCTCTGGATGACAGCAGCAGCTCCTTTGCCCCTCTGCCAGTGACCGTCACATCTGATGAGGCTGCAATGACTGGGGAGATGCCAGCTGTGGCACTGGCCTCTGCCTCCCAGGCAGGATCAGGACAACTGCCAAGGTCATCCAGACCAACAGGACAGCAGAGTCAGCAGCTGCCTCCAATGCCAGTGCCAGCGAGGGGGGAGCACCTAGACCCAGCACTCACAAACGTAAGTTAAGAGGTACCATGAGCACAAGAGGGACTGGTCACGGGTGATTTTCTGTCCATCTATGTTTACTTGATCTATCCTGGTCTGGGATTGAAGACCAGAGAAGTTTATGTAAATAGGTTTGAAGTGTCACAAGGAGATAAATGTTGTTTTTGTCATCATGGCCTGAGTCTGCTTCACCGTTTTTTATTTAATGTGGTGCGGGGTACGCCAGTGTGTAATGCTGGACATAAGTGGCTGTGAACTTTATTGCACAGACACTGAGTGGACTTTGGGTGCAAATGAAAGGGTCATTTCAGACACTCAGGATGGAGACAGCAGCCCCGGCACCAGGTGGAAGCAGATCTTTGGTAGCCTAGCTGAAGGAGTGTTGTTTCAAGGTGTCCCTGGTGTCCCTGCCTCTCTGAAGGTTACTGAAGTCTGGCTCCACACTCTCAGTGTTGTCCTCACTGTGCTCCTCTTCTGACTCACTGCTGGATTCATCCTCTGTGGCCTGTGCAGCTGCCTCAAGAGCCTCTTCCTCCAGTGGGTGTCCCTCTTGTCACTGTCAGATAGTGGAGAGCACAGCATGTAACCACTATCAGTGACACCCTCTCTGGGGGGGGCATTGCAGTGCTCCCCCTGAATGGTCCAGGCATCAGAAACACATCATCAGAAGACTTATGGTTCTTTCTACCACCACCCTTGTGAAGGCCTGACTCCAAGTATACTGCTGCTCTGCCTCTGTTCTTGGGTGGTGGAGAGGCCTCATGAGGCACCTCTTCAACAGATAGCCCTTGTTACCCAGCAGCCATCCATCCAGCTGAGCTGGAGCACTGAAGAGCCTCGGCACCTGGGAGTGTCTCAGGATGTACACGTAATGGGAGCTGTCTGGGTACCTTGCACAGACTTGCAGAATCTGCATCCTGTGATCACACACTGTCTGATCGTTCATGGAGTGGAAGCCCTTCCTGTTGACGAAGGCACCGGGCTGACCCTTGGCGCCTTGATGGCCACATGTGTACAGTCTATAGCACCCAGGACACAGGGGGAACCCAGCAATCGTGGCAGAGCCTCTGGCTCGCTCTGTCTGGCTGACCTCCTCTGTACAGTAAAGAATAAAGGTCAGTACCCGCCTGAACAGAGCTCCTATCACCAGCTTGACACAACTGTGGACAGCTGATTGGGAGACTCCACACAGATCCCCCACTGAGCCCTGGAAAGAGCCAGAAGCATAGAGGTGACCTTCACAGCCACTGGTATGGGGTGTCCACCCACACAGTCGGAGCTGATGAGGTGTAACCTTCTTGGCATTGCACCTCAGACATATTGAGGTAGCTGCATCACTGCCTGTAAACCCTGGCAGTGGGATAGTGGAGTCTTCTGCGGCCCCCTCCACCTTGGACTTCCTGCTGGCCCTGCGCCCCTTGTGCCTGCGCCTGTCCTCCCACAGGTCACTCCCCAGGAAGCTGCATAGGGACACCTGTCCTCCCCTCCCTTGGGCCCATCTCTTCCTCCGCAGAGGAGGTACCTCCAGCAGAGACCACAATCCCCTTTACCAGGGTAAAGGAAGGCTGCGTGATAGCTGGAAGGGTCCACAAGGTCTGAATCCTCCAAGGGTCTCAGAGACACCAATAAGTCCTGAAATGAGGCCTGGAAATGTTGACAATGAAGCCCCAAACAGAGGTGAAGCTGCCAAGTACCAATAAACAACCAGCAGCAAACTATCTCCTAAACTCCTCACTACTCACGCCGGCAATGCTGCTGACCCTCTTTATCCCGCCCGTGGGTGAGGTTTGTGGGAATGTTGGCTGCCCACCTGCCTGTTTTGCCTGCGCAACGAGCTGATAATCTCCCAGGCAACGAGAACTCACAGTCACTTGGACTGTTAAGGGCCTCAAATGGCTGTTTCTTTGCTGGTGGGCACAGATCCGCCCCGACAGGCGCTCACCGGGTGAAATATCACCTGAGTGCACGATGATATCGGGACACTCGCCCAATGACATCGTGCGTTATTTTACTCATAATCAGATCCGGCACGCGTCCCATCCACGGGGCTGAACAATTCTGCCCCTGGTTTCACTTCCAAGTTTAAAAAGGGCAAAATCTTCCAGTAAATTAGCACCAACCAATTCACCTGCAGTAATGTGCTCTTTCTATCCACACAAGTGGGTTTTACCAGGAATAATTACACTTTGCACTGGGTGATAAACATTCTCTCATTTTAAATTGAAACTAAGCACACTAACAAATGCCCAGCGTGGAGCATATAACAGGAGAGCAAAGTACTGCAGGTGCTGGAAATCTTGAAATATAAACCGGAGATGCTGGAAATACTCAGCAGCCGAGGCAGCATGTGTGGGGAGAGAGAGAAACAGAGTCAACGTTTCAGGTCCACGGTCTGCACTGGTCCTGGTGAAGGGTCACTGAGCTCTGCTTCTCTCTGCACAGATACCGCCAAACGTGCTGAGCATTTCTAACATTTCCCCCTTTGACAGCTCTCCAAAAAGGAATCCAGCCCTCCATTCCCGTTCAGCAGGAGACCCAGCAGCAACGGCCTGGGATCTGGGCTTTGGCACAACGTCAAACAGGAATTTCAAAACAAAGCTGAAGGATTGAAGAAAACAACTTGCTAAGCAAAAAAAAAAATCAATACCAAGACATTAAATTGATCATTTTAAATAATGTGTGATTAGTAAAAATGATCATTAAAAAGTGCCAAACGGTAGAGCTAACTAATAAAACATTTTTGCTTTAGCAGCGGAGCTCGATTGAGACAGAATAGGCCCCAAGTCCTGTTCACCAGAGAAGGGGAGGGGAACCAGGGCCAAGCCAAGGAGTTGGGTTTAACTAACACCGACCTTGTGTTTGCTTCTGGTGGAGCACGCTCTGAGCCGGCCTTGGTGGAATTCATACCAAAGTGGGGGTTTCGAGCGGGTGGCCTGTCAGTCTGGGTTTTCCTGCTCTCCCAGCCCAGTGTATGGGATAGGATTTTGGGGAGGTAGGAGCAGGAGGGGGGGGTGGAGGGTGTGTGTGTGTGTGTGTGTGTGTGTATGTGTGTGTGAGTGCATGCATGTGCACGTGTGTGTGTGTGTGTGTGTGTGTGCACGTGTGTGTGAGTGCATGCATGTGCACGTGTGTGTGTGTGTGTGTGTGTGTATGTGTGTGTGATTGAGTATGTGTGTGTGTGTGTGTGTGTGATTGAGTATGTGTGTGTGTGTGTGTGTGTGTGTGTGTGTGATTGAGTATGTGTGTGTGTGTGTGTGATTGAGTATGTGTGTGTGTGTGTGTGTGTGTGACAGTCCAACTCACTCCCAGTCTCAGTTTCCTCTCTTTGTCTCTCACTCACTGTCACATTCACGCATTCTCACACTCACTCACTCATCATCATCATCGAGGGACTAAGCAGAGCTCAGAAAGGGAAGGGCCCGGGGCCACAGACATCATCTACTCAGGGGATGACTTGAGGGATGGGAAGGGCCTTGTGGGAGTAAACTAAACATTGAGGAACTCGGGGTTTCCCTTTGTTAATAACACTTATCTCTAAGAATTACATATTTCTTTAAAAATTGGAGGGACATTGAATTATTTGGACATTTTCCCAGGAATTGACCTGTGTTTTTTTTTTAATAAAGGTTACAAGTTCACTTTGGACTGTGGGCAAACTGCCTTTTCCAAGAATCACATGACTTCAGCTTAATGACCAGAAAGGCAACAAAGGAAATAAGAACTATTTATTTATTTGAATTTTAATTGCTGTAGAAAAATCCTACTGCTTTCAGAGATTATGGGGCCCTGGTGATTTTCTGGAAACACTCGACTGAGATGAGTTTCTATTTTGAACTTTTTTTGAACTCAGTTTGGAAATTAATCGAAGGGCAGAAGGTTGTCCAATTCGCTCTCTCCCTACCTTGCCTGAAATTTAATGCAGTTATCGGTATCCAGCTAAAAATCCTCATCTCAGTATAACTCATCTGCATTTGGATACCTGAAAAGCTGAGATGAGAGAGTGACCCTGAAGATATTGACCCCTCTCTGTTCTCCTCCACGCCGGAGCTCCTATGGAAAGAACTTCCAGGCAACTACTGCGGTCAGCGATCTGTCCTCACACGCAAGAACATCAGATCAACAGCATCAAAACCCTTCAAACTTTATCCTTTTTCATTAAGTTTTCCCTTGGCCAAACAGTGTTGTTTCCCTTAAATGCCAACCTCTGCAGAGACCCTATTTGTTTTGTCCTTTGTGTGTATGTGTGCGTGTGCCTGTGTTGAGATTTATAAGAGTATATAGTTACATTTCCTGATTATAAAATGTATGTTAATCAGTTTTTTGAAACTTGCTTTTAAAAAGAAGTTTTGTTTCATAATAAATCAATCATTCTGAGTTTATTGAAATAAGCCTTGTTAAAGTGTCTTTTATTCTGGGTCTAACAGTAGCAAAGGTAAACAATTGGCCATTCTGGTGAGTGAATGAAACATTTATACTCATCGACGTGTGGAGTAGTGGTGCTGTGGAAACTGCACACTCCTTACATCCCAGTTGTAACACCTTACTTGCACTCCAGCATCCTTCAACCAGGTCTGACAAAGAGTGAAGCAAGCAGCACCCGACAACACCCAAACAGAACAGTCCATGAGGTAAACAAGAAAGGAGGGACCAGGGAATCTGGTACATCCTATTTGGCCAATGATTGATGTTGTTCAGGATGACTACAATCATTGGCTGAGTAGCCTGTCAATCTGGTTCAGGCAGCAGTTTGGCTGCTTTGGATACTGACCAATCAGATGGATAGACAACTTAGCCAAGGAGCCTGCACCCCTCCACTGCTCACCCCCCCACCCCCCACCACCCAGAGCACATGCCCCGTGTTTTTCACCTTGTGCACCCCCTTGTCCCAAGCCCTGCCTCCCAAGCATGAAACCTCACCACCTAGAAGGTCAAGGACAGCAGATGCATTGAGACACCATCATCTCTAAGTCATAAACCATCTCAACTTAGACATTGACACCATTTACTTATCGTCACTGGGTCAAAATCCGGAAACAGAATATCATTGTCCAATATTACTCTTATAAAGAAGAGTCATATTGGACTCGAAATGTTAACTCTGTTCCTCTCTCCACAGATGCAGCCAGACCTGCTAAGTATTTCCAGCATTTTTTTTATTTCAGGTTTTTGGCAGTAATGTTACTTTTATTATATTGTTTCAGGAAACTGTCATGAAAACATTCTAAAAATTCATCTTTCAGACCACCTTTGCTAATTTGATTGGTCCTATCTATATGAAGATTAAAGTCCCCCACAATTGTTTCACTGCCTTTGTTACAAGCTCCAATAATCTCTTATTTAGTACTCAGTCCAATGGTATAACGACTGCCTGGGGGCCTCTACCCTGCTCCTACCAGTGTTTCCCAACCCCGGCAATGGCTATTTTCCACCCATATTGATTCTACTTCCTGAGTTTCTGAGCCAAGATCCTTTCTCATTAATGTCCTTATGTCATCCTTTATTATCAGAGCCACCCTTCCTCCTTTTTTATTTTGTATGTCTTTTTGAAAGGCTTTATACGCTGGAATATTTATTTCCCAACCTTGGTCACCTTGTAACCATGTCTCTGTAATAGCAACTAAATCGAAACCATAAATCTCTGTTTGTGCCATTAGTTCATCTACCTTATTGTAGATGCTTCGCACATTCAGATAAAGAGCCTTTCATTTTATTTTTTACCACTATTATTTGCTTTGACCTTATTCGCTGATGGGCTATTACCATTGAAATTTCTGTCCCTACTTGTCTAATTCCACTTGTCTTTACCCAGATTGTTCTACAATGTTCTATAGTCTCAACTTTTCTCTTTAGATTTCTAAGTCTCCCTTCACCTGAACCTCCCGTGCTCTTTTAGTTCAAATCCCCATCCATCACCATAGTTATACGATTCACCAGGTCAATTCTCCAGCCCTGTTCAACTACACTCTACATCCATGAGGTGCTGTGGGACATCAGCAGCAGAAGAGTTGTTTTCCACCACCACCTGTAACCTCATGGCCTGGTATATCCCTCATTTGTCCATTACCATAAGTCAGATGACTAATCCTGGTTCAGCGAGGAGTGTTGAAGACCATGTCAGGAGTAGCACCAAACATACCTGAAAATTCGGTGTTAAGCTGGTGAGGCTGCAATACAAAACAACATGGATGACAAACGGTGAAAGCAGTATGCTGTAGACAGAGCTAAGTTATTACACAACAAATGGATTAGGTCAAAACTCTGCATTCCTACCACATCCAGTTAGAAACAGTGATGAACAATTAAGTAACAAACAGGAGCGGGAATTCTCATGAATATCATTATCTTAATTGATGGCATACCTGAGCACAGGAGCACAAAAGACAAAACTGAAGTATTTGCAACTATCTTCAGCCAGAAGTACCAACTTGATGATACTTCTCAGCCTCCTCCTGAGGTCTTGACCATCTCAGATTCTAGTCTTCAGCCAATTAGATTCACTGCAAGTAATATCAGGAAACAGCATGAGGATATAACAAGGCTATGAGTAAGATACAGTGCAGAGAGATAGTAACTGGATGAGGTACTGTGTGTGTGTGTGTGTGTGTGTGTGAAAAGATGGTGTTAGGATCTAGATATAGTTCTACTAAGTTACATTTGTATATTTGGCTATTATGAATAAGGTATATGACTGAGTGTGTGTAAATATGACTGAGCCCTACACAGCCCCCTGGGGTAGAGAATTCCAAAGATTCACCACCACCTGAGTGAAGAAATTCATAATAAAAATAAAAATACCTGGAAAAACTCAGCAGGTCTGACAGCATCTGCGGAGAGGAACACAGTTAGCGTTTCGAGTCCGAATGACTCTTCAACAGATCTGAGGAAAAATAGAAAAGAGATGAAATATAAGCTGGTTTAAGGGGGGGACAGATAGAGCTGGATAGAGGGCCAGTGACAGGTGGAGATAACCAAAAGATGTCACAGACAAAAGGACAAAGAGGTGTTGAAGGTGGTGATATTATCTAAGGAATGTGCTAATTAAGGGTAGAAAGCAGGACGAGCAAGGTACAGATAGCCCTAGTGGGGGTGGGGTGGGGTGAAGGGAAGGGATCGAAATAGGCTAAAAGGTAGAGATAAAACAATGGATGGAAATACATTTAAAAATAATGGAAATAGGTGGGAAAAGAAAAATCTGTATAAATTATTGGGAAAAAGGGGGAGGGGAAATCGGAAAGGGGGTGGGGATGGAGGAGAGAGTTCATGATCTAAAATTGTTGAAATCAATATTCAGTCTGGAAGGCTGTAAAGTGCCTAGTCGGAAGAAATTCTCATCTTGGCCTGTCCCTTATTCTGATTCTGTATCCCCTGGTTCTAGACTCATCAGCCAGGGGAAACATTCTTTCTGCACCTACCCTGTCGAGCCCTGTAAGAATTTTGTATTCTTCAATGAGATCACCCCTCATTCTTCCAAACTCTAGAGTATACAAGCCTAGTCTTCTCAATCTTTCCTTACAGGACAATCCCACCATCCTAGGGATTAGACTGGTGAACCTTTGTTGCACTCCCTCTGTGGCTAGTATATCCTTCCTTAGGTAAGGAGACCAAAACTGTTCACAATACTCCAGGTGCGGTCTAACCAAGGCCCTGTACAACTGCAGCAAGACTTCTCCACTCCTGGACTCAAATCCTCTTGCAATAAAGGCCAACACACTATTTGCCTTTCTAATTGCTCGCTGCACTCTCAGGTTAGCATCAGTAACTTAGGAACAAAGACACCCAGGTCCCTTTGGACATCAAGACTTCCCAGTGTCTCCCCATTTAAGAAATACTTTGCATTTCTGTTTTTCCCTACCAAAATGGATAACTTCACATTTTTCCACATTATACATGGCGCATCTGCCATGTTCTTGTCCACTCATTTAGTCTGTCTGAACCTCACTGGATCCTCTTTGCGTTCTTTTGTCATCAGACATCAGGTTCCTTCTTGCCGCTACCCCCATCGTCTTGGAGGCTGGGAAGTGTTGCTGTCCAAAGGAACCTGGGTGTCCTTGTCCATGAGTCACTGAAAGCTAACATGCAGGTACAACAAATAACTCGGAAGGTAAATGGTGTGTTGCTTTTCATCACAAGGGGATTTGAGAACAGGAGTAAGGAAGTCTCGCTGCAGTTGTATAGAGCCTTGGTGAGACCTCATCTGGGGTATTGTGCAGTTTTGGTCTCCTAAACTAAGGAAGGCGATCTTCTCTACAGAAGATACAAAAACATTCCAGTAATAGCTGTAAATCAGGAGGTGGAAGGGAACTTGGTGAAATTACAGTCAATAGGGAAGCAGTCCTGAGCAACTGATGGAGCTGGAGGCTGACAAATCTCTGGATCCTTTTTTTTATTCGTTCATGGGATATGGGTGTTGCTGGCTGGGTCAGCATTTATTGCCCATCCATAATTGCCCTTGTTTAGAGGGGATTTAAGAGTCAACCACATTGCTGTGGGTCTGGAGTCACATGTAGGCCAGACCAGGTAAGTTCAGCAGATTTCCTTCCCTAAAGGACATTAGTGAACCAGATGGGTTTTTACGATAATCAGCAATGATTTCATGGTCCTCATCAGACTTTTAATCACAGATTTTTATTGAATCCAAGTTTCACCATCTGCTGTGGTGGGATTACGAACCTAGGTCCCTCGAGACCCCATTACCCTGGGTCTCTGAATTACCCAGTCCAGTGACAATACCACCATGCCACCACCTCCCCTGGTGGACTTCATCCTAGGGTCTTAAAAGAGGTGGCTAATGAGGTAGGAGGTGCGTTGGTGTTAATTTTCCAAATTCTCCAGATTCTGGAAAGGTTCCATCAGACTGGAAATGGGAAACTATAGAGCAGTTAGCTTGACATCTGTCATGGGAAAGGTGTTAGAATCAATCATTATGGAGGTTATAGCTGGGCATTTAGAGAAACTCAAGGTAATCAGGAAGAGTCACCATGGTTTTGGGAAAGGGACAACGTGTTTAACCAATTTACTGCAGTGCTTTGAAGGAGTAACATGAGCAGTGGATGAAGGGGAGCCTGTAGACGTACTGTACTTAGATTTCCAGAAGGCATTTGATAAGGTGCCACATCAAAGATTATTATGGAAAATAAAAACTCATGGTGCAGGGGGTAACATGTTAGTGTGGATAGGAGATTGGCTGGCTGGCAGGAAACAGAGAGTGTGCATTAATGAGTCTTTTTCTGATTGGCAGGATGTGACAAGCGGGGTCCTGCAGGGGGTCTGTGCTGGGACCTCAACTTTTTACAAATTACATCAATGATTTAGATGAGGGAGGTGAAGACATGGTAGCTAAATTTGCAGACGCAAAGATAGGTAGGAAAGTATGTTGTGAAGAGGACGTGAGGAGGTTACAGACAGATTATAGGTAGGTTGAGTGAGTGGGCAAAGATCTGGCAGATGGCGTTTAATGTGGGGAAATGTGAAGTTGTTCACTTTGGCAGGAAGAATAAAAAAGCAGAGTATTACTTAAAGGGAGAACGGCTGCATAATTCTGAGGTGCAGAGGGATCCAGGTGTTCTAGTGCATGAGTTACAAAAAGTTAGTATGTAGCTACAGTGAGTAATTAAAGAGGCAAAATGGAATTTTATCCTTTATTATGAGAGGAATTGAACATAAAAGTAAGGATGTTATGCTTCAGTTATACAGGGCATTGGTGAGACCGCACCTCGAATACTGTGTGCAGTTTTGGTCTCCTTATTTAAGGAAGGTTGTAAATGTGTTGGAGGCGGTTCACAGGAGGTTTACTAGATTGATACCTGGAATGAGCAGGTCGTCTTATGAGGAAAGGTTGGACAGACTGAGCTTGATCCATTGGAGTTTAGAAGAGTGAGGGGTGATTTGATTGAAGTATACAAGATCCCGAACGGCCTTGACAAGGTGAACGTGGAAAGGATGTTTCCTCTTGTGGGTGAGTCCAGAACTAGGGGGCACTGTTTGAAAATTAGGGGTCACCCTTTTAGGACAGAGGTGATGTTATGAAGAGATATTAATGTATATAATGCTATTGGAAATTAATTTTAAATTGGAGTTGTAGTAGGGTCTGCGTCTGTGTGTGGCTTAATTGGATTAAAGCCAACTAGTCTGGGTGCTTTGATGTGTAGTAGTTTGAGATGTTAATTAAATAAATGTAAGGGTAGAAGGTAAAGAGAACATTTGCATTTGTTGAATAAACCATTCAATAGAATGGGTAAAATCTTGCACCTAGCTAGGAGACACCAAGCAATGTGTTTATATTCCTAATAAAATTGGTGCAATGAAAAGGGTTTTATTGTTGCAAGTGGTGGAGTTCAAAGACCTAGTGATACAATGAGAACTTACATTCAAAGGTATAGCCTGATGGCTAACAAGTAAAGCCCTCAGAGCATGATGGGAAGGTGGCCATTCCAGAGGACAAACCAAGGATTGTGGAAAAGGCTGAGGTTGCAGTTTGAGGAACTAATCTGCTGAGCTGACTCCTCATGCTAATGGTTACTCAACACAGGTAAAGCACAGTCACAATTAACCAGACTAAGGTCAAGGACCTTGGAGAGGCCCGAGGTATTGGATAATGACCTAAAACAAATCCGTGACAGAGCATGCCCTGCATCAGGTAACAAGTGGAAGGCTAAGATACAAACTGAGGACAGGCTCATCCATAAGGACAGAAGGAACGTTATCCCAGCCCAAGATCGCAATCAAGTAACATACCGAGGTCATGATACCCAGGGGATAGAGACCACCACCGAGTGAATTAAAAGCTTGTGTTGGTGGCCCAGCATGGACAGGGATGTGAAACACTCTGTGGAAAATTGGTTGGTGTGTACCCAAAAGAACCCAGGCCACTATGTTAACGAGGGAGAACTTAGACACACCGGACCAGTAAATGGACCCTGGACAAACCTACAAGCCCTCTGCCACCCTGCAAAGCGGGATATAAATACATCCTGGTAGTCATTGTCACTAGAACCAACACGACTAAGTTAACGGCCAACACATTAGCGCAGCAAGTATTTACCAGGTGGGGACTCCCACGCAGCATCAAGTCCGACCAGGATACCCGTTTTACT
Source organism: Isurus oxyrinchus (assembly GCA_026770705.1). NCBI lineage: Eukaryota > Metazoa > Chordata > Chondrichthyes > Lamniformes > Lamnidae > Isurus > Isurus oxyrinchus. The sequence goes on along the minus strand of JANJGN010000007.1, from coordinate 179,984,440 downwards.
GCCCAGTTCATGCAAATTGTTATGGTTCTACTGGGAATAAATCAGAGATTCTGCATAGCCCACCGACCACAATCTGGTGGCATGGCAGAAAGAATGAACAGAATCTTGAAAGGCAAGATCCAGAAAACCTTCCAACAAAACAATTCCAGATGGAATGAGGACCTGCCCTTTGTCCTGATGCTGGTACTAACACTGCAGCAAGTTCAACGGGATTCACTCCTCCTGTCCCGATGACAGGACCTCCCACGAGAGGAACTGAAGCCCTCCTGGGACTTGACCTTTCAGAACCTGAACTAAGAGCTCTGAGTCACGAGAAGGCCGTGCAGCAGACATTAGATAAATTATTAGATATTAGATAATGTCCAGGCTGCGCAAACAGCTGCCGCAGTCAAGGTGGGACAGAGGAAGAATAGTGAGGCATATTCGACAGCAAGGTAAAGCCTGTGGAATATGATATAGGACAGAGAGTTATGCTTCAGGTTATCAGCCAGGTACGTTTTTGTCCCTGAAGTATGTTGGACCCCCACTCTGTAGTAGATAAAACAAGCCCATCACTATCAAAGGTTTTGCTGGACACTGGCACAATGGGATGGTATCATGTGAAGCAATTGAAGCTATGTGGCAAGCAAAGCAATCATCAGCATCACGTTCTGATGGACGTATGTGAGGGACCACCCCCGGCTCCTGCCCCTCCCACACCACCACCGAGGCCACACTGGGGGGCAGGCTGCCCGGAACGTTCCGGCACCGGGACCCCAACAACAGTCACCACCTCCGTCACCCTTGAACCTGGGTCAAAGGAGAAGAAGATAGAGACAGATACTGACCTCCCCAACCTGGACTCACTTGCGAGGCAAGAGGCGCCTGAGTTGCCTAAATGAGGAGATTGACCTTGGCCAAATTGATTGGATATAGATAAGCTGTTACTAATCAGAATATGAGAACTGTAAATAAGAGCAGATGTTACCTTGATTATTTTTCAAATTGAATAATCGAAGTCAACACCCACTATGATCCAGAAAGGAGTGCTGTGTCTTCTAGTAATTTTGGGAACGATTCTCAAAACAAGAGCAACAGGACAGAAAGAAAGTGGACTGCAGATTGTATCCGCCACAAAGGACCCTAAACCAGGTTTCACTTTGACATACAGTTACAAGTGTGAAAAACAAGGGAATGGGTGTTAAGTGTGTAACGGTACGACAGTAAACTTGAAGCCAACACCATGTGGGCCGTGTAAAACGGCTAAAGGGACCCAGTATGGTGGGATGCAGATTAAAGCAGCAAGTAAAGGGTCAAGTAGAGGGAGGATATATCTTGAGATGCATGGACAAGGTTGTAAGATGGGCTATTAGATACAGTCTAACAACACCCACACCCACCCCCCCGCCCCCTTCCCCCCCCCCCCCACCACCCCCCCCCCCCCCCCCCACCTCCCACCGACAACGACGACTACCACAGTACCAACTACGACAACAGTCTTGACCACAACCCCCCTAAACCCATTGTCATGCCCGGATCTTATTCCAGGACCTGACAGTGGAGTTGTGTTAGGAACAACAGAGTAGAGGTTGTATGATAATGTACATCATGAATTAATACCAGTGGTGTTAAATATTAGTGCCCGACTGGTGTCCGGATGCTGAAAGGAAACTGTTTCTGTCATTGACTAAAATACCACTGGGCCAAGAAATTGGACATGAATTTGACAGGCCAAGGGGATATAGCAGAAAAAGATGAGGCCTAATAGAAACCAGCCTGTCAGCCTATGGTGCGGAGATGTCAACTGTAAACACCCTCGACTAAATTGAGAATGTTGACTAGGCAAGTGAAAGTGGCATTGGAAAAGTTAAATGAAAATCAGAGGATAAGTCCACAGGCTGGACAGGAAGAAACATTGGCGAGTGAAGAAATACCTAGAGCACCAAAAGGACATGCTAAGACGATAAACCAATTAATAACAGGACAGGCAAACATCAGCGGTAGGGAACAAAACAGAACTCTTTGTAGTATCTACAGAAATTTGATGATAGAACAGAGAAACTTTGGAAGAAGTTAATAAAGGAGATGTCTCATCTTGGAAAAGTGATGAGCAATTACAGAATTTAACTAACAGAGAATCTAATCCTAACCTGACGACTTGTGAGTTAAGAAAACTAACCAAAGTGTGGTTTGATGAAGATTGCAAGGCAAGTACAGGAAGTGCAATAGGAATGGTGCTGGGAATTCCTATAGTGTCGAAAAATACGATGGGGAAGCGAGTCTTCACAGTGGACAATATAGGAGTCATCATGGATGGGGTATGGATAGGACAAGGAGCAACACAAGCCAATGCAATAGAAATTATTGGAACTACAGTGCGATCAGAGTTATTCAGGTGTGAGGGAACAGACAAAACAATCATCTGTCCTTACCCGATATATCTGAATGAGCGAGCCCTGTTGGATTTAAAGCAAAGGGAAAGTTAAATTGCACTTTGGAAGCAAGAAGAACAATAGGTAGTGCCACCCGGAGAGGACACTTGGGCAGATACTGTGTGACCACCAAAGAAACAATATTTCAGTTCTGTTGAAGGGTCATGAGGACTCGAAACGTCAACTCTTTTCTTCTCCGCCGAAGCTGCCAGACCTGCTGAGTTTTTCCAGGTAATTCTGTTTTTGTTTTGTAAACAATATTTCGGTATGGACACATAAGATGCCCAATTAATGGGGCCTCCTTCTGTTTGCAACCGGAAGTCCCAACTAGGATAAAGAGGATAAAGTTAGACATTCATAAAAAACAAGACATTAATGTGAATGTAACGGAAGAAATTAAAAATTATAAGGAAAACTATTTGGCAGAAATCAAGTTATTGCCCAAACATTTGACGAGAGTAAAGGCGGAGTTAACTAAAACCTTTGTGACCTACCTAGAAATTGAACAAAATACCACAGGAATAGTTAAGGATATTAGCAATATTAAGGAGAGTAATTGGTGGGATGATATTTGGGATTGGGGGACAAATGTACAGATACATTCCTGGATTAGAATTGCTTCTCAGGCTGTAATTGTTAATATGATCCTGATTTTGATTTACCAGATGTACACTTTAATTATGTTTAAGCGCTGGGAAGCGGACATAGGAAGAGTAATGGATATGGAACTGTATGTACAAAAACATGAATGAATGATTGACCAAGTTGATAGTAAGATAACAGATAAACTACTGAGCGATGCATGAACAAAATGAGAGATGGTTAATAAAGGGACTCTTGGGACTGATTGTATACATTGTGGGCTAATGGTATCTGAATCTAATATAATAATAAGAATTGTAACGCAGAGTGGGCTTGGATGACTGCTTGTGTGAGGTGGAGTATGGTCACGGTTTCTTTGATGATCCAGTTTGCTAATGCTCAGTGGATCAAAGGGGGAATTATAGCTGGATGGTAAAGCGCTCAGAGCATGATGGGAAGGTGGCCATTCTAGAAGACGAGCCAAGGATTGTAGAAAAGACTGAGATTGCAGTTTGAGGAGCTAATCTGCTGAGCAGACTCCTCATGCTAATGGTTGCTCAACACAAAACCTCTGGAGGTAAAGGTTGCTAAGTTAAGCCCAGATAAAGGGAACAACAATGGAACAAGTGCATCCTGTTTGTAATGACCTCAGGATCATGGGGTGTTGGATGATCTAACCTTCTCGAACATTCTGGATCCAGAAGAAAACGTATAAAAATAGGTGGGTTTGAAGCCTCAGCAGTGACAATCTGGGAACAGCCATCACGAAGGAGAGACCCTGAGTTCGGTACTCAGAGAAGATTATGACCCATCAGGGGGAGCCTGGCCGGTTCACCTCGGACGGGTAGTATCTAACTCCAAACTGTCAGTCTTGTGATTTACTGTAAGCAGGGATTAATAAGAATAATCAATTAAATGTGTATGCTTAAAAGCTTGCACGTTTTAAGTCACCTGAGTATTAAAAAAAAGGTCAAATTGTTGAAGATTTTTGTGAGAATCTACCTTTGTCCATTAGGTCAGGTTGACACCCTGAAAGAAGGAAAGGGTCAACACTCCCATTCCAGGTATTAATTTAGCAATTAGTTTAGGGGAGACAGAGGTGTAGTGGTATCATCACCATCCTAATAATCCAGAGGCCCAGGCTAATGCTCTGGGGGCATGGGTTCAAATCCTGCCACAGTAGCTGGTGGAACTCAAATCCAATTAATAGAACCTGGAATTGAAAGCTAGTCTCAGTAATGGTGACCATGAAACTATCATTGATTGTGGCAAAAACCTATCTGGTTCACGATTGTCCTTTAGAAAAGGAAATCTGACATCCTTACCTGGTCTGGCCTACATGTGACTCCAGACCCACAGCCATGTGATTGAGTCCAGCAAGCCACTCAGTTCAAGGGCAACAAATGCTGGCCTTGCCAATGATGCCCACATCCTATGAAGGAATAAATTTAAAAAAGACCTTCACTGAACTGCCTCCAATGCAGTTACACCTCTCTTAAATAAAGAGACCAACACTGTACACGGTGCCCCTGATGTGGTCTCACCAACGCCCTGTATAACTGAAGCAGAACCTCCCTACTCTTGTATTCAATTCCCCTCACAATAAACAATAACATTCTATTAGCTTTGCTAATTTCATGCTGCATTTGCATACTAGTCTTTTGCGATTCATGTAATAGGACGCCCAGATCCCTCTGTACCTCAGAGTTCTGCAGTCTCTTATCTTTTACATAATATTCTTCTTTCTTATGTTTCCTGCCAAAATGGACAATTTCACATGTTCCCACATTACACTCCATTTGCCAGGTCTTCATCCACTCCCTTAACCTGTCTATAATCCCTTTGCAGCCTCCTTGTGTCCTCTTCACAACTTTACTTTACTTTACTACCTATCTTTGTGTCATCCGCCAATTTAGCAACTATACCTCCAGCCTCTTCAGCCAAGTCATGGATAGAAACTGTAAAGAGTTGAGGCTCCAACACTGATCCCTGTGGCACACCCCTCGTCACATCCTGTCAGCCAGAGAAAAACACACTGTCTCCTGTTAACTGACCAATCTTCTTTCCATGGCCAGCTCCTCATACTCTCCATGCAGAACCCCTTTCCTAATCTTACCTATGCCATTGGTACCTACATAACCACAAACACTGGATCCTCCCACTCTTACTGCAAGTTCCTCTTCAGCCCTGAGAAGATGTCCTGAACTGTGGCATCGGGCAGGCAACACAGCCCTGAGACTCACGCTCTCAACTGCAGAGAACGGTATCGATCCCCCTGACTATACTGTCTCCTATTCCTCTTCACTCCCACCACTTGAGGGGTATCCTTCACCATTGTGGCATGGCCAATCTGCTCATCCACCTGCTGTCCCTCTCCTCATCCACACAGGTAGCAAGCACCTCATACCTGTTGGACAAAGTCAGGGGCTAAGGCTCCTCCATCTCTACATGCTGGTTACCCTTACCTGCCTGATTCACAGTCACAGCCTCCTGTCCCTGACCACTGATGACCACTGACCAACTTTAAGGTTCTGCCTAACCTTAGGGGAGGTACTACCCCTTGGAACAAAGTATCCTTAACTCTCCCCCTCCTTCAAGCCCCACAACATCCACAACTCAGACTCTGGCTCAGGCATTTACTGCAGATATGGTTGCCTGGCATTGCAGAGCGTTCCACAGATTCCAACATGCTGCAGTCACGCGAAACCACCAGCCCTGCCATTTCTGCCCAGTCTTATTTATTTAATAAGTCAATTAGAAGAACTTTACACAGCTAAAGTAATTGTAAGTTGCATTCACCTACCTTGGAGACAAAGGAAAACAACTCACCAATTATGGGAAGCTGGAAAAAATAGAAAAAGGAGCAGCTCTTTCCCCCTCTGCACCGAATTCCCACCTGAACCAAATTCCCAACCAAAAACACTATTGACATCTCACTTAATACAACATTGTGTCCTTGTGTCTGTTTCTAAATGGGAATCAGGTACAGTGTGTGTGAGAGGGTGGGGAGCTGGATGGGGTACAGTGTGTGTGTGAGAGGGTGGGGAGTTGGATGGGGTACAGTGGGTGTGTGTGAGGGTGGGGAGTTGGATCGGGTACAGTGTGTGTGAGAGGGTGGGGAGTTGGATGGGGTACAGTGTGTGTGTGTGAGAAAATGGGGGGTTGGATGGGGTACAGTGTGTGTGTGACTGGGTGGGGAGTAGGATGGTGTACAGTGTGTGCGCGGAAGGCTAGGGTCTTGGATGGGGTACAGAATGTGTGGGGGAAGGTGGGGAGTTGGATGGGGTACAATGTGTGTGAGAGGGTGGGGAGTTGGTTGGGGTACAGTGTGTGTTTCTGAGGGTGGGTTGTTGGATCGGGTACAGTGCTTCTGAGAGGGTGGAGAGTTGGATAGGGTGCAGCGTGAGTGTGAGAGGGTGGGGAGTTGGTTGGGGTACAGTATGTGTGAGAGAGGGTGGGGAGTTGGATGGGGTAAAGTGGGTGCGTGAGAGTGGGGTGTTGGATGGGTTACAGTGTGTGTGAGAGGGTGGGAGTTGGATGGGGTACAGAGAGTGTGTGAGTGGGTGGGGAGTTGGATGGGGTACAGTGTGTGTGAGTGGGTGGGGAGTTGGATGGGGTACAGTGTGTGTGAGAGGGTGGGGAGTTGGATGGGGTACAGAGAGTGTGTGAGTGAGTGGGGAGTTGGATGGGGTACAGTGTGTGTGAGTGGGTGGGGAGTTGGAGGGGTACAGTGTGTATGAGAGGGTGGGAAGTTGGAAGGGTACAGTATGTGAGAGAGGGTGGGAGTTGGAGGGGTACAGTATGTGTGAGAGGATGGGGAGCTGGATGGGGTACAGTGTGTGTGAGAGGGTGGGGAGTTGGATGGGGTACAGTGTGTGTGAGAGGGTGGGGAGTTGGAGGGGTACAGTGTGTGAGTGGGTGGGGAGTTGGATGGGGTACAGTGTGTGTGAGTGGGTGGGGAGTTGGATGGGGTACAGTTTGTGTGAGTGGGTGGGGGGTTGGAGGGGTACAGTGTGTATGAGAGGGTGGGGGGTTGGAGGGGTACAGTGTGTGTGAGAGGGTGGGGAGTTGGAGGGGTACAGTATGTGTGAGAGGGTGGGGAGTTGGATGGGGTACAGTATGTGTGAGAGGGTGGGGAGTTGGATGGGGTACAGTGTGTGTGAGGGTGTGGAGTTGGATGGGGTACAGTGTGTGTGAGAGGGTGGGGAGTTGGATGGGGTACAGTATGTGTGAGGTTGGGGAGTTTGGGGAGTTGGATGGGGTACAGACTGTGTGTGAGAGCATGGGGAGTTGGAAGGGGATAAGTGTGTGTGCAAGAGGGTGGGGAGTTGGATGGGGATAAGTCTGTGTGTGAGAGTTGGAGGGGTACAGTGTGTGTGTGTGAGAGGGTGGGGAGTTGGATGGGGTACAGTGTGTGTGTGTGAGAGGGTGGGGAGTTCGATGGGGTACAGTGTGTGTGTGAGAGGGTGGGGAGTTGAATGGGGTACAGTGCGTGTGTGAGATAATGGGGAGTTGGATGGGGTACAGTGTGTGTGTGAGATAGTGGGGAGTTGGATGGGGTACAGTGTGTGTGAGAGGGTGGGGAGTTCGATGGGGTACAGTGTGTGTGAGAGAGGGTGGTGAGTTGGATTGGGTACAGTGTGTGCTTGTGTGGGTGGGGAGTTGGATGGGGTACAGTGTGTGTGAGGGGGTGTGGAGTTGGATGGGGTACAGTATGTGTGAGAGGGTGGGGATATGGTTGTGGTACAGTGTGTGTGTGAGAGAGAGGGGAGTTGGAAGGGGTACAGTGTGTGTCCGAGTGGGTGGGGAGTTAGATGGGGTACAGATAGTGTGAGGGGTGGGGAGTTAGATGGGGTACAGTGTGTGTGAGAGGGTGGGGAGTTGGATGGGGTACAGTGTGTGTGTGAGAAGGTGGGGGGTTGGATGGGGTACAGTGTGTGTGCGAGAGGGTACTGAGTTGGATGGGGTACAGTGTGTGTCAGAGTGTGGGGATTTGGATGCGGTACAGTGTGTGTGTGAGAGGGAGGGGAGTTGGATGGGGTACAGTGTGTGTGTGAGGTTGGAGAGTTGGATGGGGTACAGTGTGTGTGAGAGGGTGGGGAGTTGGATGGGGTACAGTGTGTGTGTGAGGGTGGGGAGTTGGATGGGTTACAGTGTATGTTTGAGAGAGTTTGGGGAGTTGAATGGGGTACAGTGTGTGTGTGACATGGGAAAGGAGTTGGATGTGGTAAAGTGTGTGTGAAAGGGTGGGAAGTTGGATTAGGTACAGTGTGTGTGATGTCGTGGGGAGTCGCCTGGGGTACAGTTTGTGTGAGAGGGTGGGGTGTTGGATGGGTTACAGTGAATGTGAGAGGGTGGGGAGTTGGATGGTGTACAGTGTGTGTGTGTGAGGGTGGGGAGTTGGATGGGGGACAGTGTGTGTGTGAGAGGGTGGGGAGTTGGATGGGGTACTGTGTGTGTGTGAGAGGGTGGGGAGTCGCCTGGGGTACAATGTATGAAAGGGTGCGGTGTTGAATGTGGTACAGTGTGTGTGTGAGGGTGGGTAGTTGAATGGGGTGTTTGTGTGAGATAGTGAGGAGTTGGATGGGGTATAGGGCGTGTGAGAGGGTGGGATGTTGGATGGTGTACAGTGTGTGTGTGAGTGGGTGGCGAGTTGAAAGGGGTTCAGATTGTGTGAGGGGGTGTGTAGTTGGATGGGTTACAGTGTGTGTGAGAGGGTGGGGAGTTGGATGGGGTACAGTGTGTGTGTGAGAGGGTGGGGTTTTGGATGGGGTACAGTGTTTGTGTGTGAGAGGGAGGAGGGTTGGATGTGGTACAGTGTGTGTGAGAGGGTGGGGAGTTGGATGGGGTACAGTGTGTGTGAGAGGGTGGGGAGTTGGATGGGGTACAGTGTGTGTGAGAGGGTGGGGAGTTGGAGGGGTACAGTATGTGTGAGAGGGTGGGGAGTTGGATGGGGTACAGTGTGTGTGAGAGGGTGGGGAGTTGGATGGGGTACAGTGTGTGTGAGAGGGTGGGGAGTTGGATGGGGTACAGTGTGTGTGTGTGTGAGAGGGTGGGGAGTTGGATGGGGTACAATGTGTGTGTCAGAGGTTGGGGAGTTGGATGGGGTACATTTTGTGTGAGTGGGTAGGGATTTGGATGGGTTACGGTGAGTGTGAGAGGGTGGGGAGTTGGAAGCGGTACAGTGTCTGTGAGGGAGAGGGTGGGGAGTTTCATGGGGTACAGTGGGTGTGTGTGTGAGGGTGGGGATTTCGATGGGGTACAGTGTGTGTGAGAGGGTGCGGAGTTTGATGCGTACAGTGTGTGTGATGGTGGGCAGTTGGAAGGTGTACAGAGTGTTTGTGTGAAAGGGTGGTGAGTTGGATGGTCTACAGAGTGTTTGTGTGAGAGGGTGGGGAGTTGGATGGGGTACGGTGTGTGTGTGAGGGTGGGGAGTTGGATGGGATACAGTGTGACAGTGTGTGAGAGGGTGGGGAGTCGCCTGTGGTACAATTTGTCTGAATGGGTGCAGTGTTGGATGGGGTATGGTGTGTGTGTGAGGGTGGGGAGTTGGATGAGATACAGTGTGTGTGTGAGGGTGGGGAGTTGGATGGGGTACAGTGTGTGTGTGTGTGAGAGGGTGGGGAGTTGGATGGGGTACAGTGTGTGTTTGAGAGAGTTTGGGGAGTTGAATGGGGTACAGTGTGTGTGTGAGAGGTGGGGAGTGGGAGGGAGTACAGTGTCTGTGTGAGAGGGAGGGGGGTTGGATGGGGTAAAGTGTGTGTGAAGGTGGGGAGTTGGATGGGGTAAAGTGTGTGTGAGAGGGTGGGGAGTTGGATGGTGTACAGTGTGTGTGTGAGAGTGGGTGGGAAGTTGGATGGGGTACAGTGAGTGTGTGAGAGGCGGGGGAGTTGGATGGGGTACAGTGTGTGTGTGAGGGTGGGGAGTTGGATGGGGTACAGTGTGTGTGTGTGTGAGAGGGTGGGGAGTTGGATGGGGTACAGTGTGTGTGTGAGAGGTGGGGAGTTGGAGAGAGTACAGTGTCTGTGTGAGAGGGAGGGGGGTTGGATGGGGTAAAGTGTGTGTGAAGGTGGGGAGTTGGATGGGGTAAAGTGTGTGTGAGAGGGTGGGGAGTTGCATGGGGTACAGTTTGTCTGTGTGCGGGTGGAGAGTTGGATGGGGTACAGTGTGTGTGTGAGATAGTGAGGAGTTGGATGGGGTACAGTGTGGGTCCGAGTGGGTGGGGAGTTGGATGGGGTACAATGTGTGTGTGAGGGTGGATAGTTGGACGGGGTACCGTGTGTGTGTGAGGGCGGGTAGTTGGATGGGTACAGTGTGTTTGTGTGAGACAGTGGGGAGTTGGATGGGGTACAGTGTGTGTGTGAGAGAGGGTGGGGAGTTGGATGGGGTACAGTGTGTGTGTGAGAGGGTGGGGTGTTGGATGGAGTACAATGTGGGTGTGAGTGTGTGGGGAGCTGGATGGGGTTCAGATTGTGTGAGGTGGTGTGGAGTTGGATGGGGTACAGTATGTGTGAGAGGCTGGGGATTTGGTTGGGGTACAGTGTGTGTGTGAGAGAAGGGGAGTTGGATGGTGTACAGTGTGTGAATGAGGGTGGGGAGTTGGATGGGTTACGGTTAATGTGAGAGGGTGGGGAGTTGGATGGGGTAAAGTGTGTGTGAGAGGGTGGGGTGTTGGATGGGGTACAGTGTGAGTGTGTGTGTGTGTTAGGGTGGGGAGTTGGATAGGATGCAATGTGTGTTAGAGAGGGTGGGGGGTTGGATGGGGTACAGTGAGTGTGTGAGAGGCGGGGGAGTTGGATGGGGTACAGGGCGTGTGTGAGAGGGCGGGGAGTTGGATGGGGTACAGTGTGTGTGAGAGGGTGGGGAGTTGGATGGGGTACAGTGTGTGTGAGAGAGTGGGGAGTTGGATGGGGTACAGTGTGTGTGTGAGGGTGGGGAGTTGGATGGGGTACAGTATGTGTGTGTGTGAGAGGGTGGGGAGTTGGATGGGGTACAGTGTGTGTGAGAGAAGGGGAGTTGGATGGGGTACAGTGTGTGTGTGAGGGTGGGGAGTTGGATGGGGTACAGTGTGTGTGTGAGGGTGGGGAGTTGGATGGGGTACAGTGTGTGTGTGAGAGAGGGTGGGGAGTTGGATGGGGTACAGTGTGTGTGTGAGAGGGTGGGGTGTTGGATGGAGTACAATGTGGGTGTGAGTGTGTGGGGAGCTGGATGGGGTTCAGATTGTGTGAGGGGGTGTGGAGTTGGATGGGGTACAGTATGTGTGAGAGGCTGGGGATTTGGTTGGGGTACAGTGTGTGTGCGAGAGAAGGGGAGTTGGATGGTGTACAGTGTGTGAATGAGGGTGGGGAGTTGGATGGGTTACGGTTAATGTGAGAGGGTGGGGAGTTGGATGGGGTAAAGTGTGTGTGAGAGGGTGGGGTGTTGGATGGGGTACAGTGTGAGTGTGTGTGTGTGTTAGGGTGGGGAGTTGGATAGGATGCAATGTGTGTTAGAGAGGGTGGGGGGTTGGATGGGGTACAGTGAGTGTGTGAGAGGCGGGGGAGTTGGATGGGGTACAGGGCGTGTGTGAGAGGGCGGGGAGTTGGATGGGGTACAGTGTGTGTGAGAGGGTGGGGAGTTGGATGGGGTACAGTGTGTGTGAGAGAGTGGGGAGTTGGATGGGGTACAGTGTGTGTGTGAGGGTGGGGAGTTGGATGGGGTACAGTGTGTGTGTGTGTGAGAGGGTGGGGAGTTGGATGGGGTACAGTGTGTGTGAGAGAGGGGGAGTTGGATGGGGTACAGTGTGTGTGTGAGGGTGGGGAGTTGGATGGGGTACAGTGTGTGTGTGAGGGTGGGGAGTTGGATGGGGTACAGTGTGTGTGTGTGTGAGAGGGTGGGGAGTTGGATGGGGTACAGTGTGTGTGTGTGTGAGAGGGTGGGGAGTTGGATGGTGTACAGTGTGTGTGTGTGTGAGAGGGTGGGGAGTTGGATGGGGTACAGTGTGTGAGTGTGTGAGAGGGTGTGGAGTTGGAGGGAGTACAGTGTCTGTGTGAGAGGGAGGGGAGTTGGATTGGTTACAGTGTGTGTGTGAGAGGGTGGGGATTTGGATGCGGTACAGTGTGTGTGTGTGAGGGTGGGGAGTTGGATGGGGTACAGTGTGTGTGCGGGAAGGTAGGGAGTTGGATGGGGTACAGTGAGTGTGTGAGGGTGGGGAGTTGTATGGGGTACAGTGTGTGTTTGAGAGAGTTGGGGGAGTTGGATGGGGTACAGTGTGTGTGTGTGAGAGGGTGGGGAGTTGCATGGGGTACAGTGGTAGTGAGTGTGAGTAGGTGCGGAGTTGGATGGTGTTCAGTGTGTGTGTGAGAGGGTGGGGAGTCGCCTGGGGTACAATGAGTGAAAGGGTGCGGAGTTGAATGGAGTACAGTGTGTGTGAGAGGGTGGGGAGTTGCATGGGGTACAGTGTGTGTGTGTGTGAGAGGGTGGGGAGTTGGATGGGGTACAGTGTGTGTGTGTGTGAGAGGGTGGGGAGTTGGATGGGGTACAGTGTGTGTGTGTGTGAGAGGGTGGGGAGTTGGATGGGGTACAGTGTGTGTGTGTGAGAGGGTGTGGAGTTGGAGGGAGTACAGTGTCTGTGTGAGAGGGAGGTGAGTTGGATTGGTTACAGTGTGTGTGTGAGAGGGAGGGGGGTTGGATGGGGTAAAGTGTGTGAGAGGGTGGGGAGTTGGATGGGGTAAAGTGTGTGTGAGAGGGTGGGGAGTTGGATTGGGTACAGTGTGTGTGTGAGGGTGGGGAGTTGGATGGGGTAAATTGTGCGTGAGAGGGTGGGGAGTTGGATGGGGTACAGTGTGTGTGTGAGAATGGGTGGGAAGTTGAATGGGGTACAGTTTGTCTGTGTGCGCGTGGAGAGTTGGATGGGGTACAGTGTGTGTGTGAGATAGTGAGGAGTTGGATGGTGTACAGTGTGGGTCCGAGTGGGTGGGGAGTTGGATGGGGAACAGTGTGTGTGAGAGGTTGGGGAGTTGAATGGTGAAAAGTGTGGGTCTGAGTGGGTGGGGATTTGGTTGGGGTACATGTGTGTGTGAGAGAGAGGGGAGTTGGATGGGGTACAGTGTGTGGGTGAGAGGGTTGGGAGGTGGATGGGGTACAATGTGTGTGTGTGCGGGTGGGGAGTTGGATGGGGTACAGTGTGTGTGAGAGGTTGGGGAGTTGAATGGTGAAAAGTGTGGGTCTGAGTGGGTGGGGATTTGGATGGGGTACAGATTGTGTGAGAGAGAGGGGAGTTGGATGGGATACAGTGTGTGTGTGTGAGGGTGGGGAGTTGGATGGGGTACAGTGTGTATGTGAGAAGGTAGGGAGTCTCCTGGGGTACAGTTTGTGTGAAAGGGTGCGGATTTGGATGGGGTATAGTTTGTGTGTGAGGGTGGGGAGCTGGATGGGGTACAATGTGTTTGTGTGAGAGGGTCGGGAGTTGGATGGGGTACAGTGTGTGTGTTTGTGTGAGAGGGTGGGGAGTTCGATGGTGTACAGAGTGTTTGTGTGAGAGTGTGGGGAGTTGGATGGGGTACAGTGTATGTGAGAGGGTGGGGAGTTGGATGGGGTACAGTGTGTATGTGAGAGAGTGGTTAGTTGGATGGGGTACAGTGTGGGTCTGAGTGGGTGGGGAGTTGGATGGTGTTCAGATCGTGTGAGGGGGGTGTGGAGTTGGATGGAGTACAGTGTGTGTGTGAGGGTGGGGAGTTGGATAGGATACAATGTGTGTTAGAGAGGGTGGGGAGTTGGATGGGGTACAGTGTGTGTGAGAGGGTGGGTAGTTGGATGGGGTACAGTGTGTGCGTGTGACAGGGTGTGGAGTTGGATGGGGAACAGTGTGTGTGTGAGAGGGTGGGGAGTTGGATGGGGTAAAGTGTGTGTGTGTGAGAGGGTGGGGAGTTGGATGGGGTAAAGTGTGTGTGTGTGAGAGGGTGGGGAGTTGGATGGTGTTCAGATCGTGTGAGGGGGTGTGGAGTAGGATGGGGTACAATTTGTGTGAGAGGGTGGGGGTTGGATGGGGTACAGTGTTTGTTTGAGAGGGTGGGGAGTTGAATGGTGTACAGTGTGCGTGTGAGATGGTGGAGAGTTGGATGGGGTACAGTGTGTGTGTGTGAGGGTGGGGAGCTGGATGGGGTAGAGTGTGTGTGTGAGAGGGTGGGGAGTTGGATGGGGTACAGTGTGTGTGTGAGGGTGGGGATTTGGATGCGGTGCAGTGTGTGTGTGTGAGGGTGGGGAGTTGGATGGGGTACAGTGTGTGTGCGGGAAGGTAGGGAGTTGGATGGGGTACAGTGAGTGTGTGAGGGTGGGGAGTTGTATGGGGTACAGTGTGTGTTTGAGAGAGTTGGGGGAGTTGAATGGGGTACAGTGTGTGTGTGAGAGGGTGGGGAGTTGGATGGGGTACAGTGTGTGTGTGTGAGAGGGTGGGGAGTTGCATGGGCTACAGTGGTAGTGAGTGTGAGTAGGTGCGGAATTGGATGGTGTTCAGTGTGTGTGTGAGAGGGTGGGGAGTCGCCTGGGGTACAATGAGTGAAAGGGTGCGGAGTTGAATGGAGTACAGTGTGTGTGAGAGGGTGGGGAGTTGCATGGGGTACAGTGTGTGTGAGAGGTTGGGGAGTTGAATGGTGAACAGTGTGGGTCTGAGTGGATGGGTAGCTGGATGGGGTACAGTGTGTCCGTGTGGGAGAGGGGAGTTGGATGGGGTACAGTGTGTGTGAGACTGTGGGGAGTTGCATGAGGTGCACTGGGTGTGTGTGAGAGGGTGGGGAGTTGGATGTGGTACAGTGTTTGTTTGAGAGAGTTTGGGGAGTTGAATGGGGTACAGTGAGTGTGTGAGAGGTGGGGAGTTGGATGGGTAACAGTGTGTGTGTGTGAGAGGGTGTGCAGTTGGAGGGAGTACAGTGTCTGTGTGAGAGGGAGGGGAGTTGGATGGGGTAAAGTGTGTGTGAGAGGGTGGGGAGTTGGATTGGGTACAGTTTGTCTGTGTGCGGGTGGAGAGTTGGATGGGGTACAGTGTGTGTGTGTGAGAGGGTTGGGAGTTGGATGGGGTACAGTGTGTGTGCGAGAGGGTGGGGAGTTGGATGGGGTACAGTGTGTGTGTGAGAGAGAGGGGAGTTGGATGGGGTACAGTGTGTGTGTGAGAGAGAGGGGAGTTGGATGGGGTACAGTGTGTGTGTGTGAGAGGGTGGGGAGTTGGATGGGGTACAGTGTGTGTGTGAGATAGTGAGGAGTTGGATGGGGTACAGTATGTGTGAGAGGGTGGGGATTTGGTTGGGGTACATGTGTGTGTGAGAGAGAGGGGAGTTGGATGGGGTACAGTGTGTGTGTGTGACAGGATTGGGAGTTGGATAGGTTACAGTGTGTGTATGAGATAATGAGGAGTTGGATGGGTTACAGTGTGAGTCAGAGTGGGTAGAGAGTTGGATGGGGTACAATGTGTGTGTGAGAGAGGGTGGGGAGTTGGAAGGGTTACAGTGTGTGTGTGTGAGGGTGGGGAGCTGGATGGGGTACAGTGTGTGTGAGAGGGTGGCGATTTGGATGGGGTACAGTGTGTGTGTGAGAGGGTGGGGAGCTGGATGGGGTACAGTGTGTGTGCGAGAGGGTGGGGAGTTGGATGGGGTACAGTGTGTGTGTGAGGGTGGAGAGTTGGATGGGGTACAGTGTGTGTGTGAGAGGGTGGGGAGTTGGATGGGGTACAGTGTGTGTGAGAGAGTGGGGAGTTGGATGGGGTACAGTGTGTGTGTGAGGGTGGAGAGTTGCATGGGGTGCACTGGGTGTGTGTGAGAGGGTGGGGAGTTGGATGTGGTACAGTGTTTGTGTGAGGGTGGGGAGTTGGATGGGGTACAGTGTGTGTTTTGAGAGTTTGGGGAGTTGAATGGGGTACAGTGAGTGTGTGAGAGGTGGGGAGTTGGATGGGTAACAGTGTGTGTGTGTGAGAGGGTGTGGAGTTGGAGGGAGTACAGTGTCTGTGTGAGAGGGAGGGGAGTTGGATGGGGTAAAGTGTGTGTGAGAGGGTGGGGAGTTGGATTGGGTACAGTGTGTGTGTGAGAGTGGGTGGGAAGTTGGATGGGGTACAGTGTGAGTGAAAGGGTGGGGTGTTGCATGGGGTACAGTTTGTCTGTGTGCGGGTGGAGAGTTGGATGGGGTACAGTGTGTGTGTGAGAGAGAGGGGAGTTGGATGGGGTACAGTGTGTGTGTGAGAGAGAGGGGAGTTGGATGGGGTACAGTGTGTGTGTGTGAGAGGGTTGGGAGTTGGATGGGGTACAGTGTGTGTGTGAGAGAGAGGGGAGTTGATGGGGTACAGTGTGTGTGTGAGGGTGGGGAGTTGGATGGGGTACAGTGTGTGTGTGTGAGAGGGTGTGGAGTTGGAGGGAGTACAGTGTCTGTGTGAGAGGGAGGGGAGTTGGATGGGGTAAAGTGTGTGTGAGAGGGTGGGGAGTTGGATGGGGTACAGTGTGTGTGTGAGAGTGGGTGGGAAGTTGGATGGGGTACAGTGTGAGTGAGAGGGTGGGGAGTTGCATGGGGTACAGTTTGTCTGTGTGCGGGTGGAGAGTTGGATGGGGTACAGTGTGTGTGTGAGAGAGAAGGGAGTTGGATGGGATAAAGTGTGTGTGTGAGAGGCGGGTGTTGGATGGGGTACAGTGTGTGTGAGAGAGAGCAGAGTTGGATGGGGTACATTGTGTGTGAGAGGGTGTGGATTTGTAAGGGGTACCGTGCTTGTGTGAGAGGGTGGGGGGGTTAGATGGGGGACAGTGAGTGTGTGAGAGGCGGGGGAGTTGGATGGGGTACAGGGCGTGTGTGAGAGGGCGGGGAGTTGGATGGGGTACAGTGTGTGTGAGAGGGTGGGGAGTTGGATGGGGTACAGTGTGTGTGAGAGAGTGGGGAGTTGGATGGGGTACAGTGTGTGTGTGAGGGTGGGGAGTTGGATGGGGTACAGTGTGTGTGTGTGTGAGAGGGTGGGGAGTTGGATGGGGTACAGTGTGTGTGAGAGAAGGGGAGTTGGATGGGGTACAGTGTGTGTGAGAGGTTGGGGAGTTGAATGGTGAAAAGTGTGGGTCTGAGTGGGTGGGGATTTGGATGGGGTACAGATTGTGTGAGAGAGAGGGGAGTTGGATGGGATACAGTGTGTGTGTGTGAGGGTGGGGAGTTGGATGGGGTACAGTGTGTATGTGAGAAGGTAGGGAGTCTCCTGGGGTACAGTTTGTGTGAAAGGGTGCGGATTTGGATGGGGTATAGTTTGTGTGTGAGGGTGGGGAGCTGGATGGGGTACAGTGTGTTTGTGTGAGAGGGTCGGGAGTTGGATGGGGTACAGTGTGTGTGTTTGTGTGAGAGGGTGGGGAGTTCGATGGTGTACAGAGTGTTTGTGTGAGAGTGTGGGGAGTTGGATGGGGTACAGTGTATGTGAGAGGGTGGGGAGTTGGATGGGGTACAGTGTGTATGTGAGAGAATGGTTAGTTGGATGGGGTACAGTGTGTGAGGGGGTGTGGAGTTGGATGGAGTACAGTGTGTGTGTGTGGGGTGGGGAGTTGGATAGGATACAATGTGTGTTAGAGAGGGTGGGGAGTTGGATGGGGTACAGTGTGTGTGAGAGGGTGGGTAGTTGGATGGGGTACAGTGTGTGCGTGTGACAGGGTGTGGAGTTGGATGGGGAACAGTGTGTGTGTGAGAGGGTGGGAGTTGGATGGGGGTACAGTGTTTGTTTGAGAGGGTGGGGAGTTGAATGGGTGTACAGTGTGTGTGTGAGATGGTGGAGAGTTGGATGGGGTACAGTGTGTGTGTGTGAGGGTGGGGAGCTGGATGGGGTAGAGTGTGTGTGTGAGAGGGTGGGGATTTGGATGCGGTACAGTGTGTGTGTGTGAGGGTGGGGGAGTTGGATGGGGTACAGTGTGTGTGTGTGAGGGTGGGGATTTGGATGCGGTACAGTGTGTGTGTGTGAGGGTGGGGAGCTGGATGGGGTACAGTGAGTGTGTGAGGGTGGGGGAGTTGTATGGGGTACAGTGTGTGTTTGAGAGAGGTTGGGGGAGTTGAATGGGGTACAGTGTGTGTGTGAGAGGGTGGGGAGTTGGATGGGGTACAGTGTGTGTGTGTGAGAGTGTGGGGAGTTGGATGGGGTACAGTGTGTGTGTGTGAGAGGGTGGGGAGTTGCATGGGGTACAGTGGTAGTGAGTGTGAGTAGGTGCGGAGTTGGATGGTGTTCAGTGTGTGTGTGAGAGGGTGGGGAGTCGCCTGGGGTACAATGAGTGAAAGGGTGCGGAGTTGAATGGAGTACAGTGTGTGTGAGAGGGTGGGGAGTTGCATGGGGTACAGTGTGTGTGAGAGGTTGGGGAGTTGAGAATGGTGAACAGTGTGGGTCTGAGTGGGTGGGTAGCTGGATGGGGTACAGTGTGTCCGTGTGGGGGTGGGGAGTTGGATGGGGTACAGTGTGTGTGAGACTGTGGGGAGTTGCATGGGGGTGCACTGGGTGTGTGTGAGAGGGTGGGGAGTTGGATGTGGTACAGTGTTTGTTTGAGAGAGTTTGGGGAGTTGAATGGAGTACAGTGAGTGTGTGAGAGGTGGGGAGTTGGGATGGGTAACAGTGGTGTGTGTGTGAGAGGGTGTGGAGTTGGAGGGAGTACAGTGTCTGTGTGAGAGGGAGGGGAGTTGGATGGGGTAAAGAGTGTGTGTGAGAGGGTGGGGAGTTGGATGGGGTAAAGTGTGTGTGAGAGGGTGGGGAGTTGGATTGGGTACAGTGTGTGTGTGAGAGTGGGTGGGAAGTTGGATGGGGTACAGTGTGAGTGAGAGGGTGGGGAGTTGCATGGGGGTACAGTTTGTCTGTGTGCGGGTGGAGAGTTGGATGGGGTACAGTGTGTGTGTGTGAGAGGGTTGGGAGTTGGATGGGGTACAGTGTGTGTGCGAGAGGGTGGGGAGTTGGATGGGGTACAGTGTGTGTTTGAGAGAGAGGGGAGTTGGATGGGGTACAGTGTGTGTGTGTGTGTGAGGGTGGGGAGTTGGATGGGGGTACAGTGTGTGTGTGAGAGAGAGGGGAGTTGGATGGGGTACAGTGTGTGTGTGTGTGAGAGGGTGGGGAGTTGGATGGGGTACAGTGTGTGTGAGAGAAGGGGAGTTGGATGGGGTACAGTGTGTGTGTGAGGGTGGGGAGTTGGATGGGGTACAGTGTGTGTGTGAGGGTGGGGAGTTGGATGGGGTACAGTGTGTGTGTGAGAGAGGGGTGGGGGAGTTGGATGGGGTACAGTGTGTGTGTGAGAGGGTGGGGTGTTGGATGGAGTACAATGTGGGTGGTGAGTGTGTGGGGAGCTGGATGGGGGTTCAGATTGTGTGAGGGGGTGTGGAGTTGGATGGGGTACAGTATGTGTGAGAGGGCTGGGGATTTGGTTGGGGTACAGTGTGTGTGCGAGAGAAGGGGAGTTGGATGGTGTACAGTGTGTGAATGAGGGTGGGGAGTTGGATGGGTTACGGTTAATGTGAGAGGGGTGGGGAGTTGGATGGGTAAAGTGTGTGTGAGAGGGTGGGGTGTTGGATGGGGTACAGTGTGAGTGTGTGTGTGTGTTAGGGTGGGGAGTTGGGATAGGATGCAATGTGTGTTAGAGAGGGTGGGGGGTTGGATGGGGTACAGTGAGTGTGTGAGAGGCGGGGGAGTTGGATGGGGTACAGGGCGTGTGTGAGAGGGCGGGGGAGTTGGATGGGGTACAGTGTGTGTGAGAGGGTGGGGAGTTGGATGGGGTACAGTGTGTGTGAGAGAGTGGGGAGTTGGATGGGGTACAGTGTGTGTGTGAGGGTGGGGAGTTGGATGGGGTACAGTGTGTGTGTGTGTGAGAGGGTGGGGAGTTGGATGGGGTACAGTGTGTGTGAGAGAGGGGGGAGTTGGATGGGGTACAGTGTGTGTGTGAGGGTGGGGGAGTTGGATGGGGTACAGTGTGTGTGTGAGGGGTGGGGAGTTGGATGGGGGTACAGTGTGTGTGTGTGTGAGAGGGTGGGGAGTTGGATGGGGTACAGTGTGTGTGTGTGTGAGAGGGTGGGGAGTTGGATGGTGTACAGTGTGTGTGTGTGTGAGAGGGTGGGGAGTTGGATGGGGTACAGTGTGTGAGTGTGTGAGAGGGTGTGGAGTTGGAGGGAGTACAGTGTCTGTGTGAGAGGGAGGGGAGTTGGATTGGTTACAGTGTGTGTGTGAGAGGGGTGGGGATTTGGATGCGGTACAGTGTGTGTGTGTGAGGGGTGGGGAGTTGGATGGGGTACAGTGTGTGTGCGGGAAGGTAGGGAGTTGGATGGGGTACAGTGAGTGTGTGAGGGTGGGGAGTTGTATGGGGTACAGTGTGTGTTTGAGAGAGTTGGGGGAGTTGGATGGGGTACAGTGTGTGTGGTGTGAGAGGGTGGGGAGTTGCATGGGGTACAGTGGTAGTGAGTGTGAGTAGGTGCGGAGTTGGATGGTGTTCAGTGTGTGTGTGAGAGGGTGGGGAGTCGCCTGGGGTACAATGAGTGAAAGGGTGCGGAGTTGAATGGAGTACAGTGTGTGTGAGAGGGTGGGGAGTTGCATGGGGTACAGTGTGTGTGTGTGTGAGAGGGTGGGGAGTTGGATGGGGTACAGTGTGTGTGTGTGTGAGAGGGTGGGGAGTTGGATGGGGTACAGTGTGTGTGTGTGTGAGAGGGTGGGGAGTTGGATGGGGTACAGTGTGTGTGTGTGTGAGAGGGTGTGGAGTTGGAGGGAGTACAGTGTCTGTGTGAGAGGGAGGTGAGTTGGATTGGTTACAGTGTGTGTGTGAGAGGGAGGGGGGTTGGATGGGGTAAAGTGTGTGTGAGAGGGTGGGGAGTTGGATGGGGGTAAAGTGTGTGTGAGAGGGTGGGGAGTTGGATTGGGTACAGTGTGTGTGTGAGGGTGGGGAGTTGGATGGGGTAAATTGTGCGTGAGAGGGGTGGGGAGTTGGATGGGGTACAGTGTGTGTGTGAGAATGGGTGGGAAGTTGAATGGGGTACAGTTTGTCTGTGTGCGCGTGGAGAGTTGGATGGGGTACAGTGTGTGTGTGAGATAGTGAGGAGTTGGATGGTGTACAGTGTGGGTCCGAGTGGGTGGGGAGTTGGATGGGGAACAGGTGTGTGTGAGAGGTTGGGGAGTTGAATGGTGAAAAGTGTGGGTCTGAGTGGGTGGGGATTTGGTTGGGGTACATGTGTGTGTGAGAGAGAGGGGAGTTGGATGGGGTACAGTGTGTGGGTGAGAGGGTTGGGAGGTGGATGGGGGTACAATGTGTGTGTGTGCGGGTGGGGAGTTGGATGGGGTACAGTGTGTGTGAGAGGTTGGGGGAGTTGAATGGTGAAAAGTGTGGGTCTGAGTGGGTGGGGATTTGGATGGGGTACAGATTGTGTGAGAGAGAGGGGAGTTGGATGGGATACAGTGTGTGTGTGTGAGGGTGGGGAGTTGGATGGGGTACAGTGTGTATGTGAGAAGGTAGGGAGTCTCCTGGGGTACAGTTTGTGTGAAAGGGTGCGGATTTGGATGGGGTATAGTTTGTGTGTGAGGGTGGGGAGCTGGATGGGGTACAATGTGTTTGTGTGAGAGGGTCGGGAGTTGGATGGGGGTACAGTGTGTGTGTTTGTGTGAGAGGGGTGGGGAGTTCGATGGTGTACAGAGTGTTTGTGTGAGAGTGTGGGGGAGTTGGATGGGGGTACAGTGTATGTGAGAGGGTGGGGAGTTGGATGGGGTACAGTGTGTATGTGAGAGAGTGGTTAGTTGGATGGGGTACAGTGTGGGTCTGAGTGGGTGGGGAGTTGGATGGTGTTCAGATCGTGTGAGGGGGGTGTGGAGTTGGATGGAGTACAGTGTGTGTGAGGGTGGGGAGTTGGATAGGATACAATGTGTGTTAGAGAGGGTGGGGAGTTGGATGGGGTACAGTGTGTGTGAGAGGGTGGGTAGTTGGAT
This sequence comes from Isurus oxyrinchus, assembly GCA_026770705.1. Lineage (NCBI taxonomy): Eukaryota > Metazoa > Chordata > Chondrichthyes > Lamniformes > Lamnidae > Isurus > Isurus oxyrinchus. The sequence continues at coordinate 179,962,534 of JANJGN010000007.1, read as the reverse complement.
GGGGTACAGTGTGTGCGTGTGACAGGGTGTGGGAGTTGGATGGGGAACAGTGTGTGTGTGAGAGGGTGGGGGAGTTGGATGGGGTAAAGTGTGTGTGTGTGAGAGGGTGGGGAGTTGGATGGGGTAAAGTGTGTGTGTGTGAGAGGGTGGGGAGTTGGATGGTGTTCAGATCGTGTGAGGGGGTGTGGAGTAGGATGGGGTACAATTTGTGTGAGAGGGTGGGGGTTGGATGGGGTACAGTGTTTGTTTGAGAGGGTGGGGAGTTGAATGGTGTACAGTGTGCGTGTGAGATGGTGGAGAGTTGGATGGGGGTACAGTGTGTGTGTGTGAGGGTGGGGAGCTGGATGGGGGTAGAGTGTGTGTGTGGAGAGGGTGGGGAGTTGGATGGGGTACAGTGTGTGTGTGAGGGTGGGGATTTGGATGCGGTGCAGTGTGTGTGTGTGAGGGTGGGGAGTTGGATGGGGTACAGTGTGTGTGCGGGAAGGTAGGGAGTTGGATGGGGTACAGTGAGTGTGTGAGGGTGGGGAGTTGTATGGGGTACAGTGTGTGTTTGAGAGAGTTGGGGGAGTTGAATGGGGTACAGTGTGTGTGTGAGAGGGTGGGGGAGTTGGATGGGGTACAGTGTGTGTGTGTGAGAGGGTGGGGGAGTTGCATGGGCTACAGTGGTAGTGAGTGTGAGTAGGTGCGGAATTGGATGGTGTTCAGTGTGTGTGTGAGAGGGTGGGGAGTCGCCTGGGGTACAATGAGTGAAAGGGTGCGGAGTTGAATGGAGTACAGTGTGTGTGAGAGGGTGGGGGAGTTGCATGGGGTACAGTGTGTGTGAGAGGTTGGGGAGTTGAATGGTGAACAGTGTGGGTCTGAGTGGATGGGTAGCTGGATGGGGTACAGTGTGTCCGTGTGGGAGAGGGGAGTTGGATGGGGTACAGTGTGTGTGAGACTGTGGGGAGTTGCATGAGGTGCACTGGGTGTGTGTGAGAGGGTGGGGAGTTGGATGTGGTACAGTGTTGTTTTGAGAGAGTTTGGGGAGTTGAATGGGGTACAGTGAGTGTGTGAGAGGTGGGGAGTTGGATGGGTAACAGTGTGTGTGTGTGAGAGGGTGTGCAGTTGGAGGGAGTACAGTGTCTGTGTGAGAGGGAGGGGAGTTGGATGGGGTAAAGTGTGTGTGAGAGGGTGGGGAGTTGGATTGGGTACAGTTTGTCTGTGTGCGGGTGGAGAGTTGGATGGGGTACAGTGTGTGTGTGTGAGAGGGTTGGGAGTTGGATGGGGTACAGTGTGTGTGCGAGAGGGTGGGGAGTTGGATGGGGTACAGTGTGTGTGTGAGAGAGAGGGGAGTTGGATGGGGGTACAGTGTGTGTGTGAGAGAGAGGGGAGTTGGATGGGGTACAGTGTGTGTGTGTGAGAGGGTGGGGAGTTGGATGGGGTACAGTGTGTGTGTGAGATAGTGAGGAGTTGGATGGGGTACAGTATGTGTGAGAGGGTGGGGATTTGGTTGGGGTACATGTGTGTGTGAGAGAGAGGGGAGTTGGATGGGGTACAGTGTGTGTGTGTGACAGGATTGGGAGTTGGATAGGTTACAGTGTGTGTATGAGATAATGAGGAGTTGGATGGGTTACAGTGTGAGTCAGAGTGGGTAGAGAGTTGGATGGGGTACAATGTGTGTGTGAGAGAGGGTGGGGAGTTGGAAGGGTTACAGTGTGTGTGTGTGAGGGTGGGGAGCTGGATGGGGTACAGTGTGTGTGAGAGGGTGGCGATTTGGATGGGGTACAGTGTGTGTGTGAGAGGGTGGGGAGCTGGATGGGGTACAGTGTGTGTGCGAGAGGGTGGGGAGTTGGATGGGGTACAGTGTGTGTGTGAGGGTGGAGAGTTGGATGGGGTACAGTGTGTGTGTGAGAGGGTGGGGAGTTGGATGGGGTACAGTGTGTGTGAGAGAGTGGGGAGTTGGATGGGGTACAGTGTGTGTGTGAGGGTGGAGAGTTGCATGGGGTGCACTGGGTGTGTGTGAGAGGGTGGGGAGTTGGATGTGGTACAGTGTTTGTGTGAGGGTGGGGAGTTGGATGGGGTACAGTGTGTGTTTTGAGAGTTTGGGGAGTTGAATGGGGTACAGTGAGTGTGTGAGAGGTGGGGAGTTGGATGGGTAACAGTGTGTGTGTGTGAGAGGGTGTGGAGTTGGAGGGAGTACAGTGTCTGTGTGAGAGGGAGGGGAGTTGGATGGGGTAAAGTGTGTGTGAGAGGGTGGGGAGTTGGATTGGGTACAGTGTGTGTGTGAGAGTGGGTGGGAAGTTGGATGGGGTACAGTGTGAGTGAAAGGGTGGGGTGTTGCATGGGGTACAGTTTGTCTGTGTGCGGGTGGAGAGTTGGATGGGGTACAGTGTGTGTGTGAGAGAGAGGGGAGTTGGATGGGGTACAGTGTGTGTGTGAGAGAGAGGGGAGTTGGATGGGGTACAGTGTGTGTGTGTGAGAGGGTTGGGAGTTGGATGGGGTACAGTGTGTGTGTGAGAGAGAGGGGAGTTGATGGGGTACAGTGTGTGTGTGAGGGTGGGGAGTTGGATGGGGTACAGTGTGTGTGTGTGAGAGGGTGTGGAGTTGGAGGGAGTACAGTGTCTGTGTGAGAGGGAGGTGAGTTGGATTGGTTACAGTGTGTGTGTGAGAGGGAGGGGGGTTGGATGGGGTAAAGTGTGTGAGAGGGTGGGGAGTTGGATGGGGTAAAGTGTGTGTGAGAGGGTGGGGAGTTGGATTGGGTACAGTGTGTGTGTGAGGGTGGGGAGTTGGATGGGGTAAATTGTGCGTGAGAGGGTGGGGAGTTGGATGGGGTACAGTGTGTGTGTGAGAATGGGTGGGAAGTTGAATGGGGTACAGTTTGTCTGTGTGCGCGTGGAGAGTTGGATGGGGTACAGTGTGTGTGTGAGATAGTGAGGAGTTGGATGGTGTACAGTGTGGGTCCGAGTGGGTGGGGAGTTGGATGGGGAACAGTGTGTGTGAGAGGTTGGGGAGTTGAATGGTGAAAAGTGTGGGTCTGAGTGGGTGGGGATTTGGTTGGGGTACATGTGTGTGTGAGAGAGAGGGGAGTTGGATGGGGTACAGTGTGTGGGTGAGAGGGTTGGGAGGTGGATGGGGTACAATGTGTGTGTGTGCGGGTGGGGAGTTGGATGGGGTACAGTGTGTGTGAGAGGTTGGGGAGTTGAATGGTGAAAAGTGTGGGTCTGAGTGGGTGGGGATTTGGATGGGGTACAGATTGTGTGAGAGAGAGGGGAGTTGGATGGGATACAGTGTGTGTGTGTGAGGGTGGGGAGTTGGATGGGGTACAGTGTGTATGTGAGAAGGTAGGGAGTCTCCTGGGGTACAGTTTGTGTGAAAGGGTGCGGATTTGGATGGGGTATAGTTTGTGTGTGAGGGTGGGGAGCTGGATGGGGTACAATGTGTTTGTGTGAGAGGGTCGGGAGTTGGATGGGGTACAGTGTGTGTGTTTGTGTGAGAGGGTGGGGAGTTCGATGGTGTACAGAGTGTTTGTGTGAGAGTGTGGGGAGTTGGATGGGGTACAGTGTATGTGAGAGGGTGGGGAGTTGGATGGGGTACAGTGTGTATGTGAGAGAGTGGTTAGTTGGATGGGGTACAGTGTGGGTCTGAGTGGGTGGGGAGTTGGATGGTGTTCAGATCGTGTGAGGGGGGTGTGGAGTTGGATGGAGTACAGTGTGTGTGTGAGGGTGGGGAGTTGGATAGGATACAATGTGTGTTAGAGAGGGTGGGGAGTTGGATGGGGTACAGTGTGTGTGAGAGGGTGGGTAGTTGGATGGGGTACAGTGTGTGCGTGTGACAGGGTGTGGAGTTGGATGGGGAACAGTGTGTGTGTGAGAGGGTGGGGGAGTTGGATGGGGTAAAGTGTGTGTGTGTGAGAGGGTGGGGAGTTGGATGGGGTAAAGTGTGTGTGTGTGAGAGGGTGGGGAGTTGGATGGTGTTCAGATCGTGTGAGGGGGTGTGGAGTAGGATGGGGTACAATTTGTGTGAGAGGGTGGGGGTTGGATGGGGTACAGTGTTTGTTTGAGAGGGTGGGGAGTTGAATGGTGTACAGTGTGCGTGTGAGATGGTGGAGAGTTGGATGGGGTACAGTGTGTGTGTGTGAGGGTGGGGAGCTGGATGGGGTAGAGTGTGTGTGTGAGAGGGTGGGGAGTTGGATGGGGTACAGTGTGTGTGTGAGGGTGGGGATTTGGATGCGGTGCAGTGTGTGTGTGTGAGGGTGGGGAGTTGGATGGGGTACAGTGTGTGTGCGGGAAGGTAGGGAGTTGGATGGGGTACAGTGAGTGTGTGAGGGTGGGGAGTTGTATGGGGTACAGTGTGTGTTTGAGAGAGTTGGGGGAGTTGAATGGGGTACAGTGTGTGTGTGAGAGGGTGGGGAGTTGGATGGGGTACAGTGTGTGTGTGTGAGAGGGTGGGGAGTTGCATGGGCTACAGTGGTAGTGAGTGTGAGTAGGTGCGGAATTGGATGGTGTTCAGTGTGTGTGTGAGAGGGTGGGGAGTCGCCTGGGGTACAATGAGTGAAAGGGTGCGGAGTTGAATGGAGTACAGTGTGTGTGAGAGGGTGGGGAGTTGCATGGGGTACAGTGTGTGTGAGAGGTTGGGGAGTTGAATGGTGAACAGTGTGGGTCTGAGTGGATGGGTAGCTGGATGGGGTACAGTGTGTCCGTGTGGGAGAGGGGAGTTGGATGGGGTACAGTGTGTGTGAGACTGTGGGGAGTTGCATGAGGTGCACTGGGTGTGTGTGAGAGGGTGGGGAGTTGGATGTGGTACAGTGTTTGTTTGAGAGAGTTTGGGGAGTTGAATGGGGTACAGTGAGTGTGTGAGAGGTGGGGAGTTGGATGGGTAACAGTGTGTGTGTGTGAGAGGGTGTGCAGTTGGAGGGAGTACAGTGTCTGTGTGAGAGGGAGGGGAGTTGGATGGGGTAAAGTGTGTGTGAGAGGGTGGGGAGTTGGATTGGGTACAGTTTGTCTGTGTGCGGGTGGAGAGTTGGATGGGGTACAGTGTGTGTGTGTGAGAGGGTTGGGAGTTGGATGGGGTACAGTGTGTGTGCGAGAGGGTGGGGAGTTGGATGGGGTACAGTGTGTGTGTGAGAGAGAGGGGAGTTGGATGGGGTACAGTGTGTGTGTGAGAGAGAGGGGAGTTGGATGGGGTACAGTGTGTGTGTGTGAGAGGGTGGGGAGTTGGATGGGGTACAGTGTGTGTGTGAGATAGTGAGGAGTTGGATGGGGTACAGTATGTGTGAGAGGGTGGGGATTTGGTTGGGGTACATGTGTGTGTGAGAGAGAGGGGAGTTGGATGGGGTACAGTGTGTGTGTGTGACAGGATTGGGAGTTGGATAGGTTACAGTGTGTGTATGAGATAATGAGGAGTTGGATGGGTTACAGTGTGAGTCAGAGTGGGTAGAGAGTTGGATGGGGTACAATGTGTGTGTGAGAGAGGGTGGGGAGTTGGAAGGGTTACAGTGTGTGTGTGTGAGGGTGGGGAGCTGGATGGGGTACAGTGTGTGTGAGAGGGTGGCGATTTGGATGGGGTACAGTGTGTGTGTGAGAGGGTGGGGAGCTGGATGGGGTACAGTGTGTGTGCGAGAGGGTGGGGAGTTGGATGGGGTACAGTGTGTGTGTGAGGGTGGAGAGTTGGATGGGGTACAGTGTGTGTGTGAGAGGGTGGGGAGTTGGATGGGGTACAGTGTGTGTGAGAGAGTGGGGAGTTGGATGGGGTACAGTGTGTGTGTGAGGGTGGAGAGTTGCATGGGGTGCACTGGGTGTGTGTGAGAGGGTGGGGAGTTGGATGTGGTACAGTGTTTGTGTGAGGGTGGGGAGTTGGATGGGGTACAGTGTGTGTTTTGAGAGTTTGGGGAGTTGAATGGGGTACAGTGAGTGTGTGAGAGGTGGGGAGTTGGATGGGTAACAGTGTGTGTGTGTGAGAGGGTGTGGAGTTGGAGGGAGTACAGTGTCTGTGTGAGAGGGAGGGGAGTTGGATGGGGTAAAGTGTGTGTGAGAGGGTGGGGAGTTGGATTGGGTACAGTGTGTGTGTGAGAGTGGGTGGGAAGTTGGATGGGGTACAGTGTGAGTGAAAGGGTGGGGTGTTGCATGGGGTACAGTTTGTCTGTGTGCGGGTGGAGAGTTGGATGGGGTACAGTGTGTGTGTGAGAGAGAGGGGAGTTGGATGGGGTACAGTGTGTGTGTGAGAGAGAGGGGAGTTGGATGGGGTACAGTGTGTGTGTGTGAGAGGGTTGGGAGTTGGATGGGGTACAGTGTGTGTGTGAGAGAGAGGGGAGTTGATGGGGTACAGTGTGTGTGTGAGGGTGGGGAGTTGGATGGGGTACAGTGTGTGTGTGTGAGAGGGTGTGGAGTTGGAGGGAGTACAGTGTCTGTGTGAGAGGGAGGGGAGTTGGATGGGGTAAAGTGTGTGTGAGAGGGTGGGGAGTTGGATGGGGTACAGTGTGTGTGTGAGAGTGGGTGGGAAGTTGGATGGGGTACAGTGTGAGTGAGAGGGTGGGGAGTTGCATGGGGTACAGTTTGTCTGTGTGCGGGTGGAGAGTTGGATGGGGTACAGTGTGTGTGTGAGAGAGAAGGGAGTTGGATGGGATAAAGTGTGTGTGTGAGAGGCGGGTGTTGGATGGGGTACAGTGTGTGTGAGAGAGAGCAGAGTTGGATGGGGTACATTGTGTGTGAGAGGGTGTGGATTTGTAAGGGGTACCGTGCTTGTGTGAGAGGGTGGGGGGGTTAGATGGGGGACAGTGAGTGTGTGAGAGGCGGGGGAGTTGGATGGGGTACAGGGCGTGTGTGAGAGGGCGGGGAGTTGGATGGGGTACAGTGTGTGTGAGAGGGTGGGGAGTTGGATGGGGTACAGTGTGTGTGAGAGAGTGGGGAGTTGGATGGGGTACAGTGTGTGTGTGAGGGTGGGGAGTTGGATGGGGTACAGTGTGTGTGTGTGTGAGAGGGTGGGGAGTTGGATGGGGTACAGTGTGTGTGAGAGAAGGGGAGTTGGATGGGGTACAGTGTGTGTGAGAGGTTGGGGAGTTGAATGGTGAAAAGTGTGGGTCTGAGTGGGTGGGGATTTGGATGGGGTACAGATTGTGTGAGAGAGAGGGGAGTTGGATGGGATACAGTGTGTGTGTGTGAGGGTGGGGAGTTGGATGGGGTACAGTGTGTATGTGAGAAGGTAGGGAGTCTCCTGGGGTACAGTTTGTGTGAAAGGGTGCGGATTTGGATGGGGTATAGTTTGTGTGTGAGGGTGGGGAGCTGGATGGGGTACAGTGTGTTTGTGTGAGAGGGTCGGGAGTTGGATGGGGTACAGTGTGTGTGTTTGTGTGAGAGGGTGGGGAGTTCGATGGTGTACAGAGTGTTTGTGTGAGAGTGTGGGGAGTTGGATGGGGTACAGTGTATGTGAGAGGGTGGGGAGTTGGATGGGGTACAGTGTGTATGTGAGAGAATGGTTAGTTGGATGGGGTACAGTGTGGGTCTGAGTGGGTGGGGAGTTGGATGGTGTTCAGATCGTGTGAGGGGGTGTGGAGTTGGATGGAGTACAGTGTGTGTGTGTGGGTGGGGAGTTGGATAGGATACAATGTGTGTTAGAGAGGGTGGGGAGTTGGATGGGGTACAGTGTGTGTGAGAGGGTGGGTAGTTGGATGGGGTACAGTGTGTGCGTGTGACAGGGTGTGGAGTTGGATGGGGAACAGTGTGTGTGTGAGAGGGTGGGAGTTGGATGGGGTACAGTGTTTGTTTGAGAGGGTGGGGAGTTGAATGGTGTACAGTGTGTGTGTGAGATGGTGGAGAGTTGGATGGGGTACAGTGTGTGTGTGTGAGGGTGGGGAGCTGGATGGGGTAGAGTGTGTGTGTGAGAGGGTGGGGATTTGGATGCGGTACAGTGTGTGTGTGTGAGGGTGGGGAGTTGGATGGGGTACAGTGTGTGTGTGTGAGGGTGGGGATTTGGATGCGGTACAGTGTGTGTGTGTGAGGGTGGGGAGCTGGATGGGGTACAGTGAGTGTGTGAGGGTGGGGAGTTGTATGGGGTACAGTGTGTGTTTGAGAGAGTTGGGGGAGTTGAATGGGGTACAGTGTGTGTGTGAGAGGGTGGGGAGTTGGATGGGGTACAGTGTGTGTGTGTGAGAGTGTGGGGAGTTGGATGGGGTACAGTGTGTGTGTGTGAGAGGGTGGGGAGTTGCATGGGGTACAGTGGTAGTGAGTGTGAGTAGGTGCGGAGTTGGATGGTGTTCAGTGTGTGTGTGAGAGGGTGGGGAGTCGCCTGGGGTACAATGAGTGAAAGGGTGCGGAGTTGAATGGAGTACAGTGTGTGTGAGAGGGTGGGGAGTTGCATGGGGTACAGTGTGTGTGAGAGGTTGGGGAGTTGAATGGTGAACAGTGTGGGTCTGAGTGGGTGGGTAGCTGGATGGGGTACAGTGTGTCCGTGTGGGGGTGGGGAGTTGGATGGGGTACAGTGTGTGTGAGACTGTGGGGAGTTGCATGGGGTGCACTGGGTGTGTGTGAGAGGGTGGGGAGTTGGATGTGGTACAGTGTTTGTTTGAGAGAGTTTGGGGAGTTGAATGGAGTACAGTGAGTGTGTGAGAGGTGGGGAGTTGGATGGGTAACAGTGTGTGTGTGTGAGAGGGTGTGGAGTTGGAGGGAGTACAGTGTCTGTGTGAGAGGGAGGGGAGTTGGATGGGGTAAAGAGTGTGTGTGAGAGGGTGGGGAGTTGGATGGGGTAAAGTGTGTGTGAGAGGGTGGGGAGTTGGATTGGGTACAGTGTGTGTGTGAGAGTGGGTGGGAAGTTGGATGGGGTACAGTGTGAGTGAGAGGGTGGGGAGTTGCATGGGGTACAGTTTGTCTGTGTGCGGGTGGAGAGTTGGATGGGGTACAGTGTGTGTGTGTGAGAGGGTTGGGAGTTGGATGGGGTACAGTGTGTGTGCGAGAGGGTGGGGAGTTGGATGGGGTACAGTGTGTGTTTGAGAGAGAGGGGAGTTGGATGGGGTACAGTGTGTGTGTGTGTGAGGGTGGGGAGTTGGATGGGGTACAGTGTGTGTGTGAGAGAGAGGGGAGTTGGATGGGGTACAGTGTGTGTGTGTGTGAGAGGGTGGGGAGTTGGATGGGGTACAGTGTGTGTGTGAGATAGTGAGGAGTTGGATGGGGTACAGTATGTGTGAGAGGGTGGGGATTTGGTTGGGGTACATGTGTGTGTGAGAGAGAGGGGAGTTGGATGGGGTACAAGGTGTGTGTGTGAGAGGATTGGGAGTTGGATAGGTTACAGTGTGTGTATGAGATAATGAGGAGTTGGATGGGTTACAGTGTGAGTCAGAGTGGGTAGAGAGTTGGATGGGGTACAATGTGTGTGTGAGAGCGGGTGGGGAGTTGGAAGGGTTACAGTGTGTGTGTGTGAGGGTGGGGAGCTGGATGGGGTACAGTGTGTGTGAGAGGGTGGCGATTTGGATGGGGTACAGTGTGTGTGTGAGAGGGTGGGGAGCTGGATGGGGTACAGTGAGTGTGTGAGGGTGGGGAGTTGTATGGGGTACAGTGTGTGTTTGAGAGAGTTGGGGGAGTTGAATGGGGTACAGTGTGTGTGTGAGAGGGTGGGGAGTTGGATGGGGTACAGTGTGTGTGTGTGAGAGTGTGGGGAGTTGGATGGGGTACAGTGTGTGTGTGTGAGAGGGTGGGGAGTTGCATGGGGTACAGTGGTAGTGAGTGTGAGTAGGTGCGGAGTTGGATGGTGTTCAGTGTGTGTGTGAGAGGGTGGGGAGTCGCCTGGGGTACAATGAGTGAAAGGGTGCGGAGTTGAATGGAGTACAGTGTGTGTGAGAGGGTGGGGAGTTGCATGGGGTACAGTGTGTGTGAGAGGTTGGGGAGTTGAATGGTGAACAGGGTGGGTCTGAGTGGGTGGGTAGCTGGATGGGGTACAGTGTGTCCGTGTGGGGGTGGGGAGTTGGATGGGGTACAGTGTGTGTGAGACTGTGGGGAGTTGCATGGGGTGCACTGGGTGTGTGTGAGAGGGTGGGGAGTTGGATGTGGTACAGTGTTTGTTTGAGAGAGTTTGGGGAGTTGAATGGAGTACAGTGAGTGTGTGAGAGGTGGGGAGTTGGATGGGTAACAGTGTGTGTGTGTGAGAGGGTGTGGAGTTGGAGGGAGTACAGTGTCTGTGTGAGAGGGAGGGGAGTTGGATGGGGTAAAGAGTGTGTGTGAGAGGGTGGGGAGTTGGATGGGGTAAAGTGTGTGTGAGAGGGTGGGGAGTTGGATTGGGTACAGTGTGTGTGTGAGAGTGGGTGGGAAGTTGGATGGGGTACAGTGTGAGTGAGAGGGTGGGGAGTTGCATGGGGTACAGTTTGTCTGTGTGCGGGTGGAGAGTTGGATGGGGTACAGTGTGTGTGTGTGAGAGGGTTGGGAGTTGGATGGGGTACAGTGTGTGTGCGAGAGGGTGGGGAGTTGGATGGGGTACAGTGTGTGTTTGAGAGAGAGGGGAGTTGGATGGGGTACAGTGTGTGTGTGTGTGAGGGTGGGGAGTTGGATGGGGTACAGTGTGTGTGTGAGAGAGAGGGGAGTTGGATGGGGTACAGTGTGTGTGTGTGTGAGAGGGTGGGGAGTTGGATGGGGTACAGTGTGTGTGTGAGATAGTGAGGAGTTGGATGGGGTACAGTATGTGTGAGAGGGTGGGGATTTGGTTGGGGTACATGTGTGTGTGAGAGAGAGGGGAGTTGGATGGGGTACAAGGTGTGTGTGTGAGAGGATTGGGAGTTGGATAGGTTACAGTGTGTGTATGAGATAATGAGGAGTTGGATGGGTTACAGTGTGAGTCAGAGTGGGTAGAGAGTTGGATGGGGTACAATGTGTGTGTGAGAGCGGGTGGGGAGTTGGAAGGGTTACAGTGTGTGTGTGTGAGGGTGGGGAGCTGGATGGGGTACAGTGTGTGTGAGAGGGTGGCGATTTGGATGGGGTACAGTGTGTGTGTGAGAGGGTGGGGAGCTGGATGGGGTACAGTGTGTGTGCGAGAGGGTGGGGAGTTGGATGGGGTACAGTGTGTGTGTGAGGGTGGGGAGTTGGATGGGGTACAGTGTGTGTGAGAGAGTGGGGAGTTGGATGGGGTACAGTGTGTGTGAGAGTGGAGAGTTGCATGGGGTGCACTGGGTGTGTGTGAGAGGGTGGGGAGTTGGATGTGGTACAGTGTTTGTGTGAGGGTGGGGAGTTGGATGGGGTACAGTGTGTGTTTTGAGAGTTTGGGGAGTTGAATGGGGTACAGTGAGTGTGTGAGAGGTGGGGAGTTGGATGGGTAACAGTGTGTGTGTGTGAGAGGGTGTGGAGTTGGAGGGAGTACAGTGTCTGTGTGAGAGGGAGGGGAGTTGGAAGGGGTAAAGTGTGTGTGAGAGGGTGGGGAGTTGGATTGGGTACAGTGTGTGTGTGAGAGTGGGTGGGAAGTTGGATGGGGTACAGTGTGAGTGAAAGGGTGGGGTGTTGCATGGGGTACAGTTTGTCTGTGTGCGGGTGGAGAGTTGGATGGGGTACAGTGTGTGTGTGAGAGAGAGGGGAGTTGGATGGGGTACAGTGTGTGTGTGAGAGAGAGGGGAGTTGGATGGGGTACAGTGTGTGTGTGTGAGAGGGTTGGGAGTTGGATGGGGTACAGTGTGTGTGTGAGAGAGAGGGGAGTTGGATGGGGTACAGTGTGTGTGTGAGGGTGGGGAGTTGGATGGGGTACAGTGTGTGTGTGTGAGAGGGTGTGGAGTTGGAGGGAGTACAGTGTCTGTGTGAGAGGGAGGGGAGTTGGATGGGGTAAAGTGTGTGTGAGAGGGTGGGGAGTTGGATGGGGTACAGTGTGTGTGTGTGAGTGGGTGGGAAGTTGGATGGGGTACAGTGTGAGTGAGAGGGTGGAGAGTTGGATGGGGTACAGTGTGTGTGTGAGAGAGAGGGGAGTTGGATGGGGTACAGTGTGTGTGAGAGGGTGGGGAGTTGGATGGGGTACAGTGTGTGTGTGAGAGGCAGGGAGTTGGATGGGATAAAGTGTGTGTGTGAGAGGCGGGGAGTTGGATGGGGTACAGTGTGTGTGAGAGAGAGCAGAGTTGGATGGGGTACATTGTGTGTGAGAGGGTGTGGATTTGTATGGGGGTACCGTGCTTGTGTGAGAGGGTGGGGGGTTAGATGGGGGACAGTGTGTGTGTGAGAGGCGGGGAGTTGGATGGGGTACAGTTTGTGTGTGTGTGTGTGAGAGGGTGGGGGGTTGGATGGGGTTCAGATTGTGTGAGGAGGTGTGGAGTTGGATGGGGTACAGTATGTGTGAGAGGGTGGGGATTTGGTTGGGGTACATGTGTGTGTGTGAGAGAAGGGGAGTTGGATGGTGTACAGTGTGTGAGTGAGGGTGGGGAGTTGGATGGGTTACAGTTTGTGTGAGAGGGTGGGGTGTTGGATGGGGTACAGTGTGTGTGTGTGTGTGTGTGAGAGGGTGGGGGGTTGGATGGGGGATAGTGTGTGTGTGAGAGGCGGGGAGTTGGATGGGGTACAGTGTGTGTGAGAGAGTGGGGAGTTGGATGGGGTACAATGTGTGTGTGAGAGGGTGCGTAGTTGAATGGGGTACAGTGTGTGTGTGTGAGGGTGGGGAGTTGGATGGGGTACAGTGTGTGTGTGAGGGTGGGGAGTTGGATGGGATACATTGTATGTGAGAGGGTGTGGATTTGTATGGGGTACCGTGCGTGTGTGAGAGGGTGGGGGGTTAGATGGGGTACAGTGTGTGTGTGAGAGGGTGGGGAGTCGCATGGGGTACAGTTTGTGTGAATGGGTGCGGTGTTGGATGGGGTACAGTGTGTGTGAGAGGGTGGGTAGTTGGATGGGTTACAGTGTGTCGGTGTGCGGGTGGGGAGTTGGATGGGGTACAGTGTGTGTGAGAGGTTGGGGAGTTGAATGGTGAAAAGTGTGGGTCTGAGTGGGTGGGGATTTGGATGGGGTACAGATTGTGTGAGGGGGTGTGGAGTTGGATGGGTTACAGTCTCTGTGTGAGGGTGGGTAGATGGATGGGGTACAGTGTGTTTGTGTGAGAGGGTGGGGAGTCGCCTGGGGTACAGTTTGTGTGAATGGGTGCGGACTTGGATGGGGTACAGTGTGTGTGTGAGAGAGAGGGGAGTTGGATGGGAAACAGTGTGTGTGTGGGAGGGTGGGGAGTTGGAAGGGGTACAGTGTGTGTGTGAGAGAGTGGTTAGTTGGGTGCGGTACAGTGTGGGTCTGAGTGGGTGGGGAGTTGGATGGTGTTCAGATCGTGTGAGGGGGTGTGGAGTTGGATGGAATACAGTGTGTGTGTGAGGGTGGGGAGTTGGATAGGATACAATGTGTGTTAGAGAGGGTGGGGACTTGGATGGGGTACAGTGTGTGTGTGTGAGAGGGTGTGGAGTTGGATGGGGAACAGTGTGTGTGTGAGAGGGAGGGGAGTTGGATGGGGTAAAGTGTGTGTGTGTGAGAGGGTGGGGAGTTGGATGGTGTTCAGATCATGTGAGGGGGCGTGGAGTTGGATGAGGTACAGTGTGTGTTTGAGAGAGTTTGGGGAGTTTAATGGGGTACAGTGTGTGTGTGAGATGGGGGGGGAGTTGGATGGGGTAAGGTGTGTGTGAGAGGGTGGGGAGTTGGATTAGGTACAGTGTGTGTGTGAGATCGTGGGGAGTTGGATGGGGTACAGTGTGTTTGTGAGGGTGGGTAGTTGGATGGGGTACAGAGTGTTTGTGTGAGATAGTGAGGAGTTGGATGGGGTATAGGGTGTGTGAGAGGGTGGGTTGTTGGATGGGGTACCATGTGTTTGTGTGAGAGGGTTGGGAGTTGGATGGGATACAATGTGTGTGTGAGAGGGTGGGTGGTTGGATGGGTTACAGCGTGGGTCTGAGTGGGTGTGAAGTTGGATGGGGTACAGTGTGTGTGTGAGAGAGGGGCGGGAGTTGGAAGGGTTACAGTGTGCGTGTGGGAGGGTGGGGAGTTGGATGGGGTACAATGTGTGTGTGAGGGTGGATAGTTGGACGGGGTACAGTGTGTGTGTGAGGGTGTGTAGTTGGATGGGGTACAGTGTGTGTGAGCGGGTGGGGAGTTGGATGGGGTACAGTGTGTGTGTGAGGGTGTGTAGTTGGATGGGGTACAGTGTGTGTGAGAGGGTGGGGAGTTGGATGGGGTACAGTGTGTGTGTGAGGGTGGGCAGTTGGATGGGGTAAAGAGCGTGTGTGAGAGGGTGGGGAGTTGGCTGGAGTACAGTGTGTGTGAGAGGGTGGGGAGTTGGATGGGGTACAGTGTGCGTGTGAGAGAATGGGAGTTGGATGGGGTACAGTGTGTTTGTGTGAGAGGGTGGGGAGTTGGATGGTGTACAATATGTGTGTGAGGGAGGGTAGTTTGATGGGGTACAGTCTGGGTCTGAGTGGGTGGGGTTTTGGATGGGGTACGGTGTGTGTGTGAGAGGGTGGGGATTTGGATGAGATACAGTGTCTGTGTGAGGGTGGGGAGTTGGATGGGGTACAGTGTGTTTGTGTGAGAGGCTGGGGAGTTGGATGGGGTACAGTGTGTTTGCGTGAGAAGGTGGGGAGTTGAATGGGGTACAGTGTGTGTGAGAGGTGGGGAGTTGGATGGGTACCAGTGTGTGTGTGTGAGAGGGTGGGGAGTTGGATGGGGTACAGTGTGTGTGTGTGAGAGGGTGGGGAGTTGCCTGGGGTACAGTGGTAGTGAGTGTGAGAAGGTGCGGAGTTGGATGGTGTTCAGTGTGTGTGTGAGAGGGTGGGGAGTCGCCTGGGGTACAATGAGTGAAAGGGTGCGGAGTTGAATGGAGTACAGTGTGTGTGAGAGGGTGGGGAGTTGCATGGTGTACAGTGTGTGTGAGAGGTTGGGGAGTTGAATGGTGAACAGTGTGGGTCTGAGTGGGTGGGGAGTTGGATGGGGTACAGTGTGTGTGTGTGAGAGGGTGGGTAGCTGGATGGGGTACAGTGTGTCGGTGTGAGGGTGGGGAGTTGGATGGGGTACAATGTGTGTGAGACAGTGGGGATTTGCATGGGGTGCACTGGGTGTGTGTGAGAGGGTGGGGAGTTGGATGTGGTACAGTGTTTGTGTGAGGGTGGGGAGTTGGATGGGGTACAGTGTGTGTGTGAGAGGGTGGGGAGTTGGATGGGGTACAGTGTGTGTGTGAGAAGGTGGGGAGTTGGATGGGGTACAGTGTGTGTGTGAGAGGGTGGGGAGTTGGATGGGGTACAGTGTGTGTTTGAGAGAGTTTGGGGAGTTGAATGGGGTACAGTGAGTGTGTGAGAGGGTGTGGAGTTGGAGGGAGTACAGTGTCTGTGTGAGAGGGAGGGGAGTTGGATGGGGTAAAGTGTGTGTGAGAGGGTGGGGAGTTGGATTGGGTACAGTGTGTGTGTGAGATGGTGGGGAGTCGCCTGGGGTACAGTGTGTGTGTGAGAGTGGGTGGGAAGTTGGATGGGGTACAGTGTGTGTGAGAGGGTGGGGAGTTGGATGGGGTACAGTGTGAGTCAGAGGGTGGGGAGTTGCATGGGGTACAGTTTGTCTGTGTGCGGGTGGAGAGTTGGATAGGGTACAGTGTGTGTGTGAGATAGTGAGGAGTTGGATGGGGTACAGTGTGGGTCCGAGTGGGCGGGGAGTTGGATGGGGTACATGTGTGTGTGAGAGAGAGGGGAGTTGGATGGGGTACAGTGTGTGTGAGGGGGGATTGTTGGATGGGGTACAGTGTGTGTGTGAGAGGGTGGGGAGTTGGATGGGGTACAGTGTGGGTCTGAGTGGGAGGGGAGTTGGATGGGGTACAGTGTGTTTGTGTGAGAGGGTGGGGTGTTGGATGGGGTACAGTGTGTTTGTGTGAGAGGGTGGGGAGTTGAATGGGGTACAGTGTGTGTGAGAGGGTGGGGAGTTGGATGGGGTACAGTGTGTGTGTGAGAGGGTGGGGAGTTGGATGGGGTACAGTGTGTTTGTGTGAGAGGGTGGGGAGTTGAATGGGGTACAGTGTGTGTGAGAGGGTGGGGAGTTGAATGGGGTACAGTGTGTGTGAGAGGGTGGGGAGTTGGATGGGGTACAGTGTGTTTGTGTGAGAGGGTGGGGAGTTGGATTGGGTACAGTGTAGTTGTATGAGAGGGTGGGGAGTTGAATGGGGTACAGTGTGTGTGAGATGATGGGGAGTCGCCTGGGGTACAGTGAGTGTGAGAGGGTGGGTAGTTGAATGGGGTACAGTGTGTGTTTCTGAGGGTGGGTTGTTGAATCGGGTACAGTGTGAGTGTGAGAGGGTGGGGAGTTGGATGGGGTACCGTGTGAGTGTGAGAGGGTGGGGAGTTGGATGGTGTACAGTGTGTGTGAGCGGGGGGAGTTGGATGGGGTACAGTGTGTGTGTGTGAGAGGGGGGAGTTGGATGGGTTACAGTGTGTTTGTGTGAGAGGTTGGGGAGTTGGATGGGGTACAGTGTGCGTCTGAGTGGGAGGGGAGTTGGATGGGGTACAGTGTGCGTGAGAGGGTGGGGTGTTGGATTGGGTACGGTGTGTGTGTGAGACGTTGGGGAGTTGGATGGTGTACAGCATGGGTCTGAGTGGGTGGGGAGTTGGATGGGGTACAGATTGTGTGAGGGGGTGTGGTGTTGGATGGGGTACAGTGTATGTGAGAAGGTGGGGAGTTGGATGGGGTATGGTATGAGTGATAGGGTGGGGATTTGGTTTGGGTACAGTGTATGTGTGAGAGAGAGGGAAGTTGGATGGGGTACAGTGTGTTTGTGTGAGAGGGTGGGGAGTTGGATGGGGTACAGTGTGTGTGAGATGATGGGGAGTCGCCTGGGGTACAGTGTGTGTGTGAGAGGGTGGGGAGTTGGATGGGGTACAGTGTGTGTGTGAGAGGGTGGGGAGTTGGATGGGGTACAGTGTGTGTGAGCGGTGGGAGTTGGATCGGGTACAGCGTGTGTGTGTGTGAGAGGGTGGTGTGTTGGATGGGGTACAGTGTGTGTGTGAGAGGGTGGGGAGTTGGATGGGGTTCAGTTTGTGTGTGTGAGAGGGTGGGGAGTTGGATAGGGTACAGTGTGTGTGTGAGGGTGGGGTGTTGGATGGGATACATGTTTGTATGAGAAGGTGGGGAGTTGGATGGGGTACAGTGTGTGTGTGAGTGGTTGTGTAGTTGAATGGGGTACAGAATGTGTGCGTAAGGGTAGGGTGTTGAATGGGGTACAGTATGTGTGTGGGAGTATGGGGAGTTGGTTGGGGTACAGTGTGCTTGTGTGAGAGGGTGGGGAGTTGGATGGTGTACAGCGTGGGTCTGAGTGGGTGGGGAGTTGGATGGGGTACACATTGTGTGAGGGGGTGTGGTGTTGGATGGGGTACAGTGTATGTGAGAAGGTGGGGAGTTGGATGGGGTACGATATGAGTGAGAGGGTGGGGATTTGGTTTGGGTACATTGTGTGTGTGAGAGAGAGGGGAGTTGGATGGGGTACAGTGTGCGTTAGGGAGGGTGGGGATTTGGATGGGGTACAGTGTGTTTGTGTGAGAGGGTGGGGAGTTGGATGGGGTACAGTGTGTTTGTGAGAGAGGGTGGGGAGTTGGATGGGGTACAGTGTGTGTGAGATGATGGGGAGTCGCCTGGGGTACAGTTTGTGTGAGAGGTTGGGGAGTTGGATGGGGTACAGTGTGTGTTTCTGAGGGTGGGTTGTTGAATCGGGTACAGTGTGAGTGTGAGTGGGTGGGGAGTTGGATGGGGTACCGTTTGAGTGTGAGAGGGTGGGGAGTTGGATGGGGTACAGTGTGTGTGTCTGAGAGGGTTGGGAGGTGGATGGGGTACAGTGTGTTTGTGTGAGAGGGTGGGCAGTTGGATGGGGTACAGTGTGTGTGAGCGGGGGGAGTTGGATCGGGTACAGCGTGTGTGTGTGTGAGAGGGTGGTGTGTTGGATGGGGTACAGTGTGTGTGTGTGAGGGTGGGGAGTTGGATAGGGTGCAGTGTGTGTGTGAGGGTGGAGTGTTGGATGGGGTACAGTGTGTGTGTGAGGGTGGGGAGTTGGATAGGGTACAGTGTGTGTGTGAGGGTGGGGTGTTGGATGGGATACATGTTTGTATGAGAAGGTGGGGAGTTGGATGGGATACAGTGTGTGTGTGAGTGGTTGTGTAGTTGAATGGGGTACAGAATGTGTGCGTAAGGGTAGGGTGTTGAATGGGGTACAGTATGTGTGTGGGAGGATGGGGAGTTGGTTGGGGTACAGTGTGCTTGTGTGAGAGGGTGGGGAGTTGGATGGGTTACAGTGTGTTTGTGTGAGAGGTTGGGGAGTTGGATGGGGTACAGTGTGGGTGTGAGTGGGTGGGGAGCTGGATGGTGTTCAGATTGTGTGAGGGGGTGTGGTGTTGGATGGGGTACAGTATGTGTGAGAGGGTGGGGATTTGGTTGGGGTACAGTGTGTGAGTGAGAGGCGGGGGAGTTGGATGTGGTACAGTGTGTGTGAGAGAGTGGGGAGTTGGATGGTGTACAGTGTGTGTGTGAGAGAAGGGGAGTTGGATGGGGTACAGTGTTTGAGTGAGGGTGGGGATTTGGATGGGTTACGGTTAATGTGAGAGGGTGGGGAGTTGGATGGGGTACAGTGTGTGTGTGTGAGAGGGTGTAGGGTTGGATGGGCTACAGTGTGCGTGTGAGGGTGGGGAGTAGGATGGGGTACAATATGTGTGTGAGGGTTGGTAGTTGGATGGGGTACAGTCTGGGTCTGAGTGGGTGGGGTGTTCAGATGCGGTACGGTGTGTGTGTGAGAGTGTGGGTAGTTCGTTGGGGTATAGTGTGTGTGAGAGGTTGGGGATTTGGAAGGGGTACAGTGTGTGTGTGTGTGAGACAGTGGGCAGCTGGATGGGGTACAGTGTGTGTGTGTGAGAGGGTGGGGTGTTGGATGGGGTACAGTGTGTGTGAGGGTGGGGAGCTGGATGGTGTACAGTGTATGTGAGAGGGTGGGGAGTTGGATGGGTTACAGTGTGTGTGTGTGTGAAGGTGGGGAGTTGGATGGTGTACAGTGTGTGTGTGAGAAGCTGGGGAGTTGGATGGTGTACAGTGTGGTTCTGAGTGGGTGGGGAGTTGGATGGGGTACAGTATGTGTGAGAGGGTGGGGATTTGGTTGGGGTACATGTGTGTGTGAGAGAGATGGGAGTTGGATGTGGTACAGTGTGTGTGTGAGGGTGGTGAGTTGGATAGGATACAATGTGTGTTAGAGAGGATGGGGATTTGGATGGGATAAAGTGTGTGTGTGGGAGGGTGGGGGCCTGGATGGGGTACAGCGTGTGTGTGAGAGGCGGGGGAGTTGGATGGGGTACAGTGTGTGAGAGAGAGTGGGGAGTTGGATGGGTTACAGTGTGTGTGTGTGTGAGGGTGGGGAGTTGGATGGTGTACAGTGTGTGTGTGAGAAGCTGGGGAGTTGGATGGTGTACAGTGTGGTTCTGAGTGGGTGGGGAGTTGGATGGGGTACAGTATGTGTGAGATAGTGGGGATTTGGTTGGGTTACATGTGTGTGTGAGAGAGAGGGGAGTTGGATGTGGTACAGTGTGTGTGTGAGGGTGGTGAGTTGGATAGGATACAATGTGTGTTAGAGAGGATGGGGATTTGGATGGGATAAAGTGTGTGTGTGGGAGGGTAGGGGCCTGGATGGGGTACAGCGTGTGTGTGAGAGGCGGGGGAGTTGGATGGGGTACAGTGTGTGTGAGAGAGTGGGGAGTTGGATGGTGTACAGTGTGTGTGTGAGAGAAGGGGAGTTGGCTGGGGTACAGTGTGTGTGAGAGAGTGGGGAGTTGGATGGGGTACAGTGTGTGTGAGAGGGTGGGGAGTTGGATGGGTTACAGTGTGTTTGTGTGAGAGTTTGGGGAGTTGGATGTTGTACAATGTGACTGTGTGCTGGTGGGGATTTGGATGGTGTACAGTGTGTGTGTGTGAGAGGGTGGGGAGTTGGATGGGGTACAATGTGTGTGTGAGGGTGGGTAGTTGGATGGTGTACAGTGTGTGTGTGAGGGTGTGTAGTTGGATGGGTTACAATGTGTTTGTGTGAGAGGTTGGGGATTAGGATGGGGTACAGTGTGTGTGTGAGGGTGGGGAGATGGATGGGGTACAGTGTGTGTGTGAGAGGGTGGGGAGTTGGATGGGGGACAGTGTGTGTGTGAGAGGTTGGGGATTTGGATGGGGTACAGTGTGTGTATGAGGGTGGGGAGATGGATGGGGTACAGTGTGTGTTTGTGAGAGCGTGGGGAGTTGGATGGGGGACAGTGTGTGTGTGAGAGGGTGGGGAGTTGGATGTGGTACAGTGTGTCTGTGTGAGGGTGGGGAGTTGGATGGGGTACGGTATGAGTGAGAGGGTGGGGATTTGGTTTGGGTACATTGTGTGCGTGAGAGAGAGGGGAGTTGGATGGGGTACAGTGTGCGTTAGGGAGGGTGGGGATTTGGATGGGGTACAGTGTGTTTGTGTGAGAGGGTGGGGAGTTGGATGGGGTACAGTGTGTTTGTGTGAGAGGGTGGGGAGTTGGATGGGGTACAGTGTGTGTGAGATGATGGGGAGTCGCCTGGGGTACAGTTTGTGTGAGAGGTTGGGGAGTTGGATGGGGTACAGTGTGTGTTTCTGAGGGTGGGTTGTTGAATCGGGTACAGTGTGAGTGTGAGTGGGTGGGGAGTTGGATGGGGTACCGTTTGAGTGTGAGAGGGTGGGGTGTTGGATGGGGTACAGTGTGTGTGAGGGTGGGGAGCTGGATGGTGTACAGTGTATGTGAGAGGGTGGGGAGTTGGATGGGTTACAGTGTGTGTGTGTGTGAAGGTGGGGAGTTGGATGGTGTACAGTGTGTGTGTGAGAAGCTGGGGAGTTGGATGGTGTACAGTGTGGTTCTGAGTGGGTGGGGAGTTGGATGGGGTACAGTATGTGTGAGATAGTGGGGATTTGGTTGGGTTACATGTGTGTGTGAGAGAGAGGGGAGTTGGATGTGGTACAGTGTGTGTGTGAGGGTGGTGAGTTGGATAGGATACAATGTGTGTTAGAGAGGATGGGGATTTGGATGGGATAAAGTGTGTGTGTGGGAGGGTAGGGGCCTGGATGGGGTACAGCGTGTGTGTGAGAGGCGGGGGAGTTGGATGGGGTACAGTGTGTGTGAGAGAGTGGGGAGTTGGATGGTGTACAGTGTGTGTGTGAGAGAAGGGGAGTTGGCTGGGGTACAGTGTGTGTGAGAGAGTGGGGAGTTGGATGGGGTACAGTGTGTGTGAGAGGGTGGGGAGTTGGATGGGTTACAGTGTGTTTGTGTGAGAGTTTGGGGAGTTGGATGTTGTACAATGTGACTGTGTGCTGGTGGGGATTTGGATGGTGTACAGTGTGTGTGTGTGAGAGGGTGGGGAGTTGGATGGGGTACAATGTGTGTGTGAGGGTGGGTAGTTGGATGGTGTACAGTGTGTGTGTGAGGGTGTGTAGTTGGATGGGTTACAATGTGTTTGTGTGAGAGGTTGGGGATTTGGATGGGGTACAGTGTGTGTGTGAGGGTTGGGAGATGGATGGGGTACAGTGTGTGTGTGAGAGGGTGGGGAGTTGGATGGGGGACAGTGTGTGTGTGAGAGGTTGGGGATTTGGATGGGGTACAGTGTGTGTATGAGGGTGGGGAGATGGATGGGGTACAGTGTGTGTTTGTGAGAGCGTGGGGAGTTGGATGGGGGACAGTGTGTGTGTGAGAGGGTGGGGAGTTGGATGTGGTACAGTGTGTCTGTGTGAGGGTGGGGAGTTGGATGGGGTACAGTGTGTGTGAGAGGGTGGGGTGTTGGATGGGGTACAGTGTGTGTGTGAGAGGGTGGGGAGTTGGATGGGGTACAGATTGTTGAGGGGGTGTGGAGTTGGATGGGGTACAGTGTGTGTGTAAGAGGGTGGGGAGTTGGATGAGGTACAGTGTGTGTAAGAGGGTGGGGTGTTGGATGGGGTACAGTGTGTGTGTGAGAGGGTGGGGAGTTGGATGGGGTTCAGTTTGTGTGTGTGAGAGGGTGGGGAGTTGGATAGGGTACAGTGTGTGTGTGAGGGTGGGGTGTTGGATGGGATACATGTTTGTATGAGAAGGTGGGGAGTTGGATGGGGTACAGTGTGTGTGTGAGTGGTTGTGTAGTTGAATGGGGTACAGAATGTGTGCGTAAGGGTAGGGTGTTGAATGGGGTACAGTATGTGTGTGGGAGTATGGGGAGTTGGATGGGGTACAGTGTGCTTGTGTGAGAGGGTGGGGAGTTGGATGGTGTACAGCGTGGGTCTGAGTGGGTGGGGAGTTGGATGGGGTACACATTGTGTGAGGGGGTGTGGTGTTGGATGGGGTACAGTGTATGTGAGAAGGTGGGGAGTTGGATGGGGTACGGTATGAGTGAGAGGGTGGGGAGTTGGATGGGGTACAGTGTGTGTGTCTGAGAGGGTTGGGAGGTGGATGGGGTACAGTGTGTTTGTGTGAGAGGGTGGGCAGTTGGATGGGGTACAGTGTGTGTGAGCGTGGGGAGTTGGATCGGGTACAGCGTGTGTGTGTGTGAGAGGGTGGTGTGTTGGATGGGGTACAGTGTGTGTGTGTGAGCGTGGGGAGTTGGATAGGGTACAGTGTGTGTGTGAGGGTGGAGTGTTGGATGGGGTACAGTGTGTGTGTGAGGGTGGGGAGTTGGATAGGGTACAGTGTGTGTGTGAGGGTGGGGTGTTGGATGGGATACATGTTTGTATGAGAAGGTGGGGAGTTGGATGGGGTACAGTGTGTGTGTGAGTGGTTGTGTAGTTGAATGGGGTACAGAATGTGTGCGTAAGGGTAGGGTGTTGAATGGGGTACAGTATGTGTGTGGGAGGATGGGGAGTTGGTTGGGGTACAGTGTGCTTGTGTGAGAGGGTGGGGAGTTGGATGGGTTACAGTGTGTTTGTGTGAGAGGTTGGGGAGTTGGATGGGGTACAGTGTGGGTCTGAGTGGGAGGGGAGTTGGATGGGGTACAGTGTGCGTGAGAGGGTGTGGTTTGGATGGTGTACGGTGTGTGTGTGAGAAGGTGGGGAGTTGGATGGTGTACAGCGTGGGTCTGAGTGGTTGTGTAGTTGAATGGGGTACAGAACGTGTGCGTAAGGGTAGGGTGTTGAATGGGGTACAGTATGTGTGTGGGAGGATGGGGAGTTGGTTGGGGTACAGTGTGCTTGTGTGAGAGGGTGGGGAGTTGGATGGGTTACAGTGTGTTTGTGTGAGAGGTTGGGGAGTTGGATGGGGTACAGTGTGGGTCTGAGTGGGAGGGGAGTTGGATGGGGTACAGTGTGCGTGAGAGGGTGTGGTTTGGATGGTGTACGGTGTGTGTGTGAGAAGGTGGGGAGTTGGATGGTGTACAGCGTGGGTCTGAGTGGGTGGGGAGTTGGATGGGGTACAGATTGTGTGAGGGGGTGTGGTGTTGGATGGGGAACAGTGTATGTGAGAAGGTGGGGAGTTGGATGGGGTACAGTGTGTGTGTGAGAGAGGGTGGGGAGTTGGATGGGGTACAGTGTGTGTGTGAGAGAGGGTGGGGAGTTGGATGGGGTACAGTGTGGGTGTGAGTGGGTGGGGAGCTGGATGGTGTTCAGATTGTGTGAGGGGGTGTGGTGTTGGATGGGGTACAGTATGTGTGAGAGGGTGGGGATTTGCTTGGGGTACAGTGTGTG
The DNA here is from genome assembly GCA_026770705.1 of Isurus oxyrinchus. Taxonomy (NCBI): domain Eukaryota; kingdom Metazoa; phylum Chordata; class Chondrichthyes; order Lamniformes; family Lamnidae; genus Isurus; species Isurus oxyrinchus. Next base: position 179,938,945 of record JANJGN010000007.1, on the reverse strand, counting down.
TGTGAGAGGCGGGGGAGTTGGATGTGGTACAGTGTGTGTGAGAGAGTGGGGAGTTGGATGGTGTACAGTGTGTGTGTGAGAGAAGGGGAGTTGGATGGGGTACAGTGTGTGTGAGATGATGGGGAGTCGCCTGGGGTACAGTTTGTGTGAGAGGTTGGGGAGTTGGATGGGGTACAGTGTGTGTTTCTGAGGGTGGGTTGTTGAATCGGGTACAGTGTGAGTGTGAGTGGGTGGGGAGTTGGATGGGGTACCGTTTGAGTGTGAGAGGGTGGGGAGTTGGGTGGGGTACAGTGTGTGTGTCTGAGAGGGTTGGGAGGTGGATGGGGTACAGTGTGTTTGTGTGAGAGGGTGGGCAGTTGGATGGGGTACAGTGTGTGTGAGCGGGGGGAGTTGGATCGGGTACAGCGTGTGTGTGTGTGAGAGGGTGGTGTGTTGGATGGGGTACAGTGTGTGTGTGTGAGGGTGGGGAGTTGGATAGGGTACAGTGTGTGTGTGAGGGTGGAGTGTTGGATGGGGTACAGTGTGTGTGTGAGGGTGGGGAGTTGGATAGGGTACAGTGTGTGTGTGAGGGTGGGGTGTTGGATGGGATACATGTTTGTATGAGAAGGTGGGGAGTTGGATGGGGTACAGTGTGTGTGTGAGTGGTTGTGTAGTTGAATGGGGTACAGAATGTGTGCGTAAGGGTAGGGTGTTGAATGGGGTACAGTATGTGTGTGGGAGGATATGGAGTTGGTTGGGGTACAGTGTGCTTGTGTGAGAGGGTGGGGAGTTGGATGGGTTACAGTGTGTTTGTGTGAGAGGTTGGGGAGTTGGATGGGGTACAGTGTGGGTCTGAGTGGGAGGGGAGTTGGATGGGGTACAGTGTGCGTGAGAGGGTGTGGTTTGGATGGTGTACGGTGTGTGTGTGAGAAGGTGGGGAGTTGGATGGTGTACAGCGTGGGTCTGAGTGGGTGGGGAGTTGGATGGGGTACAGATTGTGTGAGGGGGTGTGGTGTTGGATGGGGAACAGTGTATGTGAGAAGGTGGGGAGTTGGATGGGGTACAGTGTGTGTGTGAGAGAGGGTGGGGAGTTGGATGGGGTACAGTGTGTGTGTGAGAGAGGGTGGGGAGTTGGATGGGGTACAGTGTGGGTGTGAGTGGGTGGGGAGCTGGATGGTGTTCAGATTGTGTGAGGGGGTGTGGTGTTGGATGGGGTACAGTATGTGTGAGAGGGTGGGGATTTGGTTGGGGTACAGTGTGTGTGTGAGAGGCGGGGGAGTTGGATGTGGTACAGTGTGTGTGAGAGAGTGGGGAGTTGGATGGTGTACAGTGTGTGTGTGAGAGAAGGGGAGTTGGATGGGGTACAGTGTTTGAGTGAGGGTGGGGATTTGGATGGGTTACGGTTAATGTGAGAGGGTGGGGAGTTGGATGGGGTACAGTGTGTGTGTGTGAGAGGGTGTAGGGTTGGATGGGCTACAGTGTGCGTGTGAGGGTGGGGAGTAGGATGGGGTACAATATGTGTGTGAGGGTTGGTAGTTGGATGGGGTACAGTCTGGGTCTGAGTGGGTGGGATGTTCAGATGCGGTACGGTGTGTGTGTGAGAGTGTGGGTAGTTCGTTGGGGTATAGTGTGTGTGAGAGGGTGGGGATTTGGAAGGGGTACAGTGTGTGTGTGTGTGAGACAGTGGGCAGCTGGATGGGGTACAGTGTGTGTGTGTGAGAGGGTGAGGTGTTGGATGGGGTACAGTGTGTGTGAGGGTGGGGAGCTGGATGGTGTACAGTGTATGTGAGAGGGTGGGGAGTTGGATGGGTTACAGTGTGTGTGTGTGTGAAGGTGGGGAGTTGGATGGTGTACAGTGTGTGTGTGAGAAGCTGGGGAGTTGGATGGTGTACAGTGTGGTTCTGAGTGGGTGGGGAGTTGGATGGGGTACAGTATGTGTGAGAGGGTGGGGATTTGGTTGGGGTACATGTGTGTGTGAGAGAGAGGGGAGTTGGATGTGGTACAGTGTGTGTGTGAGGGTGGTGAGTTGGATAGGATACAATGTGTGTTAGAGAGGATGGGGATTTGGATGGGATAAAGTGTGTGTGTGGGAGGGTGGGGGCCTGGATGGGGTACAGCGTGTGTGTGAGAGGCGGGGGAGTTGGATGGGGTACAGTGTGTGTGTGAGAGGCGGGGGAGTTGGATGGGGTACAGTGTGTGAGAGAGAGTGGGGAGTTGGATGGGTTACAGTGTGTGTGTGTGTGAGGGTGGGGAGTTGGATGGTGTACAGTGTGTGTGTGAGAAGCTGGGGAGTTGGATGGTGTACAGTGTGGTTCTGAGTGGGTGGGGAGTTGGATGGGGTACAGTATGTGTGAGATAGTGGGGATTTGGTTGGGTTACATGTGTGTGTGAGAGAGAGGGGAGTTGGATGTGGTACAGTGTGTGTGTGAGGGTGGTGAGTTGGATAGGATACAATGTGTGTTAGAGAGGATGGGGATTTGGATGGGATAAAGTGTGTGTGTGGGAGGGTAGGGGCCTGGATGGGGTACAGCGTGTGTGTGAGAGGCGGGGGAGTTGGATGGGGTACAGTGTTTGTGTGAGAGGCGGGGGAGTTGGATGGGGTACAGTGTGTGTGAGAGAGTGGGGAGTTGGATGGTGTACAGTGTGTGTGTGAGAGAAGGGGAGTTGGCTGGGGTACAGTGTGTGTGAGAGAGTGGGGAGTTGGATGGGGTACAGTGTGTGTGAGAGGGTGGGGAGTTGGATGGGTTACAGTGTGTTTGTGTGAGAGTTTGGGGAGTTGGATGTTGTACAATGTGACTGTGTGCTGGTGGGGATTTGGATGGTGTACAGTGTGTGTGTGTGAGAGGGTGGGGAGTTGGATGGGGTACAATGTGTGTGTGAGGGTGGGTAGTTGGATGGTGTACAGTGTGTGTGTGAGGGTGTGTAGTTGGATGGGTTACAATGTGTTTGTGTGAGAGGTTGGGGATTTGGATGGGGTACAGTGTGTGTGTGAGGGTGGGGAGATGGATGGGGTACAGTGTGTGTGTGAGAGGGTGGGGAGTTGGATGGGGGACAGAGTGTGTGTGAGAGGTTGGGGATTTGGATGGGGTACAGTGTGTGTATGAGGGTGGGGAGACGGATGGGGTACAGTGTGTGTTTGTGAGAGCGTGGGGAGTTGGATGGGGGACAGTGTGTGTGTGAGAGGGTGGGGAGTTGGATGTGGTACAGTGTGTCTGTGTGAGGGTGGGGAGTTGGATGGGGTACAGTGTGTGTGAGAGGGTGGGGTGTTGGATGGGGTACAGTGTGTGTGTGAGAGGGTGGGGAGTTGGATGGGGTACAGATTGTTGAGGGGGTGTGGAGTTGGATGGGGTACAGTGTGTGTCTAAGAGGGTGGGGAGTTGGATGAGGTACAGTGTGTGTAAGAGGGTGGGGTGTTGGATGGGGTACAGTGTGTGTGTGAGAGGGTGGGGAGTTGGATGGGGTATAGTGTGGGTCTGAGTGGGTGGGGAGTTGGATGGGGTACAGATTATGTGAGGGGGTGTGGAGTTGGATGGGGTACAGTGTGTGTGAGAGGGTGGGGATTTGGTTGGGGTACAGTGTGTGTGTGAGGGTGGGGAGTTGGAAGGGGCACAGTGTGTGTGAAAGGGTGGGGAGTTGAATGGGGTACAGTGTGCGTGAGAGTGTGGGGAGTTGATTGGGGTACAATGTGTGTGTGAGGGTGTGGAGTTGGATGGGGTACAGTGTGTGTGTGAGATAATGGGGAGGTGAATGGGATACACTGTGTGTGAGAGGGTGGGGAGTTGGATGGGATACAGTGTGTATGTGCATAAGCGTGGGGTGTTGAATGGTGTACAGTATGTGTGTGAGTGGGTGGGAAGTTGGATGGGGTACAGTGTGTGTGAGAGGGTGGGCAGTTGGATAGTGTACAGTGTGTGTGTGAGTGAGTGGGAAGTTGGATGGGGTACAGCGTATGTGAGAGGGTGGGGATTTGGATGGTGTACAGTGTGTGTGAGAGAAGGGGAGTTGGCTGGGGTACAGTGTGTGTGAGAGGGTGGGGAGTTGGATAGGGTACAGTGTGTGTGTGAGGGTGGGGAGTTGGATGGGGTACAGTGTGTGTGAGAGGTTGGGGAACTGGATGGGGTACAGTGTGTGTGTGAGGGTGGGGAGTTGGATGGGGTACAGTGTGTGTGAGAGGATGGGGAGCTCGATGGGGTACAGTGTGTGTGTGAGGGTGGGGAGTTGGATAGGGTACAGTGTGTGTGTGAGAGGGTGGGGAGTTGGATGGGGTACAGTGTGTGTGTGAGGGTCGGGAGTTGGATGGGGTACAGTGTGTGTGTGAGGGTGGGGAGTTGGATGGGGTACAGTGTGTGTGAGAGGGTGGGGAGTTGGATGGGGTACAGTGTGTGTGTGAGAGGGTGGGGAGATGGATGGGGTACAGTGTGTGTGTGAGGGTGGGGAGCTGGATGGGGTACAGTGTGTGTGAGAGGGTGGGGAGATGGATGGGGTACAGTGTGTGTGTGAGGGTGGGGAGCTGGATGGGGTACAGTGTGTGTGAGAGGGTGGGGAGTTGGATGGGGTACAGTGTGTGTGTGTGAGAGTGGAGAGTTGGATCGGTACAGTGAGTGTGTGTGAGAGGGTGGGGAGCTGGATGGGGTACAGTGTGTGTGTGAGAGGGTGGGGAGCTGGATGGGGTACAGTGTGTGTGTGAGAGGGTGGGGAGATGGATGGGGTACAGTGTGTGTGTGAGAGGGTGGGGAGCTGGATGGGGTACAGTGTGTGTGTGAGAGGGTGGGGAGCTGGATGGGGTACAGTGTGTGTGTGAGGGTGGGGAGATGGATGGGGTACAGTGTGTGTGTGAGAGGGTGGGGAGCTGGATGGGGTACAGTGTGTGTGTGAGAGGGTGGGGAGATGGATGGGGTACAGTGTGTGTGTGAGGGTGGGGAGCTGGATGGGGTACAGTGTGTGTGAGAGGGTGGGGAGTTGGATGGGGTACAGTGTGTGTGTGTGAGAGTGGAGAGTTGGATCGGTACAGTGAGTGTGTGTGAGAGGGTGGGGAGCTGGATGGGGTACAGTGTGTGTGTGAGAGGGTGGGGAGCTGGATGGGGTACAGCGTGTGTGTGAGAGGTGGGGGAGTTGGATGGGGTACAGTGTGTGTGTGAGAGGCGGGGGAGTTGGATGGGGTACAGTGTGTGAGAGAGAGTGGGGAGTTGGATGGGTTACAGTGTGTGTGTGTGTGAGGGTGGGGAGTTGGATGGTGTACAGTGTGTGTGTGAGAAGCTGGGGAGTTGGATGGTGTACAGTGTGGTTCTGAGTGGGTGGGGAGTTGGATGGGGTACAGTATGTGTGAGATAGTGGGGATTTGGTTGGGTTACATGTGTGTGTGAGAGAGAGGGGAGTTGGATGTGGTACAGTGTGTGTGTGAGGGTGGTGAGTTGGATAGGATACAATGTGTGTTAGAGAGGATGGGGATTTGGATGGGATAAAGTGTGTGTGTGGGAGGGTAGGGGCCTGGATGGGGTACAGCGTGTGTGTGAGAGGCGGGGGAGTTGGATGGGGTACAGTGTGTGTGTGAGAGGCGGGGGAGTTGGATGGGGTACAGTGTGTGTGAGAGAGTGGGGAGTTGGATGGTGTACAGTGTGTGTGTGAGAGAAGGGGAGTTGGCTGGGGTACAGTGTGTGTGAGAGAGTGGGGAGTTGGATGGGGTACAGTGTGTGTGAGAGGGTGGGGAGTTGGATGGGTTACAGTGTGTTTGTGTGAGAGTTTGGGGAGTTGGATGTTGTACAATGTGACTGTGTGCTGGTGGGGATTTGGATGGTGTACAGTGTGTGTGTGTGAGAGGGTGGGGAGTTGGATGGGGTACAATGTGTGTGTGAGGGTGGGTAGTTGGATGGTGTACAGTGTGTGTGTGAGGGTGTGTAGTTGGATGGGTTACAATGTGTTTGTGTGAGAGGTTGGGGATTTGGATGGGGTACAGTGTGTGTGTGAGGGTGGGGAGATGGATGGGGTACAGTGTGTGTGTGAGAGGGTGGGGAGTTGGATGGGGGACAGAGTGTGTGTGAGAGGTTGGGGATTTGGATGGGGTACAGTGTGTGTATGAGGGTGGGGAGACGGATGGGGTACAGTGTGTGTTTGTGAGAGCGTGGGGAGTTGGATGGGGGACAGTGTGTGTGTGAGAGGGTGGGGAGTTGGATGTGGTACAGTGTGTCTGTGTGAGGGTGGGGAGTTGGATGGGGTACAGTGTGTGTGAGAGGGTGGGGTGTTGGATGGGGTACAGTGTGTGTGTGAGAGGGTGGGGAGTTGGATGGGGTACAGATTGTTGAGGGGGTGTGGAGTTGGATGGGGTACAGTGTGTGTCTAAGAGGGTGGGGAGTTGGATGAGGTACAGTGTGTGTAAGAGGGTGGGGTGTTGGATGGGGTACAGTGTGTGTGTGAGAGGGTGGGGAGTTGGATGGGGTATAGTGTGGGTCTGAGTGGGTGGGGAGTTGGATGGGGTACAGATTATGTGAGGGGGTGTGGAGTTGGATGGGGTACAGTGTGTGTGAGAGGGTGGGGATTTGGTTGGGGTACAGTGTGTGTGTGAGGGTGGGGAGTTGGAAGGGGCACAGTGTGTGTGAAAGGGTGGGGAGTTGAATGGGGTACAGTGTGCGTGAGAGTGTGGGGAGTTGATTGGGGTACAATGTGTGTGTGAGGGTGTGGAGTTGGATGGGGTACAGTGTGTGTGTGAGATAATGGGGAGGTGAATGGGATACACTGTGTGTGAGAGGGTGGGGAGTTGGATGGGATACAGTGTGTATGTGCATAAGCGTGGGGTGTTGAATGGTGTACAGTATGTGTGTGAGTGGGTGGGAAGTTGGATGGGGTACAGTGTGTGTGAGAGGGTGGGCAGTTGGATAGTGTACAGTGTGTGTGTGAGTGAGTGGGAAGTTGGATGGGGTACAGCGTATGTGAGAGGGTGGGGATTTGGATGGTGTACAGTGTGTGTGAGAGAAGGGGAGTTGGCTGGGGTACAGTGTGTGTGAGAGGGTGGGGAGTTGGATAGGGTACAGTGTGTGTGTGAGGGTGGGGAGTTGGATGGGGTACAGTGTGTGTGAGAGGTTGGGGAACTGGATGGGGTACAGTGTGTGTGTGAGGGTGGGGAGTTGGATGGGGTACAGTGTGTGTGAGAGGATGGGGAGCTCGATGGGGTACAGTGTGTGTGTGAGGGTGGGGAGTTGGATAGGGTACAGTGTGTGTGTGAGAGGGTGGGGAGTTGGATGGGGTACAGTGTGTGTGTGAGGGTCGGGAGTTGGATGGGGTACAGTGTGTGTGTGAGGGTGGGGAGTTGGATGGGGTACAGTGTGTGTGAGAGGGTGGGGAGTTGGATGGGGTACAGTGTGTGTGTGAGAGGGTGGGGAGATGGATGGGGTACAGTGTGTGTGTGAGGGTGGGGAGCTGGATGGGGTACAGTGTGTGTGAGAGGGTGGGGAGATGGATGGGGTACAGTGTGTGTGTGAGGGTGGGGAGCTGGATGGGGTACAGTGTGTGTGAGAGGGTGGGGAGTTGGATGGGGTACAGTGTGTGTGTGTGAGAGTGGAGAGTTGGATCGGTACAGTGAGTGTGTGTGAGAGGGTGGGGAGCTGGATGGGGTACAGTGTGTGTGTGAGAGGGTGGGGAGCTGGATGGGGTACAGTGTGTGTGTGAGAGGGTGGGGAGATGGATGGGGTACAGTGTGTGTGTGAGAGGGTGGGGAGCTGGATGGGGTACAGTGTGTGTGTGAGAGGGTGGGGAGCTGGATGGGGTACAGTGTGTGTGTGAGGGTGGGGAGATGGATGGGGTACAGTGTGTGTGTGAGAGGGTGGGGAGCTGGATGGGGTACAGTGTGTGTGTGAGAGGGTGGGGAGATGGATGGGGTACAGTGTGTGTGTGAGGGTGGGGAGCTGGATGGGGTACAGTGTGTGTGAGAGGGTGGGGAGTTGGATGGGGTACAGTGTGTGTGTGTGAGAGTGGAGAGTTGGATCGGTACAGTGAGTGTGTGTGAGAGGGTGGGGAGCTGGATGGGGTACAGTGTGTGTGTGAGAGGGTGGGGAGCTGGATGGGGTACAGCGTGTGTGTGAGAGGTGGGGGAGTTGGATGGGGTACAGTGTGTGTGTGAGAGGCGGGGGAGTTGGATGGGGTACAGTGTGTGAGAGAGAGTGGGGAGTTGGATGGGTTACAGTGTGTGTGTGTGTGAGGGTGGGGAGTTGGATGGTGTACAGTGTGTGTGTGAGAAGCTGGGGAGTTGGATGGTGTACAGTGTGGTTCTGAGTGGGTGGGGAGTTGGATGGGGTACAGTATGTGTGAGATAGTGGGGATTTGGTTGGGTTACATGTGTGTGTGAGAGAGAGGGGAGTTGGATGTGGTACAGTGTGTGTGTGAGGGTGGTGAGTTGGATAGGATACAATGTGTGTTAGAGAGGATGGGGATTTGGATGGGATAAAGTGTGTGTGTGGGAGGGTAGGGGCCTGGATGGGGTACAGCGTGTGTGTGAGAGGCGGGGGAGTTGGATGGGGTACAGTGTTTGTGTGAGAGGCGGGGGAGTTGGATGGGGTACAGTGTGTGTGAGAGAGTGGGGAGTTGGATGGTGTACAGTGTGTGTGTGAGAGAAGGGGAGTTGGCTGGGGTACAGTGTGTGTGAGAGAGTGGGGAGTTGGATGGGGTACAGTGTGTGTGAGAGGGTGGGGAGTTGGATGGGTTACAGTGTGTTTGTGTGAGAGTTTGGGGAGTTGGATGTTGTACAATGTGACTGTGTGCTGGTGGGGATTTGGATGGTGTACAGTGTGTGTGTGTGAGAGGGTGGGGAGTTGGATGGGGTACAATGTGTGTGTGAGGGTGGGTAGTTGGATGGTGTACAGTGTGTGTGTGAGGGTGTGTAGTTGGATGGGTTACAATGTGTTTGTGTGAGAGGTTGGGGATTTGGATGGGGTACAGTGTGTGTGTGAGGGTGGGGAGATGGATGGGGTACAGTGTGTGTGTGAGAGGGTGGGGAGTTGGATGGGGGACAGAGTGTGTGTGAGAGGTTGGGGATTTGGATGGGGTACAGTGTGTGTATGAGGGTGGGGAGACGGATGGGGTACAGTGTGTGTTTGTGAGAGCGTGGGGAGTTGGATGGGGGACAGTGTGTGTGTGAGAGGGTGGGGAGTTGGATGTGGTACAGTGTGTCTGTGTGAGGGTGGGGAGTTGGATGGGGTACAGTGTGTGTGAGAGGGTGGGGTGTTGGATGGGGTACAGTGTGTGTGTGAGAGGGTGGGGAGTTGGATGGGGTACAGATTGTTGAGGGGGTGTGGAGTTGGATGGGGTACAGTGTGTGTGTAAGAGGGTGGGGAGTTGGATGAGGTACAGTGTGTGTAAGAGGGTGGGGTGTTGGATGGGGTACAGTGTGTGTGTGAGAGGGTGGGGAGTTGGATGGGGTTCAGTTTGTGTGTGTGAGAGGGTGGGGAGTTGGATAGGGTACAGTGTGTGTGTGAGGGTGGGGTGTTGGATGGGATACATGTTTGTATGAGAAGGTGGGGAGTTGGATGGGGTACAGTGTGTGTGTGAGTGGTTGTGTAGTTGAATGGGGTACAGAATGTGTGCGTAAGGGTAGGGTGTTGAATGGGGTACAGTATGTGTGTGGGAGTATGGGGAGTTGGATGGGGTACAGTGTGCTTGTGTGAGAGGGTGGGGAGTTGGATGGTGTACAGCGTGGGTCTGAGTGGGTGGGGAGTTGGATGGGGTACACATTGTGTGAGGGGGTGTGGTGTTGGATGGGGTACAGTGTATGTGAGAAGGTGGGGAGTTGGATGGGGTACGGTATGAGTGAGAGGGTGGGGAGTTGGATGGGGTACAGTGTGTGTGTCTGAGAGGGTTGGGAGGTGGATGGGGTACAGTGTGTTTGTGTGAGAGGGTGGGCAGTTGGATGGGGTACAGTGTGTGTGAGCGTGGGGAGTTGGATCGGGTACAGCGTGTGTGTGTGTGAGAGGGTGGTGTGTTGGATGGGGTACAGTGTGTGTGTGTGAGCGTGGGGAGTTGGATAGGGTACAGTGTGTGTGTGAGGGTGGAGTGTTGGATGGGGTACAGTGTGTGTGTGAGGGTGGGGAGTTGGATAGGGTACAGTGTGTGTGTGAGGGTGGGGTGTTGGATGGGATACATGTTTGTATGAGAAGGTGGGGAGTTGGATGGGGTACAGTGTGTGTGTGAGTGGTTGTGTAGTTGAATGGGGTACAGAATGTGTGCGTAAGGGTAGGGTGTTGAATGGGGTACAGTATGTGTGTGGGAGGATGGGGAGTTGGTTGGGGTACAGTGTGCTTGTGTGAGAGGGTGGGGAGTTGGATGGGTTACAGTGTGTTTGTGTGAGAGGTTGGGGAGTTGGATGGGGTACAGTGTGGGTCTGAGTGGGAGGGGAGTTGGATGGGGTACAGTGTGCGTGAGAGGGTGTGGTTTGGATGGTGTACGGTGTGTGTGTGAGAAGGTGGGGAGTTGGATGGTGTACAGCGTGGGTCTGAGTGGTTGTGTAGTTGAATGGGGTACAGAACGTGTGCGTAAGGGTAGGGTGTTGAATGGGGTACAGTATGTGTGTGGGAGGATGGGGAGTTGGTTGGGGTACAGTGTGCTTGTGTGAGAGGGTGGGGAGTTGGATGGGTTACAGTGTGTTTGTGTGAGAGGTTGGGGAGTTGGATGGGGTACAGTGTGGGTCTGAGTGGGAGGGGAGTTGGATGGGGTACAGTGTGCGTGAGAGGGTGTGGTTTGGATGGTGTACGGTGTGTGTGTGAGAAGGTGGGGAGTTGGATGGTGTACAGCGTGGGTCTGAGTGGGTGGGGAGTTGGATGGGGTACAGATTGTGTGAGGGGGTGTGGTGTTGGATGGGGAACAGTGTATGTGAGAAGGTGGGGAGTTGGATGGGGTACAGTGTGTGTGTGAGAGAGGGTGGGGAGTTGGATGGGGTACAGTGTGTGTGTGAGAGAGGGTGGGGAGTTGGATGGGGTACAGTGTGGGTGTGAGTGGGTGGGGAGCTGGATGGTGTTCAGATTGTGTGAGGGGGTGTGGTGTTGGATGGGGTACAGTATGTGTGAGAGGGTGGGGATTTGCTTGGGGTACAGTGTGTGTGTGAGAGGCGGGGGAGTTGGATGTGGTACAGTGTGTGTGAGAGAGTGGGGAGTTGGATGGTGTACAGTGTGTGTGTGAGAGAAGGGGAGTTGGATGGGGTACAGTGTGTGTGAGATGATGGGGAGTCGCCTGGGGTACAGTTTGTGTGAGAGGTTGGGGAGTTGGATGGGGTACAGTGTGTGTTTCTGAGGGTGGGTTGTTGAATCGGGTACAGTGTGAGTGTGAGTGGGTGGGGAGTTGGATGGGGTACCGTTTGAGTGTGAGAGGGTGGGGAGTTGGGTGGGGTACAGTGTGTGTGTCTGAGAGGGTTGGGAGGTGGATGGGGTACAGTGTGTTTGTGTGAGAGGGTGGGCAGTTGGATGGGGTACAGTGTGTGTGAGCGGGGGGAGTTGGATCGGGTACAGCGTGTGTGTGTGTGAGAGGGTGGTGTGTTGGATGGGGTACAGTGTGTGTGTGTGAGGGTGGGGAGTTGGATAGGGTACAGTGTGTGTGTGAGGGTGGAGTGTTGGATGGGGTACAGTGTGTGTGTGAGGGTGGGGAGTTGGATAGGGTACAGTGTGTGTGTGAGGGTGGGGTGTTGGATGGGATACATGTTTGTATGAGAAGGTGGGGAGTTGGATGGGGTACAGTGTGTGTGTGAGTGGTTGTGTAGTTGAATGGGGTACAGAATGTGTGCGTAAGGGTAGGGTGTTGAATGGGGTACAGTATGTGTGTGGGAGGATATGGAGTTGGTTGGGGTACAGTGTGCTTGTGTGAGAGGGTGGGGAGTTGGATGGGTTACAGTGTGTTTGTGTGAGAGGTTGGGGAGTTGGATGGGGTACAGTGTGGGTCTGAGTGGGAGGGGAGTTGGATGGGGTACAGTGTGCGTGAGAGGGTGTGGTTTGGATGGTGTACGGTGTGTGTGTGAGAAGGTGGGGAGTTGGATGGTGTACAGCGTGGGTCTGAGTGGGTGGGGAGTTGGATGGGGTACAGATTGTGTGAGGGGGTGTGGTGTTGGATGGGGAACAGTGTATGTGAGAAGGTGGGGAGTTGGATGGGGTACAGTGTGTGTGTGAGAGAGGGTGGGGAGTTGGATGGGGTACAGTGTGTGTGTGAGAGAGGGTGGGGAGTTGGATGGGGTACAGTGTGGGTGTGAGTGGGTGGGGAGCTGGATGGTGTTCAGATTGTGTGAGGGGGTGTGGTGTTGGATGGGGTACAGTATGTGTGAGAGGGTGGGGATTTGGTTGGGGTACAGTGTGTGTGTGAGAGGCGGGGGAGTTGGATGTGGTACAGTGTGTGTGAGAGAGTGGGGAGTTGGATGGTGTACAGTGTGTGTGTGAGAGAAGGGGAGTTGGATGGGGTACAGTGTTTGAGTGAGGGTGGGGATTTGGATGGGTTACGGTTAATGTGAGAGGGTGGGGAGTTGGATGGGGTACAGTGTGTGTGTGTGAGAGGGTGTAGGGTTGGATGGGCTACAGTGTGCGTGTGAGGGTGGGGAGTAGGATGGGGTACAATATGTGTGTGAGGGTTGGTAGTTGGATGGGGTACAGTCTGGGTCTGAGTGGGTGGGATGTTCAGATGCGGTACGGTGTGTGTGTGAGAGTGTGGGTAGTTCGTTGGGGTATAGTGTGTGTGAGAGGGTGGGGATTTGGAAGGGGTACAGTGTGTGTGTGTGTGAGACAGTGGGCAGCTGGATGGGGTACAGTGTGTGTGTGTGAGAGGGTGAGGTGTTGGATGGGGTACAGTGTGTGTGAGGGTGGGGAGCTGGATGGTGTACAGTGTATGTGAGAGGGTGGGGAGTTGGATGGGTTACAGTGTGTGTGTGTGTGAAGGTGGGGAGTTGGATGGTGTACAGTGTGTGTGTGAGAAGCTGGGGAGTTGGATGGTGTACAGTGTGGTTCTGAGTGGGTGGGGAGTTGGATGGGGTACAGTATGTGTGAGAGGGTGGGGATTTGGTTGGGGTACATGTGTGTGTGAGAGAGAGGGGAGTTGGATGTGGTACAGTGTGTGTGTGAGGGTGGTGAGTTGGATAGGATACAATGTGTGTTAGAGAGGATGGGGATTTGGATGGGATAAAGTGTGTGTGTGGGAGGGTGGGGGCCTGGATGGGGTACAGCGTGTGTGTGAGAGGCGGGGGAGTTGGATGGGGTACAGTGTGTGTGTGAGAGGCGGGGGAGTTGGATGGGGTACAGTGTGTGAGAGAGAGTGGGGAGTTGGATGGGTTACAGTGTGTGTGTGTGTGAGGGTGGGGAGTTGGATGGTGTACAGTGTGTGTGTGAGAAGCTGGGGAGTTGGATGGTGTACAGTGTGGTTCTGAGTGGGTGGGGAGTTGGATGGGGTACAGTATGTGTGAGATAGTGGGGATTTGGTTGGGTTACATGTGTGTGTGAGAGAGAGGGGAGTTGGATGTGGTACAGTGTGTGTGTGAGGGTGGTGAGTTGGATAGGATACAATGTGTGTTAGAGAGGATGGGGATTTGGATGGGATAAAGTGTGTGTGTGGGAGGGTAGGGGCCTGGATGGGGTACAGCGTGTGTGTGAGAGGCGGGGGAGTTGGATGGGGTACAGTGTTTGTGTGAGAGGCGGGGGAGTTGGATGGGGTACAGTGTGTGTGAGAGAGTGGGGAGTTGGATGGTGTACAGTGTGTGTGTGAGAGAAGGGGAGTTGGCTGGGGTACAGTGTGTGTGAGAGAGTGGGGAGTTGGATGGGGTACAGTGTGTGTGAGAGGGTGGGGAGTTGGATGGGTTACAGTGTGTTTGTGTGAGAGTTTGGGGAGTTGGATGTTGTACAATGTGACTGTGTGCTGGTGGGGATTTGGATGGTGTACAGTGTGTGTGTGTGAGAGGGTGGGGAGTTGGATGGGGTACAATGTGTGTGTGAGGGTGGGTAGTTGGATGGTGTACAGTGTGTGTGTGAGGGTGTGTAGTTGGATGGGTTACAATGTGTTTGTGTGAGAGGTTGGGGATTTGGATGGGGTACAGTGTGTGTGTGAGGGTGGGGAGATGGATGGGGTACAGTGTGTGTGTGAGAGGGTGGGGAGTTGGATGGGGGACAGAGTGTGTGTGAGAGGTTGGGGATTTGGATGGGGTACAGTGTGTGTATGAGGGTGGGGAGACGGATGGGGTACAGTGTGTGTTTGTGAGAGCGTGGGGAGTTGGATGGGGGACAGTGTGTGTGTGAGAGGGTGGGGAGTTGGATGTGGTACAGTGTGTCTGTGTGAGGGTGGGGAGTTGGATGGGGTACAGTGTGTGTGAGAGGGTGGGGTGTTGGATGGGGTACAGTGTGTGTGTGAGAGGGTGGGGAGTTGGATGGGGTACAGATTGTTGAGGGGGTGTGGAGTTGGATGGGGTACAGTGTGTGTCTAAGAGGGTGGGGAGTTGGATGAGGTACAGTGTGTGTAAGAGGGTGGGGTGTTGGATGGGGTACAGTGTGTGTGTGAGAGGGTGGGGAGTTGGATGGGGTATAGTGTGGGTCTGAGTGGGTGGGGAGTTGGATGGGGTACAGATTATGTGAGGGGGTGTGGAGTTGGATGGGGTACAGTGTGTGTGAGAGGGTGGGGATTTGGTTGGGGTACAGTGTGTGTGTGAGGGTGGGGAGTTGGAAGGGGCACAGTGTGTGTGAAAGGGTGGGGAGTTGAATGGGGTACAGTGTGCGTGAGAGTGTGGGGAGTTGATTGGGGTACAATGTGTGTGTGAGGGTGTGGAGTTGGATGGGGTACAGTGTGTGTGTGAGATAATGGGGAGGTGAATGGGATACACTGTGTGTGAGAGGGTGGGGAGTTGGATGGGATACAGTGTGTATGTGCATAAGCGTGGGGTGTTGAATGGTGTACAGTATGTGTGTGAGTGGGTGGGAAGTTGGATGGGGTACAGTGTGTGTGAGAGGGTGGGCAGTTGGATAGTGTACAGTGTGTGTGTGAGTGAGTGGGAAGTTGGATGGGGTACAGCGTATGTGAGAGGGTGGGGATTTGGATGGTGTACAGTGTGTGTGAGAGAAGGGGAGTTGGCTGGGGTACAGTGTGTGTGAGAGGGTGGGGAGTTGGATAGGGTACAGTGTGTGTGTGAGGGTGGGGAGTTGGATGGGGTACAGTGTGTGTGAGAGGTTGGGGAACTGGATGGGGTACAGTGTGTGTGTGAGGGTGGGGAGTTGGATGGGGTACAGTGTGTGTGAGAGGATGGGGAGCTCGATGGGGTACAGTGTGTGTGTGAGGGTGGGGAGTTGGATAGGGTACAGTGTGTGTGTGAGAGGGTGGGGAGTTGGATGGGGTACAGTGTGTGTGTGAGGGTCGGGAGTTGGATGGGGTACAGTGTGTGTGTGAGGGTGGGGAGTTGGATGGGGTACAGTGTGTGTGAGAGGGTGGGGAGTTGGATGGGGTACAGTGTGTGTGTGAGAGGGTGGGGAGATGGATGGGGTACAGTGTGTGTGTGAGGGTGGGGAGCTGGATGGGGTACAGTGTGTGTGAGAGGGTGGGGAGATGGATGGGGTACAGTGTGTGTGTGAGGGTGGGGAGCTGGATGGGGTACAGTGTGTGTGAGAGGGTGGGGAGTTGGATGGGGTACAGTGTGTGTGTGTGAGAGTGGAGAGTTGGATCGGTACAGTGAGTGTGTGTGAGAGGGTGGGGAGCTGGATGGGGTACAGTGTGTGTGTGAGAGGGTGGGGAGCTGGATGGGGTACAGTGTGTGTGTGAGAGGGTGGGGAGATGGATGGGGTACAGTGTGTGTGTGAGAGGGTGGGGAGCTGGATGGGGTACAGTGTGTGTGTGAGAGGGTGGGGAGCTGGATGGGGTACAGTGTGTGTGTGAGGGTGGGGAGATGGATGGGGTACAGTGTGTGTGTGAGAGGGTGGGGAGCTGGATGGGGTACAGTGTGTGTGTGAGAGGGTGGGGAGATGGATGGGGTACAGTGTGTGTGTGAGGGTGGGGAGCTGGATGGGGTACAGTGTGTGTGAGAGGGTGGGGAGTTGGATGGGGTACAGTGTGTGTGTGTGAGAGTGGAGAGTTGGATCGGTACAGTGAGTGTGTGTGAGAGGGTGGGGAGCTGGATGGGGTACAGTGTGTGTGTGAGAGGGTGGGGAGCTGGATGGGGTACAGCGTGTGTGTGAGAGGTGGGGGAGTTGGATGGGGTACAGTGTGTGTGTGAGAGGCGGGGGAGTTGGATGGGGTACAGTGTGTGAGAGAGAGTGGGGAGTTGGATGGGTTACAGTGTGTGTGTGTGTGAGGGTGGGGAGTTGGATGGTGTACAGTGTGTGTGTGAGAAGCTGGGGAGTTGGATGGTGTACAGTGTGGTTCTGAGTGGGTGGGGAGTTGGATGGGGTACAGTATGTGTGAGATAGTGGGGATTTGGTTGGGTTACATGTGTGTGTGAGAGAGAGGGGAGTTGGATGTGGTACAGTGTGTGTGTGAGGGTGGTGAGTTGGATAGGATACAATGTGTGTTAGAGAGGATGGGGATTTGGATGGGATAAAGTGTGTGTGTGGGAGGGTAGGGGCCTGGATGGGGTACAGCGTGTGTGTGAGAGGCGGGGGAGTTGGATGGGGTACAGTGTGTGTGTGAGAGGCGGGGGAGTTGGATGGGGTACAGTGTGTGTGAGAGAGTGGGGAGTTGGATGGTGTACAGTGTGTGTGTGAGAGAAGGGGAGTTGGCTGGGGTACAGTGTGTGTGAGAGAGTGGGGAGTTGGATGGGGTACAGTGTGTGTGAGAGGGTGGGGAGTTGGATGGGTTACAGTGTGTTTGTGTGAGAGTTTGGGGAGTTGGATGTTGTACAATGTGACTGTGTGCTGGTGGGGATTTGGATGGTGTACAGTGTGTGTGTGTGAGAGGGTGGGGAGTTGGATGGGGTACAATGTGTGTGTGAGGGTGGGTAGTTGGATGGTGTACAGTGTGTGTGTGAGGGTGTGTAGTTGGATGGGTTACAATGTGTTTGTGTGAGAGGTTGGGGATTTGGATGGGGTACAGTGTGTGTGTGAGGGTGGGGAGATGGATGGGGTACAGTGTGTGTGTGAGAGGGTGGGGAGTTGGATGGGGGACAGAGTGTGTGTGAGAGGTTGGGGATTTGGATGGGGTACAGTGTGTGTATGAGGGTGGGGAGACGGATGGGGTACAGTGTGTGTTTGTGAGAGCGTGGGGAGTTGGATGGGGGACAGTGTGTGTGTGAGAGGGTGGGGAGTTGGATGTGGTACAGTGTGTCTGTGTGAGGGTGGGGAGTTGGATGGGGTACAGTGTGTGTGAGAGGGTGGGGTGTTGGATGGGGTACAGTGTGTGTGTGAGAGGGTGGGGAGTTGGATGGGGTACAGATTGTTGAGGGGGTGTGGAGTTGGATGGGGTACAGTGTGTGTCTAAGAGGGTGGGGAGTTGGATGAGGTACAGTGTGTGTAAGAGGGTGGGGTGTTGGATGGGGTACAGTGTGTGTGTGAGAGGGTGGGGAGTTGGATGGGGTATAGTGTGGGTCTGAGTGGGTGGGGAGTTGGATGGGGTACAGATTATGTGAGGGGGTGTGGAGTTGGATGGGGTACAGTGTGTGTGAGAGGGTGGGGATTTGGTTGGGGTACAGTGTGTGTGTGAGGGTGGGGAGTTGGAAGGGGCACAGTGTGTGTGAAAGGGTGGGGAGTTGAATGGGGTACAGTGTGCGTGAGAGTGTGGGGAGTTGATTGGGGTACAATGTGTGTGTGAGGGTGTGGAGTTGGATGGGGTACAGTGTGTGTGTGAGATAATGGGGAGGTGAATGGGATACACTGTGTGTGAGAGGGTGGGGAGTTGGATGGGATACAGTGTGTATGTGCATAAGCGTGGGGTGTTGAATGGTGTACAGTATGTGTGTGAGTGGGTGGGAAGTTGGATGGGGTACAGTGTGTGTGAGAGGGTGGGCAGTTGGATAGTGTACAGTGTGTGTGTGAGTGAGTGGGAAGTTGGATGGGGTACAGCGTATGTGAGAGGGTGGGGATTTGGATGGTGTACAGTGTGTGTGAGAGAAGGGGAGTTGGCTGGGGTACAGTGTGTGTGAGAGGGTGGGGAGTTGGATAGGGTACAGTGTGTGTGTGAGGGTGGGGAGTTGGATGGGGTACAGTGTGTGTGAGAGGTTGGGGAACTGGATGGGGTACAGTGTGTGTGTGAGGGTGGGGAGTTGGATGGGGTACAGTGTGTGTGAGAGGATGGGGAGCTCGATGGGGTACAGTGTGTGTGTGAGGGTGGGGAGTTGGATAGGGTACAGTGTGTGTGTGAGAGGGTGGGGAGTTGGATGGGGTACAGTGTGTGTGTGAGGGTCGGGAGTTGGATGGGGTACAGTGTGTGTGTGAGGGTGGGGAGTTGGATGGGGTACAGTGTGTGTGAGAGGGTGGGGAGTTGGATGGGGTACAGTGTGTGTGTGAGAGGGTGGGGAGATGGATGGGGTACAGTGTGTGTGTGAGGGTGGGGAGCTGGATGGGGTACAGTGTGTGTGAGAGGGTGGGGAGATGGATGGGGTACAGTGTGTGTGTGAGGGTGGGGAGCTGGATGGGGTACAGTGTGTGTGAGAGGGTGGGGAGTTGGATGGGGTACAGTGTGTGTGTGTGAGAGTGGAGAGTTGGATCGGTACAGTGAGTGTGTGTGAGAGGGTGGGGAGCTGGATGGGGTACAGTGTGTGTGTGAGAGGGTGGGGAGCTGGATGGGGTACAGTGTGTGTGTGAGAGGGTGGGGAGATGGATGGGGTACAGTGTGTGTGTGAGAGGGTGGGGAGCTGGATGGGGTACAGTGTGTGTGTGAGAGGGTGGGGAGCTGGATGGGGTACAGTGTGTGTGTGAGGGTGGGGAGATGGATGGGGTACAGTGTGTGTGTGAGAGGGTGGGGAGCTGGATGGGGTACAGTGTGTGTGTGAGAGGGTGGGGAGATGGATGGGGTACAGTGTGTGTGTGAGGGTGGGGAGCTGGATGGGGTACAGTGTGTGTGAGAGGGTGGGGAGTTGGATGGGGTACAGTGTGTGTGTGTGAGAGTGGAGAGTTGGATCGGTACAGTGAGTGTGTGTGAGAGGGTGGGGAGCTGGATGGGGTACAGTGTGTGTGTGAGAGGGTGGGGAGCTGGATGGGGTACAGCGTGTGTGTGAGAGGTGGGGGAGTTGGATGGGGTACAGTGTGTGTGTGAGAGGCGGGGGAGTTGGATGGGGTACAGTGTGTGAGAGAGAGTGGGGAGTTGGATGGGTTACAGTGTGTGTGTGTGTGAGGGTGGGGAGTTGGATGGTGTACAGTGTGTGTGTGAGAAGCTGGGGAGTTGGATGGTGTACAGTGTGGTTCTGAGTGGGTGGGGAGTTGGATGGGGTACAGTATGTGTGAGATAGTGGGGATTTGGTTGGGTTACATGTGTGTGTGAGAGAGAGGGGAGTTGGATGTGGTACAGTGTGTGTGTGAGGGTGGTGAGTTGGATAGGATACAATGTGTGTTAGAGAGGATGGGGATTTGGATGGGATAAAGTGTGTGTGTGGGAGGGTAGGGGCCTGGATGGGGTACAGCGTGTGTGTGAGAGGCGGGGGAGTTGGATGGGGTACAGTGTGTGTGTGAGAGGCGGGGGAGTTGGATGGGGTACAGTGTGTGTGAGAGAGTGGGGAGTTGGATGGTGTACAGTGTGTGTGTGAGAGAAGGGGAGTTGGCTGGGGTACAGTGTGTGTGAGAGAGTGGGGAGTTGGATGGGGTACAGTGTGTGTGAGAGGGTGGGGAGTTGGATGGGTTACAGTGTGTTTGTGTGAGAGTTTGGGGAGTTGGATGTTGTACAATGTGACTGTGTGCTGGTGGGGATTTGGATGGTGTACAGTGTGTGTGTGTGAGAGGGTGGGGAGTTGGATGGGGTACAATGTGTGTGTGAGGGTGGGTAGTTGGATGGTGTACAGTGTGTGTGTGAGGGTGTGTAGTTGGATGGGTTACAATGTGTTTGTGTGAGAGGTTGGGGATTTGGATGGGGTACAGTGTGTGTGTGAGGGTGGGGAGATGGATGGGGTACAGTGTGTGTGTGAGAGGGTGGGGAGTTGGATGGGGGACAGTGTGTGTGTGAGAGGTTGGGGATTTGGATGGGGTACAGTGTGTGTATGAGGGTGGGGAGACGGATGGGGTACAGTGTGTGTTTGTGAGAGCGTGGGGAGTTGGATGGGGGACAGTGTGTGTGTGAGAGGGTGGGGAGTTGGATGTGGTACAGTGTGTCTGTGTGAGGGTGGGGAGTTGGATGGGGTACAGTGTGTGTGAGAGGGTGGGGTGTTGGATGGGGTACAGTGTGTGTGTGAGAGGGTGGGGAGTTGGATGGGGTACAGATTGTTGAGGGGGTGTGGAGTTGGATGGGGTACAGTGTGTGTCTAAGAGGGTGGGGAGTTGGATGAGGTACAGTGTGTGTAAGAGGGTGGGGTGTTGGATGGGGTACAGTGTGTGTGTGAGAGGGTGGGGAGTTGGATGGGGTATAGTGTGGGTCTGAGTGGGTGGGGAGTTGGATGGGGTACAGATTATGTGAGGGGGTGTGGAGTTGGATGGGGTACAGTGTGTGTGAGAGGGTGGGGATTTGGTTGGGGTACAGTGTGTGTGTGAGGGTGGGGAGTTGGAAGGGGCACAGTGTGTGTGAAAGGGTGGGGAGTTGAATGGGGTACAGTGTGCGTGAGAGTGTGGGGAGTTGATTGGGGTACAATGTGTGTGTGAGGGTGTGGAGTTGGATGGGGTACAGTGTGTGTGTGAGATAGTGGGGAGGTGAATGGGATACACTGTGTGTGAGAGGGTGGGGAGTTGGATGGGATACAGTGTGTATGTGCATAAGCGTGGGGTGTTGAATGGTGTACAGTATGTGTGTGAGTGGGTGGGAAGTTGGATGGGGTACAGTGTGTGTGAGAGGGTGGGCAGTTGGATAGTGTACAGTGTGTGTGTGAGTGAGTGGGAAGTTGGATGGGGTACAGCGTATGTGAGAGGGTGGGGATTTGGATGGTGTACAGTGTGTGTGAGAGAAGGGGAGTTGGCTGGGGTACAGTGTGTGTGAGAGGGTGGGGAGTTGGATAGGGTACAGTGTGTGTGTGAGGCTGGGGAGTTGGATGGGGTACAGTGTGTGTGAGAGGTTGGGGAACTGGATGGGGTACAGTGTGTGTGTGAGGGTGGGGAGTTGGATGGGGTACAGTGTGTGTGAGAGGATGGGGAGCTCGATGGGGTACAGTGTGTGTGTGAGGGTGGGGAGTTGGATAGGGTACAGTGTGTGTGTGAGAGGGTGGGGAGTTGGATGGGGTACAGTGTGTGTGTGAGGGTCGGGAGTTGGATGGGGTACAGTGTGTGTGTGAGGGTGGGGAGTTGGATGGGGTACAGTGTGTGTGAGAGGGTGGGGAGTTGGATGGGGTACAGTGTGTGTGTGAGAGGGTGGGGAGATGGATGGGGTACAGTGTGTGTGTGAGGGTGGGGAGCTGGATGGGGTACAGTGTGTGTGAGAGGGTGGGGAGATGGATGGGGTACAGTGTGTGTGTGAGGGTGGGGAGCTGGATGGGGTACAGTGTGTGTGAGAGGGTGGGGAGTTGGATGGGGTACAGTGTGTGTGTGTGAGAGTGGAGAGTTGGATCGGTACAGTGAGTGTGTGTGAGAGGGTGGGGAGCTGGATGGGGTACAGTGTGTGTGTGAGAGGGTGGGGAGCTGGATGGGGTACAGTGTGTGTGTGAGAGGGTGGGGAGATGGATGGGGTACAGTGTGTGTGTGAGAGGGTGGGGAGCTGGATGGGGTACAGTGTGTGTGTGAGAGGGTGGGGAGCTGGATGGGGTACAGTGTGTGTGTGAGGGTGGGGAGATGGATGGGGTACAGTGTGTGTGTGAGAGGGTGGGGAGCTGGATGGGGTACAGTGTGTGTGTGAGAGGGTGGGGAGATGGATGGGGTACAGTGTGTGTGTGAGGGTGGGGAGCTGGATGGGGTACAGTGTGTGTGAGAGGGTGGGGAGTTGGATGGGGTACAGTGTGTGTGTGTGAGAGTGGAGAGTTGGATCGGTACAGTGAGTGTGTGTGAGAGGGTGGGGAGCTGGATGGGGTACAGTGTGTGTGTGAGAGGGTGGGGAGCTGGATGGGGTACAGTGTGTGTGTGAGAGGGTGGGGAGATGGATGGGGTACAGTGTGTGTGTGAGAGGGTGGGGAGCTGGATGGGGTACAGTGTGTGTGTGAGAGGGTGGGGAGCTGGATGGGGTACAGTGTGTGTGTGAGGGTGGGGAGATGGATGGGGTACAGTGTGTGTGTGAGAGGGTGGGGAGCTGGATGGGGTACAGTGTGTGTGTGAGAGGGTGGAGAGTTGGATCGGTACAGTGAGTGTGTGTGAGAGGGTCGGGAGCTGGATGGGGTACAGTGTGTGTGTGAGAGGGTGGAGAGTTGGATCGGTACAGTGAGTGTGTGTGAGAGGGTGGGGAGATGGATGGGGTACAGTGTGTGTGTGAGAGGGTGGAGAGTTGGATCGGTACAGTGAGTGTGTGTGAGAGGGTGGGGAGATGGATGGGGTACAATGGGATACTTACCTGGCAGGGGAGAGACCTTCATCGCGTTTCTGCCAGGGAAAGAGCAATGGCTATAACCAGTCAAACCCCTTACCATGGGGTACCTAACACCATCCGAGGCATGGTGAAGGGTAGCGAGCAAGGAACGGGAATGGATAGGACCTTCTTCACCAAGAGGATCCTATTCAAGCTGTGTGGTTTTGAGGCTGCGGATATCTACTGCCTACAGGATTTCCCCAGCGCTGGTTTCTTTGATGTGACCTTCAAGCATGTGGCAGCTTGTGTCAAACTCCTGAAGGTGTTTGTGGAAAAGAAAGACCTGCCAGAAATGAAGATCCTGACGGCGGAGCCGCTCTTTGTTCTACCGTTGCATCGTGAATGGGTTGCGACGGTGCATCTGTACAACCCCTGTACAATCCCTGTCGCTGGCGTGCTCACCTTCCTTACCAGGTACTTCGATAAGGTTGGGAGCTGCACTGAAGTTAAAGATAATTTGGGGATCTGGACATGTAAACGCCAGGTTAAGGTAACGCTCAAGACCGACGGTAAGGGAGCCGTTTTCCACCCCCCTTCCAGATTCGCTATCGGGGGAAGCCGTGGCTACCTTGTCTACTCTGGGCAGCCCAAACTTTGTCACTCATGCAGCAAGTCTGGTCATGTGGCGGCCAACTGCAGTGCTGTCCTCTGCAAGAACTGCAAACAGGAAGGGCACCAGACAAAAGATTGTAAACAGGCTAAGTGCTGCAACCTGTGTGGCGAGGCAGGTCACCTCTACAAGACCTGCCCCAAACGTTGCCGTACTTATGTACAGGCAGCTAAAGCCAACGAGGGGGAGGCAGAAGAAATGCCTCGTGTCACTCCAACCACCAAGGTCCCCAGGGAGAACAACGGGACAAAGGAGGACACAGAGAGACACAAGGTGGAGGAAAAGATTGGGGCAACAGACAGCCAATCAACAGCACTGCCCCCTGAACCTCCCACTCCTCAGGAGAGCGAAACAACGGAGGAGGAGGAGGCAGCAGTGGGAAAGCAGCAGGGGGAGTGGCAGCTGGTGAAGAGAGCCAAAAGGAAGAAGGGGCTAAACAGAAACCAAGCCACTTCCCAGACAAGAGTCAAGAGGCGTCTCCTATCCGACACGGATAACAAGAGCAGCAGCTCTTCGGACGAAGAAGTGCCAGGGCGGCGCCAACAGAAGAAGCGGCAAAATGCTAGGGAGTTGGAGGATGAGACACCCGAGCTCCAGAACATTGGTGACAATGAGGAGACCTGCGCACCCCTACTTGGCCCACAACCCAAAGGGGCCAGTGCACCACAACCCCAGGAATCTGGGAGCAGTGAGGTGCTCAGCGCACCCCAGCTCCGGGAAGCCGGGAGCAGCAACGCCCCAGAGGGGGAGAGGATTGGAGAAGCTTCTCCAACAGAGGACATTTCAAACCCCGCTCTCTGCACGGACCCCCAGGTGCCACCTGAGCAGAACACCGCCAATGGGGAGGTTCAGGATGCTTTCCTCAGCCCATCCCAAGTGAAGCAATTTGAGCACACCCTGGGCATGAAGGAACTCTCAGAGACAACAGGTTTGGTAAGCGACTAACTGCTTTAAAATGGGTGTAAAGATTGTATCCATAAATTTGCGTAGCATTAAATCTACTACGCGATGTGTTGCGACCTTGGACTACCTTGCCAAGGACAAAGCTGACCTGTTGTTTCTGCAGGAGTGTGCGATACCGCACCTCAGCTCCTACAGGCAATGGTCACCATGGTGGTCCCATGGGCCATCGATCTGGTCAGGAGGAAACGACTCTCGTTCCTCTGGCCTGGGTATTCTGCTGTGGGGAGGCAGCTTCACCGTCTCCCAGGTTAAGGAGGTGGTGGGCGGGCGCCTCCTCGTAGCAGACGTAATGTACAAGAATGCTCCACTCCGGGTAATTAACGTCTGCGCCCTGTCACAAGGGGCTGAGCGGCTGGAGGTTTTTCAGCAGCTCCCACTGCTGCTGGCGACCTCCAGGCCGGTCATTCTGGTCGGTGACTTCAACTGCATCATCGATGCGGCTGGACGATCCGGCAGGGCCGACAGCAGATTGGACACTACATCCAGATCCCTGATGGAAACAGTTAAGGATGCCAAGTTGCTCGACGTCTTCAGCAACCCTGCAGACGGAGCGCAGTGTAGATACACCTGGTCGCGGCCTAACCGGTCCGTCTGTTCCAGGATAGATTTCCTGTTTGCGTCCCGCGCTTTTGCAGTCAGATCCACCGACGTCAAGCCGGTGTTCTTCTCTGACCACTGCCTCCTACTGGCTGATTGTCACTTAGAGAAGGACCAGAGGGTTGGCAGGGGGGCATGGAAGCTAAACGTGCAACTGCTGACCCCAGAGAGCATTGAGGAGCTCAAGAGGGATTACAAAGGTTGGAGAACCATGAAACCCCACTTTGAGTCACTGACACACTGGTGGGAAGCGATCAAGGGAAACATCAAGAGGTTTTTTGTCCTCAAAGGCACCCAGAAAGCTAGAAAGGAACAGAGGGAAATGTCCCGACTCCAGAAAAACATGCAGAATCTGCTCTGGCTGCGGTCGATGGGGGTCGATATCAAGGAGGAACTCCAAGAGGTGAAGAGCCAGCAAGCCTCGCTCTTTGCCTCGGAGGCCTCCAAGATCATCTTCCGTTCCAGAGTCCGCTCCGTGGAGCAGGATGAGACGTGCTCACGTTTCTTCTTCCAAAAGGTACACAGAGAGAGCTCTGTGATCAGCAGCCTGAAGGAAGAAGACGGCTCAGTAAAGTCATTGCAATCTGACATTTTGAGGATCAGCAAATCCTTCTATGCCGGATTGTATGATGTGAAGCCCACAGACAGCACGGCCTCCCAGTCCTTCCTGTCCTCTATCATGGAGGTCTTAGATGACAGTACACGGGAGAGTCTGGACAAAGCGCTAACTCCTGACGAACTGACTGAGGCCCTTGAGTCCTTCGAGAAGAGTAAAACTCCTGGAAGCGACGGCTTGCCGGCGGAGTTGTATTCGGCTCTGTGGGGCTGGATCGGCCCTGACCTGCTAGAAGTGTACGACAGTATGCTCCTGGCTGGCAGTATGTCAGAATCCAGGAGGAAAGGCATCATCACCCTCATCTACAAGCACAAGGGGGAAAGGGAGGAAATTAAAAATTGGCGACACATTTCACTGTTGAATGTGGACTATAAGATTCTGTCCAAGGTCATCGCCAATCGGGTCAAATCCGCTCTGGAACTGGTGATCCACCCTGACCAGACCTGCACTGTGCCAGGCAGGAAGATCTCTGACAGCCTCACGCTGCTCAGGGATACGATTGCCTATGTACAGGACAGGGGTGTGGATACCTGCCTCATCAGCCTGGATCAGGAGAAGGCCTTTGACAGAATATCGCACACCTACATAGTGGATGTGCTCTCCAAAATGGGGTTTGGGAGGGAATTCGCAATTGGATCCAACTGCTCTACACTAACATCAGTAGCGCAGTCTCAATCAATGGGTGGGAATCAGATAGCTTTCCTATTAAATCTGGAGTCAGGCTGCCCTCTCTCCCCTGTCTTGTTTGTGTGTTGCATAGAACCCTTTGCTGAGTCCATCAGGAAGGATCCGGGCATAAGAGGAGTGACGATCCCAGGTAGTGGAGGCACTCAGGTCAAAGCCTCCCTGTACATGGACGATGTCGCCATCTTCTGCTCGGATCCGCTGTCGGTGCGCAGACTGATCCACATCTGTGACCGGTTCGAACTGGCCTCGGGAGCCAAGGTAAATCGTGGGAAGAGTGAGACCATGTTCTTTGGGAACTGGGCTGACCGATCCTTTGTCCCCTTCACTGTCAGGGCTGACGGCCTGAAGGTGCTGGGGATATGGTTCGGAGGGACCAGGGCACGCGTTAGAAACTGGAAGGAGCGAGTGTCTATGGTGAAAAGGAAACTGGGCATGTGGGAGGACGCTCCCTCTCCATTGCGGGTAAGAACCTGGTCATCAGGTGTGAGGCACTCTCGCTGTTTCTGTACGTGGCGCAGGTCTGGCCCATTCCACACTCCTGTGTGGTGGCGATCACCCGAGCCATCTTCCGCTTTATCTGGGGGTCGAAAATGGATTGTGTCCGCAGGGACACGATGTACAAGCCTCTAGATAAAGGGGGAAAAAACGTGCCCAACATCGCCCTCATACTGATGGCCACCTTTGTGTGTGGCTGCATCAAGCAGTGCGTAGACCCTCAGTACGCAAACACCAAGTGTCACTACATGCTGAGGTTCTACCTGTCCCCAGTGTTGTGAAGGATGGGTCTGGCCACACGGCCGGGGAACACTCCAAGTAGTTGGACCGTGCTGTACCACCTGTCCCTCATGGGAAAATTCATGCAGAGAAACACCTTCGGCCACAAGTCCGTCAGGCAGTGGTCGGCACGTAACGTCTTAGAGGCCCTGAGGGAAAAGGAGAGGGTGGATCCTGTGGGATGGTTCCCTGAGCAGACTGACAAGGTCATTTGGCAGAATGCCTCATTGCCAGAACTTTCCAACAAACACCAAGACGTAGCTTGGCTGGTGGTGAGAAAGGCCGTCCCTGTAAGATCCTTCCTACACGCCAGGAGTCTCACCCCCTCTGCAGGTTGCCCTCGAGGTGACTGTGGTGGGGAAGAGACCGTTGTTCACCTCCCTGTAGATTGTGTCTTTGCGAAGCAGGTCTGGAGAGAGATGCAGTGGTTGCTGTCGAGGTTCATCCCGAGCAGTTCTGTGACACAGGACTCTGTGCTCTACGGGCTGTTCCCAGGGACACACACCGAGACAAACATCAGCTGCAGCTGGAGGATCATCAACTCGGTGAAAGACGCTCTTTGGTCTGTCCGAAACTTGTTGGTCTTCCAGTGCAAAGAGTTGTCCCCGACCGAGTGCTGCAGACTGGCACATTCCAAGGTCCAGGATTACGTGCTGAGGGACACACTAAAGCTTGGGGCAGCCGCCGCAAAGGCGCAATGGGGAAGGGTCGCTGTCGAAGACCTTTCTGCCATAGTGCACTGGGGGGCTGGGAACTGTATAGACCCCTCGGGCTGTACAGATTAAAATGAATGTCTGCCAATGATTGTAATATTCATTGTTTGTACTGATACACCTTGTGTTTCATGTTGTAAAAGTTGAACCTGATTGTATTTTTGTAATGGTGATTTTTGAAGATTTATGAATAAAGTATATTTTTGCAAAAAAAAAAGTAGGATGGGTTACAAAGTGTGTGTGGGATGTTGGGGAGTTGGATGGGGTACAGTGTGTGTGTGAGAGGGTGGGGAGTTGGATCGGGTACAGTGTGTGTGTGAGAGGGTGGGGAGTTGGATGGGTTACAGTATGTGTGAGTGGTTGGGGATTTGGTTGGGGTACAGTGTGTGTTTCAGAGAGTGGGTTGTTGGATCAGGTACAATGTGTGTGAGAGAGGGTGGGGAGTTGGATCAGGTACAGTGTGTGTGTGAGAGGGTGGGGAATTGGATGGGGTACAGTGGGTGCGTGAGGGTGGGGTGTTGGATGGGTTACAGTGTGTGTGAGAGGGTGGGGAGTAGGATGGGGTAGAGTGTGTGTGAGTGTGTGTGGAGTTGGATGGGGTACAGCGTATGTGTGAGGGTGGTGAGTTGGTTGGGCTACAGTGTATGTGAGAGGGTGGGGAGTTGGTTGGGGCACAGTATGTGTGAGAGGGTGGGGATTTGGTTGGGGTACAATGTGTGTGTGTGCGGGTGGGGAGTTGGTTGGGGTACAGTGTGTGTGAGAGGGTGTGGAGTTGGATGGGGTACAGTGTGTGTGAGAGGGTGTGGAGTTGGATGGGGTACAGTGTATGTGAGAGGGTGTGGAGTTGGATGGGATACAGTGTGTGTGAGAGGGTGGGGAGTTGGATGGGGTACAGTGTGTGTGAGAGAATGGGGGGTTGGATGGGGTACAGTGTGTGTGTGTGAGGGTGGGTTGTTGGATGGTGTCCAGTGTGTGTGTTATGGTGGGTAGTTGGATGGGTACAATGTGTGTGAGGGTGGGGAGTAGAAAGGGGTAGAGTGTTTGTGAGATGATGGGGAGTTGTATGGGGTACAGTGTGTGTGTGTGAGGGTGGGGAGTTGGATGGGGTAAAGTTTGCGTGAGATGGTGGAGAGTTGGATGGGGTACAGTTTGTGTGAGAGGGTGTGGAGTTGGCTGGGGTACAGTGTGTGTGAGAGGGTGGGGAGTTGTATGGGGTACAGTGTGTGTGTGTGAGGGTGGGGAGTTGGATGGGGTAAAGTTTGCGTGAGATGGTGGAGAGTTGGATGGGGTACAGTTTGTGTGAGAGGGTGTGGAGTTGGCTGGGGTACAGTGTGTGTGAGAGGGTGGGGAGTTGGATGGGGTACAGTGTGTGTGAGAGGGTGTGGAGTTGGCTAGGGTACAGTTTATGTGAGAGGGTGTGGAGTTGGATGGGATACAGTGTGTGCGTGTCAGGGTGGGGAGAAGGTTGGGGTACAGTGTGTGTGTGTGAGAGGGTGGGGAGTTGGATGGGGTACAGTGTCTGTGTGAGAGGGTGGGGAGTTGGGTGGGGTAAAGTGTGTGTGAGAGGGTGGGGAGTTGGATGGGGTAAAGTGTGTGTGTGAGATGGTGGGGAGTCACCTGGGGTACAGTTTGTGTGAGAGGGTGGGTTGGATGGGGTACAGAGTGTGTCTGAAGGAGGGGAGTTGGAAGGTGTACATTGTGTGTATGAGGGTGGGTAGTTGGATGGGGTACAAGGTGTTTGCGTGAGAGGATGGGGATTTGGATGGGGTACAGTGTGTGTGAGAGGGTGGGGAGTTGGATGGGGTACAGTGTGTGTGAGAGGGTGTGGAGTTAGATGGGGTTCAGTGTGTGTGTTATGGTGGGTAGTTGGATGGGTACAGTGTGTGTGAGGGTGGGGAGTTGGATGGGGGACAGATTGTGTGTGAGAGGGTGGGGAGTTGGATGGGGTACAGTGTGTGTGAGAGGGTGGGGAGTTGGATGGGGTAATGTGTGTGTGAGAGGGTGGGTTGGATGAGGTACAGAGTGTGTGTGAATGTGGGGAGTTGGAAGGCATACATTGTGTGTCTGAGGGTGGGGAGTTGGATGGGGTACAGTGTGTGTGTGAGAGGGTGGGGAGTTGGATGGTGTGCAGTGTGTGTGTGTGAGGTTGGGGATTTGGTTGGGTACAGTGTCTGTGAGAGAGGGATGGGACTTGGATGGGGTACAGTGGGTGCGTGAGGGTGGGGTGTTGGATGGGTTACAGTGAGTGTGAGAGGGTGGGGAGTTGGATGGGGTACAGTGTGTGTGTGAGGGTGGGGAGTTGGATGGGGTACATTGTGTGTGTGAGATGGTGGGGAGTTGGATGGGGTACAACGTGTGTGTGAGAGGGTGGGGAGTAGACTGGGGTACAGTTTGTGTGAAAGGGTGCGGAGTTGGATGGGGTACAGTGTGTGTATGAGGGCGGGGAGTTGGATGGGGTAGAGTGTGTGCATGAGGGTGTGGAGTTGGATGGGGTACAGTGTGTGTGTGAGAGGGTGGGCAGTTGGATGGGGTACAGTGTTTGTGTGAGAGGGTGGGGAGTTGGATGGGGTACAATGTGTGTGTGTGTGTGTGTGTGTGTGTGTGTGTGAGGGTGGGGAGTTGGATGGGGTACATTGCTTGTGTGTGAGATACTGGGGAGTTGGATGGGTACAATGTGTGTGTGTATGTGAGTGTGGGCAGTTGGATGGGGTACAGTGTGAGTGAGGTTGGGTAGTTGGATGGGGGACAGTGTGTGTGAGGGTGGGAAGTTGGATGGGTTACAGTGTGTGTGTGAGGGTGGGTTGTTGGATGGGGTTCAGTGTGTCTGTGAAAGGGTGGGTAGTTGGATGGGTTACAGTGTGTGTGTGTGAGAGGGTGGGGAGTTGGATGGGGTGCAGTGTGTGTGTGAGGGTGTGGAGTTGGATGGGGTGAAGTGTGCGTGAGATGGTGGGGAGTTGGATGGGGTATTGTGTGTGAGAGAGGGTGGGGATTTGGATGGGGGACAGTGTGTTTGTTAGAGGGTGTGGAGTTGGAATGGGTACAGTGTGTGTGTTTGACAGGGTGGGGAGTTGGATGGGGTACAGTGTATGTGTCTGGGAGGGTGGCGAGTTGGTTGGGGTACAGTGTATGTTTGAGAGGGTTGGAGTGTTGGATGGGGTACAGTGTGTGTGTGAGAGTGTGGGGTGTTAGTTGGGGTACAGTGTGTTTGTGAGAGGGTGGGTAGTTGAATGGGGTACAGTTTGTGTGTGAGTGTAGGTAGTTGGATGGGGTGCAGTGGGTTTGTGTGAGGGGGTGAGTAGTTGGATGGGGTACAGTGGGTTTGTGTGATGGTGTGGGGTGTTGGAATGGGTACAGTGTTTGTATGAGAGGCTGGGGAGTTGGATGGGGTACATTGCGTGTGAGAGGGTGGGAAGTTGGATGGGGTACAGTGTGTGTGAGAGTGTGTGGAGTTGTTTGGGTTACAGTGTCTGTGTGTGAGAGGGTGTGGAGTTGGATGGGGTAAAGTGTGTGTGTGAGAGGGTGGGGAGTTGGATGGGGTACAGTGTGTTTGTGAGAGGGTGGGGAGTTGGATGGAGTACAGCGTGTGTGTTTGAGAGGGTGGGGAGTTGGATGGGGTACAGTGTGTGTGTGTGAGAGGGTGGGGAGTTGGATGGGGTACAGTGTGTGTGAGAGGGTGGGGAGTTGGATGGGGTACAGTGTGTTTGTGAGAGGGTGGGGAGTTGGATGGGGTACAGTGTGTGTGTTTGAGAGGGTGGGGAGTTGGATGTTGTACAGTGTGTGTGTGTGAGAGGGTGGGGAGTTGGATGAGGTACAGTGTGTGTGAGAGAGTGGGTAGTTGGATGAGGTAAAGAGTGTGTGAGAGGGTGGGGAGTTGGATGGGGTACAGTGTGTGTGAGGGTGGCGAGTTGGATGGGGTACAGTTTGTGTGAGGGTGGGTTGTTGGATGGGGTACATTGCTTGTGTGTGAGATACTGGGGAGTTGGATGGGTACAATGTGTGTGTGTATGTGAGTGTGGGCAGTTGGATGGGGTACAGTGTGAGTGAGGTTGGGTAGTTGGATGGGGGACAGTGTGTGTGAGGGTGGGAAGTTGGATGGGTTACAATGTGTATGTGAGGGTGGGTTGTTGGATGGGGTTCAGTGTGTGTGTGAGAGGGTGGGTAGTTGGATGGGGTGCAGTGTGTGTGAGAGGTTTGGAAGTTGGATGGGGTTCAGTGTGTGTGTGAGGGTGGGGATTTGGATGGGGTACAGTGAGTGTGTTTGACAGGGTGGGGAGTTGGATGGGGTAGAGTGTATGTGTCTGAGAGGGTGGGGAGTTGGATGGGGTACAGTGTGTGTATGAGGGCGGGGAGTTGGATGGGGTAGAGTGTGTGCATGAGGGTGTGGAGTTGGATGGGGTACAGTGTGTGTGTGAGAGGGTGGGCAGTTGGATGGGGTACAGTGTTTGTGTGAGAGGGTGGGGAGTTGGATGGGTTACAGTGTGTGTGTGTGTGTGAGAGGGTGGGGAGTTGGATGGGGTACAGTGTGTGTGATGTTGGATAGTTGGATGGGATACAGTGTGTGTGAGGATGGTGTGTATGATGGGTTACAGTTTGTGTGAGAGGGTGGGTAGTTGGCTGGGGTACAGTGTTTGTGAGAGGGTGGGATGGGGTATAGTGTGTGTGAGAGGGTGGGGAGTTGGCTGGGGTACAATGTGTGTGAGAGGGTGGGAGGTTGGATGGGGTACAGTGTGTGTGAGTGGGTGGGGAGTTGGATGGGGTAGGGTGTCTGTAGCTGAGAGGGTGGGGAATTGGTTGGGGTACAGTGTTTGTGTGAGTGGGTGGGGAGTTGGATGGGGTACAGTGTATGTATCTGAGAGGGTGGGGAGTTGGTTGGGGTACAGTCGAGTGTGTAAGAGGGTGGGGAGTTGGAGGGGTTACAGTGTGTGAGTGAAGGTGGGGATTTGGATGGGGTACAGTGAGTGTGTTTGACAGGGTGGGGAGTTGGATGGGTTACAGTGTATGTGTCTGAGAGGGTGGGGAGTTGGATGGGGTACAGTGTGTGTGAGGGTTGGGAGTTGGATGGGGTACAGTTTGTGTGAGGGTGGGGTGTTGGATGGGGTACTGTGTGTGTGAGAGGGTGCGTAGTTGGATCGGGTACAGTGTTTGTGAGAGGGTGGGGAGTTGGATGGGGTACAGTGTGTGTAAGAGGGTGGGTAGTTGGCTGGGGTACAGTGTGTGTGAGAGGGTAGGAGGTTGGATGGGGTACAGTGTGTGTGAGTGGGTGGGGAGTTGGATGGGGTACAGTGTATGTATCTGAGAGGGTGGGGAGTTGGTTGGGGTACAGTGTGTGTGTGAGGGCGGGGACTTGGATGGGGTACCGTTTGTGTGTGAGGGTGGGGATTTGGATGGGGTACAGTGTGTGTGTGTGAGTGTGGGGATTTGGATGATGTACAGTGTGTGTGAGAGGGTGTGGAGTTGGATGGGGTACAGTGTGTATGTGAGAGGGTGGGGAGTTGGATGGGGTACAATGTGTGTGAGAGGGTGGGGAGTTGGATGGGGTACATTGCTTGTGTGTGAGATACTGGGGATTTGGATGGGTACAATGTGTGTGTGTATGTGAGTGTGGGGAGTTGGATGGGGTACAGTGTGTGTGAGAGGGAGGGGTGTTGTGTGGGGTACAGTGTTTGTGTGAGTGGGTGGGGAGTTGGTTGGGGTACAGTGTGTGTGTAAGAGGGTGGGGAGTTGGAGGGGTTACAGTGTGTGTGAGAGGGTGGGGAGTTGGAAGGGATACAATGTGTGTGTGTGTGTGTGTGTGTGTGTGTGTGTGTGTGTGTGTGTGTGTGTGTGTGTGTGTGTGTGTGTGTGTGTGTGTGTGTGTGTGTGTGTGTGTGAGGGTGGGGATTTGGATGGGTTGGATGGGTTAGAGTGTGTGTGTGAGAGGGTGGGAAGTTGTGTGGGGTACAGTGTTTGTGTGAGTGGGTGGGGAGTTGGATGGGGTACAGTGTGTGTGTGAGAGGGTGGGGAGTTGGATGGGGTACTGTGTGTGTGAGAAGGTGGGGAGTTGGATGGGATACAATGTGTGTGTGTGTGTGTGTGTGTGTGTGTGTGTGTGTGAGGGTGGGGAGTTGGATGGGGTACATTCTGTGTGAGATACTGGGGTCTTGGATGGGTACAATGTGTGTGTGTATGTGAGTGTGGCTAGTTGGATGGGGTACAGTGTGTGTGAGGTGGGGTAGTTGGATGGTGGACAGTGTGTTTGAGGGTGAGAAGTTGGATGGTGTACAGTGTGTATGTGAGGGTGGGTTGTTCGATGGGGTCCAGTGTGTGTGTGTGAGAGGGTGGGTAGTTGGATGGGTTACAGTGTGTGTGTGTGAGAGGGTTGGAAGTTGGATGGGGTGCAGTGTGTGTGTGTGAGGGTGGGGAGTTGGATGGGGTACAGCGTGTGTGTGAGAGTGTTGGAGTGTTGGATGGGGTACAGTGTGAGTGTGAGAGGGTGGGGTGTTAGATGGGGTACAGTGTGTATGTGAGAGGGTGGGTAGTTGAAAGGGGTACAGTGTGTGTGAGAGGGTGGAGAGTTGGATGCGGTACAGTGTGTTTGTGAGGGTAGGTAGTTGGATGGGGTAGAGTGGGTTCGTGTGTTGACATGCGGAGTTGGAATGGGTACAGTGTGTGTATGAGAGGCTGGGGAGTTGGATGGGGTAAAGTGTGTGTGAGAGGGTGTGGAGTTGGATGGGGTAAAGTGTGTGTGTGAGAGGGTGGGGAGTTGGATGGGGTACAATGTGAGGGTGGGGAGTTGGATGGGTTACAGTGTGTGTGTGAGGGTGGGAAGTTGGATGTGGTACAGTGTGTGTGAGAGGGTGTGGAGTTGCATGGGTTACACTGTCTGTGTGTGAGAGGGTGTGGACTTGGATGGGGTACACTGTGTGTGTGAGGGTGGAGAGTTGGATGGGGTAAAGTGTGCATGAGATGGTGGGGAGTTGGATGGGGTACTGTGTGTGTGTGTGACAGGGTGGGGATTTGGATGGGGTACACTGTGTGTGTGAGGGTGGGGAGTTGGATGGGGTAAAGTGTGCGTGAGATGGTGGGGAGTTGGATGGGGTACTGTGTGTGTGTGAGGGTGGGGAATTGGATGGGGTACAGTGTGTGTGAGAGGGTGTGGAGTTGCATGGGTTACAGTGTCTGAGTGTGAGAGGGTGGGAAGTTGGCTGGGGTACAGTGTGTGTGAGAGGGTGGGGATTTGAATGGGGTACAATGTGAGGGTGGGGAGTTGGATGGGGTACATTGTTTGTGTGTGAGATACTGGGGAGTTGGATGGGTACAATGTGTGTGTGTATGTGAGTGTGGGCAGTTGGATGGGGTACAGTGTGTGTGAGGTTGGGTAGTTGGATGGGGGTCAGTGTGTATGAGGGTGGGAAGTTGGATGGGTTACAGTGTGTGTGTGAGGGTGGGTTGTTGGATGGGGTTCAGTGTGTCTGTGAAAGGGTGGGTAGTTGGATGGGTTACAGTGTGTGTGTGTGAGAGGGTGGGGAGTTGGATGGGGTGCAGTGTGTGTGTGAGGGTGTGGAGTTGGATGGGGTGAAGTGTGCGTGAGATGGTGGGGAGTTGGATGGGGTATTGTGTGTGAGAGAGGGTGGGGATTTGGATGGGGGACAGTGTGTTTGTTAGAGGGTGTGGAGTTGGAATGGGTACAGTGTGTGTGTTTGACAGGGTGGGGAGTTGGATGGGGTACAGTGTATGTGTCTGGGAGGGTGGCGAGTTGGTTGGGGTACAGTGTATGTTTGAGAGGGTTGGAGTGTTGGATGGGGTACAGTGTGTGTGTGAGAGTGTGGGGTGTTAGTTGGGGTACAGTGTGTTTGTGAGAGGGTGGGTAGTTGAATGGGGTACAGTTTGTGTGTGAGTGTAGGTAGTTGGATGGGGTGCAGTGGGTTTGTGTGAGGGGGTGAGTAGTTGGATGGGGTACAGTGGGTTTGTGTGATGGTGTGGGGTGTTGGAATGGGTACAGTGTTTGTATGAGAGGCTGGGGAGTTGGATGGGGTACAGTGCGTGTGAGAGGGTGGGAAGTTGGATGGGGTACAGTGTGTGTGAGAGTGTGTGGAGTTGTTTGGGTTACAGTGTCTGTGTGTGAGAGGGTGTGGAGTTGGATGGGGTAAAGTGTGTGTGTGAGAGGGTGGGGAGTTGGATGGGGTACAGTGTGTTTGTGAGAGGGTGGGGAGTTGGATGGGGTACAGCGTGTGTGTGAGAGTGTTGGAGTGTTGGATGGGGTACAGTGTGAGTGTGAGAGGGTGGGGTGTTAGATGGGGTACAGTGTGTATGTGAGAGGGTGGGTAGTTGAAAGGGGTACAGTGTGTGTGAGAGGGTGGAGAGTTGGATGCGGTACAGTGTGTTTGTGAGGGTAGGTAGTTGGATGGGGTAGAGTGGGTTCGTGTGTTGGCATGCGGAGTTGGAATGGGTACAGTGTGTGTATGAGAGGCTGGGGAGTTGGATGGGGTAAAGTGTGTGTGAGAGGGTGTGGAGTTGGATGGGGTAAAGTGTGTGTGTGAGAGGGTGGGGAGTTGGATGGGGTACAATGTGAGGGTGGGGAGTTGGATGGGTTACAGTGTGTGTGTGAGGGTGGGAAGTTGGATGTGGTACAGTGTGTGTGAGAGGGTGTGGAGTTGCATGGGTTACACTGTCTGTGTGTGAGAGGGTGTGGAGTTGGATGGGGTACACTGTGTGTGTGAGGGTGGAGAGTTGGATGGGGAAAAGTGTGCATGAGATGGTGGGGAGTTGGATGGGGTACTGTGTGTGTGTGTGACAGGGTGGGGATTTGGATGGGGTACACTGTGTGTGTGAGGGTGGGGAGTTGGATGGGGTAAAGTGTGCGTGAGATGGTGGGGAGTTGGATGGGGTACTGTGTGTGTGTGAGGGTGGGGAATTGGATGGGGTACAGTGTGTGTGAGAGGGTGTGGAGTTGCATGGGTTACAGTGTCTGAGTGTGAGAGGGTGGGAAGTTGGCTGGGGTACAGTGTGTGTGAGAGGGTGGGGATTTGAATGGGGTACAATGTGAGGGTGGGGAGTTGGATGGGGTACATTGTTTGTGTGTGAGATACTGGGGAGTTGGATGGGTACAATGTGTGTGTGTATGT
The DNA here is from genome assembly GCA_026770705.1 of Isurus oxyrinchus. Lineage (NCBI taxonomy): Eukaryota > Metazoa > Chordata > Chondrichthyes > Lamniformes > Lamnidae > Isurus > Isurus oxyrinchus. The sequence goes on along the minus strand of JANJGN010000007.1, from coordinate 179,902,366 downwards.
GAGTGTGGGCAGTTGGATGGGGTACAGTGTGTGTGAGGTTGGGTAGTTGGATGGGGGTCAGTGTGTATGAGGGTGGGAAGTTGGATGGGTTACAGTGTGTGTGTGAGGGTGGGTTGTTGGATGGGGTTCAGTGTGTCTGTGAAAGGGTGGGTAGTTGGATGGGTTACAGTGTGTGTGTGTGAGAGGGTGGGGAGTTGGATGGGGTGCAGTGTGTGTGTGAGGGTGTGGAGTTGGATGGGGTGAAGTGTGCGTGAGATGGTGGGGAGTTGGATGGGGTATTGTGTGTGAGAGAGGGTGGGGATTTGGATGGGGGACAGTGTGTTTGTTAGAGGGTGTGGAGTTGGAATGGGTACAGTGTGTGTGTTTGACAGGGTGGGGAGTTGGATGGGGTACAGTGTATGTGTCTGGGAGGGTGGCGAGTTGGTTGGGGTACAGTGTATGTTTGAGAGGGTTGGAGTGTTGGATGGGGTACAGTGTGTGTGTGAGAGTGTGGGGTGTTAGTTGGGGTACAGTGTGTTTGTGAGAGGGTGGGTAGTTGAATGGGGTACAGTTTGTGTGTGAGTGTAGGTAGTTGGATGGGGTGCAGTGGGTTTGTGTGAGGGGGTGAGTAGTTGGATGGGGTACAGTGGGTTTGTGTGATGGTGTGGGGTGTTGGAATGGGTACAGTGTTTGTATGAGAGGCTGGGGAGTTGGATGGGGTACAGTGCGTGTGAGAGGGTGGGAAGTTGGATGGGGTACAGTGTGTGTGAGAGTGTGTGGAGTTGTTTGGGTTACAGTGTCTGTGTGTGAGAGGGTGTGGAGTTGGATGGGGTAAAGTGTGTGTGTGAGAGGGTGGGGAGTTGGATGGGGTACAGTGTGTTTGTGAGAGGGTGGGGAGTTGGATGGAGTACAGCGTGTGTGTTTGAGAGGGTGGGGAGTTGGATGGGGTACAGTGTGTGTGTGTGAGAGGGTGGGGAGTTGGATGGGGTACAGTGTGTGTGAGAGGGTGGGGAGTTGGATGGGGTACAGTGTGTTTGTGAGAGGGTGGGGAGTTGGATGGGGTACAGTGTGTGTGTTTGAGAGGGTGGGGAGTTGGATGTTGTACAGTGTGTGTGTGTGAGAGGGTGGGGAGTTGGATGAGGTACAGTGTGTGTGAGAGAGTGGGTAGTTGGATGAGGTAAAGTGTGTGTGAGAGGGTGGGGAGTTGGATGGGGTACAGTGTGTGTGAGGGTGGCGAGTTGGATGGGGTACAGTTTGTGTGAGGGTGGGTTGTTGGATGGGGTACTGTGTGTGTGAGAGGGTGCGTAGTTGGATGGAGTACAGTGTGTGTGAGGGTGGGGAGTTGGATGGGGTACAGTGTGTATGTGAGGGTGGGGATTTGGATGGGGTACAGTGTGTGTGAGAGGGTGGGGAGTTTGATGGGGTACAATGTGTGTGAGAGGTTGGGGAGTTGGATGGGGTACAGTGTTTGTGTGAGTGGGTGGGGAGTTAGATTGGGTACAGTGTGTGTGTGTGAGATAGTGGAGAGTTGGATGGGGTCCAGTGTGTGTGTGTGAGAGGGTGGGAAGTTGGATGGGGTACGGTGTGTGTGTGAGACGGTGGGGAGTTGGATGTGGTAAAGTGCGTGTGTGAGATGGTGGAGAGTTGGATGGGGTACAGTGTGTGTGAGAAAGGGTGGGGTGTTAGTTGGGGTACAGTGTGTGTGAGGGTGGGGAGTTGGATGGGGTACAGTTGAGTGTGTCAGGGTGGTGACTTAGATGGTGTACAGTGTGTGTGTGAGGGTGGGGAGTTGGATGGGTAATAGTGTGTTTGTGAGAGGGTTGGGATTTGGATGGGGTACAGTTTGTATGAAAGGGTGGGTGGGGAGTTGGATGGGGTACAGTGTGTGTGTGTGTGAGGGTGTGGAGTTGGATGGGGTACAGATTTTGTCTGTGAGAGGGTGGGGGTACTGTATGTGTGAGAGTGTGGGGAGATGGATGGGTTACAGTGTGTTTGTGTGAGAGGGTGGGGAGTTGGATGGGGTACAATGTGTCTGTGTGAGAGGGTGGGGAGTTGGATGGGGTAACGTACATGAGTGAGAGGGTGGAGAGTTGGATGGGGTACAGTGTGTGTGTAAGGGTGGGGAGTTGGATGGGGTACAGTGTGTGTGTGAGATGGTGGGGAGTTGGATGGGGTACAACGTGTGTGTGAGAGGGTGGGGAGTAGACTGGGGTACAGTTTGTGTGAAAGGGTGCGGAGTTGCATGGGGTACAGTGTTTGTGTGAGTGTGTGGGGAGTTGGATGGGGTACAGTGTGTGTGAGAGGGAGGGGTGTTGGATGGGTTACCATGTGTGTATGAGAGGGTGGGAAGTTGTGTGGGGTACAGTGTTTGTGTGAGTGGGTGGGGAGTTGGATGGGGTACAGTGTGTGTGAGAGGGTGGGGAGTTGGATGGGGTACAGTGTGTGTGTGAGGGTGGGGAGTTGGATGGGGTACAGTGTGTGTGTGAGAAGGTGGGGAGTTGGATGGGATACAATGTGTGTGTGTGTGTGTGTGTGTGTGTGTGTGAGAGGGTGGGGAGTTGGATGGGGTACAGTGTGTGTGTGAGGGTGGGGAGTTGGATGGGGTACAGTGTGTGTGTGAGAAGGTGGGGAGTTGGATGGGATACAATGTGTGTGTGTGTGTGTGTGTGTGTGTGTGAGGGTGGGGAGTTGGATGGGTTTCATTGTGTGTGAGATACTGGGGTCTTGGATGGGTACAATGTGTGTGTGTATGTGAGTGTGGCTAGTTGGATGGGGTACAGTGTGTGTGAGGTGGGGTAGTTGGATGGTGGACAGTGTGTTTGAGGGTGGGAAGTTGGATGGTGTACAGTGTGTATGTGAGGGTGGGTTGTTGGATGGGGTCCAGTGTGTGTGTGTGAGAGGGTGGGTAGTTGGATGGGTTACAGTGTGTGTGTGAGAGGGTTGGAAGTTGGATGGGTTGCAGTGTGTGTGTGAGGGTGGGGAGTTGGATGGGGTACAGCGTGTGTGTTTGACAGGGTGGGGAGTTGGATGGGTTACTGTGTGTGTGTGAGAGTGTTGGAGTGTTGGATGGGGTACAGTGTTTGTGTGAGAGGGTGGGGAGTTGGATGGGGTACAATGTGTGTGTGTGTGTGTGTGTGTGTGTGTGTGTGTGAGGGTGGGGAGTTGGATGGGGTACATTGCTTGTGTGTGAGATACTGGGGAGTTGGATGGGTACAATGTGTGTGTGTATGTGAGTGTGGGCAGTTGGATGGGGTAGAGTGTGAGTGAGGTTGGGTAGTTGGATGGGGGACAGTGTGTGTGAGGGTGGGAAGTTGGATGGGTTACAATGTGTATGTGAGGGTGGGTTGTTGGATGGGGTTCAGTGTGTGTGTGAGAGGGTGGGTAGTTGGATGTGTTACAGTGTGTGTGTGTGAGAGGGTGGGGAGTTGGATGGGGTGCAGTGTGTGTGAGAGGGTTGGAAGTTGGATGGGGTTCAGTGTGTGTGAGGGTGGGGATTTGGATGGGGTACAGTGAGTGTGTTTGACAGGGTGGGGAGTTGGATGGGGTAGAGTGTATGTGTCTGAGAGGGTGGGGAGCTGGATGGGTTACAGTGTGTGTGTGTGTGAGAGGGTGGGGAGTTGGATGGGGTACAGTGTGTGTGAGAGGGTGGGGAGTTGGATGGGGTACAGTGTGTGTGAGGGTGGGGAGTTGGATGGGGTACAGTGTGTCTGATGTTGGGTAGTTGGATGGGATACAGTGTGTGTGAGGATGGTGTGTTGGATGGGTTGCAGTTTGTGTGAGAGGGTGGGTAGTTGGCTGGGGTACAGTGTTTGTGAGAGGGTGGGATGGGGTACAGTGTGTGTGAGAGGGTGGGGAGTTGGCTTGGGTACAATGTGTGTGAGTGGGTGGGAGGTTGGATGGGGTACAGTGTGTGTGAGAGGGTGGGGAGTTTGATGGGGCACAACGTGTGTGAGAGGTTGGGGAATTGGATGGGGTACAGTGTTTGTGTGAGTGGGTGGGGAGTTGGATGGGGTACAGTGTTTGTGTGAGTGGGTGGGGAGTTGGATGGGGTACAGTGTTTGTGTGAGTGTGTGGGGAGTTGGATGGGGCACAGTGTGTGTGAGAGGGAGGGGTGTTGGATGGGTTACCATGTGTGTATGAGAGGGTGGGAAGTTGTGTGGGGTACAGTGTTTGTGTGAGTGGGTGGGGAGTTGGATGGGGTACAGTGTGTGTGAGAGGGTGGGGAGTTGGATGGGGTACAGTGTGTGTGTGAGGGTGGGGAGTTGGATGGGGTACAGTGTGTGTGTGAGAAGGTGGGGAGTTGGATGGGATACAATGTGTGTGTGTGTGTGTGTGTGTGTGTGTGTGTGTGAGGGTGGGGAGTTGGATGGGTTTCATTGTGTGTGAGATACTGGGGTCTTGGATGGGTACAATGTGTGTGTGTATGTGAGTGTGGCTAGTTGGATGGGGTACAGTGTGTGTGAGGTGGGGTAGTTGGATGGTGGACAGTGTGTTTGAGGGTGGGAAGTTGGATGGTGTACAGTGTGTATGTGAGGGTGGGTTGTTGGATGGGGTCCAGTGTGTGTGTGTGAGAGGGTGGGTAGTTGGATGGGTTACAGTGTGTGTGTGAGAGGGTTGGAAGTTGGATGGGGTGCAGTGTGTGTGTGAGGGTGGGGAGTTGGATGGGGTACAGCGTGTGTGTTTGACAGGGTGGGGAGTTGGATGGGTTACTGTGTGTGTGTGAGAGTGTTGGAGTGTTGGATGGGGTACAGTGTGAGTGTGAGAGGGTGGGGTGTTAGATGGGGTACAGTGTGTATGTGAGAGGGTGGGTAGTTGAATGGGGTACAGTGTGTGTGAGAGGGTGGAGAGTTGGATGCGGTACAGTGTGTTTGTGAGGGTAGGTAGTTGGATGCGGTAGAGTGGGTTCGTGTGTTGGCATGCGGAGTTGGAATGGGTACAGTGTGTGTATGAGAGGCTGGGGAGTTGGATGGGGTACAGTGCGTGTGAGAGGGTGGGGAATTGGATGGGGTACAGTGTGTGTGAGATGGTTTGGAGTTGCATGGGTTACAGTGTCTGTGTGTGAGAGGGTGTGGAGTTGGATGGGGTAAAGTGTGTGTGTGAGAGGGTGGGGAGTTGGCTGGGGTACAGTGTGTGTGAGAGGGTGGGGATTTGAATGGGGTACAATGTGAGGGTGAGGAGTTGGATGGGGTACATTGTTTGTGTGTGAGATACTGGGGTGTTGGATGGGTACAATGTGTGTGTGTATGTGAGTGTGGGGAGTTGGATGGGGTACAGTGTGTGTGAGGTTGGGTAGTTGGATGGGGGACAGTGTGTGTGAGGGTGGGAAGTTGGATGGGTTACAGTGTGTGTGTGAGGGTGGGGAATTGGATGGGGTACAGTGTGTGTGAGAGGGTGTGGAGTTGCATGGGTTACACTGTCTGTGTGTGAGAGGGTGTGGAGTTGGATGGGGTACACTGTGTGTGTGAGGGTGTAGAGTTGGATGGGGTAAAGTGTGCATGAGATGGTGGGGAGTTGGATGGGGTACTGTGTGTGTGTGTGACAGGGTGGGGATTTGGATGGGGTACACTGTGTGTGTGAGGGTGGGGAGTTGGATGGGGTAAAGTGTGCGTGAGATGGTGGGGAGTTGGATGGGGCACTGTGTGTGTGTGAGGGTGAGGAATTGGATGGGGTACAGTGTGTGTGAGAGGGTGTGGAGTTGCATGGGTTACAGTGTCTGTGTGTGAGAGGGTGGGAAGTTGGCTGGGGTACAGTGTGTGTGAGAGGATGGGGATTTGAATGGGGTACAATTTGAGGGTGGGGAGTTGGATGGGGTACATTGTTTGTGTGTGAGATACTGGGGTGTTGGATGGGTACAATGTGTGTGTGTATGTGAGTGTGGGGAGTTGGATGGGGTACAGTGTGTGTGAGGTTGGGTAGTTGGATGGGGGACAGTGTGTATGAGGGTGGGAAGTTGGATGGGTTACAGTGTGTGTGTGAGGGTGGGTGGGGATTTGGATGGGGTACACTGTGTGTGTGAGGGTGGAGAGTTGGATGGGGTGAAGTGTGTCTGTGAAAAGGTGGGTAGTTGGATGGGTTACAGTGTGTGTGTGAGAGAGGGTGGGGATTTGGATGGGGTACACTGTGTGTGTGAGGGTGGAGAGTTGGATGGGGTAAAGTGTGCATGAGATGGTGGGGAGTTGGATGGGGTACTGTGTGTGTGTGTGAGAGGGTGGGGATTTGGATGGGGTACACTGTGTGTGTGAGGGTGTGGAGTTGGATGGGGTGAAGTGTGCGTGAGATGGTGGGGAGTTGGATGGGGTACTGTGTGTGAGAGAGGGTGGGGATTTGGATGGGGGACAGCGTGTTTGTTAGAGGGTGTGGAGTTGGAATGGGTACAGTGTGTGTGTTTGACAGGGTGCGGAGTTGGATGGGGTACAGTGTATGTGTCTGGGAGGGTGGCGAGTTGGTTGGGGTACAGTGTATGTTTGAGAGGGTTGGAGTGTTGGATGGGGTACAGTGTGTGTGTGAGAGGGTGGGGAGTTGGATGAGGTACAGTGTGTGTGAAAGGGTGGGGAGTTGGATGGGGTACAGTGTGTGTGTGTGAGAGGGTGGGAATTGTTTGGGGTACAGTGTGTGTGTGTGAGGGTGGGGAGTTAGATGGGGTACAGTGTGTGTGTGTGAGGGTGGGGAGTTGGATGGGGTACAGTGTGTGTGTTTGAGAGGGTAGGGAGTTGGATGGTGTACAGTGTGTGTATCTGAGAGGGTGGGGAGTTGGTTGGGGTACAGTGTGTGTGTGAGGGTGGGGAGTTGGATGGGGTACAGTGTGTGTTTGTGGGTGGTTTGTTCGGTGGGGTACAGTGTGTGTGTGAGGGTGGGTAGTTGGATGGGGTACAGTTTGTGTGTGAGTGTTGGTAGTTGGATGGGGTACAGTGTGTGTGAGAGGGTGGGAAGTTGGATGGGGTACAGTGTGTGTGTTTGAGAGGGTAGCAAGTTGGATGGTGTACAGTGTATGTATCTGAGAGGGTGGGGAGTTGGTTGGGTTACAGTGTTTGTGTGAGTGGGTGGGGTGTTGGATGGGGTACAATGTGTGTGAGAGGGTGGGGAGTTGGATGGGGTACAGTGTGTGTGAGAGGGTGGGGAGTTGGACGGGGGTACCGTGTGTGTGAGATGGTGGGTAGTTGGATGGGGTACAGTGTGTGTGTTTAAGAGGATGGGGAGTTGGATGTTGTACAGTGTGTGTGTGTGAGAGGGTGGGAATTGTTTGGGATACAGTGTGTGTGTGTGAGGGTGGGGAATTGAATGGGGTACAGTGTGTGTGAGAGGGTGGGGAGTTGGATGGGGTACATTATTTGTGTGTGAATGAGGGTGGGGAGTTGAATGGTGTACAGTGTGTGTTTGAGGGTGGGGAGTTTGATGGGGTACAGTGTGTGTGTGAGGGTGGGTTGTTGGATGGGGTTCAGTGTGTGTGTGAGTGTGGGTTGTTGGATGGGGTACAGTGGGTTTGTGTGATGGCGTGGGGATTTGGATGGGGTACAGTGTGTGTGTGAGGGTGGGGAATTGGATGGGGTACAGTGTGTGTGAGAGGGTGGGGAATTGGATGGGGTACAGTGTGTGTGAGTGTGGGGAGTCGGATGGTGTACAGTGTGTATGAGGGTGGGGAGTTGAATGGGGTGCAGTGTGCGTGTGTGAGGATTGGGGGTTGGATGGGGCACAGTGTGTTTGTGTGAGGTTGGGTGGGGATTGAATGTGGTACAGTGTGTTTGTGAGGGTGGGCAGTTGAATGGGGTACATTGGGTTTGAGTGAGGGGTTGGGGAGTTGGATGGGGTACATTGTGTCTGTGAGGGTGTGGAGTTGGTTGCGGTACAGTGTTTGTGTTTGTGAGGGTGGGGAGTTGGATGGGGTACAGCGTGTGTGTTTGACAGGGTGGGAAGTTGGATGGGGTACAGTGTGTGTGTGAGAGGGTGGGGTGTTAGATGGGGTACAGTGTGTGTGAGAGGGTGGGGAGGTGGATAGGTTACAGTGTGTGTGTGTGAGAGGGTTGGAAGTTGGATGGGGTGCAGTTTGTGTGTGAGGGTGGGGAGTTGGATGGGGTACAGCGTGTGTGTTTGACAGGGTGGGGATTTGGATGGGTTACTGTGTGTGTGTGAGAGCGATGGAGTGTTGGATGGGTTACAGTGTGTGTGTGTGAGAGGGTGGGGTGTTGGATGGGGTACAGTGTGTGTGAGAGGGTGGGTAGTTGTCTGGGGTACAGTATGAGGGAGAGGGTGGGAAGTTGGATGGGGTACAGTGTGTGTGTGAGGATGGGGACTTGGATGGGGTACAGTGTGTGTGTGAGGGTGGGGATTTGGATGGGGTACAGTGTGTGTGTGAGAGGGTGGGGAGTTGGATGGGGGAAAATGTGTGTGAGAGGGTGGGGAGTTGGATGGGGTACAGTGTGTGTGAGAGGATGGGGAGTTGGATGGGGTACAGTGAGTGTGTGAGGGTGGGGATTTGGATGGAGTACAGTGTGTGTGAGAGGGTGTGGATTTGGATGGGGTACAGTGTGTGTGTGAGAGGGTGGGGAGTTGGATGGGTTACAGTGTGTGTGAGAGGGTGGGGAGTTGTGTGGGGCACAGTGTGTGTAAGAGGGTGGGGAGTTGGAGGGGTTACAGTGTGTTTGAGAGGGTGGGGAGTTGGATGGGGTACAGTGTGTGTGTGAGAGAGTGGGGAGTTGTGTAGGTTAGAGTGTTTGTGTGAGTGGGTGGGGAGTTGGATGGGGTACAGTGTGTGTAAGAGGGTGGGGAGTTGGAGGGGTTACAGTGTGTTTGAGAGGGTGGGGAGTTGGATGGGGTACAGTGTGTGTGACGTTGGGTAGTTGGATGGGGGACAGTGTGTGTGAGGGTGGGAAGTTGGATGGGGTTCAGTGTGTGTGTGAAAGAGTGGGTAGCTGGATGGGTTACAGTGTGTGTGTGTGAGAGGGTGGGGAGTTGGATTGGGTACACTGTGTGTGTGATGGTGGAGAGTTGGATGGGGTAAAGTGTGTGTGTGAGAGGGTTGGAAGTTGGATGGGGTGCAGTGTGTGTGTGAGCGTGGGGAGTTAGATGGGGTACAGTGTGTGTGAGAGGGTGGGGAGTTGGATGGGGTGCAGTGTGTGTGTGAGGGTGGGGAGTTGGATGGGGTACAGTGTGTGTGAGAGGGTGGGGAGTTGGATGGGGTGCATTGTGTGTGTGAGGGTGGGGAGTTGGATGGGGTACAGCGTGTGTGTTTGACAGGGTGGGGAGTTGGATGGGTTACTGTGTGTGTGTGAGACGGTTGGAGTGTTGGATGGGGTACAGTGTGTGTGTGAGAGGGTGGGGTGTTAGATGGGGTACAGTTTGTGTGAGAGGGTGGGGAGTAGCATGGGGTACAGTGTGTGTGTGAGGGTAGGTAGTTGGATGGGGTACAGTGGGTTTGTGTAATTGCGTGCGGAGTTGGAATGGGTACAGTGTATGTATGAGAGGCTGGGGAATTGGATGGGTTACATTGTGTGTGATAGGGTGTGGAGTTGGATGGGTTACAGTGTCTATGTGTGAGAGGGTGGGGAGTTGGATGGGGTAAAGAGCGTGTGTGAGAGGGTGGGGAGTTGGCTGGGGTACAGTGTGTGTGAGAGGGTGGGGAGTTGGATGGGGTACAGTGTGTGTGAGAGGGTGGGTAGTTGTCTGGGGTACAGTGTGTATGAGAGGGTGGGAGGTTGGATGGGGTACAGTGTGTGTGAGGGGGTGGGGAGTTGGATGGGGTACAGTGTGTGTGAGAGGGTGGGTAGTTGTCTGGGGTACAGTGTGTGTGAGAGGGTGGGAAGTTGGATGGGGTACAGTGTATGTATCTGAGAGGGTGGGGAGTTGGTTGGGGTACAGTGTGTGTGTGAGGGTGGGGACTTGGATGGGGTACAGTGTGTGTGTGAGGGTGGGGATTTGGATGGGGTACAGTGTGTGTGAGAGAGGGTGGAAGGTTGGATGGGGTAGAGTGTGTGTGAGAGGGTGGGGAGTTGGATGGGGTACAGTGTGTGTGTTTGACTGGGTGGGGAGTTGGATGGGGTACAGTATATGTGTCTGGGAGGGTGGGGAGTTGGTTGGGGTACAGTGTATGTGTCAGAGGGTTGGAGTGTTGGATGGGGTACAGTGTGTGTGTGAGAGTGTGGGGTGTTGGTTGGGGTACAGTGTGTTTGTGAGAGGATGGGTAGTTGAATTGGGTACAGTGTGTGTGTGAGGGTGGGTAGTTGGATGGGGTGCAGTGGGTTTGTGTGAGGGGGTGAGTAGTTGGATGGGGTACAGTGGGTTTGTGTGATGGTGTGGGGAGTTGGAATGGGTACAGTGCGTGTGAGAGGGTGGGAAGTTGGATAGGGTACAGTGTGTGTGAGAGGGTGGGGAACTGGATGGGGTACAGTGTGTGTGAGAGGGTGTGGAGTTGGATGGGTTATAGTGTCTGTGTGTGAGAGGGTGTGGAGTTGGATGGGGTAAAGAGTGTGTGTGAGAGGGTGGGGAGTTGGATGGGGTACAGTGTGTGTGTGAGAGGGTGGGGAGTTGGATGGGGTACAGTGTGTGTGAGAGGGTGGGGAGTTGGATGGGATACAGTGTGCGTGAGAGGGTGGGGAGTTGGATGGGGTACAGTGTGTGTGAGAGGGTGGGGAGTTGGATGGGGTACAGTGTGTGTGTGAGGATGGGGATTTGGATGGGCACAGTGTGTGTGAGAGGGTGGGGAGTTGGATGGGGTACAGTGTGTGTGTGTGAGAGGGTGGGGTGTTGGATGGGGTACAGTGTGTGTGTGAGAGGGTGGGGAGTTGGATGGGGTACAGTGTGTGTGTGAGAAGGTGGGGAGTTGGATGGGGTACATTTTTTGTGTGTGAGATACTGGGGTGTTGGATGGGTACAATGTGTGTGTGTATGTGAGTGTGGGGATTTGGATGGGGTACAGTGTGTATGTGAGGGTGGGTTGTTGGATGGGGGACAGTGTGTGTGTGTGAGAGGGTGGGTAGTTGGATGGGTTACAGTGTGTGTGTGTGTGAGAGGGTTGGAAGTTGGATGGGGTGCAGTGTGTGCGTGAGGGTGGGGAGTTGGATGGGGTACAGCGTGTGTGTTTGTCAGGGTGGGGAGTTGGATGGGTTACTGTGTGTGTGAGAGGGTAGGGAGTTGGGTTGTTGGATGGGGTACAGTGTGTCTGTGAGTGTGGGGAATTGATTCATGTACAGTGAGTGTGAGAGGGTGGGGAGTTGGATGGGTTACAGTGTGTGAGTTTAAGTGGGTGGGGAGTTGGATGTTGTACAGTGCGTGTGTGTGAGAGGGTGGGGAGTTGTTTGGGATACAGTGTGTGTGTGTGAGGGTGGGGAGTTGGATGGGGCACCGAGTGTTTGTGAGAGGCTGGGGAGTTGGATGGGGTACAGTGTGTGTGTTTGAGAGGGTAGGGAGTTGGGGTACAGTGTGTGTGTGTGAGGTTGGGTTATTGGATGGGGTACAGTGTGTGTGTTTAAGAGCGTGGGGAGTTGGATGTTCTACAGTGTGTGTGTGTGAGAGGGTGGGGAGTTGTTTGGGGTACAGTGTGTGTGTGTGAGGGTGGGGAGTTGGATGGGGTACAGTGTGTGTGTTTGAGAGGATAGCGAGTTGGATGGTGTACAGTGTATGTATCTGAGAGGGTGGGGATTTGGTTGGGGTACAGTGTGTGTGAGAGTGTGGGGAGTTGGATGGGGCACATTATGTGTGAGCGTGGGGAGTTGAATGGGGTACAGTGTGTGTGAGTTTGGGTAGTTGGATGGGGTACAGTGTGTGTGAGAGGGTGGGGAATTGGATGGGGTACAGTGAGTGTGAGTTTGGGTAGTTGGATGGGGTACAGTGTGTGTGAGAGGGTGGGGAATTGGATGGGGTACAGTGAGTGTGAGTTTGGGTAGTTGGATGGGGCACAGTGTGTGTGAGAGGGTGGGAAGTTGGATTGGGTACAGTGTGTGTGTGTGAGAGGGTGGGGTGTTGTGTAGGTTAGAGTGTTTGTGTGAGTGGGTGGGGAGTTGGATGGGGTACAGTGTGTGTGTAAGAGGTTGGGGAGTTGGAGGTGTTACAGTGTGTTTGAGAGGGTGGGGAGTTGGAGGGGGTACAGTTTGTGTGTGAGAGGGTGGGGAGTTGGATGGGGTACAGTGTGTCTGTGAGTGTGGGGACTTGATTCATGTACAGTGAGTGTGAGAGGGTGGGGAGTTGGATGGGGTACAGTGTGTGAGTTTAAGTGGGTGGGGAGTTGGATGTTGTACAGTGTGTGTGTGTGAGAGGGTGGGGAGTTGTTTGGGGTACAGTGTGTGTGTGTGAGGGTGGGGAGTTGGATGGGGTACCGTGTGTTTGTGAGAGGGTGGGGAGTTGGATGGAGTACAGTGTGTGTGTTTGAGAGGGTAGGGAGTTGGGGTACAGTGTGTGTGTTTAAGAGCGTGGGGAGTTGGATGTTCTACAGTGTGTGTATCTGAGAGGGTGGGGAGTTGGTTGGGTTACCGTGTGTGTGTGAGAGGGTGGGTAGTTGGATGGGGTATAGTGTGTGTGTGAGGGTGGGCAATTGGGTGGGTTACAGTGTTTGTGTGAGTGGGTGGGGAGTTGGATGGGGTACAGTGTGTGTGAGAGGGTGAGGAGTTGGATGGGGTACAGTGTGTGTGAGGGGGTGGGGAGTTGGATGGGGTACAGTGTGTGTGTGTGAGAGGGTGGGGAGTTGGATGGGGTACAGTGTGTGTGTGAGGGTGGGGATTTGATTGGGGTACAGTGTGTGTGAGAGGGTGGGGAGTTGGATGGGGTACAGTGTGTCTGTGAGAGGGTGGGGAGTTGGATGGGGCACAGTGTGTGTGAGAGGGTGGGGAGTTGTGTGGGGCACAGTGTTTGTGTGAGTGGGTGGGGAGTTTGGATGGGGTACAGTGTGTGTGTGAGAGGGAGGGGTGTTGGATGGGGTACAGTGTGTGTGTGTGAGAGGGTGGGGTGTTGTGTAGGTTAGAGTGTTTGTGTGAGTGGGTGGGGAGTTGGATGGGGTACAGTGTGTGTGTAAGTGGTTGCGGAGTTGGAGGTGTTACAGTGTGTTTGAGAGGGTGGGGAGTTGGATGGGGTACAGTTTGTGTGTGAGAGGGTGGGGAGTTGGACGGGTTACAATGTGAGGTTGGGGAGTTGGATGGGGTACATTGTTTGCGTGTGAGATACTGGGGAGTTGGATGGGTACAATGTGTGTGTATGTGAGTGTGGGGAGTTGGATGGGGTACAGTGTGTGTGACGTTGGGTAGTTGGATGGGGGACAGTGTGTGTGAGGGTGGGAAGTTGGATGGGGTTCAGTGTGTGTGTGAAAGGGTGGGTAGCTGGATGGGTTACAGTGTGTGTGTGTGAGAGGGTGGGGAGTTGGATGGGGTACACTGTGTGTGTGAGGGTGGAGAGTTGGATGGGGTAAAGTGTGCATGAGATGGTCGGGAGTTGGATGGGGTACAGTGTGTGTGAGAGGGTGGGGATCTGGATGGGGTACATTGTGTGTGTTTGAGAGGGTAGGGAGTTGGGGTACAGTGTGTGTGTGTGAGGTTGGGTTGTTGGATGGGGTACAGTGTGTGTGTTTAAGAGCGTGGGGAGTTGGATGTTCTACAGTGTGTGTATCTGAGAGGGTGGGGAGTTGGTTGGGTTACCGTGTGTGTGTGAGAGGGTGGGGAGTTGGATGGGGTATAGTGTGTGTGTGAGGGTGGGCAATTGGGTGGGTTACAGTGTTTGTGCGAGTGGGTGGGGAGTTGGATGGTGTACAGTGTGTGTGTGAGAGGGTGGGGAGTTGGATGGGGTACAGTGTGTGTGTGAGGGTGGGGATTTGATTGGGGTACAGTGTGTGTGAGAGGGTGGGGAGTTGGATTGGGTACAGTTTGTGTGTGAGAGGGTGGGAAGTTGGATGGGGTTCAGTGTGTGTGTGAAAGGGTGGGGAGTTGGATGTTGTACAGTGTGTGTGTGTGAGAGGGTGGGGAGTTGTTTGGGGTACAGTGTGTGTGTGTGAGGGTGGGGAGTTGGATGGGGGTACCGAGTGTTTGTGAGAGGGTGGGGAGTTGGATGGGGTACAGTGTGCGTGTTTGAGAGGGTAGGGAGTTCGGGTACAGAGTGTGTGTGTGAGGTTGGGGTGTTGGGTGGGTTACAGTGTTTGTGTGAGTGGGTGGGGAGTTGGATGGGGTACAGTATGTGTGAGATGCTGGGGAGTTGGATGGGGCACAGTGTGTGTGAGAGGGTGGGGAGTTGGATGGGGTACAGTGTGTGTGTTTAAGAGGGTGAGGAGTTGGAGGAGGTACAGTGTGTGTGTGTTTGAGAGGGTAGGGAGTTGGGGTACAGTGTGTGTGTGTGAGGTTGGGTTGTTGGATGGGGTACAGTGTGTGTGAGAGGGTGGGGAGTTGGATGGGGTACTGTGTGTGTGAGAGGGTGGGGAGTTGTTTGGGGAACAGTGTGTATGTGAGGGTGGGTTGTTGGATGGGGTTCAGTGTGTGTGTGAGTGTGGGTTGTTGGATGGGGTACAGTGGGTATGTGTGATGGCGTGGAGAGATGGATGGGGTACAGTGTGTGTGTGAGGGTGGGGAATTGGATGGGGTACAGTGTGCGTGTGTGAGGATGGGGTGTTGGATGGCATACAGTGTGTTTGTGTGAGGGTGGGTGGGGATTGAATGGGGTACAGTGTGTGTGTGAGGGTGGGTAGTTGGATGGGGTACATTGGGTTTGTGTGAGGGGTTGGGGAATTGGATGGGGTATATTGTGTCTGTGAGGGTGGGGAGTTGGATGCAGTACAGTGTTTGTGTTTGTGAGGGTGGGGAGTTGGATGGGGTACAGTGTGTGTGAGATGGTGGGGAGTTGGATGGGGTACAGTGTGTGTGTTTGAGAGGGTGGGGAGTTGGATGGGGTACAGTGTGTGAGAGAGGGTGGGGAGTTGGATGGGGTACAGTGTGTGTGAGAGGGTGTGGTGTGGGATGGGATACAGTGTGTGTGTGAGAGGGTGGGGAGTTGGATGGGATACAGTGTGTGTGTGTGTGAGAGTGAGGGGAGTTGGATGGGGTACAGTGTGTGTGTGTGAGAGGGTGGGGAGTTGGATGGAGTACAGTGTGTGTGTGTGAGGGGGTGGGGAGTTGGATGGGGTACAGTGTGTGTGTGGAGGGTGGGGAGTTGGATGGGATACAGTGTGTTTGTGAGAGGGTGGGGAGTTGGATGGGGGACAGTGTGTGTGTGAGAGGGTGGGGAGTTGGATGGGGTACAGTGTGTGTGTAAGAGGATGGGGAGTTGGATGGGGTTCAGTGTGTTTGTGAGAGGGTGGGGAGTTGGATGGGATACAGTGTGTGTGTGAGGGTGGGGAGTTGGATGGGGTACAGTGTGTGAGAGAGGGTGGGGATCTGGATGGGGTACAGTGTGTGTGTGAGAGGGTGGGGAGTTGGATTGGGTACAGTGTGTGTGTTTGAGAGGGTGAGGAGTTGGAGGAGGTACAGTGTGTGTGTGTGTGAGAGGGTAGGGAGTTGGGGTACAGTGTATGTGTGTGAGGTTGGGTTGTTGGATGGGGTACAGTGTGTCTGTGAGTGTGGGGACTTGATTCATGTACAGTGAGTGTGAGAGGGTGGGGAGTTGGATGGGGTACAGTGTGTGAGTTTAAGTGGGTGGGGAGTTGGATGTTGTACAGTGCGTGTGTGTGAGAGGGTGGGGAGTTGTTTGGGGTACAGTGCGTGTGTGTGAGGGTGGGGAGTTGGATGGGGTACCGAGTGTTTGTGAGAGGGTGGGGAGTTGGATGAGGTACAGTGTGTGTGTGTTTGAGAGGGTAGGGAGTTGGGGTACAGTGTGTGTGTGTGAGGTTGGGTTGTTGGATGGGGTACAGTGTGTCTGTGAGTGTGGGGACTTGATTCATGTGCAGTGAGTTTGAGAGGGTGGGGAGTTGGATGGGGTACAGTGTGTGAGTTTAAGTGGGTGGGGAATTGGATGTTGTACAGTGTGTGTGTGTGAGAGGGTGGGGAGTTGTTTGGGGTACAGTGTGTGTGTGTGAGGGTGGGGAGTTGGATGGGGTACCGAGTGTTTGTGAGAGGGTGGGGAGTTGGATGGGGTACAGTGTGTGTGTTTGAGAGGGTAGGGAGTTGGGGTACAGAGTGTGTGTGTGAGGTTGGGGTGTTGGGTGGGTTACAGTGTTTGTGTGAGTGGGTGGGGAGTTGGATGGGGTACAGTATGTGTGAGATGCTGGGGAGTTGGATGGGGCACAGTGTGTGTGAGAGGGTGGGGAGTTGGATGGGGTACAGTGTGTGTGTTAAGGGGGTGAGGAGTTGGAGGAGGTACAGTGTGTGTGTGTTTGAGAGGGTAGGGAGTTGGGGTACAGTGTGTGTGTGTGAGGTTGGGTTGTTGGATGGGGTACAGTGTGTGTGTTTAAGAGGGTGGGGAGTTGGATGTTCTACAGTGTGTGTGTGTGAGAGGGTGGGGAGTTGTTTGGGGTACAGCGTGTGTGTGTGAGGGTGGGGAGTTGGATGGGGTACAGTGTGTGTGTTTGAGAGGGTAGCGAGTTGGATGGTGTACAGTGTATGTATCTGAGAGGGTGGGGATTTGGTTGGGGTACAGTGTGTGTGAGAGTGTGGGGAGTTGGATGGGGTACAGTGTGTGTGAGAGGGTGGGGAGTTGGATGGGGTACAGTGTGTGTGAGTTTGGGTAGTTGGATGGGGTAAAGTGTGTGTGAGAGGTTGGGGAGTTGGATGGGGTACAGTGTGTGTGTTTGAGAGGGTGGGGAGTTGGATGGGGTACAGTGTGTGAGAGAGGGTGGGGAGTTGGATGGGGTACAGTGTGTGTGAGAGGGTGTGGTGTGGGATGGGATACAGTGTGTGTGTGAGAGGGTGGGGAGTTGGATGGGATACAGTGTGTGTGTGTGTGAGAGTGAGGGGAGTTGGATGGGGTACAGTGTGTGTGTGTGAGAGGGTGGGGAGTTGGATGGAGTACAGTGTGTGTGTGTGAGGGGGTGGGGAGTTGGATGGGGTACAGTGTGTGTGTGGAGGGTGGGGAGTTGGATGGGATACAGTGTGTTTGTGAGAGGGTGGGGAGTTGGATGGGGGACAGTGTGTGTGTGAGAGGGTGGGGAGTTGGATGGGGTACAGTGTGTGTGTAAGAGGATGGGGAGTTGGATGGGGTTCAGTGTGTTTGTGAGAGGGTGGGGAGTTGGATGGGATACAGTGTGTGTGTGAGGGTGGGGAGTTGGATGGGGTACAGTGTGTGAGAG
Organism: Isurus oxyrinchus; assembly: GCA_026770705.1. NCBI lineage: Eukaryota > Metazoa > Chordata > Chondrichthyes > Lamniformes > Lamnidae > Isurus > Isurus oxyrinchus. The sequence continues at coordinate 179,885,205 of JANJGN010000007.1, read as the reverse complement.
AGGGTGGGGATCTGGATGGGGTACAGTGTGTGTGTGAGAGGGTGGGGAGTTGGATTGGGTACAGTGTGTGTGTTTGAGAGGGTGAGGAGTTGGAGGAGGTACAGTGTGTGTGTGTGTGAGAGGGTAGGGAGTTGGGGTACAGTGTATGTGTGTGAGGTTGGGTTGTTGGATGGGGTACAGTGTGTCTGTGAGTGTGGGGACTTGATTCATGTACAGTGAGTGTGAGAGGGTGGGGAGTTGGATGGGGTACAGTGTGTGAGTTTAAGTGGGTGGGGAGTTGGATGTTGTACAGTGCGTGTGTGTGAGAGGGTGGGGAGTTGTTTGGGGTACAGTGCGTGTGTGTGAGGGTGGGGAGTTGGATGGGGTACCGAGTGTTTGTGAGAGGGTGGGGAGTTGGATGAGGTACAGTGTGTGTGTGTTTGAGAGGGTAGGGAGTTGGGGTACAGTGTGTGTGTGTGAGGTTGGGTTGTTGGATGGGGTACAGTGTGTCTGTGAGTGTGGGGACTTGATTCATGTGCAGTGAGTTTGAGAGGGTGGGGAGTTGGATGGGGTACAGTGTGTGAGTTTAAGTGGGTGGGGAGTTGGATGTTGTACAGTGTGTGTGTGTGAGAGGGTGGGGAGTTGTTTGGGGTACAGTGTGTGTGTGTGAGGGTGGGGAGTTGGATGGGGTACCGAGTGTTTGTGAGAGGGTGGGGAGTTGGATGGGGTACAGTGTGTGTGTTCGAGAGGGTAGGGAGTTGGGGTACAGAGTGTGTGTGTGAGGTTGGGGTGTTGGGTGGGTTACAGTGTTTGTGTGAGTGGGTGGGGAGTTGGATGGGGTACAGTATGTGTGAGATGCTGGGGAGTTGGATGGGGCACAGTGTGTGTGAGAGGGTGGGGAGTTGGATGGGGTACAGTGTGTGTGTTAAGGGGGTGAGGAGTTGGAGGAGGTACAGTGTGTGTGTGTTTGAGAGGGTAGGGAGTTGGGGTACAGTGTGTGTGTGAGGTTGGGTTGTTGGATGGGGTACAGTGTGTGTGTTTAAGAGGGTGGGGAGTTGGATGTTCTACAGTGTGTGTGTGTGAGAGGGTGGGGAGTTGTTTGGGGTACAGCGTGTGTGTGTGAGGGTGGGGAGTTGGATGGGGTACAGTGTGTGTGTTTGAGAGGGTAGCGAGTTGGATGGTGTACAGTGTATGTATCTGAGAGGGTGGGGATTTGGTTGGGGTACAGTGTGTGTGAGAGTGTGGGGAGTTGGATGGGGTACAGTGTGTGTGAGAGGGTGGGGAGTTGGATGGGGTACAGTGTGTGTGAGTTTGGGTAGTTGGATGGGGTAAAGTGTGTGTGAGAGGTTGGGGAGTTGGATGGGGTACAGTGTGTGTGAGAGGGTGTGGTGTGGGATGGGATACAGTGTGTGTGTGAGAGGGTGGGGAGTTGGATGGGATACAGTGTGTGTGTGTGTGAGAGTGAGGGGAGTTGGATGGGGTACAGTGTGTGTGTGTGAGAGGGTGGGGAGTTGGATGGAGTACAGTGTGTGTGTGTGAGGGGGTGGGGAGTTGGATGGGGTACAGTGTGTGTGTGGAGGGTGGGGAGTTGGATGGGATACAGTGTGTTTGTGAGAGGGTGGGGAGTTGGATGGGGGACAGTGTGTGTGTGAGAGGGTGGGGAGTTGGATGGGGTACAGTGTGTGTGTAAGAGGATGGGGAGTTGGATGGGGTTCAGTGTGTTTGTGAGAGGGTGGGGAGTTGGATGGGATACAGTGTGTGTGTGAGGGTGGGGAGTTGGATGGGGTACAGTGTGTGAGAGAGGGTGGGGATCTGGATGGGGTACAGTGTGTGTGTGAGAGGGTGGGGAGTTGGATTGGGTACAGTGTGTGTGTTTGAGAGGGTGAGGAGTTGGAGGAGGTACAGTGTGTGTGTGTGTGAGAGGGTAGGGAGTTGGGGTACAGTGTATGTGTGTGAGGTTGGGTTGTTGGATGGGGTACAGTGTGTCTGTGAGTGTGGGGACTTGATTCATGTACAGTGAGTGTGAGAGGGTGGGGAGTTGGATGGGGTACAGTGTGTGAGTTTAAGTGGGTGGGGAGTTGGATGTTGTACAGTGCGTGTGTGTGAGAGGGTGGGGAGTTGTTTGGGGTACAGTGCGTGTGTGTGAGGGTGGGGAGTTGGATGGGGTACCGAGTGTTTGTGAGAGGGTGGGGAGTTGGATGAGGTACAGTGTGTGTGTGTTTGAGAGGGTAGGGAGTTGGGGTACAGTGTGTGTGTGTGAGGTTGGGTTGTTGGATGGGGTACAGTGTGTCTGTGAGTGTGGGGACTTGATTCATGTGCAGTGAGTTTGAGAGGGTGGGGAGTTGGATGGGGTACAGTGTGTGAGTTTAAGTGGGTGGGGAGTTGGATGTTGTACAGAGTGTGTGTGTGAGAGGGTGGGGAGTTGTTTGGGGTACAGTGTGTGTGTGTGAGGGTGGGGAGTTGGATGGGGTACCGAGTGTTTGTGAGAGGGTGGGGAGTTGGATGGGGTACAGTGTGTGTGTTTGAGAGGGTAGGGAGTTGGGGTACAGAGTGTGTGTGTGAGGTTGGGGTGTTGGGTGGGTTACAGTGTTTGTGTGAGTGGGTGGGGAGTTGGATGGGGTACAGTATGTGTGAGATGCTGGGGAGTTGGATGGGGCACAGTGTGTGTGTGAGGGTGGGGAGTTGGATGGGGTACAGTGTGTGTGTTTGAGAGGGTAGCGAGTTGGATGGTGTACAGTGTATGTATCTGAGAGGGTGGGGATTTGGTTGGGGTACAGTGTGTGTGAGAGTGTGGGGAGTTGGATGGGGTACAGTGTGTGTGAGAGGGTGGGGAGTTGGATGGGGTACAGTGTGTGTGAGTTTGGGTAGTTGGATGGGGTAAAGTGTGTGTGAGAGGTTGGGGAGTTGGATGGGGTACAGTGTGTGTGAGAGGGTGTGGTGTGGGATGGGATACAGTGTGTGTGTGAGAGGGTGGGGAGTTGGATGGGATACAGTGTGTGTGTGTGTGAGAGTGAGGGGAGTTGGATGGGGTACAGTGTGTGTGTGTGAGAGGGTGGGGAGTTGGATGGAGTACAGTGTGTGTGTGTGAGGGGGTGGGGAGTTGGATGGGGTACAGTGTGTGTGTGGAGGGTGGGGAGTTGGATGGGATACAGTGTGTTTGTGAGAGGGTGGGGAGTTGGATGGGGGACAGTGTGTGTGTGAGAGGGTGGGGAGTTGGATGGGGTACAGTGTGTGTGTAAGAGGATGGGGAGTTGGATGGGGTTCAGTGTGTTTGTGAGAGGGTGGGGAGTTGGATGGGATACAGTGTGTGTGTGAGGGTGGGGAGTTGGATGGGGTACAGTGTGTGAGAGAGGGTGGGGATCTGGATGGGGTACAGTGTGTGTGTGAGAGGGTGGGGAGTTGGATTGGGTACAGTGTGTGTGTTTGAGAGGGTGAGGAGTTGGAGGAGGTACAGTGTGTGTGTGTGTGAGAGGGTAGGGAGTTGGGGTACAGTGTATGTGTGTGAGGTTGGGTTGTTGGATGGGGTACAGTGTGTCTGTGAGTGTGGGGACTTGATTCATGTACAGTGAGTGTGAGAGGGTGGGGAGTTGGATGGGGTACAGTGTGTGAGTTTAAGTGGGTGGGGAGTTGGATGTTGTACAGTGCGTGTGTGTGAGAGGGTGGGGAGTTGTTTGGGGTACAGTGCGTGTGTGTGAGGGTGGGGAGTTGGATGGGGTACCGAGTGTTTGTGAGAGGGTGGGGAGTTGGATGAGGTACAGTGTGTGTGTGTTTGAGAGGGTAGGGAGTTGGGGTACAGTGTGTGTGTGTGAGGTTGGGTTGTTGGATGGGGTACAGTGTGTCTGTGAGTGTGGGGACTGGATTCATGTGCAGTGAGTTTGAGAGGGTGGGGAGTTGGATGGGGTACAGTGTGTGAGTTTAAGTGGGTGGGGAGTTGGATGTTGTACAGAGTGTGTGTGTGAGAGGGTGGGGAGTTGTTTGGGGTACAGTGTGTGTGTGTGAGGGTGGGGAGTTGGATGGGGGTACCGAGTGTTTGTGAGAGGGTGGGGAGTTGGATGGGGTACAGTGTGTGTGTTTGAGAGGGTAGGGAGTTGGGGTACAGAGTGTGTGTGTGAGGTTGGGGTGTTGGGTGGGTTACAGTGTTTGTGTGAGTGGGTGGGGAGTTGGATGGGGTACAGTATGTGTGAGATGCTGGGGAGTTGGATGGGGCACAGTGTGTGTGAGAGGGTGGGGAGTTGGATGGGGTACAGTGTGTGTGTTAAGGGGGTGAGGAGTTGGAGGAGGTACAGTGTGTGTGTGTTTGAGAGGGTAGGGAGTTGGGGTACAGTGTGTGTGTGTGAGGTTGGGTTGTTGGATGGGGTACAGTGTGTGTGTTTAAGAGGGTGGGGAGTTGGATGTTCTACAGTGTGTGTGTGTGAGAGGGTGGGGAGTTGTTTGGGGTACAGCGTGTGTGTGTGAGGGTGGGGAGTTGGATGGGGTACAGTGTGTGTGTTTGAGAGGGTAGCGAGTTGGATGGTGTACAGTGTATGTATCTGAGAGGGTGGGGATTTGGTTGGGGTACAGTGTGTGTGAGAGTGTGGGGAGTTGGATGGGGTACAGTGTGTGTGAGAGGGTGGGGAGTTGGATGGGGTACAGTGTGTGTGAGTTTGGGTAGTTGGATGGGGTAAAGTGTGTGTGAGAGGTTGGGGAGTTGGATGGGGTACAGTGTGTGTGAGGGTTTGAAGTTGAATGGGGTACAGTTTGTATAAGAGGGTGTGTTGTTGGATGGGGTTCAGTGTGTGTGAGGGTGGGGAGTTGGATGGGGTACAGTGTGTGTGTGTGGGTGGGTTGTTTTTTGGGGTACAGTGTGTGTGTGAGAGTGGGTAGTTGGGTGGGGTACAGTGTGTGTGAGAGGGTGGGAAGTTGGATGGGGTACAGTGAGTGTGTTTGAGAGGGTGGGGAGTTGGTTGGGTTACCGTGTGTGTGTGAGAGGGTGGGTAGTTGGATGGGGTATAGTGTGTGTGTGAGGGTGGGCAATTGGGTGGGTTACAGTGTTTGTGTGAGTGGGTGGGGAGTTGGATGGGGTACAGTGTGTGTGAGAGGGTGGGGAGTTGGATGGGGTACAGTGTGTGTGAGAGGATGAGGTGTTGGATGGGGTACAGTGTGTGTGAGAGGGTGGGGAGTTGGATGGGGTACTTTGTTTCTGTGTGAGATAGTGGGTAGTTGGATGGGGTACAATATATTTGTGTGTATGAGGGTGGGGTGTTGGATGGGGTACAGTGTATGTATCTGAGAGGCTGGGGAGTTGGATGGGGCACAGTTTGTGTGAGAGGGTGGGGAGTTGGATGGGGTACACTGTGTGTGTGAGGGTGGAGAGTTGGATTGGGTATAGTGTGTGTGTTTGAGAGGGTGAGGAGTTGGAGGAGGTACAGTGTGTGTGTGTGTGAGAGGGTAGGGAGTTGGGGTACAGTGTGTGTGTGTGAGGTTGGGTTGTTGGATGGGGTACAGTGTGTCTGTGAGTGTGGGGACTTGATTCATGTACAGTGAGTGTGAGAGGGTGGGGAGTTGGATGGGGTACAGTGTGTGAGTTTAAGTGGGTGGGGAGTTGGATGTTGTACAGTGTGTGTGTGTGAGAGGGTGGGGAGTTGTTTGGGGTACAGTGTGTGTGTGTGAGGGTGGGGAGTTGGATGGGGGTACCGAGTGTTTGTGAGAGGGTGGGGAGTTGGATGGGGTACAGTGTGTGTGTTTGAGAGGGTAGGGAGTTGGGGTACAGAGTGTGTGTGTGAGGTTGGGTTGTTGGATGGGGTACAGTGTGTGTGTTTAAGAGCGTGGGGAGTTGGATGTTCTACAGAGTGTGTGTGTGAGAGGGTGGGGAGTTGTTTGGGGTACAGTGTGTGTGTGTGAGGGTGGGGAGTTGGATGGGGTACAGTGTGTGTGTTTGAGAGGGTAGCGAGTTGGATGGTGTACAGCGTATGTATCTGAGAGGGTGGGGAGTTGGTTGGGGTACAGTGTGTGTAAGAGGGTGGGGTGTTGGGTGGGTTACAGTGTTTGTGTGAGTGGGTGGGGAGTTGGATGGGGTACAGTATGTGTGAGAGGCTGTGGAGTTGGATGGGGCACAGTGTGTGTGAGAGGGTGGGGAGTTGGATGGGGTACAGTGTGTGTGTTTGAGAGGGTGGGGAGTTGGGGTACAGTGTGTGTGTGTGAGGTTGGGTTGTTGGATGGGGTACAGTGTGTGTGTTTAAGAGGGTGGGGAGTTGGATGTTCTACAGTGTGTGTGTGTGAGAGGGTGGGGTGTTGGATGGGGTACAGTGTGTGTGAGAGGGTGGGAAGTTGGATGGGGTACAGTGTGTTTGAGAGTGTGGGGAGTTGGATGGGGCACATTATGTGTGAGCGTGGGGAGTTGGATGGGGTACAGTGTGTTTGAGAGGGTGGGGAGTTGGATGGGGTACAGTGTATGTGAGAGGGTGGGGAGTTGGATGGGGTACAGTGTGTGTGAGTTTGGGTAGTTGGATGGGGTACAGTGTGTGTGAGAGGGTGGGGAATTGGATGGGGTACAGTGAGTGTGAGTTTGGGTAGTTGGATGGGGTACAGTGTGTGTGAGAAGGTGGGAAGTTGGATTGGGTACAGTGTGTGTGTGTGAGAGGGTGGGGTGTTGTGTAGGTTAGTGTGTTTGTGTGAGTGGGTGGGGAGTTGGATGGGGTACAGTGTGTGTGTAAGAGGTTGGGGAGTTGGAGGTGTTACAGTGTGTTTGAGAGGGTGGGGAGTTGGATGGGGTACAGTTTGTGTGTGAGAGGGTGGGGAGTTGGATGGGGTACAGTGTGTCTGTGAGTGTGGGGACTTGATTCATGTACAGTGAGTGTGAGAGGGTGGGGAGTTGGATGGGGTACAGTGTGTGAGTTTAAGTGGGTGGGGAGTTGGATGTTGTACAGTGTGTGTGTGTGAGAGGGTGGGGAGTTGTTTGGGGTACAGTGTGTGTGTGTGAGGGTGGGGAGTTGGATGGGGTACCGTGTGTTTGTGAGAGGGTGGGGAGTTGGATGGAGTACAGTGTGTGTGTTTGAGAGGGTAGGGAGTTGGGGTACAGTGTGTGTGTTTAAGAGCGTGGGGAGTTGGATGTTCTACAGTGTGTGTATCTGAGAGGGTGGGGAGTTGGTTGGGTTACCGTGTGTGTGTGAGAGGGTGGGTAGTTGGATGGGGTATAGTGTGTGTGTGAGGGTGGGCAATTGGGTGGGTTACAGTGTTTGTGTGAGTGGGTGGGGAGTTGGATGGGGTACAGTGTGTGTGAGAGGGTGAGGAGTTGGATGGGGTACAGTGTGTGTGAGGGGGGTGGGGAGTTGGATGGGGTACAGTGTGTGTATGTGAGAGGGTGGGGAGTTGGATGGGGTACAGTGTGTGTGTGAGGGTGGGGATTTGATTGGGGTACAGTGTGTGTGAGAGGGTGGGGAGTTGGATGGGGTACAGTGTGTCTGTGAGAGGGTGGGGAGTTGGATGGGGCACAGTGTGTGTGAGAGGGTGGGGAGTTGTGTGGGGCACAGTGTTTGTGTGAGTGGGTGGGGAGTTTGGATGGGGTACAGTGTGTGTGTGAGAGGGAGGGGTGTTGGATGGGGTACAGTGTGTGTGTGTGAGAGGGTGGGGTGTTGTGTAGGTTAGAGTGTTTGTGTGAGTGGGTGGGGAGTTGGATGGGGTACAGTGTGTGTGTAAGTGGTTGGGGAGTTGGAGGTGTTACAGTGTGTTTGAGAGGGTGGGGAGTTGGATGGGGTACAGTTTGTGTGTGAGAGGGTGGGGAGTTGGACGGGTTACAATGTGAGGTTGGGGAGTTGGATGGGGTACATTGTTTGCGTGTGAGATACTGGGGAGTTGGATGGGTACAATGTGTGTGTATGTGAGTGTGGGGAGTTGGATGGGGTACAGTGTGTGTGACGTTGGGTAGTTGGATGGGGGACAGTGTGTGTGAGGGTGGGAAGTTGGATGGGGTTCAGTGTGTGTGTGAAAGGGTGGGTAGCTGGATGGGTTACAGTGTGTGTGTGTGAGAGGGTGGGGAGTTGGATGGGGTACACTGTGTGTGTGAGGGTGGAGATTTGGATGGGGTAAAGTGTGCATGAGATGGTCGGGAGTTGGATGGGGTACAGTGTGTGTGAGAGGGTGGGGATCTGGATGGGGTACATTGTGTGTGTTTGAGAGGGTAGGGAGTTGGGGTACAGTGTGTGTGTGTGAGGTTGGGTTGTTGGATGGGGTACAGTGTGTGTGTTTAAGAGCGTGGGGAGTTGGATGTTCTACAGTGTGTTTATCTGAGAGGGTGGGGAGTTGGTTGGGTTACCGTGTGTGTGTGAGAGGGTGGGGAGTTGGATGGGGTATAGTGTGTGTGTGAGGGTGGGCAATTGGGTGGGTTACAGTGTTTGTGCGAGTGGGTGGGGAGTTGGATGGTGTACAGTGTGTGTGTGAGAGGGTGGGGAGTTGGATGGGGTACAGTGTGTGTGTGAGGGTGGGGATTTGATTGGGGTACAGTGTGTGTGAGAGGGTGGGGAGTTGGATTGGGTACAGTTTGTGTGTGAGAGGGTGGGAAGTTGGATGGGGTTCAGTGTGTGTGTGAAAGGGTGGGGAGTTGGATGTTGTACAGTGTGTGTGTGTGAGAGGGTGGGGAGTTGTTTGGGGTACAGTGTGTGTGTGTGAGGGTGGGGAGTTGGATGGGGTACCGAGTGTTTGTGAGAGGGTGGGGAGTTGGATTGGGTACAGTGTGCGTGTTTGAGAGGGTAGGGAGTTCGGGTACAGAGTGTGTGTGTGAGGTTGGGGTGTTGAGTGGGTTACAGTGTTTGTGTGAGTGGGTGGGGAGTTGGATGGGGTACAGTATGTGTGAGATGCTGGGGAGTTGGATGGGGCACAGTGTGTGTGAGAGGGTGGGGAGTTGGATGGGGTACAGTGTGTGTGTTTAAGAGGGTGAGGAGTTGGAGGAGGTACAGTGTGTGTGTGTTTGAGAGGGTAGGGAGTTGGGGTACAGTGTGTGTGTGTGAGGTTGGGTTGTTGGATGGGGTACAGTGTGTGTGAGAGGGTGGGGAGTTGGATGGGGTACTGTGTGTGTGAGAGGGTGGGGAGTTGTTTGGGGAACAGTGTGTATGTGAGGGTGGGTTGTTGGATGGGGTTCAGTGTGTGTGTGAGTGTGGGTTGTTGGATGGGGTACAGTGGGTATGTGTGATGGCGTGGAGAGATGGATGGGGTACAGTGTGTGTGTGAGGGTGGGGAATTGGATGGGGTACAGTGTGCGTGTGTGAGGATGGGGTGTTGGATGGCATACAGTGTGTTTGTGTGAGGGTGGGTGGGGATTGAATGGGGTACAGTGTGTTTGTGAGGGTGGGTAGTTGGATGGGGTACATTGGGTTTGTGTGAGGGGTTGGGGAATTGGATGGGGTACATTGTGTCTGTGAGGGTGGGGAGTTGGATGCAGTACAGTGTTTGTGTTTGTGAGGGTGGGGAGTTGGATGGGGTACAGTGTGTGTGAGATGGTGGGGAGTTGGATGGGGTACAGTGTGTGTGTTTGAGAGGGTGAGGAGTTGGATGGGGTACAGTGTGTGTGAGAGGGTGTGGTGTGGGATGGGATACAGTGTGTGTGTGAGAGGGTGGGGAGTTGGATGGGATACAGTGTGTGTGTGTGTGAGAGTGAGGGGAGTTGGATGGGGTACAGTGTGTGTGTGTGAGAGGGTGGGGAGTTGGATGGAGTACAGTGTGTGTGTGTGAGGGGGTGGGGAGTTGGATGGGGTACAGTGTGTGTGTGGAGGGTGGGGAGTTGGATGGGATACAGTGTGTTTGTGAGAGGGTGGGGAGTTGGATGGGGGACAGTGTGTGTGTGAGAGGGTGGGGAGTTGGATGGGGTACAGTGTGTGTGTAAGAGGATGGGGAGTTGGATGGGGTTCAGTGTGTTTGTGAAAGGTTGGGAGTTGGATGGGATACAGTGTGTGTGTGAGGGTGGGGAGTTGGATGGGGGACAGTGTGTGTGTGAGGGTGGGGAGTTGGATGGGGGACAGTGTGTGTGTGAGGGTGGGGAGTTGGATGGGGGACAGTGTGTGTGTGAGAGGGTGGGGAGTTGGATGGGGTACAGTGTGTTTGTGAGGGTAGGTAGTTGCTTGGGGTACAGTGGGTTTTTGTGAGGGGGTGGGTAGTTGGATGGGGTACAGTGGGTTTGTGTGATTGCGTGCGGAGTTGGAATGGGTACAGTGTATGTATGAGAGGCTGGGGAGTTGGATGGGGTACAGTGCGTGTGAGTGGGTGGGGAGTTGGATGGGGTACAGTGTCTGTGTGTGAGAGGGTGTGGAGTTGGATGGGGTAAAGAGCGTGTGTGAGAGGGTGGGGAGTTGGCTGGGGTACAGCGTGTGTGAGAGGGTGGGTAGTTGTCTGGGGTACAGTGTGTGTGAGAGGTTGGGAAGTTGGATGGGGTATAGTGTGTGTGAGAGGGTGGGGAGTTGGATGGGGTACAGTATGTGTGAGTGGGTGGGGAGTTGGATGGGGTACAGTGTGTGTGTGAGAGGGTGGGAAGTTGGATGGGGTTCAGTGTGTGTGTGAAAGGGTGGGTAGCTGGATGGGTTACAGTGTGTGTGTGTGAGAGGGTGGGGAGTTGGATGGGGTACAGTGTGTGTGTGAGAGTGGAGAGTTGGATGGGGTAAAGTGTGCATGAGATGGTCGGGGGTTGGATGGGGTACAGTGTGTGAGAGAGGGTGGGGATCTGGATGGGGTACAGTGTGTGTGTGAGAGGGTGGGGAGTTGGATTGGGTACAGTGTGTGTGTTTGAGAGGGTGAGGAGTTGGAGGAGGTACAGTGTGTGTGTGTGTGAGAGGGTAGGGAGTTGGGGTACAGTGTGTGTGTGTGAGGTTGGGTTGTTGGATGGGGTACAGTGTGTCTGTGAGTGTGGGGACTTGATTCATGTACAGTGAGTGTGAGAGGGTGGGGAGTTGGATGGGGTACAGTGTGTGAGTTTAAGTGGGTGGGGAGTTGGATGTTGTACAGTGCGTGTGTGTGAGAGGGTGGGGAGTTGTTTGGGGTACAGTGTGTGTGTGTGAGGGTGGGGAGTTGGATGGGGTACCGAGTGTTTGTGAGAGGGTGGGGAGTTGGATGAGGTACAGTGTGTGTGTGTTTGAGAGGGTAGGGAGTTGGGGTACAGTGTGTGTGTGTGAGGTTGGGTTGTTGGATGGGGTACAGTGTGTCTGTGAGTGTGGGGACTTGATTCATGTGCAGTGAGTTTGAGAGGGTGGGGAGTTGGATGGGGTACAGTGTGTGAGTTTAAGTGGGTGGGGAGTTGGATGTTGTACAGTGTGTGTGTGTGAGAGGGTGGGGAGTTGTTTGGGGTACAGTGTGTGTGTGTGAGGGTGGGGAGTTGGATGGGGTACCGAGTGTTTGTGAGAGGGTGGGGAGTTGGATGGGGTACAGTGTGTGTGTTTGAGAGGGTAGGGAGTTGGGGTACAGAGTGTGTGTGTGAGGTTGGGGTGTTGGGTGGGTTACAGTGTGTGTGAGGGTTTGAAGTTGAATGGGTTACAGTTTGTATATGAGGGTGTGTTGTTGCATGGGGTTCAGTGTGTGTGAGGGTGGGGAGTTGGATGGGGTACAGTGTGTGTGTGTGGGTGGGTTGTTTTTTGGGGTACAGTGTGTGTGTGAGAGTGGGTAGTTGGGTGGGGTACAGTGTGTGTGAGAGGGTGGGAAGTTGGATGGGGTACAGTGAGTGTGAGAGGGTGGGGAGTTGGATGGGGTACTTTGTTTCTGTGTGAGATAGTGGGTAGTTGGATGGGGTACAATATATTTGTGTGTATGAGGGTGGGGAGTTGGATGGGGTACAGTGTGTGTGTGAGGGTGGGGAGTTGGATGGGGTACAGTGTGTGTGTGAGGGTGGGGAGTTGAATGGGGTACAGTGTGTGTGAGAGGGGTGGGGAGTTGAATGGGGTACAGTGTGTATGTGAGGGTGGGTTGTTGGATGGGGTTCAGTGTGTGTGTGAGGGGTGGGGAGTTGGATGGGGAACAGTGTGTATGTGAGGGTGGGTTGTTGGATGGGGTTCAGTGTGTGTGTGAGTGTGGGTTGTTGGATGGGGTACAGTGGGTATGTGTGATGGCGTGGGGAGATGGATGGGGTACAGTGTGTGTGTGAGGGTGGGGAATTGGATGGGGTACAGTGTGTGTGAGAGGGTGGGGAGTTGAATGGGGTACAGTGTGCGTGTGTGAGGATGGGGTGTTGGATGGCATACAGTGTGTTTGTGTGAGGGTGGGTGGGGATTGAATGGGGTACAGTGTGTTTGTGAGGGTGGGTAGTTGGATGGGGTACATTGGGTTTGTGTGAGGGGTTGGAGAATTGGATGGGGTACATTGTGTCTGTGAGGGTGGGGAGTTGGATGCAGTACAGTGTTTGTGTTTGTGAGGGTGGGGAGTTGGATGGGGTACAGTGTGTGTGAGATGGTGGGGAGTTGGATGGGGTACAGTGTGTGTGTTTGAGAGGGTGGGGAGTTGGATGGGGTACAGTGTGTGTGAGAGGGTGGGGAGTTGGAAGGGGTACAGTGTGTGTGAGAGGGTGTGTTGTGGGATGGGGTACAGTGTGTGTGTGTGTGAGAGTGAGGGGAGTTGGATGGGGTACAGTGTGTGTGTGAGAGGGTGGGGAGTTGGATGGGGTACAGTGTGTGTGTAAGAGGGTGGGGAGTTGGATGGGGTTCAGTGAGTGTGAGAGGGTGGGGAGTTGGATGGGGTACAGTGTGTGTGTGAGAGGGTGGGGAGTTGGATGGGGTACAGTGTGTGTGTAAGAGGGTGGGGAGTTGGATGGGGTTCAGTGTGTTTGTGAGAGGGTGGGGAGTTGGATGGGATACAGTGTGTGTGTGAGGGTGGGGAGTTGGATGGGGGACAGTGTGTGTGAGAGGGTGGGGAGTTGGATGGGTTACAGTGTCCGTGTGTGAGAGGGTGTGGAGTTGGATGGGGTAAAGAGCGTGTGTGAGAGGGTGGGGAGTTGGCTGGGGTACAGTGTGTGTGAGAGGGTGGGTAGTTGTCTGGGGTACAGAGTGTGTGAGAGGGTGGGAAGTTGGATGGGGTACAGTGTGTGTGAGAGGGTGGGTAGTTGTCTGGGGTACAGTGTGTGTGAGAGGGTGGGGAGTTAGATGGGGTACAGTGTATGAATCTGAGAGGGTTGGGAGTTGGTTGGGGTACAGTGTGTGTGTGAGAGGGTGGGAAGTTGGATGGGGTTCAGTGTGTGTGTGAAAGGGTGGGGAGTTGGATGGGGTAAAGTGTGCATGAGATGGTCGGGAGTTGGATGGGGTACAGTGTGTGAGAGAGGGTGGGGATCTGGATGGGGTACAGTGTGTGTGTGAGAGGGTGGGGAGTTGGATTGGGTACAGTGTGTGTGTTTGAGAGGGTGAGGAGTTGGAGGAGGTACATTGTGTGTGTGTGTGAGAGGGTAGGGAGTTGGGGTACAGTGTATGTGTGTGAGGTTGGGTTGTTGGATGGGGTACAGTGTGTCTGTGAGTGTGGGGACTTGATTCATGTACAGTGAATGTGAGAGGGTGGGGAGTTGGATGGGGTACAGTGTGTGAGTTTAAGTGGGTGGGGAGTTGGATGTTGTACAGTGTGTGTGTGTGTGAGAGGGTGGGGAGTTGTTTGGGGTACAGTGTGTGTGTGTGAGGGTGGGGAGTTGGATGGGGCACCGAGTGTTTGTGAGAGGGTGGGGAGTTGGATGGGGTACAGTTTGTGTGTTTGAGAGGGTAGGGAGTTGGGGTACAGAGTGTGTGTGTGAGGTTGGGTTGTTGGATGGGCTACAGTGTGTGTGTTTAAGAGCGTGGGGAGTTGGATGTTCTACAGTGTGTGTGTGTGAGAGGGTGGGGAGTTGTTTGGGGTACAGTGTGTGTGAGGGTGGGGAGTTGGATGGGGTACAGTGTGTGTGTTTGAGAGGGTAGCGAGTTGGATGGTGTACAGTGTATGTATCTGAGAGGGTGGGGAGTTGGTTGGGGTACAGTGTGTGTGAGAGGGTGGGATGTTGGGTGGGTTACAGTGTTTGCGTGAGCGGGTGGGGAGTTGGATGGGGTACTTTGTGTGTGAGATAGTGGGTAGTTGGATGGGGTACAATATGTGTGTGTGTATGAGGGTGGGGAGTTGGATCGGGTACAGTGTGTGTGTGAGAGTGGGTTGTTGGATGGGGTTCAGTGTGTGTGTGAGGGGTGGGGAGTTGAATGGGGTACAGTGTGTGTGAGAGGGTGGGGAGTTGGATGGGGAACAGTGTGTATGTGAGGGTGGGTTGTTGGATGGGGTTCAGTGTGTGTGTGAGTGTGGGTTTTTGGATGGGGTACAGTGGGTATGTGTGATGGCGTGGAGAGATGGATGGGGTACAGTGTGTGTGTGAGGGTGGGGAATTGGATGGGGTACAGTGTGTGTGAGAGGGTGGGGAGTTGAATGGGGTACAGTGTGCATGTGTGAGGATGGGGTGTTGGATGGCAAACAGTGTGTTTGTGTGAGGGTGGGTGGGGATTGAATGGGGTACAGTGTGTTTGTGAGGGTGGGTAGTTGGATGGGGTACATTGGGATTGTGTGAGGGGTTGGGGAATTGGATGGGGTACATTGTGTCTGTGAGGGTGGGGAGTTGGATGCAGTACAGTGTTTGTGTTTGTGAGGGTGGGGAGTTGGATGGGGTACAGTGTGTGTGAGATGGTGGGGAGTTGGATGGGGTACAGTGTGTGTGTTTGAGAGGGTGGGGAGTTGGATGGGGTACAGTGTGTGTGAGAGGGTGGGGAGTTGGAAGGGGTACAGTGTGTGTGAGAGGGTGTGGTGTGGGATGGGGTACAGTGTGTGTGTGAGAGGGTGGGGAGTTGGATGGGATACAGTGTGTGTGTGTGTGAGAGTGAGGGGAGTTGGATGGGGTACAGTGTGTGTGTGAGAGGGTGGGGAGTTGGATGGAGTACAGTGTGTTTGTGAGGGGGTGGGGAGTTGGATGGGGTACAGTGTGTGTGGAGGGTGGGGAGTTGGATGGGATACAGTGTGTTTCTGAGAGGGTGGGGAGTTGGATGGGGGACAGTGTGTGTGTGAGAGGGTGGGGAGTTGGATGGGGTACAGTGTGTGTGTAAGAGGGTGGGGAGTTGGATGGGGTTCAGTGTGTTTGTGAGAGGGTGGGGAGTTGGATGGGATACAGTGTGTGTGTGAGGGTGGGGAGTTGGATGGGGGACAGTGTGTGTGTGAGGGTGGGGAGTTGGATGGGGGACAGTGTGTGTGTGAGGGTGGGGGGTTGGATGGGGGACAGTGTGTGTGTGAGAGGGTGGGGAGTTGGATGGGGTACAGTGTGTGTGTGAGAGGGTGGGGAATTGGATGGGGTACAGTGTGTTTGTGAGGGTAGGTAGTTGGATGGGGTACAGTGGGTTTTTGTGAGGGGGTGGGTAGTTGGATGGGGTACAGTGGGTTTGTGTGATTGCGTGCGGAGTTGGAATGGGTACAGTGTATGTATGAGAGGCTGGGGAGTTGGATGGGTTACAGTGCGTGTGAGAGGGTGGGAAGTTGGATGGGTTACAGTGTCTGTGTGTGAGAGGGTGGGGAGTTGGATGGAGTACAATGTGTGTGAGAGGGTGTGGAGTTGGATGGGGTACAGTGTGTGTGTGTGAGAGGGTGGGGAGTTGGATGGAGTACAGTGTGTTTGTGAGGGGGTGGGGATGTTGGATGGGGTACAGTGTGTGTGTGGAGGGTGGGGAGTTGGATGGGATACAGTGTGTGTGAGAGGATGGGGAGTTGGATGGGGTTCAGTGTGTGTGTGGAGGGTGGGGAGTTGGATGGGATACAGTGTGTGTGAGAGGATGGGGAGTTGGATGGGATACAGTGTGTGTGTGTGAGAGGGTGGGGAGTTGGATGGGGTACAGTGTGTGTGAGAGGGTGGGGAGTTGGTTGGGGTTCAGTGTGTGTGTGAGAGGGTGGGGAGTTGGATGGAGTACAGTGTGTTTGTGAGGGGGTGGGGAGTTGGATGGGGGACAGTGTGTGTGTGAGGGTGGGGAGTTGGATGGGATACAGTGTGTGTGTGAGAGGATGGGGAGTTGGATGGGGGACAGTGTGTGTGAGAGGGTGGGGAGTTGGATGGGGGACAGTGTGTGTGTGAGGGTGGGGAGTTGGATGGGGGACAGTGTGTGTGTGAGGGTGGGGAGTTGGATGGGGGACAGTGTGTGTGTGAGGGTGGGGAGTTGGATGGGGGACAGTGTGTGTGTGAGGGTGGGGAGTTGGATGGGGGACAGTGTGTGTGTGAGGGTGGGCAGTTGGATGGGGGACAGTGTGTGTGTGAGAGGGTGGGGAGTTGGATGGGGTACAGTGTGTTTGTGAGGGTAGGTAGTTGGATGGGGTACAGTGTGTGTGAGGGTAGGTAGTTGGATGGGGTACAGTGGGTTTTTGTGAGGGGGTGGGTAGTTGGATGGGGTACAGTGGGTTTGTGTGATTGCGTGCGGAGTTGGAATGGGTACAGTGTATGTATGAGAGGCTGGGGAGTTGGATGGGTTACAGTGTCTGTGTGTGAGAGGTTTTGGAGTTGGATGGGTTACAGTGTCTGTGTGTGAGAGGGTGGTAAGTTGGATGGGGTAAAGAGCGTGTGTGAGAGGGTGGGGAGTTGGCTGGGGTACAGTGTGTGTGAGAGGGTGGGGAGTTGGATGGGGTAGAGTGTGTGTGAGAGGGTGGGAAGTTGGATGGGGTACAGTGTGTGTGAGAGGGTGGGGAGTTGGATGGGGTACAGTGTGTGTGAGAGGGTGGGGAGTTGGATGGGGTACAGTATGTGTGTGAGGGTGGGGAGTTGGATGGCGGACAGTGTGTGCGTGAGGGTGGGGAGTTGGATGGGGGACAGTGTGTGTGTGAGGGTGGGGAGTTGGATGGGGGACAGTGTGTGTGTGAGGGTGGGGTGTTGGATGGGGGACAGTGTGTGTGTGAGAGGTTGGGGAGTTGGATGGGGGACAGTGTGTGTGTGAGAGGGTGGGGAGTTGGATGGGGTACAGTGTGTTTGTGAGGGTGGGGAGTTGGATGGGGTACAGTGTGTGTGTGAGGGTAGGTAGTTGGATGGGGTACAGTGGGTTTTTGTGAGGGGGTGGGTAGTTGGATGGGGTACAGTGGGTTTGTGTGATTGCGTGCAGAGTTGGAATGGGTACAGTGTATGTATGAGAGGCTGGGGAGTTGGATGGGTTACAGTGCGTGTGAGAGGGTGGCAAGTTGGATGGGGTACAGTGTGTGTGTGAGGGTGGGGAGTTGGATGGAGTACAGTGTGTGTGAGAGGGTGGGGAGTTGGATGGAGTACAGTGTGTTTGTGAGGGGGTGGGGAGTTGGATGGGGTACAGTGTGTGTGTGGAGGGTGGGGAGTTGGATGGGCTACAGTGTGTGTGTGAGAGGATGGGGAGTTGGATGGGGTTCAGTGTTTTTGTGAGAGGGTGGGGAGTTGGATGGGATACAGTGTGTGTGTGAGAGTGAGGGGAGTTGGATGGGTTTCAGTGTGTGTGTGAGAGGGTGGGGAGTTGGATGGAGTACAGTGTGTTTGTGAGGGGGTGGGGAGTTGGATGGGGTACAGTGTGTGTGGAGGGTGGGGAGTTGGATGGGATACAGTGTGTTTCTGAGAGGGTTGGGAGTTGGATGGGGGACAGTGTGTGTGTGAGAGGGTGGGGAGTTGGATGGGGTACAGTGTGTGTGTAAGAGGGTGGGGAGTTGGATGGGGTTCAGTGTGTTTGTGAGAGGGTGGGGAGTTGGTCGGGATACAGTGTGTGTGTGAGGGTGGGGAGTTGGATGGGGGACAGTGTGTGTGTGAGGGTGGGGAGTTGGATGGGGGACATTGTGTGTGTGAGGGTGGGGGGTTGGATGGGGGACAGTGTGTGTGTGAGAGGGTGGGGAGTTGGATGGGGTACAGTGTGTGTGTGAGAGGGTGGGGAATTGGATGGGGTACAGTGTGTTTGTGAGGGTAGGTAGTTGGATGGGGTACAGTGGGTTTTTGTGAGGGGGTGGGTAGTTGGATGGGGTACAGTGGGTTTGTGTGATTGCGTGTGGAGTTGGAATGGGTACAGTGTATGTATGAGAGGCTGGGGAGTTGAATGGGTTACAGTGCGTGTGAGAGGGTGGGAAGTTGGATGGGTTACAGTGTCTGTGTGTGAGAGGGTGGGGAGTTGGATGGAGTACAGTGTGTGTGAGAGGGTGTGGAGTTGGATGGGGTACAGTGTGTGTGTGTGAGAGGGTGGGGAGTTGGATGGAGTACAGTGTGTTTGTGAGGGGGTGGGGATGTTGGATGGGGTACAGTGTGTGTGTGAGAGGGTGGGGAGTTGGATGGGATACAGTGTGTGTGTGTGAGAGGGTGGGGAGTTGGATGGGGTACAGTGTGTGTGAGAGGGTGGGGAGTTGGTTGGGGTTCAGTGTGTGTGTGAGAGGGTGGGAGGTTGGATGGGGTACAGTGTGTTTGTGAGGGGGTGGGGAGTTGGATGGGGGACAGTGTGTGTGTGAGGGTGGGGAGTTGGATGGGGGACAGTGTGTGTGTTAGGGTGGGGAGTTGGATGGGGGACAGTGTGTGTGTGAGGGTGGGGAGTTGGATGGGGGACAGTGTGTGTGTGAGAGGGTGGGGAGTTGGATGGGGGACAGTGTGTGTGTGAGGGTGGGGAGTTGGATGGGGTACAGTGTGTGTGTGAGAGGGTGGGGAGTTGGATGGGGTACAGTGTGTTTGTGAGGGTAGGTAGTTGGATGGGGTACAGTGTGTGTGTGAGGGTAGGTAGTTGGATGGGGTACAGTGGGTTTTTGTGAGGGGGTGGGTAGTTGGATGGGGTACAGTGGGTTTGTGTGATTGCGTGCGGAGTTGGAATGGGTACAGTGTATGTATGAGAGGCTGGGGAGTTGGATGGGTTACAGTGTCTGTGTGTGAGAGGGTTTGGAGTTGGATGGGTTACAGTGTCTGTGTGTGAGAGGGTGGGAAGTTGGATGGGGTAAAGAGCGTGTGTGAGAGGGTGGGGAGTTGGCTGGGGTACAGTGTGTGTGAGAGGGTGGGGAGTTGGATGGGGTAGAGTGTGTGTGAGAGGGTGGGAAGTTGGATGGGGTACAGTGTGTGTGAGAGGGTGGGGAGTTGGATGGGGTACAGTGTGTGTGTGTGAGGCTGGGGAGTTGGATGGGGTACAGTGTGTGTGTGAGGGTGGGGAGTTGGATCGGGGACAGTGTGTGCGTGAGGATGGGGAGTTGGATGGGGGACAGTGTGTGTGTGAGGGTGGGGAGTTGGATGGGGGACAGTGTGTGAGTGAGGGTGGGGTGTTGGATGGGGGACAGTGTGTGTGTGAGGGTGGGGTGTTGGATGGGGGACAGTGTGTGTGTGAGAGGGTGGGGAGTTGGATGGGGGACAGTGTGTGTGTGAGGGTGGGGAGTTGGATGGGGGACAGTGTGTGTGTGAGAGGGTGGGGAGTTGGATGGGGTACAGTGTGCTTGTGAGGGTAGGTAGTTGGATGGGGTACAGTGTGTGTGTGAGGGTAGGTAGTTGGATGGGGTACAGTGGGTTTTTGTGAGGGGGTGGGTAGTTGGATGGGGTACAGTGGGTTTGTGTGATTGCGTGCAGAGTTGGAATGGGTACAGTGTATGTATGAGAGGCTGGGGAGTTGGATGGGTTACAGTGCGTGTGAGAGGGTGGCAAGTTGGATGGAGTACAGTGTGTGTGAGAGGGTGGGGAGTTGGATGGAGTACAGTGTGTTTGTGAGGGGGTGGGGAGTTGGATGGGGTACAGTGTGTGTGTGGAGGGTGGGGAGTTGGATGGGCTACAGTGTGTGTGTGAGAGGATGGGGAGTTGGATGGGGTTCAGTGTTTTTGTGAGAGGGTGGGGAGTTGGATGGGATACAGTGTGTGTGTGAGAGTGAGGGGAGTTGGATGGGTTTCAGTGTGTGTGTGAGAGGGTGGGGAGTTGGATGGAGTACAGTGTGTTTGTGAGGGGGTGGGGAGTTGGATGGGGTACAGTGTGTGTGTGGAGGGTGGGGAGTTGGATGGGATACAGTGTGTGTGTGAGAGGGTGGGGAGTTGGATGGGGTTCAGTGTGTTTGTGAGAGGGTGGGGAGTTGGATGGGGGTCAGTGTGTGTGTGAGGGTGGGGAGTTGGATGGGGGACAGTGTGTGTGAGGGTGGGGAGTTGGATGGGGGACAGTGTGTGTGTGAGGGTGGGGAGTTGGATGGGGGACAGTGTGTGTGTGAGTGTGGGGAGTTGGATGGGGGACAGTGTGTGTGTGAGAGGGTGGGGAGTTGGATGGGGTACAGTGTGTTTGTGAGGGTAGTTAGTTGGATGGGGTACAGTGTGTGTGTGAGGGTAGGTAGTTGGATGGGGTACAGTGGGTTTTTGTGAGGGGGTGGGTAGTTGGATGGGGTACAGTGTGTGTGTGGAGGGTGGGGAGTTGGATGGGTACAGTGTATGTATGAGAGGCTGGGGAGTTGGATGGGTTACAGTGCGTGTGAGAGGGTGGCAAGTTGGATGGGGTACAGTGTGTGTGTGTCAGGGTGGGGAGTTGGATGGAGTACAGTGTGTGTGAGAGGGTGGGGAGTTGGATGGAGTACAGTGTGTTTGTGAGGGGGTGGAGAGTTGGATGGGGTACAGTGTGTGTGTGGAGGGTGGGGAGTTGGATGGGCTACAGTGTGTGTGTGAGAGGATGGGGAGTTGGATGGGGTTCAGTGTTTTTGTGAGAGGGTGTGGAGTTGGATGGGTTACAGTGTCTGTGTGTGAGAGGGTGGGAAGTTGGATGGGGTAAAGAGCGTGTGTGAGAGGGTGGGGAGTTGGAATGGGTACAGTGTATGTATGAGAGGCTGGGGAGTTGGATGGGTTACAGTGCGTGTGAGAGGGTGGGAAGTTGGATGGGGTACAGTGTGTGTGTGAGGGTGGGGAGTTGGATGGAGTACAGTGTGTGTGAGAGGGTGGGGAGTTGGATGGAGTACAGTGTGTTTGTGAGGGGGTGGGGAGTTGGATGGGGTACAGTGTGTGTGTGGAGGGTGGGGAGTTGGATGGGATACAGGGTGTGTGTGAGAGGATGGGGAGTTGGATGGGGTTCAGTGTTTTTGTGAGAGGGTGGGGAGTTGGATGGGATACAGTGTGTGTATGAGAGTGAGGGGAGTTGGATGGGGTTCAGTGTGTGTGTGAGAGGGTGGGGAGTTGGATGGAGTACAGTGTGTTTGTGAGGGTAGGTAGTTGGATGGGGTACAGTGGGTTTTTGTGAGGGGGTGGGTAGTTGGATGGGGTACAGTGGGTTTGTGTGATTGCGTGCGCAGTTGGAATGGGTACACTGTATGTATGAGAGGCTGGGGAGTTGGATGGGTTACAGTGTGTGTGAGAGGGTGTGGAGTTGGATGGGTTACAGTGTCTGTGTGTGAGAGGGTGTGGAGTTGGATGGGTTACAGTGTCTGTGTGTGAGAGGGTGGGAAGTTGGATGGGGTAAAGAGCGTGTGTGAGAGGGTGGGGAGTTGGCTGGGGTACAGTGTGTGTGAGAGGGTGGGGTGTTGGATGAGGTACAGTGTGTGTGTGAGAGGGTGGGAAGTTGGATGGGGTTCAGTGTGTGAGAGAGGGTGGGGATCTGGATGGGGTACAGTGTGTGTGTGAGAGGGTGGGGATCTGAATGGGGTACAGTGTGTGTGTGAGAGGGTGGGGAGTTGGATTGGGTACAGTGTGTGTGTTTGAGAGGGTGGGGAGTTGGATTGGGTACAGTGTGTGTGTTTGAGAGGGTGAGGAGTTGGAGGAGGTACAGTGTGTGTGTGTGTGAGAGGGTAGGGAGTTGGGGTACAGTGTGTGTGTGTGAGGTTGGGTTGTTGGATGGGGTACAGTGTGTCTGTGAGTGTGGGGACTTGATTCATGTACAGTGAGTGTGAGAGGGTGGGGAGTTGTTTGGGGTACAGTGTGTGTGTGTGAGGGTGGGGAGTTGGATGGGGTACAGTGTGTGTGTTTGAGAGGGTAGCGAGTTGGATGGTGTACAGTGTATGTATCTGAGAGGGTGGGGATTTGGTTCGGGTACAGTGTGTGTGTGAGATTGGGTTGTTGGATGGGGTTCAGTGTGTGAGTTTAAGTGGGTGGGGAGTTGGATGTTGTACAGTGCGTGTGTGTGAGAGGGTGGGGAGTTGTTTGGGGTACAGTGTGTGTGTGTGAGGGTGGGGAGTTGGATGGGGTACCGAGTGTTTGTGAGAGGGTGGGGAGTTGGATGAGGTACAGTGTGTGTGTGTTTGAGAGGGTAGGGAGTTGGGGTACAGTGTGTGTGTGTGAGGTTGGGTTGTTGGATGGGGTACAGTGTGTCTGTGAGTGTGGGGACTTGATTCATGTGCAGTGAGTTTGAGAGGGTGGGGAGTTGGATGGGGTACAGTGTGTGAGTTTAAGTGGGTGGGGAGTTGGATGTTGTACAGTGTGTGTGTGTGAGAGGGTGGGGAGTTGTTTGGGGTACAGTGTGTGTGTGTGAGGGTGGGGAGTTGGATGGGGTACCGAGTGTTTGTGAGAGGGTGGGGAGTTGGATGGGGTACAGTGTGTGTGTTTGAGAGGGTAGGGAGTTGGGGTACAGAGTGTGTGTGTGAGGTTGGGGTGTTGGGTGGGTTACAGTGTGTGTGAGGGTTTGAAGTTGAATGGGTTACAGTTTGTATATGAGGGTGTGTTGTTGGATGGGGTTCAGTGTGTGTGAGGGTGGGGAGTTGGATGGGGTACAGTGTGTGTGTGTGGGTGGGTTGTTTTTTGGGGTACAGTGTGTGTGTGAGAGTGGGTAGTTGGGTGGGGTACAGTGTGTGTGAGAGGGTGGGAAGTTGGATGGGGTACAGTGAGTGTGTTTGAGAGGGTAGGCAGTTGGATAATGTACAGTGTGTGTATCTGAGAGGGTGGGGAGTTGGTTGGGTTACCGTGTGTGTGTGAGAGGGTGGGTAGTTGGATGGGGTATAGTGTGTGTGTGAGGGTGGGCAATTGGGTGGGTTACAGTGTTTGTGTGAGTGGGTGGGGAGTTGGATGGGGTACAGTGTGTGTGAGAGGGTGGGGAGTTGGATGGGGTACAGTGTGTGTGAGAGGATGAGGTGTTGGATGGGGTACAGTGTGTGTGAGAGGGTGGGGAGTTGGATGGGGTACTTTGTTTCTGTGTGAGATAGTGGGTAGTTGGATGGGGTACAATATATTTGTGTGTATGAGGGTGGGGAGTTGGATGGGGTACAGTGTGTGTGTGAGGGTGGGGAGTTGGATGGGGTACAGTGTGTGTGTGAGGGTGGGGAGTTGAATGGGGTACAGTGTGTGTGAGAGGGGTGGGGAGTTGAATGGGGTACAGTGTGTATGTGAGGGTGGGTTGTTGGATGGGGTTCAGTGTGTGTGTGAGGGGTGGGGAGTTGGATGGGGAACAGTGTGTATGTGAGGGTGGGTTGTTGGATGGGGTTCAGTGTGTGTGTGAGTGTGGGTTGTTGGATGGGGTACAGTGGGTATGTGTGATGGCGTGGGGAGATGGATGGGGTACAGTGTGTGTGTGAGGGTGGGGAATTGGATGGGGTACAGTGTGTGTGAGAGGGTGGGGAGTTGAATGGGGTACAGTGTGCGTGTGTGAGGATGGGGTGTTGGATGGCATACAGTGTGTTTGTGTGAGGGTGGGTGGGGATTGAATGGGGTACAGTGTGTTTGTGAGGGTGGGTAGTTGGATGGGGTACATTGGGTTTGTGTGAGGGGTTGGAGAATTGGATGGGGTACATTGTGTCTGTGAGGGTGGGGAGTTGGATGCAGTACAGTGTTTGTGTTTGTGAGGGTGGGGAGTTGGATGGGGTACAGTGTGTGTGAGATGGTGGGGAGTTGGATGGGGTACAGTGTGTGTGTTTGAGAGGGTGGGGAGTTGGATGGGGTACAGTGTGTGTGAGAGGGTGGGGAGTTGGAAGGGGTACAGTGTGTGTGAGAGGGTGTGTTGTGGGATGGGGTACAGTGTGTGTGTGTGTGAGAGTGAGGGGAGTTGGATGGGGTACAGTGTGTGTGTGAGAGGGTGGGGAGTTGGATGGGGTACAGTGTGTGTGTAAGAGGGTGGGGAGTTGGATGGGGTTCAGTGAGTGTGAGAGGGTGGGGAGTTGGATGGGGTACAGTGTGTGTGTGAGAGGGTGGGGAGTTGGATGGGGTACAGTGTGTGTGTAAGAGGGTGGGGAGTTGGATGGGGTTCAGTGTGTTTGTGAGAGGGTGGGGAGTTGGATGGGATACAGTGTGTGTGTGAGGGTGGGGAGTTGGATGGGGGACAGTGTGTGTGAGAGGGTGGGGAGTTGGATGGGTTACAGTGTCCGTGTGTGAGAGGGTGTGGAGTTGGATGGGGTAAAGAGCGTGTGTGAGAGGGTGGGGAGTTGGCTGGGGTACAGTGTGTGTGAGAGGGTGGGTAGTTGTCTGGGGTACAGAGTGTGTGAGAGGGTGGGAAGTTGGATGGGGTACAGTGTGTGTGAGAGGGTGGGGAGTTAGATGGGGTACAGTGTGTGTGAGTGGGTGGGGAGTTGGATGGGGTACAGTGTATGAATCTGAGAGGGTTGGGAGTTGGTTGGGGTACAGTGTGTGTGTGAGAGGGTGGGAAGTTGGATGGGGTTCAGTGTGTGTGTGAAAGGGTGGGGAGTTGGATGGGGTAAAGTGTGCATGAGATGGTCGGGAGTTGGATGGGGTACATTGTGTGAGAGAGGGTGGGGATCTGGATGGGGTACAGTGTGTGTGTGAGAGGGTGGGGAGTTGGATTGGGTACAGTGTGTGTGTTTGAGAGGGTGAGGAGTTGGAGGAGGTACAGTGTGTGTGTGTGTGAGAGGGTAGGGAGTTGGGGTACAGTGTGTGTGTGTGAGGTTGGGTTGTTGGATGGGGTACAGTGTGTCTGTGAGTGTGGGGACTTGATTCATGTACAGTGAATGTGAGAGGGTGGGGAGTTGGATGGGGTACAGTGTGTGAGTTTAAGTGGGTGGGGAGTTGGATGTTGTACAGTGTGGGTGTGTGTGAGAGGGTGGGGAGTTGTTTGGGGTACAGTGTGTGTGTGTGAGGGTGGGGAGTTGGATGGGGCACCGAGTGTTTGTGAGAGGGTGGGGAGTTGGATGGGGTACAGTGTGTGTGTTTGAGAGGGTAGCGAGTTGGATGGTGTACAGTGTATGTATCTGAGAGGGTGGGGAGCTGGTTGGGGTACAGTGTGTGTGAGAGGGTGGGGTGTTGGGTGGGTTACAGTGTTTGCGTGAGCGGGTGGGGAGTTGGATGGGGTACAGTGTGTGTGAGAGGGTGGGGAGTTGGAAGGGGTACAGTGTGTGTGAGAGGGTGTGTTGTGGGATGGGGTACAGTGTGTGTGTGTGTGAGAGTGAGGGGAGTTGGATGGGGTACAGTGTGTGTGTGAGAGGGTGGGGAGTTGGATGGGGTACAGTGTATGTGTAAGAGGGTGGGGAGTTGGATGGGGTTCAGTGAGTGTGAGAGGGTGGGGAGTTGGATGGGGTACAGTGTGTGTGTGAGAGGGTGGGGAGTTGGATGGGGTACAGTGTGTGTGTAAGAGGGTGGGGAGTTGGATGGGGTTCAGTGTGTTTGTGAGAGGGTGGGGAGTTGGATGGGATACAGTGTGTGTGTGAGGGTGGGGAGTTGGATGGGGGACAGTGTGTGTGAGAGGGTGGGGAGTTGGATGGGTTACAGTGTCCGTGTGTGAGAGGGTGTGGAGTTGGATGGGGTAAAGAGCGTGTGTGAGAGGGTGGGGAGTTGGCTGGGGTACAGTGTGTGTGAGAGGGTGGGTAGTTGTCTGGGGTACAGAGTGTGTGAGAGGGTGGGGAGTTGGATGGGGTACAGTGTGTGTGAGAGGGTGGGTAGTTGTCTGGGGTACAGTGTGTGAGTTTAAGTGGGTGGGGAGTTGGATGTTGTACAGTGTGTGTGTGTGTGTGAGAGGGTGGGGAGTTGTTTGGGGTACAGTTTGTGTGTTTGAGAGGGTAGGGAGTTGGGGTACAGAGTGTGTGTGTGAGGTTGGGTTGTTGGATGGGGTACAGTGTGTGTGTTTAAGAGCGTGGGGAGTTGGATGTTCTACAGTGTGTGTGTGTGAGAGGGTGGGGAGTTGTTTGGGGTACAGTGTGTGTGTGTGAGGGTGGGGAGTTGGATGGGGTACAGTGTGTGTGTTTGAGAGGGTAGCGAGTTGGATGGTGTACAGTGTATGTATCTGAGAGGGTGGGGAGTTGGTTGGGGTACAGTGTGTGTGAGAGGGTGGGGTGTTGGGTGGGTTACAGTGTTTGCGTGAGCGGGTGGGGAGTTGGATGGGGTACTTTGTGTGTGAGATAGTGGGTAGTTGGATGGGGTACAATATGTGTGTGTGTATGAGGGTGGGGAGTTGGATCGGGTACAGTGTGTGTGTGAGAGTGGGTTGTTGGATGGGGTTCAGTGTGTGTGTGAGGGGTGGGGAGTTGAATGGGGTACAGTGTGTGTGAGAGGGTGGGGAGTTGGATGGGGAACAGTGTGTATGTGAGGGTGGGTTGTTGGATGGGGTTCAGTGTGTGTGTGAGTGTGGGTTGTTGGATGGGGTACAGTGGGTATGTGTGATGGCGTGGGGAGATGGATGGGGTACAGTGTGTGTGTGAGGGTGGGGAATTGGATGGGGTACAGTGTGTGTGAGAGGGTGGGGAGTTGAATGGGGTACAGTGTGCATGTGTGAGGATGGGGTGTTGGATGGCAAACAGTGTGTTTGTGTGAGGGTGGGTGGGGATTGAATGGGGTACAGTGTGTTTGTGAGGGTGGGTAGTTGGATGGGGTACATTGGGATTGTGTGAGGGGTTGGGGAATTGGATGGGGTACATTGTGTCTGTGAGGGTGGGGAGTTGGATGCAGTACAGTGTTTGTGTTTGTGAGGGTGGGGAGTTGGATGGGGTACAGTGTGTGTGAGATGGTGGGGAGTTGGATGGGGTACAGTGTGTGTGTTTGAGAGGGTGGGGAGTTGGATGGGGTACAGTGTGTGTGAGAGGGTGGGGAGTTGGAAGGGGTACAGTGTGTGTGAGAGGGTGTGGTGTGGGATGGGGTACAGTGTGTGTGTGAGAGGGTGGGGAGTTGGATGGGATACAGTGTGTGTGTGTGTGAGAGTGAGGGGAGTTGGATGGGGTACAGTGTGTGTGTGAGAGGGTGGGGAGTTGGATGGAGTACAGTGTGTTTGTGAGGGGGTGGGGAGTTGGATGGGGTACAGTGTGTGTGGAGGGTGGGGAGTTGGATGGGATACAGTGTGTTTCTGAGAGGGTGGGGAGTTGGATGGGGGACAGTGTGTGTGTGAGAGGGTGGGGAGTTGGATGGGGTACAGTGTGTGTGTAAGAGGGTGGGGAGTTGGATGGGGTTCAGTGTGTTTGTGAGAGGGTGGGGAGTTGGATGGGATACAGTGTGTGTGTGAGGGTGGGGAGTTGGATGGGGGACAGTGTGTGTGTGAGGGTGGGGAGTTGGATGGGGGACAGTGTGTGTGTGAGGGTGGGGGGTTGGATGGGGGACAGTGTGTGTGTGAGAGGGTGGGGAGTTGGATGGGGTACAGTGTGTGTGTGAGAGGGTGGGGAATTGGATGGGGTACAGTGTGTTTGTGAGGGTAGGTAGTTGGATGGGGTACAGTGGGTTTTTGTGAGGGGGTGGGTAGTTGGATGGGGTACAGTGGGTTTGTGTGATTGCGTGCGGAGTTGGAATGGGTACAGTGTATGTATGAGAGGCTGGGGAGTTGGATGGGTTACAGTGCGTGTGAGAGGGTGGGAAGTTGGATGGGTTACAGTGTCTGTGTGTGAGAGGGTGGGGAGTTGGATGGAGTACAATGTGTGTGAGAGGGTGTGGAGTTGGATGGGGTACAGTGTGTGTGTGTGAGAGGGTGGGGAGTTGGATGGAGTACAGTGTGTTTGTGAGGGGGTGGGGATGTTGGATGGGGTACAGTGTGTGTGTGGAGGGTGGGGAGTTGGATGGGATACAGTGTGTGTGAGAGGATGGGGAGTTGGATGGGGTTCAGTGTGTGTGTGGAGGGTGGGGAGTTGGATGGGATACAGTGTGTGTGAGAGGATGGGGAGTTGGATGGGATACAGTGTGTGTGTGTGAGAGGGTGGGGAGTTGGATGGGGTACAGTGTGTGTGAGAGGGTGGGGTGTTGGTTGGGGTTCAGTGTGTGTGTGAGAGGGTGGGGAGTTGGATGGAGTACAGTGTGTTTGTGAGGGGGTGGGGAGTTGGATGGGGGACAGTGTGTGTGTGAGGGTGGGGAGTTGGATGGGATACAGTGTGTGTGTGAGAGGATGGGGAGTTGGATGGGGGACAGTGTGTGTGAGAGGGTGGGGAGTTGGATGGGGGACAGTGTGTGTGTGAGGGTGGGGAGTTGGATGGCGGACAGTGTGTGTGTGAGGGTGGGGAGTTGGATGGGGGACAGTGTGTGTGTGAGGGTGGGGAGTTGGATGGGGGACAGTGTGTGTGTGAGGGTGGGGAGTTGGATGGGGGACAGTGTGTGTGTGAGGGTGGGGAGTTGGATGGGGGACAGTGTGTGTGTGAGAGTGTGGGGAGTTGGATGGGGTACAGTGTGTTTGTGAGGGTAGGTAGTTGGATGGGGTACAGTGTGTGTGAGGGTAGGTAGTTGGATGGGGTACAGTGGGTTTTTGTGAGGGGGTGGGTAGTTGGATGGGGTACAGTGGGTTTGTGTGATTGCGTGCGGAGTTGGAATGGGTACAGTGTATGTATGAGAGGCTGGGGAGTTGGATGGGTTACAGTGTCTGTGTGTGAGAGGTTTTGGAGTTGGATGGGTTACAGTGTCTGTGTGTGAGAGGGTGGTAAGTTGGATGGGGTAAAGAGCGTGTGTGAGAGGGTGGGGAGTTGGCTGGGGTACAGTGTGTGTGAGAGGGTGGGGAGTTGGATGGGGTAGAGTGTGTGTGAGAGGGTGGGAAGTTGGATGGGGTACAGTGTGTGTGAGAGGGTGGGGAGTTGGATGGGGTACAGTGTGTGTGAGAGGGTGGGGAGTTGGATGGGGTACAGTATGTGTGTGAGGGTGGGGAGTTGGATGGCGGACAGTGTGTGCGTGAGGGTGGGGAGTTGGATGGGGGACAGTGTGTGTGTGAGGGTGGGGAGTTGGATGGGGGACAGTGTGTGTGTGAGGGTGGGGTGTTGGATGGGGGACAGTGTGTGTGTGAGAGGTTGGGGAGTTGGATGGGGGACAGTGTGTGTGTGAGAGGGTGGGGAGTTGGATGGGGTACAGTGTGTTTGTGAGGGTGGGGAGTTGGATGGGGTACAGTGTGTGTGTGAGGGTAGGTAGTTGGATGGGGTACAGTGGGTTTTTGTGAGGGGGTGGGTAGTTGGATGGGGTACAGTGGGTTTGTGTGATTGCGTGCAGAGTTGGAATGGGTACAGTGTATGTATGAGAGGCTGGGGAGTTGGATGGGTTACAGTGCGTGTGAGAGGGTGGCAAGTTGGATGGGGTACAGTGTGTGTGTGAGGGTGGGGAGTTGGATGGAGTACAGTGTGTGTGAGAGGGTGGGGAGTTGGATGGAGTACAGTGTGTTTGTGAGGGGGTGGGGAGTTGGATGGGGTACAGTGTGTGTGTGGAGGGTGGGGAGTTGGATGGGCTACAGTGTGTGTGTGAGAGGATGGGGAGTTGGATGGGGTTCAGTGTTTTTGTGAGAGGGTGGGGAGTTGGATGGGATACAGTGTGTGTGTGAGAGTGAGGGGAGTTGGATGGGTTTCAGTGTGTGTGTGAGAGGGTGGGGAGTTGGATGGAGTACAGTGTGTTTGTGAGGGGGTGGGGAGTTGGATGGGGTACAGTGTGTGTGGAGGGTGGGGAGTTGGATGGGAAACAGTGTGTTTCTGAGAGGGTGGGGAGTTGGATGGGGGACAGTGTGTGTGTGAGAGGGTGGGGAGTTGGATGGGGTACAGTGTGTGTGTAAGAGGGTGGGGAGTTGGATGGGGTTCAGTGTGTTTGTGAGAGGGTGGGGAGTTGGACGGGATACAGTGTGTGTGTGAGGGTGGGGAGTTGGATGGGGGACAGTGTGTGTGTGAGGGTGGGGAGTTGGATGGGGGACATTGTGTGTGTGAGGGTGGGGAGTTGGCTGGGGTACAGTGTGTGTGAGAGGGTGGGTAGTTGTCTGGGGTACAGAGTGTGTGAGAGGGTGGGGAGTTGGATGGGGTACAGTGTGTGTGAGAGGGTGGGTAGTTGTCTGGGGTACAGTGTGTGAGTTTAAGTGGGTGGGGAGTTGGATGTTGTACAGTGTGTGTGTGTGTGTGAGAGGGTGGGGAGTTGTTTGGGGTACAGTTTGTGTGTTTGAGAGGGTAGGGAGTTGGGGTACAGAGTGTGTGTGTGAGGTTGGGTTGTTGGATGGGGTACAGTGTGTGTGTTTAAGAGCGTGGGGAGTTGGATGTTCTACAGTGTGTGTGTGTGAGAGGGTGGGGAGTTGTTTGGGGTACAGTGTGTGTGTGTGAGGGTGGGGAGTTGGATGGGGTACAGTGTGTGTGTTTGAGAGGGTAGCGAGTTGGATGGTGTACAGTGTATGTATCTGAGAGGGTGGGGAGTTGGTTGGGGTACAGTGTGTGTGAGAGGGTGGGGTGTTGGGTGGGTTACAGTGTTTGCGTGAGCGGGTGGGGAGTTGGATGGGGTACTTTGTGTGTGAGATAGTGGGTAGTTGGATGGGGTACAATATGTGTGTGTGTATGAGGGTGGGGAGTTGGATCGGGTACAGTGTGTGTGTGAGAGTGGGTTGTTGGATGGGGTTCAGTGTGTGTGTGAGGGGTGGGGAGTTGAATGGGGTACAGTGTGTGTGAGAGGGTGGGGAGTTGGATGGGGAACAGTGTGTATGTGAGGGTGGGTTGTTGGATGGGGTTCAGTGTGTGTGTGAGTGTGGGTTGTTGGATGGGGTACAGTGGGTATGTGTGATGGCGTGGGGAGATGGATGGGGTACAGTGTGTGTGTGAGGGTGGGGAATTGGATGGGGTACAGTGTGTGTGAGAGGGTGGGGAGTTGAATGGGGTACAGTGTGCATGTGTGAGGATGGGGTGTTGGATGGCAAACAGTGTGTTTGTGTGAGGGTGGGTGGGGATTGAATGGGGTACAGTGTGTTTGTGAGGGTGGGTAGTTGGATGGGGTACATTGGGATTGTGTGAGGGGTTGGGGAATTGGATGGGGTACATTGTGTCTGTGAGGGTGGGGAGTTGGATGCAGTACAGTGTTTGTGTTTGTGAGGGTGGGGAGTTGGATGGGGTACAGTGTGTGTGAGATGGTGGGGAGTTGGATGGGGTACAGTGTGTGTGTTTGAGAGGGTGGGGAGTTGGATGGGGTACAGTGTGTGTGAGAGGGTGGGGAGTTGGAAGGGGTACAGTGTGTGTGAGAGGGTGTGGTGTGGGATGGGGTACAGTGTGTGTGTGAGAGGGTGGGGAGTTGGATGGGATACAGTGTGTGTGTGTGTGAGAGTGAGGGGAGTTGGATGGGGTACAGTGTGTGTGTGAGAGGGTGGGGAGTTGGATGGAGTACAGTGTGTTTGTGAGGGGGTGGGGAGTTGGATGGGGTACAGTGTGTGTGGAGGGTGGGGAGTTGGATGGGATACAGTGTGTTTCTGAGAGGGTGGGGAGTTGGATGGGGGACAGTGTGTGTGTGAGAGGGTGGGGAGTTGGATGGGGTACAGTGTGTGTGTAAGAGGGTGGGGAGTTGGATGGGGTTCAGTGTGTTTGTGAGAGGGTGGGGAGTTGGATGGGATACAGTGTGTGTGTGAGGGTGGGGAGTTGGATGGGGGACAGTGTGTGTGTGAGGGTGGGGAGTTGGATGGGGGACAGTGTGTGTGTGAGGGTGGGGGGTTGGATGGGGGACAGTGTGTGTGTGAGAGGGTGGGGAGTTGGATGGGGTACAGTGTGTGTGTGAGAGGGTGGGGAATTGGATGGGGTACAGTGTGTTTGTGAGGGTAGGTAGTTGGATGGGGTACGGTGGGTTTTTGTGAGGGGGTGGGTAGTTGGATGGGGTACAGTGGGTTTGTGTGATTGCGTGCGGAGTTGGAATGGGTACAGTGTATGTATGAGAGGCTGGGGAGTTGGATGGGTTACAGTGCGTGTGAGAGGGTGGGAAGTTGGATGGGTTACAGTGTCTGTGTGTGAGAGGGTGGGGAGTTGGATGGAGTACAATGTGTGTGAGAGGGTGTGGAGTTGGATGGGGTACAGTGTGTGTGTGTGAGAGGGTGGGGAGTTGGATGGAGTACAGTGTGTTTGTGAGGGGGTGGGGATGTTGGATGGGGTACAGTGTGTGTGTGGAGGGTGGGGAGTTGGATGGGATACAGTGTGTGTGAGAGGATGGGGAGTTGGATGGGGTTCAGTGTGTGTGTGGAGGGTGGGGAGTTGGATGGGATACAGTGTGTGTGAGAGGATGGGGAGTTGGATGGGATACAGTGTGTGTGTGTGAGAGGGTGGTGAGTTGGATGGGGTACAGTGTGTGTGAGAGGGTGGGGAGTTGGTTGGGGTTCAGTGTGTGTGTGAGAGGGTGGGGAGTTGGATGGAGTACAGTGTGTTTGTGAGGGGGTGGGGAGTTGGATGGGGGACAGTGTGTGTGTGAGGGTGGGGAGTTGGATGGGATACAGTGTGTGTGTGAGAGGATGGGGAGTTGGATGGGGGACAGTGTGTGTGAGAGGGTGGGGAGTTGGATGGGGGACAGTGTGTGTGTGAGGGTGGGGAGTTGGATGGCGGACAGTGTGTGTGTGAGGGTGGGGAGTTGGATGGGGGACAGTGTGTGTGTGAGGGTGGGGAGTTGGATGGGGGACAGTGTGTGTGTGAGGGTGGGGAGTTGGATGGGGGACAGTGTGTGTGTGAGGGTGGGGAGTTGGATGGGGGACAGTGTGTGTGTGAGAGTGTGGGGAGTTGGATGGGGTACAGTGTGTTTGTGAGGGTAGGTAGTTGGATGGGGTACAGTGTGTGTGAGGGTAGGTAGTTGGATGGGGTACAGTGGGTTTTTGTGAGGGGGTGGGTAGTTGGATGGGGTACAGTGGGTTTGTGTGATTGCGTGCGGAGTTGGAATGGGTACAGTGTATGTATGAGAGGCTGGGGAGTTGGATGGGTTACAGTGTCTGTGTGTGAGAGGTTTTGGAGTTGGATGGGTTACAGTGTCTGTGTGTGAGAGGGTGGTAAGTTGGATGGGGTAAAGAGCGTGTGTGAGAGGGTGGGGAGTTGGCTGGGGTACAGTGTGTGTGAGAGGGTGGGGAGTTGGATGGGGTAGAGTGTGTGTGAGAGGGTGGGAAGTTGGATGGGGTACAGTGTGTGTGAGAGGGTGGGGAGTTGGATGGGGTACAGTGTGTGTGAGAGGGTGGGGAGTTGGATGGGGTACAGTATGTGTGTGAGGGTGGGGAGTTGGATGGCGGACAGTGTGTGCGTGAGGGTGGGGAGTTGGATGGGGGACAGTGTGTGTGTGAGGGTGGGGAGTTGGATGGGGGACAGTGTGTGTGTGAGGGTGGGGTGTTGGATGGGGGACAGTGTGTGTGTGAGAGGTTGGGGAGTTGGATGGGGGACAGTGTGTGTGTGAGAGGGTGGGGAGTTGGATGGGGTACAGTGTGTTTGTGAGGGTGGGGAGTTGGATGGGGTACAGTGTGTGTGTGAGGGTAGGTAGTTGGATGGGGTACAGTGGGTTTTTGTGAGGGGGTGGGTAGTTGGATGGGGTACAGTGGGTTTGTGTGATTGCGTGCAGAGTTGGAATGGGTACAGTGTATGTATGAGAGGCTGGGGAGTTGGATGGGTTACAGTGCGTGTGAGAGGGTGGCAAGTTGGATGGGGTACAGTGTGTGTGTGAGGGTGGGGAGTTGGATGGGTTACAGTGTCTGTGTGTGAGAGTGTGGGGAGTTGGATGGAGTACAGTGTGTGTGAGAGGGTGTGGAGTTGGATGGGGTACAGTGTGTGTGTGTGAGAGGGTGGGGAGTTGGATGGGTTACAGTGTCTGTGTGTGAGAGGGTGTGGAGTTGGATGGGTTACAGTGTCTGTGTGTGAGAGGGTGGGAAGTTGGATGGGGTAAAGAGCGTGTGTGAGAGGGTGGGGAGTTGGCTGGGGTACAGTGTGTGTGAGAGGGTGGGGAGTTGGATGAGGTACAGTGTGTGTGTGTGAGGGTGGGAAGTTGGATGGGGTTCAGTGTGTGAGAGAGGGTGGGGATCTGGATGGGGTACAGTGTGTGTGTGAGAGGGTGGGGATCTGAATGGGGTACAGTGTGTGTGTGAGAGGGTGGGGAGTTGGATTGGGTACAGTGTGTGTGTTTGAGAGGGTGGGGAGTTGGATTGGGTACAGTGTGTGTGTTTGAGAGGGTGAGGAGTTGGAGGAGGTACAGTGTGTGTGTGTGTGAGAGGGTAGGGAGTTGGGGTACAGTGTGTGTGTGTGAGGTTGGGTTGTTGGATGGGGTACAGTGTGTCTGTGAGTGTGGGGACTTGATTCATGTACAGTGAGTGTGAGAGGGTGGGGAGTTGTTTGGGGTACAGTGTGTGTGTGTGAGGGTGGGGAGTTGGATGGGGTACAGTGTGTGTGTTTGAGAGGGTAGCGAGTTGGATGGTGTACAGTGTATGTATCTGAGAGGGTGGGGATTTGGTTCGGGTACAGTGTGTGTGTGAGAGTGGGTTGTTGGATGGGGTTCAGTGTGTGTGTGAGGGGTGGGGAGTTGAATGGGGTTCAGTGTGTGTGTGAGGGGTGGGGAGTTGAATGGGGTACAGTGTGTGTGAGAGGGTGGGGAGTTGGATGGGGAACAGTGTGTATGTGAGGGTGGGTTGTTGGATGGGGATCAGTGTGTGTGTGAGTGTGGGTTGTTGGATGGGGTACAGTGGGTATGTGTGATGGCGTGGGGAGATGGATGGGGTACAGTGTGTGTGAGGGTGGGGAATTGGATGGGGTACAGTGTGTGTGAGAGGGTGGGGAGTTGGATGCAGTACAGTGTTTGTGTTTGTGAGGGTGGGGAGTTGGATGGGGTACAGTGTGTGTGAGATGGTGGGGAGTTGGATGGAGTACAGTGTGTGTGTGTGAGAGGGTGGGGAGTTGGATGGGTTACAGTGTGTGTGAGAGGGTGGGGAGTTGGATGGGGTACAGTGTGTGTGAGAGGCTGGGGAGTTGGATTGGGCACAGTGTGTGTGAGAGGGTAGGGAGTTGAATGGGGTACAGTGTGTGTGTTTAAGAGGGTGAGGAGTTGGAGGAGGTACAGTGTGTGTGTGTTTGAGAGGGTAGGGAGTTGGGGTACAGTGTGTGTGTGTGAGGTTGGGTTGTTGGATGGGGTACAGTGTGTGTGTTTAAGAGGGTGGGGAGTTGGATGTTCTACAGTGTGTGTGTGTGAGAGGGTGGGGAGTTGTTTGGGGTACAGTGTGTGTGTGTGAGGGTGGGGAGTTGGATGGGGTACAGTGTGTGTGTTTGAGAGGATAGCGAGTTGGATGGTGTACAGTGTATGTATCTGAGAGGGTGGGGATTTGGTTGGGGTACAGTGTGTGTGAGAGTGTGGGGAGTTGGATGGGGCACATTATGTGTGAGCGTGGGGAGTTGAATGGGGTACAGTTTGTGTGAGAGGGTGGGGAGTTGGATGGGGTACAGTGTGTGTGAGAGGGTGGGGAGTTGGATGGGGTACAGTGTGTGTGAGTTTGGGTAGTTGGATGGGGTAAAGTGTGTGTGAGAGGTTGGGGAGTTGGATGGGGTACAGTGTGTGTGAGGGTTTGAAGTTGAATGGGGTACAGTTTGTATATGAGGGTGTGTTGTTGGATGGGGTTCAGTGTGTGTGAGGGTGGGGAGTTGGATGGGGTACAGTGTGTGTGTGTGGGTGGGTTGTTTTTTGGGGTACAGTGTGTGTGTGAGAGTGGGTAGTTGGGTGGGGTACAGTGTGTGTGAGAGGGTGGGAAGTTGGATGGGGTACAGTGTGTGTGTTTGAGAGGGTAGGGAGTTGGATGGTGTACAGTGTGTGTATCTGAGAGGGTGGGGAGTTGGTTGGGTTACCGTGTGTGTGTGAGAGGGTGGGTAGTTGGATGGGGTATAGTGTGTGTGTGAGGGTGAGCAATTGGGTGGGTTACAGTGTTTGTGTGAGTGGGTGGGGAGTTGGATGGGGTACAGTGTGTGTGAGAGGGTGGGGAGTTGGATGGGGTACAGTGTGTGTGAGAGGATGAGGTGTTGGATGGGGTACAGTGTGTGTGAGAGGGTGGGGAGTTGGATGGGGTACTTTGTTTGTGTGTGAGATAGTGGGTAGTTGGATGGGGTACAATATGTTTGTGTGTAAGAGGGTGGGGAGTTGGATGGGGTACAGTGTGTGGGTGAGGGTGGGGAGTTGGATGGGGTTCAGTGTGTGTGTGAGGGTGGGTTGTTGGATGGGGTTCAGTGTGTGTGTGAGGGGTGGGGAGTTGGATGGGGAACAGTGTGTATGTGAGGGTGGGTTGTTGGATGGGGTTCAGTGTGTGTGTGAGTGTGGGTTGTTGGATGGGGTACAGTGGGTATGTGTGATGGCGTGGGGAGATGGATGGGGTACAGTGTGTGTGTGAGGGTGGGGAATTGGATGGGGTACAGTGTGTGTGAGAGGGTGGGGAGTTGAATGGGGTACAGTGTGCGTGTGTGAGGATGGGGTGTTGGATGGCATACAGTGTGTTTGTGTGAGGGTGGGTGGGGATTGAATGGGGTACAGTGTGTTTGTGAGGGTGGGTAGTTGGATGGGGTACATTGGGTTTGTGTGAGGGGTTGGAGAATTGGATGGGGTACATTGTGTCTGTGAGGGTGGGGAGTTGGATGCAGTACAGTGTTTGTGTTTGTGAGGGTGGGGAGTTGGATGGGGTACAGTGTGTGTGAGAGGGTGGGGAGTTGGATGGGGTACAGTGTGTGTGTTTGAGAGGGTGGGCAGTTGGATGGGGTACAGTGTGTGTGAGAGCGGGGGTAGTTGGAAGGGGTACAGTGTGTGTGAGAGGGTGTGGTGTGGGATGGGGTACAGTGTGTGTGTGTGTGAGAGTGAGGGGAGTTGGATGGGGTACAGTGTGTGTGTGAGAGGGTGGGGAGTTGGATGGGGTACAGTGTGTGTGTAAGAGGGTGGGGAGTTGGATGGGGTTCAGTGAGTGTGAGAGGGTGGGGAGTTGGATGGGGTACAGTGTGTGTGAGAGAGGGTGGGGATTTGGATGGGGTACAGTGTGTGTGTAAGAGGGTGGGGAGTTGGATGGGGTTCAGTGTGTTTGTGAGAGGGTGGGGAGTTGGATGGGATACAGTGTGTGTGTGAGGGTGGGGAGTTGGATGGGGGACAGTGTGTGTGTGAGGGTGGGGAGTTGGATGGGGGACAGTGTGTGTGAGAGGGTGGGGAGTTGGATGGGTTACAGTGTCTGTGTGTGAGAGGGTGTGGAGTTGGATGGGGTAAAGAGCGTGTGTGAGAGGGTGGGGAGTTGGCTGGGGTACAGTGTGTGTGAGAGGGTGGGTAGTTGTCTGGGGTACAGAGTGTGTGAGAGGGTGGGAAGTTGGATAGGGTACAGTGTGTGTGAGAGTGTGGGTAGTTGTCTGGGGTACAGTGTGTGTGAGAGGGTGGGGAGTTGGATGGGGTACAGTGTGTGTGAGTGGGTGGGGAGTTGGATGGGGTACAGTGTATGAATCTGAGAGGGTTGGGAGTTGGTTGGGGTACAGTGTGTGTGTGAGAGGGTAGGAAGTTGAATGGGGTTCAGTGTGTGTGTGAAAGGGTGGGGAGTTGGATGGGGTAAAGTGTGCATGAGATGGTCGGGAGTTGGATGGGGTACAGTGTGTGAGAGAGGGTGGGGATCTGGATGGGGTACATTGTGTGTGTGAGAGGGTGGGGAGTTGGATTGGGTACAGTGTGTGTGTTTGAGAGGGTGAGGAGTTGGAGGAGGTACAGTGTGTGTGTGTGTGAGAGGGTAGGGAGTTGGGGTACAGTGTGTGTGTGTGAGGTTGGGTTGTTGGATGGGCTACAGTGTGTCTGTGAGTGTGGGGACTTGATTCATGTACAGTGAGTGTGAGAGGGTGGGGAGTTGGATGGGGTACAGTGTGTGAGTTTAAGTGGGTGGGGAGTTGGATGTTGTACAGTGTGTGTGTGTGAGAGGTTGGGGAGTTGTTTGGGGTACAGTGTGTGTGTGTGTGAGGGTGGGGAGTTGGATGGGGCACCGAGTGTTTGTGAGAGGGTGGGGAGTTGGATGGGGTACAGTGTGTGTGTTTGAGAGGGTAGGGAGTTGG
The DNA here is from genome assembly GCA_026770705.1 of Isurus oxyrinchus. Taxonomy (NCBI): domain Eukaryota; kingdom Metazoa; phylum Chordata; class Chondrichthyes; order Lamniformes; family Lamnidae; genus Isurus; species Isurus oxyrinchus. The sequence goes on along the minus strand of JANJGN010000007.1, from coordinate 179,847,241 downwards.
GGTACAGAGTGTGTGTGTGAGGTTGGGTTGTTGGATGGGGTACAGTGTGTGTGTTTAAGAGCGTGGGGAGTTGGATGTTCTACAGTGTGTGTGTGTGAGAGGGTGGGGAGTTGTTTGGGGTACAGTGTGTGTGTGTGAGGGTGGGGAGTTGGATGGGGTACAGTGTGTGTGTTTGAGAGGGTAGCGAGTTGGATGGTGTACAGTGTATGTATCTGAGAGGGTGGGGAGTTGGTTGGGTACAGTGTGTGTGAGAGGGTGGGGTGTTGGGTGGTTTACAGTGTTTGCGTGAGCGTGTGGGGGAGTTGGATGGGGTACAGTATGTGTGAGAGGCTGGGGAGTTGGATGGGGCACAGTGTGTGTGAGAGGGTGGGGAGTTGGATGGGGTACAGTGTGTGTGTTTAAGAGGGTGAGGAGTTGGAGGAGGTACAGTCTGTGTGTGTTTTAGAGGGTAGGGAGTTGGGGTACAGTGTGTGTGTGTGAGGTTGGGTTGTTGGATGGGGTACAGTGTGTGTGTTTAAGAGGGTGGGGAGTTGGATGTTCTACAGTGTGTGTGTGTGAGAGGGTGGGGAGTTGTTTGGGGTACAGTGTGTGTGTGTGAGGGTGGGGAGTTGGATGGGGTACAGTGTGTGTGTTTGAGAGGGTAGCGAGTTGGATGGTGTACAGTGTATGTATCTGAGAGGGTGGGGATTTGGTTGGGGTACAGTGTGTGTGAGAGGGTAGGGAGTTGGATGGGGTACTTTGTTTGTGTGTGAGATAGTGGGTAGTTGGATGGGGTACAATATGTGTGTGTGTATGAGGGTGGGGAGTTGGATCGGGTACAGTGTGTGTGTGAGAGTGGGTTGTTGGATGGGGTTCAGTGTGTGTGTGAGGGGTGGGGAGTTGAATGGGGCACAGTGTGTGTGAGAGGGTGGGGAGTTGGATGGGGAACAGTGTGTATGTGAGGGTGGGTTGTTGGATGGGGTTCAGTGTGTGTGTGAGTGTGGGTTGTTGGATGGGGTACAGTGGGTATGTGTGATGGCGTGGAGAGATGGATGGGGTACAGTGTGTGTGTGAGGGTGGGGAATTGGATGGGGTACAGTGTGTGTGAGAGGGTGGGGAGTTGAATGGGGTACAGTGTTCGTGTGTGAGGATGGGGTGTTGGATGGCATACAGTGTGTTTGTGTGAGGGTGGGTGGGGATTGAATGGGGTACAGTGTGTTTGTGAGGGTGGGTAGTTGGATGGGGTACATTGGGTTTGTGTGAGGGGTTGGGGAGTTGGATGGGATACAGTGTGTGTGTGAGGGTGGGGAGTTGGATTGGGGACAGTGTGTGTGTGAGGGTGGGGAGTTGGATGGGGTACAGTGTGTGTGAGATGGTGGGGAGTTGGATCGGGTACAGTGTGTGTGTTTGAGAGGGTGGGGAGATGGATGGGGTACATTGTGTGTGAGAGGGTGGGGAGTTGGAAGGGGTACAGTGTTTCTGAGAGGGTGTGGTGTGGGATGGGGTACAGTGTGTGTGTGAGAGGGTGGGGAGTTGGATGGGATACAGTGTGTGTGTGTGTGAGAGTGAGGGGAGTTGGATGGGATACAGTGTGTGTGTGAGAGGGTGGGGAGTTGGATGGGGGACAGTGTGTGTGTGAGAGGGTGGGGAGTTGGATGGGGTACAGTGTGTGTGTAAGAGGGTGGGGAGTTGGATGGGGTTCAGTGTGTTTGTGAGAGGGTGGGGAGTTGGATGGGATACAGTGTGTGTGTGAGGGTGGGGAGTTGGATGGGGGACAGTGTGTGTGTGAGGGTGGGGAGTTGGATGGGGGACAGTGTGTGTGTGAGGGTGGGGAGTTGGATGGGGGACCGTGTGTGTGTGAGAGGGTGGGGAGTTGGATGGGGTACAGTGTGTGTGTGAGAGGGTAGGGAATTGGATGGGGTACAGTGTGTTTGTGAGGGCAGGTAGTTGGATGTGGTACAGTGGGTTTTTGTGAGGGGGTGGGTAGTTGGATGGGGTACAGTGGGTTTGTGTGTTTGCGTGCGGAGTTGGAATGGGTACAGTGTATGTATGAGAGGCTGGGGATTTGGATGGGTTACAGTGCGTGTGAGAGGGTGGGAAGTTGGATGGGTTACAGTGTCTGTGTGTGAGAGTGTGGGGAGTTGGATGGAGTACAGTGTGTGTGAGAGGGTGTGGAGTTGGATGGGGTACAGTGTGTGTGTGTGAGAGGGTGGGGAGTTGGATGGAGTACAGTGTGTTTGTGAGGGGGTGGGGAGTTGGATGGGGTACAGTGTGTGTGTGGAGGGTGGGGAGTTGGATGGGATACACTGTGTGTGAGAGGATGGGGAGTTGGATGGGGTTCAGTGTGTGTGTGAGAGGGTGGGGAGTTGGATGGGATACAGTGTGTGTGTGTGTGAGAGGGTGGGGAGTTAGATGGGGTACAGTGTGTGTGAGAGGGTGGGGAGTTGGTTGGGGTTCAGTGTGTGTGTGAGAGGGTGGGGAGTTGGATGCAGTACAGTGTGTTTGTGAGGGGGTGGGGAGTTGGATGGGGTCAGTGTGTGTGTGAGGGTGGGGAGTTGGATGGGATACAGTGTGTGTGTGAGAGGATGGGGAGTTGGATGGGGTTCAGTGTGTTTGTGAGAGGGTGGGGAGTTGGATGGGGGACAGTGTGTGTGTGAGGGTGGGGAGTTGGATGGGGGACAGTGTGTGTGAGAGGGTGGGGAGTTGGATGCAGTACAGTGTTTGTGTTTGTGAGGGTGGGGAGTTGGATGGGGTACAGTGTGTGTGTGATGGTGGGGAGTTGGATGGGGTACAGTGTGTGTGTGTGAGAGGGTGGGGAGTTGTATGGGGTACAGTGTGTGTGAGAGGGTGGGGAGTTGGATGGGGTACAGTGTGTGTGAGAGGGTGTGGTGTGGGATGGGGTACAGTATGTGTGAGAGGCTGGGGAGTTGGATGGGGCACAGTGTGTGTGAGAGGGTGGGGAGTTGGTTGGGGTACAGTGTGTGTGTTTAAGAGGGTGAGGAGTTGGAGGAGGTACAGTGTGTGTGTGTTTGAGAGGGTAGGGAGTTGGGGTACAGTGTGTGTGTGTGAGGTTGGGTTGTTGGATGGGGTACAGTGTGTGTGTTTAAGAGGGTGGGGAGTTGGATGTTCTACAGTGTGTGTGTGTGAGAGGGTGGGGAGTTGTTTGGGGTACAGTGTGTGTGTGTGAGGGTGGGGAGTTGGATGGGGTACAGTGTGTGTGTTTGAGAGGGTAGCGAGTTGGATGGTGTACAGTGTATGTATCTGAGAGGGTGGGGATTTGGTTGGGGTACAGTGTGTGTGAGAGTGTGGGGAGTTGGATGGGGCACATTATGTGTGAGCGTGGGGAGTTGGATGGGGTACAGTGTGTGTGAGAGGGTGGGGAGTTGGATGGGGTACAGTGTGTGTGAGAGGGTGGGGAGTTGGATGGGGTACAGTGTGTGTGAGTTTGGGTAGTTGGATGGGGTAAAGTGTGTGTGAGAGGTTGGGGAGTTGTCATGGGGTACAGTGTGTGTGAGGGTTTGAAGTTGAATGGGGTACAGTTTGTATATGAGGGTGTGTTGTTGGATGGGGTTCAGTGTGTGTGAGGGTGGGGAGTTGGATGGGCTACAGTGTGTGTGTGTGTGGGTGGGTTGTTTTTTGGGGTACAGTGTGTGTGTGAGAGTGGGTAGTTGGGTGGGGTACAGTGTGTGTGAGAGGGTGGGAAGTTGGATGGGGTACAGTGTGTGTGTTTGAGAGGGTAGGGAGTTGGATGGTGTACAGTGGGTGTATCTGAGAGGGTGGGGAGTTGGTTGGGTTACCGTGTGTGTGTGAGAGGGTGGGTAGTTGGATGGGGTATAGTGTGTGTGTGAGGGTGGGCAATTGGGTGGGTTACAGTGTTTGTGTGAGTGGGTGGGGAGTTGGATGGGGTACAGTGTGTGTGAGAAGGTGGGGAGTTGGATGGGGTACAGTGTGTGTGAGAGGATGAGGTGTTGGATGGGGTACAGTGTGTGTGAGAGGGTGGGGAGTTGGATGGGGTACTTTGTTTCTGTGTGAGATAGTGGGTAGTTGGATGGGGTACAATATGTTTGTGTGTATGAGGGTGGGGAGTTGGATGGGGTACAGTGTGTGTGTGAGGGTGGGGAGTTGGAAGGGGTACAGTGTGTGTGTGAGGGTGGGGAGTTGAATGGGGTACAGTGTGTGTGAGAGGGGTGGGGAGTTGAATGGGGTACAGTGTGTATGTGAGGGTGGGTTGTTGGATGGGGTTCAGTGTGTGTGTGAGGGGTGGGGAGTTGGATGGGGAACAGTGTGTATGTGAGGGTGGGTTGTTGGATGGGGTTCAGTGTGTGTGTGAGTGTGGGTTGTTGGATGGGGTACAGTGGGTATGTGTGATGGCGTGGGGAGATGGATGGGGTACAGTGTGTGTGTGAGGGTGGGGAATTGGATGGGGTACAGTGTGTGTGAGAGGGTGGGGAGTTGAATGGGGTACAGTGTGCGTGTGTGAGGATGGGGTGTTGGATGGCATACAGTGTGTTTGTGTGAGGGTGGGTGGGGATTGAATGGGGTACAGTGTGTTTGTGAGGGTGGGTAGTTGGATGGGGTAGATTGGGTTTGTGTGAGGGGTTGGAGAATTGGATGGGGTACATTGTGTCTGTGAGGGTGGGGAGTTGGATGCAGTACAGTGTTTGTGTTTGTGAGGGTGGGGAGTTGGATGGGGTACAGTGTGTGTGAGATGGTGGGGAGTTGGATGGGGTACAGTGTGTGTGTTTGAGAGGGTGGGGAGTTGGATGGGGTACAGTGTGTTTGAGAGGGTGGGGAGTTGGAAGGGGTACAGTGTGTGTGAGAGGGTGTGGTGTGGGATGGGGTACAGTGTGTGTGTGTGTGAGAGTGAGGGGAGTTGGATGGGGTACAGTGTGTGTGTGAGAGGGTGGGGAGTTGGATGGGGTACAGTGTGTGTGTAAGAGGGTGGGGAGTTGGATGGGATTCAGTGTGTTTGTGAGAGGGTGGGGAGTTGGATGGGATACAGTGTGTGTGTGAGGGTGGGGAGTTGGATGGGGGACAGTGTGTGTGTGAGGGTGGGGAGTTGGATGGGGGACAGTGTGTGTGAGAGGGTGGGGAGTTGGATGGGTTACAGTGTCTGTGTGTGAGAGGGTGTGGAGTTGGATGGGGTAAAGAGCGTGTGTGAGAGGGTGGGGAGTTGGCTGGGGTACAGTGTGTGTGAGAGGGTGGGTAGTTGTCTGGGGTACAGTGTGTGTGAGAGGGTGGGGAGTTGGATGGGGTACAGTGTGTGTGAGTGGGTGGGGAGTTGGATGGGTTACAGTGTGTGTGAGAGGGTGGGGAGTTGGATGGGGTATAGTGTGTGTGAGTGGGTGGGGAGTTGGATGGGGTACAGTGTATGAATCTGAGAGGGTTGGGAGTTGGTTGGGGTACAGTGTGTGTGTGAGAGGGTGGGAAGTTGGATGGGGTTCAGTGTGTGTGTGAAAGGGTGGGGAGTTGGATGGGGTAAAGTGTGCATGAGATGGTCGGGAGTTGGATGGGGTACAGTGTGTGAGAGAGGGTGGGGATCTGGATGGGGTACAGTGGGTTTTTGTGAGGGGGTGGGTAGTTGGATGGGGTACAGTGGGTTTGTGTGATTGCGTGCGGAGTTGGAATGGGTACAGTGTATGTATGAGAGGCTGGGGAGTTGGATGGGTTACAGTGCGTGTGAGAGGGTGGCAAGTTGGATGGGGTTCAGTGTGTGTGTGAGGGTGGGGAGTTGGATGGAGTACAGTGTGTGTGAGAGGGTGGGGAGTTGGATGGAGTACAGTGTGTTTGTGAGGGGGTGGGGAGTTGGATGGGGTACAGTGTGTGTGTGGAGTGTGGGGAGTTGGATGGGATACAGTGTGTGTGTGAGAGGATGGGGAGTTGGATGGGGTTCAGTGTTTTTGTGACAGGGTGGGGAGTTGGATGGGATACAGTGTGTGTGTGAGAGTGAGGGGAGTTGGATGGGGTTCAGTGTGTGTGTGAGAGGGTGGGGAGTTGGATGGAGTACAGTGTGTTTGTGAGGGGGTGGGGAGTTGGATGGGGTACAGTGTGTGTGTGGAGGGTGGGGAGTTGGATGGGATACAGTGTGTGTGTGAGAGGATGGGGAGTTGGATGGGGTTCAGTGTGTTTGTGAGAGGGTGGGGAGTTGGATGGGGGACAGTGTGTGTGTGAGGATGGGGAGTTGGATGGGGGACAGTGTGTGTGTGAGGGTGGGGAGTTGGATGGGGGAAGTGTGTGTGTGAGGGTGGGGAGTTAGATGGGGGACAGTTTGTGTGTGAGTGTGGGGAGTTGGATGGGGGACAGTGTGTGTGTGAGAGTGAGGGGAGTTGGATGGGGTACAGTGTGTTTGTGAGGGTAGGTAGTTGGATGGGGTACAGTGTGTGTGTGAGGGTAGGTAGTTGGATGGGGTACAGTGGGTTTGTGTGATTGCGTGCACAGTTGGAATTGGTACAGTGTGTGTATGAGAGGCTGGGGAGTTGGATGGGTTACAGTGTGTGTGAGAGGGTGTGGAGTTGGATGGGTTACAGTGTCTGTGTGTGAGAGGGTGTGGAGTTGGATGGGTTACAGTGTCTGTGTGTGAGAGGGTGGGAAGTTGGATGGGGTAAAGAGCGTGTGTGAGAGGGTGGGGAGTTGGCTGGGGTACAGTGTGTATGAGAGGGTGGGGAGTTGGATGAGGTACAGTGTGTGTGTGAGAGGGTGGGCAGTTGGATGGGGTTCAGTGTGTGTGAGAGGGTGGGGATCTGAATGGGGTACAGTGTGTGTGTGAGAGGGTGGGGATCTGGATGGGGTACAGTGTATGTATGAGAGGCTGGGGAGTTGGATGGGTTACAGTGCGTGTGAGAGGGTGGGAAGTTGGATGGGGTAAAGTGTGTGTGTGAGAGGGTGGGGAGTTGGATGGGGTAAAGTGTGTGTGTGAGAGGGTGGGGAGTTGGCTGGGGTACAGTGTGTGTGAGAGGGTGGGTAGTTGAATGGGGTACAGTGTGCGTGTGTGAGGATGGTGTGTTGGATGGGGTACAATGTGAGGGTGGGGAGTTGGATGGGGTACAGTGAGTGTGAGAGGGTGTGGAGTTGGATGGGTTACAGTGTCTGTGTGTGAGAGGGTGTGGAGTTGGATGGGGTAAAGAGCGTGTGTGAGTGGGTGGGGAGTTGGCTGGGGTACAGTGTGTGTGAGAGGGTGGGTAGTTGGATGGGGTACAATGTGAGGGTGGGGAGTTGGATGGGGTACAGTGTGTGCGAGAGGGTGTGGAGTTGGATGGGTTACAGTGTCTGTGTGTGAGAGGGTGTGGAGTTGGATGGGGTAAAGAGCGTGTGTGAGTGGGTGGGGAGTTGGCTGGGGTACAGTGTGTGTGAGAGGGTGGGTAGTTGTCTGGGGTACAGTGTGTGTGAGTGGGTGGGGAGTTGGATGGGGTACAGTGTATGTATCTGAGAGGGTTGGGAGTTGGTTGGGGTACAATGTGTGTGTGAGGGTGGGGACTTGGATGAGGTACAGTGTGTGTGTGAGGGTGGGGATTTGGATGGGGTACAGTGTGTGTGTGAGAGGGTGGGGAGTTGGATGGGGTACAGTGGTGTGTGAGAGGGTGGGGAGTTCGATGGGGTACAGTGTGTGTGTGAGGGTGGGGATTTGGATGGGGTACAGTGTGTATGAGAGAGTGGGGAGTTGGATGGGGTACAGTGTGTGTGTGAGGGGGAGGGGTGGGGAGTTGGATGGGGTACAGTGTGTGTGTGAGAGGGTGGGGAGTGGTGTAGGTTAGAGTGTTTGTGTGAGTGGGTGGGGAGTTGGATGGGGTACAGTGTGTGTGTAAGAGGGTGGGGAGTTGGATGGGGTACAGTTTGTGTGTGAGAGGGTGGGGAGTTGGATGGGGTACAGTTTGTGTGTGAGAGGGTGGGGAGTTGGACGGGGTACAATGTGAGGGTGAGGAGTTGGATGGGGTACATTGTTTGTGTGTGAGATACTGGGGAGTTGGATGGGTACAATGTGTGTGAGGGTTTGAAGTTGAATGGGGTACAGTTTGTATATGAGGGTGTGTTGTTGGATGGGGTTCAGTGTGTGTGAGGGTGGGGAGTTGGATGGGGTACAGTGTGTGTGTGTGGGTGGGTTGTTTTTTGGGGTACAGTGTGTGTGTGAGAGTGGGTAGTTGGATAGGGTACAGTGTGTGTATCTGAGTGGGTGGGGAGTTGGTTGGGTTACCGTGTGTGTGTGAGAGGGTGGGGAGTTGGATAGGGGACAGTGTGTGTGTGAGAGTGTGGGGAGTTGGATGGGGTACAGTGTGTGTGTGAGAGGGTGGGGAGTTGGAGGAGGTACAGTGTGTGTGTGTGTGAGAGGGTAGGGAGTTGGGGTACAGTGTGTGTGTGTGAGGTTGGGTTGTTGGATGGGGTACAGTGTGTCTGTGAGTGTGGGGACTTGATTCATGTACAGTGTGTGTGTGTGAGGGTGGGGAGTTGAATGGGGTACAGTGTGTGTGAGAGGGTGGGGAGTTGGATGGGGAACAGTGTGTATGTGAGGGTGGGTTGTTGGATGGTGTTCAGTGTGTGTGTGAGTGTGGGTTGTTGGATGGGGTACAGTGGGTATGTGTGATGGCGTGGGGAGATGGATGGGGTACAGTGTGTGTGAGGGTGGGGAATTGGATGGGGTACAGTGTGTGTGAGAGGGTGGGGAGTTGGATGGGGTACAGTGTGTGTGAGAGGGTGGGGAGTTGGATGGGGTACAGTGTGTGTGAGAGGATGTGGTGTGGGATGGGGTACAGTGTGTGTGTGAGAGGGTGGGGAGTTGGATGGGATACAGTGTGTGTGTGTGTGAGAGAGAGGGGAGTTGGATGGGGTACAGTGTGTGTGTGTGAGAGGGTGGGGAGTTGGATGGAGTACAGTGTGTTTGTGAGGGGGTGGGGAGTTGGATGGGGTACAGTGTGTGTGTGGAGGGTGGGGAGTTGGATGGGATACAGTGTGTTTGTGAGAGGGTGGGGAGTTGGATGGGGGACAGTGTGTGTGTGAGAGGGTGGGGAGTTGGATGGGGTACAGTGTGTGTGTAAGAGGTTGGGGAGTTGGATGGGGTTCAATGTGTTTGTGAGAGGGTGGGGAGTTGGATGGGATACAGTGTGTGTGTGAGGGTGGGGAGTTGGATGGGGGACAGTGTGTGTGTGTGAGGGTGGGGAGTTGGATGGGGGACAGTGTGTGTGTGAGAGGGTGGGGAGTTGGATGGGGTACAGTGTGTTTGTGAGGGTAGGTAGTTGAATGGGGTACAGTGGGTTTTTGTGAGGGGGTGGGTAGTTGGATGGGGTACAGTGGGTTTGTGTGATTGCGTGCGCAGTTGGAATGGGTACAGTGTATGTATGAGAGGCTGGGGAGTTGGATGGGTTACAGTGTGTGTGAGAGGGTGTGGAGTTGGATGGGTTACAGTGTCTGTGTGTGAGAGGGTGTGGAGTTGGATGGGTTACAGTGTCTGTGTGTGAGAGGGTGGGAAGTTGGATGGGGTAAAGAGCGTGTGTGAGAGGGTGGGGAGTTGGCTGGGGTACAGTGTGTGTGAGAGGGTGGGGAGTTGGATGAGGTACAGTGTGTGTGTGAGAGGGTGGGAAGTTGGATGGGGTTCAGTGTGTGAGAGAGGGTGGGGATCTGGATGGGGTACAGTGTGTGTGTGAGAGGGTGGGGATCTGAATGGGGTACAGTGTGTGTGTGAGAGGGTGGGGAGTTGGATTGGGTACAGTGTATGTGTTTGAGAGGGTGAGGAGTTGGAGGAGGTACAGTGTGTGTGTGTGTGAGAGGGTAGGGAGTTGGGGTACAGTGTGTGTGTGTGAGGTTGGGTTGTTGGATGGGGTACAGTGTGTCTGTGAGTGTGGGGACTTGATTCATGTACAGTGAGTGTGAGAGGGTGGGGAGTTGTTTGGGGTACAGTGTGTGTGTGTGAGGGTGGGGAGTTGGATGGGGTACAGTGTGTGTGTTTGAGAGGGTAACGAGTTGGATGGTGTACAGTGTATGTATCTGAGAGGGTGGGGATTTGGTTCGGGTACAGTGTGTGTGTGAGAGTGGGTTGTTGGATGGGGTTCAGTGTGTGTGTGGGGGGTGGGGAGTTGAATGGGGTTCAGTGTGTGTGTGAGGGGTGGGGAGTTGAATGGGGTACAGTGTGTGTGAGAGGGTGGGGAGTTGGATGGGGAACAGTGTGTATGTGAGGGTGGGTTGTTGGATGGGGTTCAGTGTGTGTGTGAGTGTGGGTTGTTGGATGGGGTACAGTGGGTATGTGTGATGGCGTGGGGAGATGGATGGGGTACAGTGTGTGTGAGGGTGGGGAATTGGATGGGGTACAGTGTGTGTGAGAGGGTGGGGAGTTGGATGCAGTACAGTGTTTGTGTTTGTGAGGGTGGGGAGTTGGATGGGGTACAGTGTGTGTGAGATGGTGGGGAGTTGGATGGGGTACAGTGTGTGTGTGTGAGAGGGTGGGGAGTTGGATGGGGTACAGTGTGTGTGAGAGGGTGGGGAGTTGGATGGGGTACAGTGTGTGTGAGAGGGTGTGGTGTGGGATGGGGTACAGTGTGTGTGTGAGAGGGTGGGGAGTTGGATGGGATACAGTGTGTGTGTGTGTGAGAGTGAGGGGAGTTGGATGGGGTACAGTGTGTGTGTGTGAGAGGGTGGGGAGTTGGATGGACTACCGTGTGTTTGTGAGGGGGTGGGGAGTTGGATAGGGTAAAGTGTGTGTGTGGAGGGTGGGGAGTTGGATGGGATACAGTGTGTTTGTGAGAGGGTGGGGAGTTGGATGGGGGACAGTGTGTGTGTGAGAGGGTGGGGAGTTGGATGGGGTACAGTGTGTGTGTAAGAGGGTGGGGAGTTGGATGGGGTTCAGTGTGTTTGTGAGAGGGTGGGGAGTTGGATGGGATACAGTGTGTGTGTGAGGGTGGGGAGTTGGATGGGGGACAGTGTGTGTGTGAGGGTGGGGAGTTGGATGGGGGACAGTGTGTGTGTGAGAGGGTGGGGAGTTGGATGGGGTACAGTGTGTTTGTGAGGGTAGGTAGTTGAATGGGGTACAGTGGGTTTTTGTGAGGGGGTGGGTAGTTGGATGGGGTACAGTGGGTTTGTGTGATTGCGTGCGGAGTTGGAATGGGTACAGTGTATGTATGAGAGGCTGGGGAGTTGGATGGAGTACAGTGTGTTTGTGAGGGGGTGGGGAGTTGGATGGGGTAAAGAGCGTGTGTGAGAGGGTGTGGAGTTGGATGGGGTAAAGAGCGTGTGTGAGAGGGTGGGGAGTTGGATGGGGTACAGTGTGTGTGAGAGGGTGGGTAGTTGTCTGGGGTACAGTGTGTGTGAGAGGGTGGGAAGTTGGATGGGGTATAGCGTGTGTGAGAGGGTGGGGAGTTGGATGGGGTACAGTGTATGTATCTGAGAGGCTGGGGAGTTGGATGGGGCACAGTTTGTGTGAGAGGGTGGGGAGTTGGATGGGGTACACTGTGTGTGTGAGGGTGGAGATTTGGATTGGGTATAGTGTGTGTGTTTGAGAGGGTGAGGAGTTGGAGGAGGTACAGTGTGTGTGTGTGTGAGAGGGTAGGGAGTTGGGGTACAGTGTTTGTGTGTGAGGTTGGGTTGTTGGATGGGGTACAGTGTGTCTGTGAGTGTGGGGACTTGATTCATGTACAGTGAGTGTGAGAGGGTGGGGAGTTGGATGGGGTACAGTGTGTGAGTTTAAGTGGGTGGGGAGTTGGATGTTGTACAGTGTGTGTGTGTGAGAGGGTGGGGAGTTGTTTGGGGTACAGTGTGTGTGTGTGAGGGTGGGGAGTTGGATGGGGTACCGAGTGTTTGTGAGAGGGTGGGGAGTTGGATGGGGTACAGTGTGTGTGTTTGAGAGGGTAGGGTGTTGGGGTACAGAGTGTGTGTGTGAGGTTGGGTTGTTGGATGGGGTACAGTGTGTGTGTTTAAGAGCGTGGGGAGTTGGATGTTCTACAGTGTGTGTGTGTGAGAGGGTGGGGAGTTGTTTGGGGTACAGTGTGTGTGTGTGAGGGTGGGGTGTTGGGTGGGTTACAGTGTTTGTGTGAGTGGGTGGGGAGTTGGATGGGGTACAGTATGTGTGAGAGGCTGGGGAGTTGGATGGGGCACAGTGTGTGTGAGAGGGTGGGGAGTTGGATGGGGTACAGTGTGTGTGTTTAAGAGGGTGAGGAGTTGGAGGAGGTACAGTGTGTGTGTGTTTGAGAGGGTAGGGAGTTGGGGTACAGTGTGTGTGTGTGAGGTTGGGTTGTTGGATGGGGTACAGTGTGTGTGTTTAAGAGGGTGGGGAGTTGGATGTTCTACAGTGTGTGTGTGTGAGAGTGTGGGGTGTTGTTTGGGGTACAGTGTGTGTGTGTGAGGGTGGGGAGTTGGATGGGGTACAGTGTGTGTGTTTGAGAGGGTAGCGAGTTGGATGGTGTACAGTGTATGTATCTGAGAGGGTGGGGATTTGGTTGGGGTACAGTGTGTGTGAGAGTGTGGGGAGTTGGATGGGGCACATTATGTGTGAGCGTGGGGAGTTGGATGGGTAACAGTGTGTGTGAGAGGGTGGGGAGTTGGATGGGGTACAGTGTGTGTGAGAGGGTGGGGAGTTGGATGGGGTACAGTGTGTGTGAGTTTGGGTAGTTGGATGGGGTAAAGTGTGTGTGAGAGGTTGGGGAGTTGGATGGGGTTCAGTGTGTGTGAGGGTGGGGAGTTGGATGGGGTACAGTGTGTGTGTGTGTGGGTGGGTTGTTTTTTGGGGTACAGTGTGTGTGTGAGAGTGGGTATTTGGGTGGGGTACAGTGTGTGTGAGACGGTGGGAAGTTGGATGGGGTACAGTGTGTGTGTTTGAGAGGGTAGGGAGTTGGATGGTGTACAGTGTGTGTATCTGAGAGGGTGGGGAGTTGATTGGGTTACCGTGTGTGTGTGAGAGGGTGGGTAGTTGGATGGGGTATAGTGTGTGTGTGAGGGTAGGCAATTGGGTGGGTTACAGTGTTTGTGTGAGTGGGTGGGGAGTTGGATGGGGTACAGTGTGTGTGAGAGGGTGGGTAGTTGGATGGGGTACAATATGTTTGTGTGTATGAGGGTGGGGAGTTGGATGGGGTGCAGTGTGTATGTGAGGGTGGGTTGTTGGATGGGGTTCAGTGTGTGTGTGAGGGGTGGGGAGTTGAATGGGGTACAGTGTGTGTGAGAGGGTGGGGAGTTGGATGGGGAACAGTGTGTTTGTGAGGGTGGGTTGTTGGATGGGGTTCAGTGTGTGTGTGAGTGTGGGTTGTTGGATGGGGTACGGTGGGTATGTGTGATGGCGTGGGGAGATGGATGGGGTACAGTGTGTGTGTGAGGGTGGGGAATTGGATGGGGTACAGTGTGTGTGAGAGGGTGGGGAGTTGAATGGGGTACAGTGTGCGTGTGTGAGGATGGGGTGTTGGATGGCATACAGTGTGTTTGTGTGAGGGTGGGTGGGGATTGAATGGGGTACAGTGTGTTTGTGGGGGTGGGTAGTTGGATGGGGTACATTGGGTTTGTGTGAGGGGTTGGGGAATTGGATGGGGTACATTGTGTCTGTGAGGGTGGGGAGTTGGATGCAGTACAGTGTTTGTGTTTGTGAGGGTGGGGAGTTGGATGGGGTACAGTGTGTGTGAGATGGTGGGGAGTTGGATGGGGTACAGTGTGTGTGTTTGAGAGGGTGGGGAGTTGGATGGGGTACAGTGTGTGTGAGAGGGTGTGGTGTGGGATGGGGTACAGTGTGTGTGTGAGAGGGTGGGGAGTTGGATGGGATACAGTGTGTGTGTGTGTGAGAGTGAGGGGAGTTGGATGGGGTACAGTGTGTGTGTGTGAGAGGGTGGGGAGTTGGATGGAGTACAGTGTGTGTGTGGAGGGTGGGGAGTTGGATGGGATACAGTGTGTTTGTGAGAGGGTGGGGAGTTGGATGGGGGACAGTGTGTGTGTAAGAGGGCCGGGAGTTGGAGGGGGACCGTGTGTGTGTGAGGGTGGGGAGTTGGATGGGGGACAGTGTGTGTGTAAGAGGGTCGGGAGTTGGATGGGGGACCGTGTGTGTGTGAGGGTGGGGAGTTGGATGGGGGACAGTGTGTGTGTAAGAGGGTCGGGAGTTGGATGGGAGACAGTGTGTGTGTGAGAGGGTGGGGAGTTGGATGGGGTACAGTGTGTTTGTGAGGGTAGGTAGTTGGATGGGGTACAGTGGTTTTTTGTGAGGGGGTGGGTAGTTGGATGGGGTACAGTGGGTTTGTGTGATTGCGTGCGGAGTTGGAATGGGTACAGTGTATGTATGAGAGGCTGGGGAGTTGGATGGGTTACAGTGCGTGTGAGAGGGTGGGAAGTTGGATGGGGTAAAGTGTGTGTGTGAGAGGGTGGGGAGTTGGATGGGGTAAAGTGTGTGTGTGAGAGGGTGGGGAGTTGGCTGGGGTACAGTGTGTGTGAGAGGGTGGGTAGTTGAATGGGGTACAGTGTGCGTGTGTGAGGATGGTGTGTTGGATGGGGTACAATGTGAGGGTGGGGAGTTGGATGGGGTACAGTGTGTGTGAGAGGGTGTGGAGTTGGATGGGTTACAGTGTCTGTGTGTGAGAGGGTGTGGAGTTGGATGGGGTAAAGAGCGTGTGTGAGTGGGTGGGGAGTTGGCTGGGGTACAGTGTGTGTGAGAGGGTGGGTAGTTGGATGGGGTACAATGTGAGGGTGGGGAGTTGGATGGGGTACAGTGTGTGCGAGAGGGTGTGGAGTTGGATGGGTTACAGTGTCTGTGTGTGAGAGGGTGTGGAGTTGGATGGGGTAAAGAGCGTGTGTGAGTGGGTGGGGAGTTGGCTGGGGTACTGTGTGTGTGAGAGGGTGGGTAGTTGTCTGGGGTACAGTGTGTGTGAGTGGGTGGGGAGTTGGATGGGGTACAGTGTATGTATCTGAGAGGGTTGGGAGTTGGTTGGGGCACAGTGTGTGTGTGAGGGTGGGGACTTGGATGAGGTACAGTGTGTGTGTGAGGGTGGGGATTTGGATGGGGTACAGTGTGTGTGTGAGAGGGTGGGGAGTTGGATGGGGTACAGTGGTGTGTGAGAGGGTGGGGAGTTCGATGGGGTACAGTGTGTGTGTGAGGGTGGGGATTTGGATGGGGTACAGTGTGTGTGAGAGAGTGGGGAGTTGGATGGGGTACAGTGTGTGTGTGAGGGGGAGGGGTGGGGAGTTGGATGGGGTACAGTGTGTGTGTGAGAGGGTGGGGAGTGGTGTAGGTTAGAGTGTTTGTGTGAGTGGGTGGGGAGTTGGATGGGGTACAGTGTGTGTGTAAGAGGGTGGGGAGTTGGATGGGGTACAGTTTGTGTGTGAGAGGGTGGGGAGTTGGATGGGGTACAGTTTGTGTGTGAGAGGGTGGGGAGTTGGACGGGGTACAATGTGAGGGTGAGGAGTTGGATGGGGTACATTGTTTGTGTGTGAGATACTGGGGAGTTGGATGGGTACAATGTGTGTGAGGGTTTGAAGTTGAATGGGGTACAGTTTGTATATGAGGGTGTGTTGTTGGATGGGGTTCAGTGTGTGTGAGGGTGGGGAGTTGGATGGGGTACAGTGTGTGTGTGTGGGTGGGTTGTTTTTTGGGGTACAGTGTGTGTGTGAGAGTGGGTAGTTGGATAGGGTACAGTGTGTGTATCTGAGTGGGTGGGGAGTTGGTTGGGTTACCGTGTGTGTGTGAGAGGGTGGGGAGTTGGATAGGGGACAGTGTGTGTGTGAGAGTGTGGGGAGTTGGATGGGGTACAGTGTGTGTGTGAGAGGGTGGGGAGTTGGATGGAGTACAGTGTGTTTGTGAGAGGGTGGGGAGTTGGACGGGATACAGTGTGTGTATGAGAGGCTGGAGAGTTGGATGGGGGACAGTGTGTGTGTGAGAGGGTGGGGAGTTGGATGGGGGACAGTGTGTGTGTGAGAGGGTGGGGAGTTGGATGGGGGACATTTTATGTCTGAGAGGGTGGGGATTTGGATGGGGTACAGTGCGTGTGTGAGAGGGTGGGGAGTTGGATGGTGTACAGTGTGTGTGTGTGAGGGTGGGGAGTTGGATGGGGTACAGTGCGTGTGTGAGAGGGTGGGGCGTTGGATGGTGTACAGTGTGTGTGTGTGAGGGTGGGGAGTTGGATGGGGTACAGTGTGTGTGTGAGAGAAGGGTCGTTGGATGGGGGACAGTGTGTGTGAGAGGGTGGGGAGTTGGATGGTGTACAGTGTGTGTGTGTGAGGGTGGGGAGTTGGATGGGGTACAGTGTGTGTGTGAGAGAAGGGTCGTTGGATGGGGGACAGTGTGTGTGAGAGGGTGGGGAGTTGGATGGTGTACAGTGTGTGTGTGTGAGGGTGGGGAGTTGGATGGGGTACAGTGCGTGTGTGAGAGGGTGGGGAGTTGGATGGGGTACAGTGCGTGTGTGAGAGGGTGGGGAGTTGGATGGGGTAGAGCGTGTGTGAGAGGGTGTGGAGTTGGATGGGGTACAGTGTGTATGTGTGAGGGTGGGTAGTTGGATGGGGTACAGTGTGTGTGTGAGAGGGTGGGGAGTTGGATGGGGTAGAGCGTGTGTGAGAGTGTGTGGAGTTGGATGGGGTACAGTGTGTGTGTGTGAGGGTGTGGAGTTGGATGGGGTACAGTGTATGTGTGTGAGGGTGGGAAGTTGGATGGGGTACAGTGTGTGTGAGAGAGTGGGGAGTTGGATGGGGTACAGTGTGTGTGTGAGAGGGTGGGGAGTTGGATGGGGTACAGTGTGTGTGTAAGAGGTTGGGGAGTTGGATGGGGTTCAATGTGTTTGTGAGAGGGTGGGGAGTTGGATGGGATACAGTGTGTGTGTGAGGGTGGGGAGTTGGATGGGGGACAGTGTGTGTGTGTGAGGGTGGGGAGTTGGATGGGGGACAGTGTGTGTGTGAGAGGGTGGGGAGTTGGATGGGGTACAGTGTGTTTGTGAGGGTAGGTAGTTGAATGGGGTACAGTGGGTTTTTGTGAGGGGGTGGGTAGTTGGATGGGGTACAGTGGGTTTGTGTGATTGCGTGCGCAGTTGGAATGGGTACAGTGTATGTATGAGAGGCTGGGGAGTTGGATGGGTTACAGTGTGTGTGAGAGGGTGTGGAGTTGGATGGGTTACAGTGTCTGTGTGTGAGAGGGTGTGGAGTTGGATGGGTTACAGTGTCTGTGTGTGAGAGGGTGGGAAGTTGGATGGGGTAAAGAGCGTGTGTGAGAGGGTGGGGAGTTGGCTGGGGTACAGTGTGTGTGAGAGGGTGGGGAGTTGGATGAGGTACAGTGTGTGTGTGAGAGGGTGGGAAGTTGGATGGGGTTCAGTGTGTGAGAGAGGGTGGGGATCTGGATGGGGTACAGTGTGTGTGTGAGAGGGTGGGGATCTGAATGGGGTACAGTGTGTGTGTGAGAGGGTGGGGAGTTGGATTGGGTACAGTGTATGTGTTTGAGAGGGTGAGGAGTTGGAGGAGGTACAGTGTGTGTGTGTGTGAGAGGGTAGGGAGTTGGGGTACAGTGTGTGTGTGTGAGGTTGGGTTGTTGGATGGGGTACAGTGTGTCTGTGAGTGTGGGGACTTGATTCATGTACAGTGAGTGTGAGAGGGTGGGGAGTTGTTTGGGGTACAGTGTGTGTGTGTGAGGGTGGGGAGTTGGATGGGGTACAGTGTGTGTGTTTGAGAGGGTAACGAGTTGGATGGTGTACAGTGTATGTATCTGAGAGGGTGGGGATTTGGTTCGGGTACAGTGTGTGTGTGAGAGTGGGTTGTTGGATGGGGTTCAGTGTGTGTGTGGGGGGTGGGGAGTTGAATGGGGTTCAGTGTGTGTGTGAGGGGTGGGGAGTTGAATGGGGTACAGTGTGTGTGAGAGGGTGGGGAGTTGGATGGGGAACAGTGTGTATGTGAGGGTGGGTTGTTGGATGGGGTTCAGTGTGTGTGTGAGTGTGGGTTGTTGGATGGGGTACAGTGGGTATGTGTGATGGCGTGGGGAGATGGATGGGGTACAGTGTGTGTGAGGGTGGGGAATTGGATGGGGTACAGTGTGTGTGAGAGGGTGGGGAGTTGGATGCAGTACAGTGTTTGTGTTTGTGAGGGTGGGGAGTTGGATGGGGTACAGTGTGTGTGAGATGGTGGGGAGTTGGATGGGGTACAGTGTGTGTGTGTGAGAGGGTGGGGAGTTGGATGGGGTACAGTGTGTGTGAGAGGGTGGGGAGTTGGATGGGGTACAGTGTGTGTGAGAGGGTGTGGTGTGGGATGGGGTACAGTGTGTGTGTGAGAGGGTGGGGAGTTGGATGGGATACAGTGTGTGTGTGTGTGAGAGTGAGGGGAGTTGGATGGGGTACAGTGTGTGTGTGTGAGAGGGTGGGGAGTTGGATGGACTACCGTGTGTTTGTGAGGGGGTGGGGAGTTGGATAGGGTAAAGTGTGTGTGTGGAGGGTGGGGAGTTGGATGGGATACAGTGTGTTTGTGAGAGGGTGGGGAGTTGGATGGGGGACAGTGTGTGTGTGAGAGGGTGGGGAGTTGGATGGGGTACAGTGTGTGTGTAAGAGGGTGGGGAGTTGGATGGGGTTCAGTGTGTTTGTGAGAGGGTGGGGAGTTGGATGGGATACAGTGTGTGTGTGAGGGTGGGGAGTTGGATGGGGGACAGTGTGTGTGTGAGGGTGGGGAGTTGGATGGGGGACAGTGTGTGTGTGAGAGGGTGGGGAGTTGGATGGGGTACAGTGTGTTTGTGAGGGTAGGTAGTTGAATGGGGTACAGTGGGTTTTTGTGAGGGGGTGGGTAGTTGGATGGGGTACAGTGGGTTTGTGTGATTGCGTGCGGAGTTGGAATGGGTACAGTGTATGTATGAGAGGCTGGGGAGTTGGATGGAGTACAGTGTGTTTGTGAGGGGGTGGGGAGTTGGATGGGGTAAAGAGCGTGTGTGAGAGGGTGTGGAGTTGGATGGGGTAAAGAGCGTGTGTGAGAGGGTGGGGAGTTGGATGGGGTACAGTGTGTGTGAGAGGGTGGGTAGTTGTCTGGGGTACAGTGTGTGTGAGAGGGTGGGAAGTTGGATGGGGTATAGCGTGTGTGAGAGGGTGGGGAGTTGGATGGGGTACAGTGTATGTATCTGAGAGGCTGGGGAGTTGGATGGGGCACAGTTTGTGTGAGAGGGTGGGGAGTTGGATGGGGTACACTGTGTGTGTGAGGGTGGAGATTTGGATTGGGTATAGTGTGTGTGTTTGAGAGGGTGAGGAGTTGGAGGAGGTACAGTGTGTGTGTGTGTGTGAGAGGGTAGGGAGTTGGGGTACAGTGTTTGTGTGTGAGGTTGGGTTGTTGGATGGGGTACAGTGTGTCTGTGAGTGTGGGGACTTGATTCATGTACAGTGAGTGTGAGAGGGTGGGGAGTTGGATGGGGTACAGTGTGTGAGTTTAAGTGGGTGGGGAGTTGGATGTTGTACAGTGTGTGTGTGTGAGAGGGTGGGGAGTTGTTTGGGGTACAGTGTGTGTGTGTGAGGGTGGGGAGTTGGATGGGGTACCGAGTGTTTGTGAGAGGGTGGGGAGTTGGATGGGGTACAGTGTGTGTGTTTGAGAGGGTAGGGTGTTGGGGTACAGAGTGTGTGTGTGAGGTTGGGTTGTTGGATGGGGTACAGTGTGTGTGTTTAAGAGCGTGGGGAGTTGGATGTTCTACAGTGTGTGTGTGTGAGAGGGTGGGGAGTTGTTTGGGGTACAGTGTGTGTGTGTGAGGGTGGGGTGTTGGGTGGGTTACAGTGTTTGTGTGAGTGGGTGGGGAGTTGGATGGGGTACAGTATGTGTGAGAGGCTGGGGAGTTGGATGGGGCACAGTGTGTGTGAGAGGGTGGGGAGTTGGATGGGGTACAGTGTGTGTGTTTAAGAGGGTGAGGAGTTGGAGGAGGTACAGTGTGTGTGTGTTTGAGAGGGTAGGGAGTTGGGGTACAGTGTGTGTGTGTGAGGTTGGGTTGTTGGATGGGGTACAGTGTGTGTGTTTAAGAGGGTGGGGAGTTGGATGTTCTACAGTGTGTGTGTGTGAGAGTGTGGGGTGTTGTTTGGGGTACAGTGTGTGTGTGTGAGGGTGGGGAGTTGGATGGGGTACAGTGTGTGTGTTTGAGAGGGTAGCGAGTTGGATGGTGTACAGTGTATGTATCTGAGAGGGTGGGGATTTGGTTGGGGTACAGTGTGTGTGAGAGTGTGGGGAGTTGGATGGGGCACATTATGTGTGAGCGTGGGGAGTTGGATGGGTAACAGTGTGTGTGAGAGGGTGGGGAGTTGGATGGGGTACAGTGTGTGTGAGAGGGTGGGGAGTTGGATGGGGTACAGTGTGTGTGAGTTTGGGTAGTTGGATGGGGTAAAGTGTGTGTGAGAGGTTGGGGAGTTGGATGGGGTTCAGTGTGTGTGAGGGTGGGGAGTTGGATGGGGTACAGTGTGTGTGTGTGTGGGTGGGTTGTTTTTTGGGGTACAGTGTGTGTGTGAGAGTGGGTATTTGGGTGGGGTACAGTGTGTGTGAGACGGTGGGAAGTTGGATGGGGTACAGTGTGTGTGTTTGAGAGGGTAGGGAGTTGGATGGTGTACAGTGTGTGTATCTGAGAGGGTGGGGAGTTGATTGGGTTACCGTGTGTGTGTGAGAGGGTGGGTAGTTGGATGGGGTATAGTGTGTGTGTGAGGGTAGGCAATTGGGTGGGTTACAGTGTTTGTGTGAGTGGGTGGGGAGTTGGATGGGGTACAGTGTGTGTGAGAGGGTGGGTAGTTGGATGGGGTACAATATGTTTGTGTGTATGAGGGTGGGGAGTTGGATGGGGTGCAGTGTGTATGTGAGGGTGGGTTGTTGGATGGGGTTCAGTGTGTGTGTGAGGGGTGGGGAGTTGAATGGGGTACAGTGTGTGTGAGAGGGTGGGGAGTTGGATGGGGAACAGTGTGTTTGTGAGGGTGGGTTGTTGGATGGGGTTCAGTGTGTGTGTGAGTGTGGGTTGTTGGATGGGGTACGGTGGGTATGTGTGATGGCGTGGGGAGATGGATGGGGTACAGTGTGTGTGTGAGGGTGGGGAATTGGATGGGGTACAGTGTGTGTGAGAGGGTGGGGAGTTGAATGGGGTACAGTGTGCGTGTGTGAGGATGGGGTGTTGGATGGCATACAGTGTGTTTGTGTGAGGGTGGGTGGGGATTGAATGGGGTACAGTGTGTTTGTGGGGGTGGGTAGTTGGATGGGGTACATTGGGTTTGTGTGAGGGGTTGGGGAATTGGATGGGGTACATTGTGTCTGTGAGGGTGGGGAGTTGGATGCAGTACAGTGTTTGTGTTTGTGAGGGTGGGGAGTTGGATGGGGTACAGTGTGTGTGAGATGGTGGGGAGTTGGATGGGGTACAGTGTGTGTGTTTGAGAGGGTGGGGAGTTGGATGGGGTACAGTGTGTGTGAGAGGGTGTGGTGTGGGATGGGGTACAGTGTGTGTGTGAGAGGGTGGGGAGTTGGATGGGATACAGTGTGTGTGTGTGTGAGAGTGAGGGGAGTTGGATGGGGTACAGTGTGTGTGTGTGAGAGGGTGGGGAGTTGGATGGAGTACAGTGTGTGTGTGGAGGGTGGGGAGTTGGATGGGATACAGTGTGTTTGTGAGAGGGTGGGGAGTTGGATGGGGGACAGTGTGTGTGTAAGAGGGCCGGGAGTTGGAGGGGGACCGTGTGTGTGTGAGGGTGGGGAGTTGGATGGGGGACAGTGTGTGTGTAAGAGGGTCGGGAGTTGGATGGGGGACCGTGTGTGTGTGAGGGTGGGGAGTTGGATGGGGGACAGTGTGTGTGTAAGAGGGTCGGGAGTTGGATGGGAGACAGTGTGTGTGTGAGAGGGTGGGGAGTTGGATGGGGTACAGTGTGTTTGTGAGGGTAGGTAGTTGGATGGGGTACAGTGGTTTTTTGTGAGGGGGTGGGTAGTTGGATGGGGTACAGTGGGTTTGTGTGATTGCGTGCGGAGTTGGAATGGGTACAGTGTATGTATGAGAGGCTGGGGAGTTGGATGGGTTACAGTGCGTGTGAGAGGGTGGGAAGTTGGATGGGGTAAAGTGTGTGTGTGAGAGGGTGGGGAGTTGGATGGGGTAAAGTGTGTGTGTGAGAGGGTGGGGAGTTGGCTGGGGTGCAGTGTGTGTGAGAGGGTGGGTAGTTGAATGGGGTACAGTGTGCGTGTGTGAGGATGGTGTGTTGGATGGGGTACAATGTGAGGGTGGGGAGTTGGATGGGGTACAGTGTGTGTGAGAGGGTGTGGAGTTGGATGGGTTACAGTGTCTGTGTGTGAGAGGGTGTGGAGTTGGATGGGGTAAAGAGCGTGTGTGAGTGGGTGGGGAGTTGGCTGGGGTACAGTGTGTGTGAGAGGGTGGGTAGTTGGATGGGGTACAATGTGAGGGTGGGGAGTTGGATGGGGTACAGTGTGTGCGAGAGGGTGTGGAGTTGGATGGGTTACAGTGTCTGTGTGTGAGAGGGTGTGGAGTTGGATGGGGTAAAGAGCGTGTGTGAGTGGGTGGGGAGTTGGCTGGGGTACAGTGTGTGTGAGAGGGTGGGTAGTTGTCTGGGGTACAGTGTGTGTGAGTGGGTGGGGAGTTGGATGGGGTACAGTGTATGTATCTGAGAGGGTTGGGAGTTGGTTGGGGTACAGTGTGTGTGTGAGGGTGGGGACTTGGATGAGGTACAGTGTGTGTGTGAGGGTGGGGATTTGGATGGGGTACAGTGTGTGTGTGAGAGGGTGGGGAGTTGGATGGGGTACAGTGGTGTGTGAGAGGGTGGGGAGTTCGATGGGGTACAGTGTGTGTGTGAGGGTGGGGATTTGGATGGGGTACAGTGTGTGTGAGAGAGTGGGGAGTTGGATGGGGTACAGTGTGTGTGTGAGGGGGAGGGGTGGGGAGTTGGATGGGGTACAGTGTGTGTGTGAGAGGGTGGGGAGTGGTGTAGGTTAGAGTGTTTGTGTGAGTGGGTGGGGAGTTGGATGGGGTACAGTGTGTGTGTAAGAGGGTGGGGAGTTGGATGGGGTACAGTTTGTGTGTGAGAGGGTGGGGAGTTGGATGGGGTACAGTTTGTGTGTGAGAGGGTGGGGAGTGGTGTAGGTTAGAGTGTTTGTGTGAGTGGGTGGGGAGTTGGATGGGGTACAGTTTGTGTGTGAGAGGGTGGGGAGTTGGACGGGGTACAATGTGAGGGTGAGGAGTTGGATGGGGTACATTGTTTGTGTGTGAGATACTGGGGAGTTGGATGGGTACAATGTGTGTGAGGGTTTGAAGTTGAATGGGGTACAGTTTGTATATGAGGGTGTGTTGTTGGATGGGGTTCAGTGTGTGTGAGGTTGGGGAGTTGGATGGGGTACAGTGTGTGTGTGTGGGTGGGTTGTTTTTTGGGGTACAGTGTGTGTGTGAGAGTGGGTAGTTGGATAGGGTACAGTGTGTGTATCTGAGTGGGTGGGGAGTTGGTTGGGTTACCGTGTGTGTGTGAGAGGGTGGGGAGTTGGATAGGGGACAGTGTGTGTGTGAGAGTGTGGGGAGTTGGATGGGGTACAGTGTGTGTGTGAGAGGGTGGGGAGTTGGATGGAGTACAGTGTGTGTGTGAGAGGGTGGGGAGTTGGATGGGGGACATTTTATGTCTGAGAGGGTGGGGATTTGGATGGGGTACAGTGCGTGTGTGAGAGGGTGGGGAGTTGGATGGTGTACAGTGTGTGTGTGTGAGGGTGGGGAGTTGGATGGGGTACAGTGCGTGTGTGAGCGGGTGGGGCGTTGGATGGTGTACAGTGTGTGTGTGTGAGGGTGGGGAGTTGGATGGGGTACAGTGTGTGTGTGAGAGAAGGGTCGTTGGATGGGGGACAGTGTGTGTGAGAGGGTGGGGAGTTGGATGGTGTACAGTGTGTGTGTGTGAGGGTGGGGAGTTGGATGGGGTACAGTGTGTGTGTGAGAGAAGGGTCGTTGGATGGGGGACAGTGTGTGTGAGAGGGTGGGGAGTTGGATGGTGTACAGTGTGTGTGTGTGAGGGTGGGGAGTTGGATGGGGTACAGTGCGTGTGTGAGAGGGTGGGGAGTTGGATGGGGTACAGTGCGTGTGTGAGAGGGTGGGGAGTTGGATGGGGTAGAGCGTGTGTGAGAGGGTGTGGAGTTGGATGGGGTACAGTGTGTATGTGTGAGGGTGGGTAGTTGGATGGGGTACAGTGTGTGTGTGAGAGGGTGGGGAGTTGGATGGGGTAGAGCGTGTGTGAGAGTGTGTGGAGTTGGATGGGGTACAGTGTGTGTGTGTGAGGGTGTGGAGTTGGATGGGGTACAGTGTATGTGTGTGAGGGTGGGAAGTTGGATGGGGTACAGTGTGTGTGAGAGAGTGGGGAGTTGGATGGGGTACAGTGTGTGTCTGAGAGGGTGGGGAGTTGGATGTGGGACAGTGTGTTTCTGAGAGGATGCGGAGTTGGATGTTGAACCGTGTGTGTTCACTGAATAGATGAAAGTTAGTTGCGGGAGTGTAATTTTTGAGCTAACCTTTGAACAAGTTTTTGGTTTGTTTGGTCCATTGAGAATCCTCTTTGATTTTCCCTTTTATACAACAGGAACTTGTTAATTATAAACTATAAACTGAGTATTGCTGAGAAAAGAGACATGTGGAAGTTTTTCGTCTTACACTCATGTGGACACTTTGCAAGAATACCAATATAAGGGGAAACAACAATTTATACTGTACATAAGGAGAGTGTTGGTTGCACGGGAAGTGCCATTGCCATCGAGAATGTGCCAGTGATGTTGACTGACAGTTAACTACCAAACATTGTTTGAAGGATCATCAAATGAGGTCATGTGGGTAGGAGTAAAAAGCACAAAAGGGGCAAACACGCTGCTGGGTGTGTACTACAGGTCCCCAAACAGTCAGGGAGAGATAGAGGATCAAACACGCTGCTGGGTGTGTACTGCAGGTCCCCAAACAGTCAGGGAGAGATAGAGGATCAAATATGTAATCAAATTTCAGAGAAGTGTAAGAATAATAAGGTAGTAATAATAGGAGATTTTAACTACCCAAATATTAACATGGATAGTTTCAGT
Organism: Isurus oxyrinchus; assembly: GCA_026770705.1. Classification (NCBI taxonomy): domain Eukaryota; kingdom Metazoa; phylum Chordata; class Chondrichthyes; order Lamniformes; family Lamnidae; genus Isurus; species Isurus oxyrinchus. The sequence continues at coordinate 179,822,326 of JANJGN010000007.1, read as the reverse complement.
GCGCAAGGTTGGGAAGGGGCAAAATTCTTAAGTTGCATCCAGGAGAACCTTGTTAGCCATTAGGTAGAAAGCCCAACAAGGGAGGGGTCAGTTCTGGACCTAATATTTGGAAATGAGCCCGGGCAGCTGGAAGGCATTTCATTAGGGGAGCATTTTGGAGATAGTGACCATAACTCAGTTAGATTTAGCATAGTTATGGAAAAGGATAAGGTTGGGCCAGGAATAAAATTTCTAAACTGGAGAAAGGCTAATTTTACTAAGATGAGATATGATTTGGCCCAAGTGGACTGGGAGCAGCTACTTGCAGATAAAACTGTGTCAGAGCAGTGGGAGGCATTCAAGGGGGTAATAGCGAAAGTATAGGGTAAATACATTCCCATAAAGGCAAAGAGGGGGATGAAGTCCAGAGAACCCTGGATGTCAAGGGACATAAAGGTTAGGATTAAGAAAAAAAGAGAAGCTTATGGCAGATACCGAGGGCTCAATACAGCAGAGTCCCTAGATGTCTATAAAAAGTGCAGAGGGGAACTTACAAAGGAAATTAGGAAAGCTAAGAGAGTGCATGAGAAAGCATTAGTGGGTAGAATAAAGGTAAACACAAAGGAGTATTTTTAAATATACAAAGAGCAAGAGAAGGACTAGGGAAGGAGTAGGGCCAACTAGGCACCTTATAGCCTTCCGGACTGAATATTGAATTCAACAACTTTAGGTCGCGAGCTCCTTCCCCCATCCCCACCCCCTTTCTGTTTCCCCTTTCCTTTTTTTTTCCAAATAAATTATAAAGATTTTCCTTTTCCCACCTATTTCCATTATATAAAAAAAAACACCCCCACTAGAGCTATACATTGAGTGCCCTACCATCCATTCTTAAGTAGCACATTCGTTTAGGTAATATCACCAACTTTAACTTTAACACCTATGTGTTCTATTGTACTATTGTCATTGACATCTTTTAATGATCTGCTTCTATCACTGCTTGTTTGTCCATACAACCACACCACCCCCCCCCCCACCGCACCTCTCTCTCTCTCTCTCTCCACCCCCCACACACACACCTTAAACCAGCTTATATTTCAACTCTTTCTTGGACTCGAAATCAAGTTCTGTCGAAGGGTCATGAGGACTCGAAACGTCAACTCTTTTCTTCTCCGCCGATGCTGCCAGACCTGCTGAGTTTTTCCAGGTAATTCTGTTTTTGTTAAGGAGTAGGGCCAATTAGAGACCATAGAGGTAATCTGTGTGTGGACCGGGAAGACATGGGTACAGTCCTCAATGAATGCTTTGCATTGATCTTCACAATGGAAAAGGACGACGAAGATATAGACATCAGGGTGGAGGACTGTGAAATATTAGAGGAAATTAACATAGAGAGAGAGGAGGTACTTACGGATTTAGCAGCCTTAAAAGTGGATAAATCCACAGGCCTGGATGAGATGTATCCCAGGGTGTTGAGGGAGGCCCAGGAAGAAATATCAGGGGCCCTGGCAGTAATTTTCAAATCCTCTCTGGCCACAGGTGAGGTGCCAGAGGACTGGAGGACTGCTAACATTGTCCCATTATTAAAAGAGTAAGGGAAAGACCAGGAAATTACCGGCCATTCAGTCTAACCTTGGTGGTGAGGAAGTTACTAGACAGAATTCTGAAGGATAGAATATATCTGCACTTGGAGAGACACGGATTAATCAGGGATAGTCAGTATGGGTTTGAAAAGAGAATGTCATGTTTGATAAATTTGATTGAATATTTTGAGAAGGTAACCAGGAATGTTGATGAGGGTAATGCATTTGATGTGGTCAAAAGTATGAAGTATGACTAATGGGAAACAAAGCAGCAGATTAGCGTGTCGGGGGTTGGGGGCTGGATTCAACTTCATGGAAAATTATGAAAAAACTGAAAAGAAAGGAGATCCCAGGGAAGACTATTAAAGTCTCCAGAACACAAAATAGGACAGAGTGTTTGGAAAGGGCTAGGAATCTAACTTCAAGCGCATCAGATGAAGGGACGACATGAGAAAGGGGACGGGAAGTACAGGTGAAGGTGTTGTATCTGAATGCACACAGTATACAAAATAAGGTAAATGAGCTTGTGGCGCAGATTGAAATTGGCAGGTATGATGTGGTGGGCATCACGGAGACATGGCTGCAAGGGGATCAGGACTGGGAGCTAAATATCCAAGGATATACATCCTATCGAAAAGATAGGCAGGTTGGCAGAGGGGGAGGGGTTGCTTTGTTAGTAAGAAATGAAATTAAATTGATAGTAAGAAATGACGTAGGGTCAGATGATGTAGAATCTGTGTGGGTAGAGTTGAGGAACTGCAAAGGTAAAAAAAACCATAATGGGAGTTATGTACAGGCCCCCAAACAGTAATCAGGATGTGGGACACAAGATACACCAGGAGATAGAAAAGACGTGTAAGAAAGACAAGGTTACAGTGATCATGGGGGATTTCAATATGCAGGTAGACTGGGAAAATCAGGTTGGTAGTGGATCCCAAGAAAAGGAATTTGTGGAATGTCTACGAGATGGCTTTTTGGAGCAGCTTGTGGTGGAGCTCACTAGGGAACAGGCAATTCTAGATTTAGTGATGTGTTATGAGGCAGATTTGATAAGGGAGCTTAAGGTGAAGGAACCCTTAGGAGGAAGTGACCATAATATGATAGAATTTACCCTGCAATTTGAGAGGAAAAAGCTGGAATCAGATGTAACAGTATTACAGTTGAATAAAGGCAACTACAGAGGCATGAGGGAGGAGCTGGCCAGAATTGACTGGGAGATGAGCCTAGCAGGAAAGCCAGTGGAACAGCAATGGCAGGAGTTTCTGGGAGTAATTTGGGAGACACAGCAAAAATTCATCCCTAGGAAGAAGAAGCATACTAAAGGGAGGACGAGGCAACCATGGCTGACAAGGGAAGTCAGGGACAGCATAAAAGCTAAAGAGAAAGCATTCAATGCGGCGAAGAGCAGTGGGAAACCAGGGGATTGGGAAGTCTACAAAGACCAACAGAGGACAACTAAAAAAGAAATAAGGAGGGAGAAGATTAAATATGAGGGTAAACTAGCCAGTAATATAAAAGAAGATTGCAAGAGTTTTTTATATATATACATATATATATATATATATATACATATATAGGGTAAGAGAGAGGCAAAAGTGGACATTGGGCCGCTGGAAAATGACACTAGAGAAGTAGCAGTGGGGAACAAAGAAATGGCGGAGGAACTGAATAGGTACTTTGTGTCAGTCTTCACGGTGGAAGACACGAGTAACATCCCCAAAGTTCAGGAGAGTCGGGGGCAGAGGTGAGTATGGGGGCCATTACCAAGGAGAAGGTGCTAGGAAAACTGAAAGGTCTGAAGGTGGATAAATGACCTGGACCAGATGGATTACACCCCAGAGTTCTGAAGGAGATAGCTGAAGAGATAGTGGAGGCGATAGTGGTGATCTTTCAGGAATCACTGGAGTCAGGGAGGGTCCCAGAGGACTGGAAAATTGCTAATGTAACCCCCCTGTTTAAAAAAGGAGTGAGGCAAAAGACGGGAAATTACAGGCCGATTAGCCTGACCTCGGTCGTTGGTAAGATTTTAGACTCCATTATTAAGGATGAGATTTCAGAATACTTGGAAGTGCATGGTAAAATAGGGCAAAGTCAGCATGGTTTCATCAAGGGGAGGTCATGCCTGACAAATCTGTTAGAATTCTTTGAGGAGGTGACGAGTAGGTTAGACAAAGGAGAGCCAATGGATGTTATCTACTTGGACTTCCAGAAGGCCTTTGACAAGGTGCCGCACAGGAGGCTGCTCAGTAAGATAAGAGCCCATGGTGTTAGAGGCAAGGTACTAGCATGGATAGAAGATTGGCTGTCTGGCAGGAGGCAGAGAGTGGGGATAAGGGGGTTCTTCTCAGGATGGCGGCCGGTGACTAGTGCAGTTCCGCAGGGGTCAGTGTTGGGACCACAACTTTTCACTTTATACATTAATGATCTAGATGAAGGAACTGAGGGCATCCTGGCTAAGTTTGCCGATGATACAAAGATAGGTGGAGGGACAGGTAGTATTGAGGAGGTGGGGAGGCTGCAGAAGGATTTGGACAGGTTAGGAGAATGGGCAAAGAAGTGGCAGATGGAATACAACGTGGGGAAGTGTGAGGTCATGCACTTTGGTAGGGAGAATAGAGGCATAGACTATTTTCTAAATGGGGAGAGAATGCAGCAATCTGGAGTGCAAAGGGACTTGGCAATCCTAGTCCAGGATTCTCTTAAGGTTAACTTGCAGGTTGAGTCGGTAGTTAGGAAGGCAAATGCAATGTTGGCATTTATTTCGAGAGGACTAGAATATAAAAGCAGGGATGTGCTGCTAAGGCTTTATAAGGCTCTGGTCAGACCACATTTAGAATATTGTGAGCAATTTTGGGCCCCGTATCTCAGGAAGGATGTGCTGGCCCTGGAGAGGGTCCAGAGGAGGTTCACGAGAACGATCCCAGGAATGAAAGGCTTAACATATGAGGAACGTTTGAGGACTCTGGGTCTATACTCGATGGAGTTTAGAAGGATGATGGGGGGATCTGATTGAAACTTACAGAATACTGAAAGGCCTGGATAGAGTGGACGTGGGGAAGATGTTTCCATTAGTAGGACAGACTAGGACCCGAGGGCACAGCCTCAGAGTAAAGGGAAGACCTTTTAGAACAGAGATGAGGCGAAACTTCTTTAGCCAGAGAGTGGTGAATCTATGGAATTCATTGCCACAGAAGGCTGTGGAGGCCAGGTCACTGAATGTATTTAAGACTGAAATAGATAGGTTCTTGATTGGTAAGGGGATCAAAGGTTACGGGGAGAAGGCGGGAGCATGGGGTTGAGAAATTTATCAGCCATGATTGAATGGCAGAGCAGACTCGATGGGCCGAATGGCTTAATTTCTGCTCCTATGTCTTATGGTCTTATGGTCTACATGGACCTTAACAAGACTTTTGACAAGAACCCTCATGGTCAAGAAAATAAGAGCCCACGGGATCCAAGGCAAAGTGGCATGCTGGATCCAAAATTGGCTGAGAGGCAGGAAGCAGAGGGTGATGACAGAGGGATGTTTCTGTGATTGGAAGTCTGTTTCCAGTGGGGTTCCGCAGGGCTCAGTGCTGGGGCCCTTGCTGCTTGTGGTGTACGTAAATGATAAGACCATAAGACCATAAGACATAGGAGCAGAAATTAGGCCAATCGGCCCATCGAGTCTGCTCCACCATTCAATCATGGCTGATAAGTTTCTCAACCCCATTCTCCCGCCTTCTCCCCGTAACCTTTGAACCCCTTACCAATCAAGAACCTATCTATCTCGCTCTTAAATACACTCAATGATCTGGCCTCCACAGCCTTCTGTGGCAATGAATTCCATAGATTTGAATCTAAATGTAGGGGGTATGATCAAGAAGCTCACGGATCACATGAAAATTGGTAGAGTGGGTAAATAGTGAGGAGGATAGCTGTAAACTGCAGGAGGATGTCAATGGACTGGTCAGGTGGGCAGAGCAGTGGCAAATGGAATTCAACCTGGAAAAGTGTGATGTAATGAACTTGGGGAGGGCTAACAAGGCAAGGGATTACACTAAGAATGGTCGGACCCTGGAAAGTACTGAACATCAGAGGGACCTTGGTGTGCAAATCCACAGATCCATGAAGATAGCAGGGCAGGTAGAGAAGGTGGTTAAGAAGGCATATGGGATACTTGCCTTTATTAGCCAAGGCATAGAATACAAGAGCAGGGAGGTTATGCTGGAACTGTATAAAACGCTGGTTAGGCCACAACTGGAGTACTGTGTGCAGTTCTGGTCACCACATTATAGGAAGGATGTGATTGCACTAGAGAGGGTGCAGAAGAGATTTACCAGGATGCTGCCTGGGCTGGAGGTTCTGAGCTATGAGGAAAGATTGGATAGGCTGGGGTTGTTTTCCTTGGAGCAGCGAAGGTTGAAAGGGGACCTGATAGAGGTGTATAAGATTAGGATGGGCATAGATAGGGTGGGTAGGAAGACACTTTTTTCCATTAGTAGAGGGGTCAATAACCATGGGGCATAGATTTAAGGTAAGAGGTAAAAGGCTAAGAGGGAAGTTGAGGGGAAATTTTTTCACCCAGAGGGTGGTGGGAGTCTGGAACTCACTGCCCGAAAGGGTGGTTGAGTCAGAAACTCTCGTAACATTTAAGGAGTATTTAGATATTCACTTGTGTTGCCATAACCTCCAGGGCTATGGGTCAAGCACTGGAAAATGGGATTAGTGTAGTCAGATCTTTGCTGCCCAGCATGGACACAATGGGCTGAATGGCCTCCTTCTGTTCTGTAGATGTCTATGAGTCTATGAGTCATACTGGCACTGAAATTCATACACCACATTAATAATTTGTGTGAGGCAGAATGTCTTTTTGGCTTGACAAGGGCATCTTGTTAGTGGTGAATATTATTTGTGTTGTTTCTGCATAGTAGCAGCATGAAGCAGCCAGCTTTACCTGCTGCTCAAATGTTTGAGATGTCTTGCCCCTCCAGGGCAATCTGAGGTAGACTGGGCACTTTTCAGGGCCAAAAGTGACAGGCTTAGGCCCGCTCATGAGTTTGCGTGATACACAGCAGGAAATGATCCAATCAGGGTAGCTATTATCCCGCAGGATGTCTTCGATGCCCCTATTTCAGCATCAAGCTTGTAAGGTGAATAAATGTCTTAGGCCCACAAAATGAGTAATGTGGTATATGAATTTCAGTTAAAAGCAAAACCCTGCGGATGCTGGAAATCTGGAATAAAAGCAGGAAATGCTGGAAAAACTCAGCAGGCCTAGTAGCATCTGTGGGGAGAGAAACAGGGTTAATGTTTCAAATCCACATGACTCTACTTCATTCTTCTTACTGATGAATCTCAGTGCCAGTGTGATGCTGAGTATGGAGTCTGTACGTCCCAGAGACTGGCAGACTGTACCAGGCAGCATGTACCAGCCGCTGTTCACAACAGGCAGGGTACAGACCATACATACCCAACCAGCTCGTGCTGCAAAACTCAAAAATCTGTGTCCAACATTAGATGTGATTCCACAACTGGACAACATTTAGCTAAATAATCCTCAGGTTGCTAAGAATTACACTGATAACCAATATGCGATTGTCAGTTGGGCTCACAGTGTAACACATTTGCATGTACTGGAAGCTTGGCAGTTAACTCTCAGTCACCATCACTGGTGCATTCTCCATGGCAAAGCCACTTGCCAACCAATCAGCACTCTCTTCACATACAGTATGAATTGTTGCTTTCCCCTTGTGTTGTATTTTTGTGGAGAGTCCTGATGAGTGTAAGATGAAAAGCTTTGACATGTCTCTTTTCTCAGCAATATTCAAGTTCTGTACTACCCAACAACCAAATATAAATGTTTAAAATTAACCAGAAGACTTTTTTTAATGCAATGTTTCTAAATGCCCCAGGAAATCCCTCAGGATTTCTCTCCCCCCCCCCCCCCCCCCCCCCCCCAGGAATTTCCCATCATTTTTCAACCCTTAACAGGTGGAGTTCCCTTCAGTTGTTTCACCTGTAGTGATTTGATTTGTCCAGTTCATGCTGATGAACATTATATAGAGGGAATATCTAAGGTACACAAGTTCATTTCATTACTTGTTCTCACAGGTCAGCATCTTTCAATCTTTCATCAGCTTTTTGGCGGTTTTGATCAAGACAACTAGATCTTGTTGATTTTACCCTTTGTTTTCAGCCAGTGAGTGTGAGAATTTCACAGGCCAGGAACCTTTGTGCAAGGTGGAACATTACCAACTCTGACGCTGGGGGCCAGGCCAGTGACAGTGAGCCAGCAGTAGTGTCTACAGATTCACACCCCAGTGACCTTTGACTGTAAAATGGTCTTGTTCCAGATCATGTCTTCAATGCATTGCACAAATCCCATTGCCCGCTGCTTTCTCATCTTCTCTCTTTCATTTCAGACCTTCAGATTAAAAATCCATAAATTAAGGAAATTAACTGATGAGACCCCAGGGCAATTCTGTAAACCATTTAAATCTTCGTTTGAGTTACTACCTACTTTGCATATTTTATGCAATTGAACCGGCTGCAAAGTCCTGCTTCTTTCTAAGCCAGGAAATGCCACTTTTTATATTTTCTCCCCCTACTAGTTTAAAGACCTGACCTCTTCACCAAATCACAGAATTGTTACAGCGCGGGAGGAGTACATTTGGCCCATCATGTCTGCACCGGCTCTCCAAATGAGCAACTCACCTAATTCTATTCCCCCACCTTCTCCCAGTAACCCTGCACAGTCTTCCATTTCAGATAGCAGTCTAAATCTCTTTTCAATGCCTCGACTGAATCTGCTTCCACCACATTCTCAGGCAGTGCGTTCCAGACCCGACCCACTTGCTGTGTGAAAAAGCTTTTTCTCATGTTGCTTTTGCTTCTTTGGTGCCAATTACTTTAAACCTGTGCCCTCTGGTTCTCTATCCTTCTCATGAATGGGAACAATTTCTCCCTATTTACTCACTCCAGACTTCTCATGATTTTGAATACCTCAATCAAATCTCCTCTTAGCCTTCTCTTCTCCAAGGAAAACAGTCCCAACTTCTCCAATCTGTCTACATAACTGAAGTTTCTCATCCCTGGAACCAATCTCATGAATCTTTTCTTCATCCTCTCTAATGTATTCACATCCTTCCCAAAGTGTGGTGCCCAGAACTGGACACAATACTCCAGCTGAGGCTGAATTAGTGACTTATACAAGTTCAACATAACTCCTTGCTCTCGTACTCTATGCCCTTATTAATAAAGCCCAGAATACTGTATGCTTTATTAACCACGCTCTCAACCTGTCCCACCAACTTCAATGACTATTGCACATAAACACCCAGGTCCCACAGCTCCTGTGCCTCCTTTAGAGTGTACCCTTTATTTTATATTGTCTCTCCGTGTTCCTTTTACCAAAATGAATCACATCACATTTCTCTTCATTGAACTTTATCTGCCACCTGCCTGCCCATTCCAGCATCTTGTCTATGTCCTTTCAAAGTTCTGCACTATCATCCCCACAGTTCACAACGCTTCCATGTTTCGTGCAGTTTCCTGCAGACTTCCACTGAACCTTGGTTCAAAGCAGGAATATTGCAGTCTGTGCTATTCTGACTGTGAGACACACCAGGTGTGAGGAAGCAGGAAGGGGCTGTTTTCAAAGCTGCCAAAGGTACCAGCTGTGGCTCAGTGGAACTCTCAGAAATTCTTAGGAACGTAGGAACAGGAGTAGGCCCTTCAGCCCCACCAAGAAGATCATGGCTGATCATCTACCTTAAGCTAATTTTCCCACTATCCCCATTTCCCTTGGTTAGGGTGAACATCAGACAGCACCTTTACCTCTGAGTTAGACAGTTGTGGGTTCACCAGCCCAAAATCGAGGCTGATGCTTCAACGCAGTATCAATGGAGTGCTACACTGTCAGAGGTGCTATCGATTGGATGAGACATTAAGCTGAGGTCAGCTCTGCTCTCTCAGGTAGCTACTGGAAGGAGAGCAGGCAAATTCTGCCTGGTGTCCTGGGACCATTGTCTATCCCTCAATCACTTGTGAGAAAAGGGATAAAAGGAACAGTAGCAATGTGGATACAAAATTGGCTAAAAAATAGGAAGCAGAGAGTAATGGTCAATGGATATTTTTTGGGCTGGAGGAAGGTTTATAGTGGAGTTCCCCAGAGGTCGGTATTGGGGCCCTTGCTTTTCCTGATATATATTAATGATCTAGATCGTGTTGTGCAGGGGACAATCTCAAGGTTTGTGAATGATACGAAGCTTGGGAGTGTTGTAAACTGTGAGGAGGACAGTGTAGAACTTCAAAAGGACATAGGCAAGTTGGTGGAGTGGGCAGATAGGTGGCAGATGAAGTTCAGTGCAGAGAAGTGTGAGGTGATGCATTTTGGTAGAAAGAACATGGACAGACAATATAAAATAAGGGGTGACATTTTGAAGGGGGTACCGGAGCAGAAAGACCTGGGTGTATATGTGCATAGATCATTGAAGGTGGCAGGACAGGTGGAGAGAGCAGTTAATAAAGCATATACATTAAAGCATACACTTCATACATTAATGATCTAGATGAAGGAAATGAGGGCATCCTGGCTAAGTTTGCAAATGATACAAAGATAGATGGAGGGACAGGTAGTATTGAGGAGGTGGGGAGGCCGCAGAAGGATTTAGACAGGTTAGGAGAATGGGCAAAGAAGTGGCAGATGGAATACAACGTGGGGAAGTGTGAGGTCATGCACTTTGGTAGGGAGAATAGAGGCATAGACTATTTTCTAAATGGGGAGAGAATTCAGAAATCTGGAGTGCAAAGGGACTTGGGAGTCCCAGTCCAGGATTCTCTTAAGGTTAACTTGCAGGTTGAGTCGGTAGTTAGGAAGGCAAATGCAATGTTGGCATTTATTTCGAGAGGACTAGAATATAAAAGCAGGGATGTGCTGCTGAGGCTTTATAAGGCTCTGGTCAGACCACATTTAGAATATTGTGAGCAATTTTGGGCCCTGTATCTCAGGAAGGATGTGCTGGCCCTGGAGAGGGTCCAGAGGAGGTTCACGAGAATGATCCCAGGAATGAAAGCTTAACATATGAGGAATGTTTGAGGACTCTGGGTCTATACTCGATGGAGTTTAGAAGGATGAGGGGGTATCTGATTGAAACTTACAGAAGACTGAAAGGCCTGGATAGCTGGATAGAGTGGATGTGGGGAAGATGTTTCCATTAGTAGGATAGACTAAGACCCGAGGGCACAGCCTCAGAGTAAAGGGAAGACCTTTTAGAACAGAGATGAGGAGAAACTTCTTTAGCCAGAGAGTGGTGAATCTATGGAATTCATTGCCACAGAAGGCTGTGGAGGCCAGGTCATTGAGTGTATTTAAGACCGAGATAGATAGGTTCTTGATTGGTAAGGGGATCAAAGGTTACGGGGAGACGGTGGGAGAATGGGGTTGAGAAATTTATCAGCCATGATTGAATGGCGGGGCAGACTCGATGGGCCAATTGGCCTAATTTCTGCTTCTACGTCTTTTGGTCTTATGGTCTTATAGTATCCTGGGCTTTATTAAAAGGAGCATTGAGTACAAGAGCAAGGAGGTTATGCTGAATAAGGGCCTTGTTAGGCCACAGCTGGAGTATTATGTACAGTTCTGGGCACCACATTATAGGAAGGATGTGAACACATTGGAGAGAGTGCAGAAGAGGTTTACAAGAATAGTTCCAGGGATGAGAAATTTCAGCTATGAGGATAGGTTGGAGAGGTTGGGACTGTTCCCCTTGGAGAGAAGAAGGCTAAGAGGAGATTTGATAGAGATGTTCAAAATCATGAGGGGTCTGGACAGAGTAGATGGGATCAAGAACGAGAGGGCACAGGTTTAAAGTGATTTGCAAAAGAAGCAAGTGTGACATGAGAACAAACTTTTTCACACAGCGAGTGGTTCGGGTCTGGAATGCACTGCCCGGAAGTGTGGTGGATGCAGCTTTACTCGAGGCAATTCAAGAAGGCATTAGGTGATTATGTGAATAGAAACAATGTGCAGGGGTACAGGGAAAAGTCAGGGCAATGGCCCTAGGTCATAATGCTCATTGGGAGAGCTGGTACAGACATGATGGGCTGAATGGCCTCCTTCTGTGCTGTTAAAATTTTGTGATTCAGTGAAGATGGCAGCCCACTGTCACCGTCCAAGGTAACTTGGGATAGGCAATAAATAAATGTCCAATCCCCACACTTTGGCAATTCTTATTTAAAAATATACATAACAAGCGGACCAAATTGCCACAGAAGTATTACAATGCCAGTGAATTACTACCAGTGATGAAGCAAGCAGCTGCTTTGTGTGACATTCCAAATCGTATCAATTTTAACTGAGGTTTTAATGTTTTAAAAATGGGCGCACAAAGGGGATGTCAAAAAAACTTTGTTCATGTGACACAATGCTGTTTAGAGTTACCATGAAGTTTACATCTGCCTGTGCATTGCTCTGTGCAGCCTCATAAAGTTACACTTCACCTGTCCACTGAAAAGTTACACTTGCATGAATATTTGGCTAGTTGGCGCCAAAGATCAATTTTAAGAACGAGATGTAGAGAGGGAGAAAGTACAGGAATTTGAGCTGCAGGTAACTGGGATTTTCTTCCTATTCGCAAGACTCAGGAACAAACTTGCTCCAGTTTTTACACAAGGCGCGGGGAGGGGGTGGGGGCTGGGGGCTGGGGTTTCATTGAGCTCCAATTTGCAGGTGTCATTTCACTTCCAGTGTGTGTGAAAAGTGGGAGGAAAAGTTTTATTGTGTGTGTGTGTGTTGTGTGTGCAAATAATGAAACGAAAACATTAAAAATAACGTGGAGAGAGGAGAGAGAGAGAGAGTAGTAGAAAAATCTTTGTGTCTAGTTTTAAAAGAAACAAAGCAATTGAGGCCAATCGCCGGCGGAGCTCCCTGAGAAATGTTAGTGGCAGACCGAACTATAATTGAAATAGCGCTTTCTGCCCACAGGCAAGTTGCGAGGGCGCTTTTTACAATGGAAGAATGCATGGGGATTCACGTCATTGGGATTTAATGGCCGGCAGGAAATATGACATTGCCAGACATGGAAAAATGCACAAAACACACACACACACACACACATATATATAATATATTTAAATGCAATCATTCCAACACCTTTTCTCTCCCCCAAGTCCCCAATATTTAATCAGGCTGGATAGAGATTACAGGAAACGTGTCCCTGTGTTACTCATTTCTCCCTAAACTGAAAATTTATGCCTAGTTAAAAGTGCCTGGGGAAATATTACATCAGAAAGAATGACAATGATTAGAATCGGCTCTCTCTCTCTCTCTGTCTCCCTTTGAGGAGGGAGGATGGGGGGGGGGGGTGTAAAATGTATTGAGAGACGTGACACAGAGTGTGTGATACAACATCTGATTCAAACCGTTACCCGGCCAGTGTGCAGAGGAGGTGGGGGGGGGGTGGGGGGGGGGGGGGGGTGCAGGCTGAGAAATTAAACCGTTAGCAAGGGATAAAGGCAAAATATATATATATATATATATATAATAATCATCCTCATCATCCCATCACCGAGGGCTTTGGCTGGGAGACTGTTTCCCATCATTTCGGGAGGACAGAGAGAGAGACAGAGGGAGAGAGAGAGAGAGAGAGAGGGAAAAAAATATTGCTGGGATTTTCATATCGAAATGAGCCAGGGAGCGATTTAATCTGAACCCAGTCCCTGCCCGGCGGCGCCAGCAAAGCCCAGAGGCACAATTCAGGTTCTCTCTCTCTCTCTCTCTCCTCTCTCGCTCTCTCTCTCCCTCCCTCCCTCCCTCTCTCTCTCTCTCCCTTTTGCCTCCGTCTTATTTAGAGGCTGATTATTGGTTTTCTGTCTCTTGTCTGTCTCTCTTATCCTGCAACAATCTGCTTTATATTTTTTTTTTGTTGTTTTTTTTTTGGAGAAAAGAAAAAAAAGGAACCACCACAGGAACAAGGACCCAGCCAGAGAGAGAGAGAGAGATCCCTCAAAATTTGGGCATCGATTTTGGAAATCGGGGGAAAGCAAGAAGAAGGAGGAGGAGGAGGAGGAAAAAAAAGGAAGAGGAGAAAGCTCGGGGAGGGAGAGCCGAGGAAGGTTTGATGTTTATGGTAAGATGGGTCCTGGGTTCCGCTGCACAGACACAAGACACAATCCCTGCATCGGCTCTTCACCCAGCGCCACTTCCCCCGCTGCAACTTGCAGCGCCCATGAGGCGCTACACACTTCGGGGGAGTTGTTGGGGTGTTCCGGTACCGAGCCCGGTTCCCCGGAGTGTGTGTCCCCCCCCCACCACCACCTCACCCCCCTCTCTCTCCTCACCCCCACTCCCCGGGGGGGGGGTTGGGGGGTCCGGCTCCGGCTCCTGTGTTAAACTGGGCTGTAATACAATTGTTAGTTGTTGTTGTTGCCGGCGGTCAGCGACGCCTCCCCTTGCCCGGGATCAGAGCTCAGGAGTCCGGGGGTGGGGGGGAGTGGGGATGGGGTGGGGGGGAGAGAGGGGGCAGATCGAACCGGGCGGGGGGGGGGGGAGCCGCTGAAACCCCCATCTGCTTCTTTTTGTTAAAAAAAAAATTTCTTTTTTTGCTAAAGCTCAGTTTAGGATTTTATCCTTGTTGGGTTGTGTAAACATCTGCTGGACCCCCCACCCCCCCCCCCCCCCCCCCCCCCCCCCCACTTAAAGGTCCTAGCTTTGGGTGTGAGGTTTAATAGTGGGTGAGGGGGGGGAGAGTTTGGTGTGAGTATTGAAGGAGTGTCATTTTGTTTAAAGTTTGAATGGCTGGGCTGTAGGAGAAGTTAAAACAACTTCACAGGCAAACTGGGAGGATTACAATAACAACAACCTGTATTCCTGTAGTGCCTTTGACATAATGAAACATCCCAAGGCGCTTCACAGGAATGTTATAAAATAACACTTGACAGACAGGGAGCTGCATCAGATAATATTAGGAGAGATGATCAAAAGCTTGGTTCAAGAAGCGGGTTTTAAAGGAGGTCTTTAAAAAGGTGGAAGGAAAGCCAGAGATGTGTCAGCAGGGAGTTCCAGAGTTCAGGGTCCGGCAGCTGAAGACGCACTCACCTGTGGTGGGCACTTGAAATCGGGGATGCTCAAGAGGCCAGAATTAGAGGGGCACAGGGATCTCCGAGGGTTGTGGGGCTGGAGGAGGTTAGGGAGGGGGGGAAGCCATGGAGGGATTTACAATCTAAGTTTGCGGCATTGCTTAACTAGGAGAAATGTAGATCAGTGAGGACAGGGCGGTGGGTGAGCAGAACATAGACGAGCAAATGTTTATGAAGGGTAGAAATTACATTATAATAGGAACAATTATTGGGGTTACAAGACTCCCCAAGTGGCCTGTGAGCTGTTTACAGTCTATTCACAGTTTCAGACTGTGCACTCCTCCTCCAGTCTGCTTGCTGGGAGCAGGTTTGAGAGCGATCAGTTCTGGCAGAGATTATGACAATCGTCTTGTGAACTAAAAAGGATCTGTACATCAGATTACTCTTTAGATTATTTATCTATCAGATTATCATTAAAGGTAGAGGCCGTGGTTAATAAAACCATTAGAAAAACAAAGCACTGGGATTTATTTCTAAAGGAATAGAATTAAAAAGCAGGGAAATTAAGTTTAACTTGTATGGAACCTTGGTTAGGCATTTGGAACACAGTGAACAGTTCTGGAATCCATATTATCTAAAGGTTGTAGACACACTGGAGAAGTTGTGTTAGGGAGAGAGTTCCAGGATTTTAACCCAGCGACAGTGAAGGAACGGCGATATATTTCCAAATCAGGATGGTGAGTGACTTGGAGGGGAAATTGCAGCTGGCAATGGATTGAATAGGGCTGGGGCTGTTTTCCCAATGATAAAGATCTTTTAAAATTATGGAAGGGTTTGACTGGGGAGACAAAGAGGAAATGCTTCTAATTGTGGGGGCAACCAGAAGTAGAGGCAGTCAAATTTATTAATAAATCCCGTAGGAAATTTATCAGAAACATCTTTTCCGGAGAGTGGTGAGAATGTGGAACCTGCAACCACAGGCAGTAGTTGAGGTGATGGATTTAAAGGGAATCTAGATATACCTATGAGGGGGAAAGGAATAGAAGGATATGTTGATAGGGTGAGGTAAAAAAAAAGTGGGAGCGTAAACACTAACATGGACCTAGTGGGCTGAATGGCTTTTTCTTTGTGTAAATATGATGTGATTACATATTGGTTTATTTTTCAAATTATCAATGAGACTATTTGTTAGAGGTGTCAGCCATGGCTGAGTGTGTAGCACTGAGTCACAAACTTGTGGGTCCCACTGCAGAGACTTGAGCACAAAAATAAGTAAAAGTAGAATACAATTAATTGATTGTGGGAGGACCAATTGTAATGGGGCGAGAGCGGATCTGACCCAGGTAAATTGGAATCAATGATTGGCAGGCAAATCTGTAAGAGAAGAACTGGCTGTCTTTAAAGAGGAAATGATTTGGGTACAGTCGAGACACACTCCCACAGAAGGAAAAGGTAGGACAATGAAGCCAGAGCTCCCTGGAAGACGAAAGGGGAAGAGAGTAAGATGAAGCAGGAAGAGGGGACCATGGCTGACACCTCCAACAAATAATCTCATTGATAATCGGGCTGATAATACAGCCGAGAATCAGACTGAGTACAGAAAGAGAGGAAATGAAAAATAAATAAGAGAAGCGAAGAGACTGGCAGCCAAATAAGAGGGAATCTAAAAGTCTTCCATAGGAATATAAATAGTAAAAGGGCAGTAAAAGAACAGGGGCTAAGAAGAGGCTCTGTGTATGGAGGTGAGGGCAGGCTGACTAGCATCTGTCCTTATGTAGGAAGAAGATGCTGTTAAAGTCATAAAGAAAAAAGATGTAGTTGGGTCACAGGGATGGGCTAAAATGGACAAAGAGGAGGGAGTGGAAACGCTGCCTATGCTTGAAGTTGATAAGTCACCAGGACTGGATGCAATGCTTCTGAGGATACTGGGAGAAGTAAAGATGCGAGTTGCAGGGACACTGACCATTACCTTTCCATCCTCCTTAGGTACAGGGGTGGTGCTGGAGGACTGGAGAATTGCAATTTCTTAAAAAATTATTTCATGGAATTTTGGCCAGCATTTATTGCCCATCCCTAATTGCCATGAGAAGGTTACACTCTTGTTCAAAAAAAGGGTGTAAGGATAAGCCCAGCAACTATAGGTTCACCTTGGTGGTGGGAAGGGTTTTAGAAAAATAATCTGGGTCAAAATTAACAGTCACTTGGACAAATGTGAATTAATTAGGGAAAGTCAGCGGGGATTTGTGAAAGGCAAATCATGTTGAACTAATTTGATTGAGTTTTTGATGAGGTAACAGAGAGGGTTGTTGGAGTTGATGCTGTTGTTGTGGTGTACAGGGACTTCCAAAATGCCACACAAACAGACTTGTCAGCAAAGTTGAAGCCCTTGGAGTAAAAGAGACTTTGTGGATACGGAGTTGTCTGAGTGATAGCAAACAGGGAGTGATGGTGAATAAAAAGCAGTGGATGCTGGAAATCTGAAATAAGAACAGAAAATGTTGGAAATAGTCAGCAGGTCAGGGACACCTGTGGAGGGAAGCAGTTAACGTTTCGGGTCTGTGACCTCTCTTCGGCTCTTCGGGTGAATGGTTGTTTTTCAGACTGGAAGTTATACATTGGGTTGTTGGCACTAAGACTACTTTACCTGATGCATATTAATGGCCTTAGCTTGGGAGTACAGGACACAATTTCAAAATTTGTAGATGACACAAACGTTGAAAGTTGTGAGCTATGAGGAGGATAGTAGTAGACTTCAAGATGACACAGATAGATTGGTGGAATGGGCGGATGTGTGGCAACTCTGTCCTGTTGTTATAAAGATATAAAGACATCAATCACTCATAGGAATTGTGTAAATACATTGTGGGGTCATTTATTTAGACTAGGCACATGAGAACATATATATAAAGCAAGCTTGAAGACATCAGCAGCAGAGCCGTGTGTGTGTGCGTGCTCTGCTTAAAAGCAAAAGTGAAACTAAGACTAGGACACATGACACACTTCCCTTCTAATGATGTCATGTTGGTGTCTCTTAATGGCGCATTACAACAGACTCAATAGCAGTATTGTGTCCAATTCTGGGCACCACACTTTAGGAAGAATGTGAAGGCAGTAGAGAGGGTGCAGAAAAGTTTAATGAGCATGGTTTCAGGGATGAGGAAATTCGATTACAGGGATAGGTTAGAGAAGGTTGGGAGGAGATTTGATGGAGGCGTTAAAATCGAAGAGCAGCATATTGTTTAAATGGAGAGAGATTGCAGAACTCAATGGTATAGAGGGACCTGGTTGTCCTGGCACATGAATCATAAAAAGTTAGTAATAGGACGGCCAGTGGAATGTGGCATTTATTGCAAGGGGCATGGAATATAAAAGTAGGGATGTTTTATTGCAACTGAACAGGACATTGGTGAGACCACATCCGGAGTACTGTGTACAGTTTTGGTCTCCTTATTTAAGAAAGGATATAATTACATTAGAAGCAGTTCAGAGAAGATTCATTCAACCTATTCTGGGATGAGGATCTTATCTTATGAAGAAAGGCTAGACAGGTTGGGCCTATACCCATTGAAGTTTGGAAGAATGAATGGTGATCTTATTGAAACATATAAGATCCTGAGGGGACTTGATAGAATGGATACCAGGAGGATGTTTCCACTTGAGGGAGAGACTGGAACCACGGGGCACAGTTGAAGAATAAGAGGTGTATCATTTAAGACAGAACTGAGAATTTTTTTCTGTCAGAGCATCATTAGTCTGCGCAATTCTCTTCCCCAGAGAGCAGTGGAGGCTGGGTCATTGCATTTATTCAAGCAGAATTAAACAGATTTTTGGTTAACAATGAAGTCAAGGATTATGGAGGGGCAGATGGCAAAGTGGAGTTGAGACCACAACCAGATGAGCCATGACCTTACTGAATGGCGGAACAGGCTCAATGGGCTGAACGACCTACTCCTGATCCGAAGTCCTATGTTCCTGTGTGTTCAGAATCACGAGGAGGTCTGATCAGAGTAGCTTCTCAAACTTTCTCACCGTACCCCAGTTTAATACTTGAAAACTGGTGCAACCCGGAGTCAGAGTGAGCGGGGGGCAGTTCTTGTGCGGAGATGGGGTGCGGGGGGGGGGGGGGGGGGGGGGGGGTGTTGTTGGGTTGGTGGGGGGGGGTGGAGTTCAATGGTTTTGTCCACACCCATTTTGAAGACCCCGATGAGGCCTCGGAGCTGAGAACTGTGCACACTTCTGTAATGGGCTGTCCCACCAGCAAGTCCACTTGACAGTCGCCATTGTGCCCCGGAGCTCGGGGCCCCAAATGATCGTCCCATGACCTCAACCCACCTGGTCATAACCCACAGTTTTGGGAACCATGGATTAGATGAGTTGCTCTTGCCGAGAGCCAGCATGGACACAACAGGTTGAATGGCCTCCTTCTGTGCTACAATTCTCGGATTCTATGAACATCTAGGCTGATTCTCCAGTGCTTTACTGAGGGAGTGCTGGAGTGTCAGATGAGATGTTAAACTGAGGCCCCGTCAGCCCTCCCTGGTGGACATAAAAGGTCTCATGACACTATTTTCAAGAAGAGCAGGGGAGTTCGCCTTCACATCCTAGCCAATATTTATCCCTCACTCAACATCACAAAAAACAGATTATCTGGACATTATCACATTGCTGTGTGTAGGAATTTGCTGTGTGTAAATTGGTATTCATATTTCTTACATTGCAACAGTAGCTACAATTCAAAAGTATTTCATTAGCTATACAGCATGAAAGGCAAGTCTTTTTGTTATTGGTCAGGTTATCTACTAAATTAGAATATTTTATAGACCATCTGTCTATCGCATTATCAGATTATCTGTCTATTCTTATTTCATTCAATGTGGGCATTACTGGCTAGGCCAGCATTTATTGCTTATCCCTAATTTATTGTTCATGCCTTCTTGAACCGTTGCAGTCCCTGTGGTCTGGAGGCACCTCTTGTGCCTTGTAGATAGCGGACAGGCTTTGGGTAACCAGGAGGTGAGTTACTCTCCACAGGATTCCTAGTCTCTGACCTGCTCTTGTAGCCACAATATTTATATGGCTAGTCCAGTTCAGTTTCTGGTCAATGGTAACCACCAGGATGTTGATAGTGGGAGATTCAGTGATGGTATACCAAGGGGAGATGGTTAAATTCTCTCTTGTTGAAGATGGTCATTGCCTGGTACTTGTGTGGTGTGAATGGTTTTTCCCAATTATCAGTAAAGTCATGGATGGGGTCATCAACAGTGCTATCAAGCGACACTTGCTTAGCATTAACTTACTCACTGACGCCCAGTTTGGGTTCTGCCAGGGCCACTCAGCTCCTGACCTCATTACAGCCTTGGTTCAAACATGGACAAAAGAGCTGAACTCCCGAGGTGAGGTGAGAGTGACTGCTCTTGACATGAAGGCAGCATTTGACCGAGTGTGGCATCAAGGAGCCCTAGCAAAACTGGAGTCAATGGGAATCAGGGAGAAAACTCTCCACTGGTTGGAGTCATACCTAGCACAAAGGAAGATGGTTGTGGCTGTTGGAGGTCAGTCATCTCAGCTCCAGGACATCACTGCAGGAGTTCCTCAGGGTAGTGTCCTCGGCCCAACCATCTTCAGCTGCTTCATCAATCACCTTCCTTCCATCATGAGGTCAGAAGTGGGGATGTTTGCTGATGATTGCACAATGTTCAGCACCATTCGCAACTCCTCAGATACTGAAGCAGTCCATGTCCAAATGCAGCAAGACCTGGACAATATCCAGGCTCGGGCTGACAAGTGACAAGTAACATTCACACCACACAAGTGTCAGGCAATGACCATCTCCAACAAGAGAGAATCTAACCATCGCCCCTTGACACCCAATGGCATTACCATCACTGAATCCCCCACTATCAACATCCTGGGGGTTACCATTGACCAGAAACTGAACTGGACTAGCCATATAAATACTGTGGTTACAAGAGCAGGTCAGAGGCTAGGAAACCTGCAGTGAGTAACTCACCTCCTGACTCCCCAAAGCCCGTCCACCATCTACAAGGCACAAGTCAGGAATGTGATTGAATACTTTCCACTTCCCTGGATGAGTGCAGCTCCAACAACACTCAGGAAGCTTAACACTGTCCAGGACAAAGCAGCCCGCTTGATTGGCACCACATCCACAAACATTCACTCCCTCCCCTCCAACGCACAGTAGCAGCAGTGTGTACCACCTACAAGATGCACTGCAGGAACTCACCAAGGTTCCTTAAGCAGCACCTTCCAAACCCACAACCACTATCTTCTAGAAGGACAAGGCCAGCAGACAGATGGGAACACCACCACCTGGAAGTTCCCCTCCAAGTCACTCACCATCCTGACTTGGAAATATATCACCGTTCCTTCACTGTGGCTGGGTCAAAATCCTGGAACTCCCTCCCTAACAGCACTGTGGGTGTACCTACACAACAGCGGTTCAAGAAGGCAGCTCACCACCCCCTTCTCTGGGGCAATTAGGGATGGGCAATAAATGCTGGCCCAGCCAGAGAAGCCCACATCCCATGAATGAATTTTTTAAAAAGCCCAAGCCTGGATATTGCCAAGGTCTTACTGCATTTGGACATGGTATTAGTATCAGAGGAGTCGTGAATGGTGCTGAACATTGTGTGATCATCAGTGAATATCGCCACTTCTGACCTTATGATGGAAGGTCATCAGATTATATATATCTGTTTAACCATGTGATTTGTCAGATTACATATCAGATTACTTGTTTATCAGTTATTTCAGATTATCCATGCTCACATACTCTTAGAGGCTTACAGCACAGAAGGAGACCATTCGGCCCATCGCTTCAGTGCCAGTCAACAAAGATCTGACTACACTAATCCCATTTTCCAGTGCTTGACCCATAGCCCTGGAGGTTATGGCAACACAAGTGAATATCTAAATACTTCTTAAATGTTAGGAGAGTTTCTGACTCTACCACCCTTTCAGGCAGTGAGTTCCAGACTCCCACCACCCTCTGGGTGAGAAAATTTCTCAACTTCCCTCTTAGCCTTCTACCTCTTACTTAAATCTATGCCCCCTGGTTATTGACCCCTCTACTAATGGAAAAAGTGCTTCTCTTATCCACCCTACCTATGCCCCTCATAATCTTATACATCTCTATCAGATCCCCTCTCTACTTTCGCTGATCCAAGGAAAATAACCCCAGCCTATCCAATCTTTCCTCATAGCTCACACCCTCCAGCCCAGGCAGCATCCTGGTAAATCTCCTCTGCACCCTCTCCAGTGCAATCACATCCTTCCTATAATGTGGTGACCAGAACTGCACACAGTGCTCCAGTTGTGGTCTAACCAGCGTTTTATACAGTTCCAGCATAACCTCCCTGCTCTTGTATTCTATGCCTTGGCTAATAAAGGCAAGTATCCCATATGCCTTCTTAACCACCTTATCCACCTGACCTGTTACCTTCATGGATCTGTGGATCTGTGCTCATCCAGTCATTGTCTATCAACCCTCTATCTATGGTCTATCAGCCTATCCAGTGTTGTAGACCAGAGTTAAGGCTGTCAAAAGGAAGGTGCCTCTCTCAACCACTGCTTCCTGCTCAGAACGATACCATTATTAAGCAGCTGCAGTGACACAAGTCTTTAGCCCATTTCTTCCTCCAACTCTTCTGCCTCAGCGGTCACAACTGGACACAGTTCTCAAAGTACAGTCTGACCACAACTGTACTTAAGGTGCAGTCTGACTGGAACTGAGCACAGCACTCTAGATAGGTCTGAGCAGAACCGGACGTGGTGCTAGATGTGTATTCTGACTAGAACAAACACAGTGTTCAAGGTGTGGACTGAGCAGCACTCTGCACATTTGGAGTGTGTTCCTTGCCCCTGCTCCTTATTCGTATGTTTGAATTTCTCTGTCTTGTTTTCTACAGTTTTGGCTGTGTGTAATGTCACATCCGACTGGTTTTGTTGATTACTGCTGAGCATTAGTTGGAAATTTTGAGAGTCAGAGCTCCACATTTTGCTCTTTGCCCCAGCCAACAGTGCCACAGTTAGATAATGTAGCGGGAGCTTTAATCTCTGGCTAACTTATGTTGAACCTAACCTGGGAGTGTTTGATACTACTCAGTAATTTCTCCCTCCAGTGCCCTATGTTACTGACTGTGTCTCTAACTGATATTAATCGAGCTTCCTAACATTATCATTCAGTAAGCCCTTACCCCCATGCCCTGTATTACTGATTGCTTTGTTGTTGAATGCATTGTCTTTAATGTAAGTGATGGTCCCTTGCTCATTTCCATGTCGTTGAGTGGGATGAGGATCTATTGATAGTGTTTTCCCATGACTCAGTGTGCCTTTCTGAACCCCAGGCTCTGTCTTCACCTGACATCTGCATGCATGCGGCATGAGGCAGCTGGCACTGGACAATGATCAGTGCAAGAACCTTGGCCCAGAGACACTGAGGCCAATAACAGCAGCCGGATCTGACAGTGATAGGCAAGGGACTAGAGCGTGGAGCTCAGCATCAAAGCTGCCATCCAGTTACCTGTTGAGCTGTATGTAACCGGTAGCACTGTAAACAGATGAAGGGGTTTGAGAGGGGAGATGTTTCCGCTTGTGGGACAGGAGCCATCAACATAAAACAGTCATTAATAAATCCAGAGTTCAGGGAAAACTTCTTCACCCAGAGAAAGTGGAACTCACTCCCACAGGGAATGGCTGGGATGAATAGAGAGATGAGGGGAGACCATGTAAGTACATGAGGGAGAAAGGGATAAAAGGATATGTTGATGTGAGATGAAGAGGGTGGGAGGAAGCTTTGTGAAACATATAAACACAGCATGGAGCACCCGAGCTGAATGGCCTGTTTCTGTGCTGTACGTTTAGTGTGATTTGCAGGATAAATCAGTGGGATTTTTTAATGTTCCAGAAAACTTCAAAGAAAGGCAGTGAGTTGGGTGAGGGGTGGCGGGGGGGAGTGTGTGGTTGTGGGGGTGTAAAGCAATAAAAAGATATTCTGTATTTGGAAACAATTTAATATATTAAATATCGATTAAACCTGCCTGCGAGTTAGTAGCACAGGCACCTTGTGGACTATGTTCTCTTTGAAACATTTAGTTTCATATGAAATCACAATCTGTGTACTCCACTGCTCAGTTATTACATTTCTGCCTTGAGTCAAGGGCTGACATTATTGAGCAAGGTTTCTGCGAGCTGCTGCTGGTGGTGGTGGTGGGGGGGGGAGAGGGGGGGTGGGGAGGTGGTGTGGGGTAGGGAGAGAGGAGCATTTTTCAACTTTAAAAAAAGGGAAAGTCTTGCATTTATGTAGCACCTTTCAACACCTCAGGATGTCTCAAAACATTTTACAGTGAAGATAGTACTTTTGAAGTGTAGCAGTTGTAACGTAGGAGACACAGCAGCAAATTCTGCACAGCAAGATCCCACAAACAGCTGTGTGATAATGACCAGGTAACCTGTTCATTGAAGGGTTAATACTCACCTCTCCTGAAGAATAGGGGCGCTGCAACAGCTTCCGACTTTGAGTACAAGTCAAGAGTTTCCTGTAAACTGGCTCGTGACAGTCAGCCCTTGATCCAGTCATCAGAGTTTCCCAATCCCTATTCCTGTTGTCTCTCCCACTGCTGGATTGAGGAAGGGGAGAGTCAGCCAACGTTCCTTCTGGAAATCGCAGATCAGTGGAGAGATTGTCCCCTACTATTGGATATGGACAGGATTACACCCACTTCCCCCATTTGGGGTGGAATAATTTGCCTTTACACTGGGTTCAAGTGTGAGGGCCATCACACCGAGCGGGCTGAGGATGATGCTGTGCACAACTCAGCAAACAATTCGAGGGAATAAAGACGGATTGCATAGCTTGGTTACACCCATAACAAGTACCGCTTGTGGCCTTGGCAGGGTACTGTGGAAATGCAGTGCCGGGCTGGACAGATTCAATACTCCTACATCGGCAGACTGATATTCTGGGTAAGAAACTGGCAGATCCATTGAATTCATAGAATCAGAACGACTGGGAGTCAACGCCAGTGGAACTGTAACCCAGCGAGAGTCAACACCAGTAGAATTGTACCCCAGTGAGAATCAGTGCCAGTGCAACTGTACCCCAGTGAGATCAACGCCAGTAGAACTGCACGGCAGTAGTGGGGGCAGGAGGGTCAGTGCCAGTGGCACTTTACCCCTTTTGTGGTCAGCAGCCTCAGAAACTGCCCCCTAGTGAGAGTCAGCACCTTCAGTAACTGCCCCCCAGTGAGAGTCAGCACCATCAGGAACTGTCCCCCAGTGAGAGTCAGCACCTTCAGGAACTGTCCCCCAGTGAGAGTCAGCACCTTCAGGAACTGTCCCCCAGTGAGAGTCAGCACCTTCAGTAACTGTCCCCCAGTGAGAGTCAGCACCTTCAGGAACTGTCCCCCAGTGAGAGTCAGCACCTTCAGGAACTGTCCCCCAGTGAGAGTCAGGACCATCAGGAACTGCCCCCCAGTGAGAGTCAGCACCTTCAGGAACTGTCCCCCAGTGAGAGTCAGCACCTTCAGGAACTGTCCCCCAGTGAGAGTCAGCACCTTCAGGAACTGCCCCCCAGTGAGAGTCAGCACCTTCAGGAACTGTCCCCCAGTGAGAGTCAGGACCATCAGGAACTGTCCCCCAGTGAGAGTCAGCACCTTCAGGAACTGTCCCCCAGTGAGAGTCAGCACCTTCAGGAACTGTCCCCCAGTGAGAGTCAGCACCTTCAGGAACTGTCCCCCAGTGAGAATCAGCACCTTCAGGAACTGTCCATCAGTGAGAGTCAGCACCTTCAGGAACTGTCCCCCAGTGAGAGTCAGCACCTTCAGGAACTGTCCCCCAGTGAGAGTCAGCACCTTCAGGAACTGTCCTCCAGTGAGAGTCGGCACCTTCAGGAACTGTCCCCCAGTGAGAGTCAGCACCTTCAGGAACTGTACCCCAGTGAGAGTCAGCACCTTCAGGAACTGTCTCCCAGTGAGAGTCAGCACCTTCAGGAACTGTCCATCAGTGAGAGTCAGCACCTTCAGGAACTGTCCCTCAGTGAGAGTCAGCACCTTCAGGAACTGTCTCCCAGTGAGAGTCAGCACCTTCAGGAACTGTCCCCCAGTGAGAGTCAGCACCTTCAGGAACTGTCCCCCAGTGAGAGTCAGCACCTTCAGGAACTGTCCCCCAGTGAGAGTCAGCACCTTCAGGAACTGTCCCCCAGTGAGTGTCAGCACCTTCAGGAACTGTCCCCCAGTGAGAGTCAGCACCTTCAGGAACTGTCCTCCAGTGAGAGTCGGCACCTTCAGGAACTGTCCCCCAGTGAGAGTCAGCACCTTCAGGAACTGTACCCCAGTGAGAGTCAGCACCTTCAGGAACTGTCTCCCAGTGAGAGTCAGCACCTTCAGGAACTGTCCATCAGTGAGAGTCAGCACCTTCAGGAACTGTCCCTCAGTGAGAGTCAGCACCTTCAGGAACTGTCCCTCAGTGAGAGTCAGCACCTTCAGGAACTGTCCCCCAGTGAGAGTCAGCACCTTCAGGAACTGTCCCTCAGTGAGAGTCAGCACCTTCAGGAACTGTCTCCCAGTGAGAGTCAGCACCTTCAGGAACTGTCCCCCAGTGAGAGTCAGCACCTTCAGGAACTGTCCCCCAGTGAGAGTCAGCACCTTCAGGAACTGTCCCCCAGTGAGAGTCAGCACCTTCAGGAACTGCCCCCCAGTGAGAGTCAGCACCTTCAGGAACTGTCCCCCCAGTGAGAGTCAACACCTTCAGTAACTGTCCCCCAGTGAGAGTCAGCACCTTCAGGAACTGTCCCCCAGTGAGAGTCAGCACCTTCAGGAACTGTCCCCCCAGTGAGAGTCAACACCTTCAGGAACTGTCCCTTGGTGGGTGTCAGTACTGTTTGGAGAAGTCTGTATGTGCCTCTGCATTGAGATATCGAGCTGAATGTTGTGAGTTTTTGCGACTGAAAGTTGAGCTGGTGAGAAGTAGGATTGTTTCCGGAACAAGCGATCCCGCTGTGAAAGCACATCTGCTAACAAAAGAACCATTGTCCTGAGAAAGCTATTGACATGTACAAGAAGCTCTGAGGTTGTTCATCATCAGCTGAAGAGTATTGATGGGAAAAGTGACGGGGCTTTGCACCCTGTTCAGGCCTTCCACTCTGAAGACAAAGGAGAATAGGAAGAACTCTTTGCGGACAGGTCAGCAGAAAGATCGAGGCCAGGGGACAGGATGTAAATATTGTGGGGACACCATGTGAAAAGAAAGGGAATGTGTCTAGCATGGGGAGAGCAATGCTGTAGCTGCAAGAGAGGAATCACTTTGTGCACAAGTGTCTGGCTGGAAGGAAGTAAAGCAAAACGAGAAAGATGGCCACTGGAGAGATGTCAGATGATGATTCTGGCGAATCTCCCTACACCCTGGAGCAGTTTGGCACTGTCAAGTCTCAAGGAAAAAAGTGTTTTGTGACTGTTGGAATGATGGCTGCAGAAGGAGAGCATCAAGCTATCGCGCTGTCAGATAGACACCGGTGCTACCTGCAACATCCTGAGCTTCACAGACCCGTGTGAAGTTGCTCAAGATGGTGACCTGGAAGTGAAGCTGTCGAAGGTAAAGTTGAGGCTGTGCAATGAAACAATGTTCCCCCCAAGCAGACAAACTAAGTTGAGAGCCCGAAGCAATGGGAAGAAGGTAGGTCTGCAGTTCCAGGCAGTAGACACAAAGCAAAATCCCTTCATCTCCGCTGGAGCCAGTGAAAAGCTCGGACTGGTTAACCCTCCATGTACCAGAAGAGGTTGACTGTGTTTTGCACAGCACCAAGCCGTTGACTGCTGGACAATTCCTAAAACATTATAAAGATATTTTCATGGGTCTTGGATAATGATGTCTTCCTGGTGAATTTGGCATCTTGAAGTAGATGGGAGTGTTAGATCAACCCAGCACCTCTTGAGGAGAGTTCCAGCTGCTCTCAAGTCCAGCCTGAAAGACAAGACACAGGAGCATGAAAAGATGGGAATAATCAAAAAAATCACAACTGCTACAGACTGGAATAGCAGCGTGGTAACAGTGAAACAGTCTGGAAAGCTGAGAGTGTGCATAGATCCAGAGGACCTCAATAAAGCACTGCAGAGATCCCACTACCCTGTGCCAACCACTGAAGAAATTCTGCTGCATTTGCCAAGGCAAAGTTGTTTAGCACACTAGACGCGAAGGCTGGATACTGGCAAGTGAAGCTGGATGAAAGCTGCAGTTTCCTGACTATGTTTTGGGCACGATTTGGGAGGTATAGAGGGTTCCTTGTGCCATTTGGCATTTCTACTGCTCTGGAAGAGTATCAGTGCCGACAGAATGAGATAATCAATGATCATCCAGTAGTAGAAGTGGATGATCTGCTCATCTATGGACGTGGAGGTAGGATGGAAGAAGCCATTGTAGACCATGACCAGAATCTAGTGAGGCTGCTGGAGAGAGCTCGCCAGATTGAACTTCAAACTGAACAAGAAGAAATTGCAACTGAAGATGACTGAAGTCAAGTACATAGGTCATGTACTGACAGGAAAGTTCGCCTGGACGCTGAGAATGTGTGAGCTGTAGCAGAGACGCAGCAACTAACAGATGTGAAAGTGGTGCAACAAGGTGTAGGATTTGTGAGCAAATTTCCTGCCCAATTTGTCATCAGAGTGTGAACCTCTTCACAAGCTCACTGCAGAGGATGTTGGTACTGGAGCACAGAACAAGAAGCAGTTTTCACTTGCATCAAACAACCGGTGACAACAATGTCAATGCTGAGGTGTTACAATGTTAATGCTGAGGTGTTACAATGTTAATGATGAGGTGTTACAATGTTAATGATGAAGCTATCCTGCAGTGTGACAGCAGCAAGCCACAACTTGCAGCAACCCTCATGCCTGTTTGGGAGAGACAAAGTGACAACAGAGTCTGATCACAAACCACTTCAAAAGCATCTTTCTCAAACCACTTCTATCTGCTCCAAAGTGTTTGCAAAGGTTGTTACTCCATTTGTAGAGATGTCATTTGGAAGTGAAATACTTGCAAGGAAAACGGATGTACATTGCTGACATGGTGTCGAGAGCCACACTCCCTTTGAAGGAAATTGATGACACTATTACAGAGTGAGAAATCTTCCAGATTCAACAAGAAGCACCAATTCAGTGTGCTCTGGAAGTCATCAACACAGCAGCAACAGTGAATCTGACAGACAAGCATCTTGCTCAGTTCAAGCAAACTATGCCACAAGATGCAACTCTCCAAGTGCTTCAGGAAGTGTTGATGAAAGGGTGACCAGAAACCATCAAGGACACACCTATTGTTGGGCACACAGAGACCAAGTGATTGCCCGAGATGGCATCTTGTACAAAGGAACTAAAGTCATCATCCCTAAAGAGATGAGAAAAGAGATAATAAAGCACATCCATGCAGTGCATCAAGGAATCGAGCCTAGTCTAAAGAAGGCAAGAGAAGTGCAAAATGGGTGGGATCAAGGACCGTTTCAGCCAGTGTAGTGCTTGTAATGAACATCAAGCTAAAGAGTCACTCATGATTCATGATGTCCCAGACAGGCCATGGATGAAGCTTGAAGGAGACCTCTTCACTCAGGAACTGATTATCTCATCGCCCTCAACCACTATTCAGACTAGTGGGAGTTAGACCAGTCGGTGTCAATGAGCACCAGTGAGATTGTAGAATGCCTGAAAGCACACTTCAATCGTTATGGCATCTCTGACATTGTAATGAGCGACAATGGCCCTAAGTTCATGAGTGAAGAGTTCAGGCACTTCACAAATGATGGGAAATTCAGCACTATCCATCATCTTCACACTGTCTGCAGTCAAATGGAAATGCTGAAGCAGCAGTGAAAATTGCCAACAAGATCATCAAAAATCAAGTAGATCAAACAGAGATGTGTTAAAGTGATCTTAGGGTGGAGAAAGACACCAGCTGAAGACATGGAAAGTAGTCCAGTTTAGTGACTAATGTCACGCTGCATCCAAGCGACAAAAAAACTACTGAGGGGAGACGTGATAAAAGGAGTGAGTGGAAAAAAATCAAGGTGATACAACAGAAAGCAAAATTTCACTTTGATAAAACTGTCAAATCATTGTCAGAGCTGAGAATTGGGGAGCTGGTCAGAGTATAAACATTCAACACTCTCAACAAACGTCAGCCCTCCTGGGTAGAGAAGCTGTCACCTCGATCGTACACGGTGAAATTGAACAACTAGATGTATCATGGTTATTGCAAACCTGTACATGGAATTGCAGAAGCTGCTCCATCAGAACAGGCAGCTGAAGAGGAGGATGTGAGTTCACCAACTGCACAAGGAACTAAACGCCCATCAGTCCCAGAGGTCAACTCTTCCCCAACAAAGCCAACAATCAGCAGCAACAATTACCACGGCAACAACATTCTCTCCAGCAGCATCACTCTCTGGAGAAGCAATATCACACCAGGAGCGAGCAGACACCAGACAAACAGCCAATAACAACCCACACGCACACTACTAGGAAGACCTGAGCTTTAAAGGTTGTGTGTGCAATGCATGTGTAGGGACAGGTTTTTCTTCACTCACAGGATGTGGGCGTCGCTGGCTGGGCCAGCATTTATTGCCCACCCCTAATTGCCCTTGAGAAGGTGGTGGTGAGCTGCCTTCTTGAACCGCTGCAGTCCATGTGGTGTAGGTACACCCACAGTGCTGTTAGGGAGGGAGT
The DNA here is from genome assembly GCA_026770705.1 of Isurus oxyrinchus. Classification (NCBI taxonomy): domain Eukaryota; kingdom Metazoa; phylum Chordata; class Chondrichthyes; order Lamniformes; family Lamnidae; genus Isurus; species Isurus oxyrinchus. The sequence goes on along the minus strand of JANJGN010000007.1, from coordinate 179,791,980 downwards.
TCCAGGATTTTGACCCAGTGACAGTGAAGGAACGGTGATATATTTCCAAGTCAGGATGGTGAGTGACTTGGAGGGGAACTTCCAGGTGGTGGTGTTCCCATCTATCTGCTGCCCTTGTCCTTCTAGATGGTAGTAGTTATGGGTTTGGAAGGTGCTGTGTAAGGAGTCTTGGTGAGTTTCTGCAGTGTATCTTGTAGATGGTACACACTGCGGCTACTGTGGTGGAGGGAGTGAATGTTTGTGGATGTGGTGCCAATCAACTGGGCTGCTTTGTCCTGGATGGTGTCAAGCTTCTTGAGTGTTGTGGGAGCTGCACTCATCCAGGAAAGTGGGGAGTATTCCATCACACTCCTGACTTGTGCCTTGTAAAGGGTGGACAGGCTTTGGGGAGACAGGAGGTGAGTTACTTGTTGCAGGATTCCCAGCCTCTGACCTCCTCTTGTAGCCACAGTATTTATATGGCTAGTCCAGTTCAGTTTCTGGTCAATGGTAACCCCCAGGATGTTGATAGTGGGGGATTCAGTGATGGTAATGCCATTGAATGTCAAGGGGCAATGGTTGGACTCTCTCTTGTTGGAGATGTCAGCCCAAGCCTGGATATTGTCCAGGTCTTGCTGCATTTGGACATGGACTGCTTCAGTATCTCAGGAGTCACGAATGGTGCTGAACATTGTGAAAGTGAGTCAGATGAGAATGAGCAGTTTTGGGTACATGTGATGATTTGCATTGTGGACCATGCATGTCCCTAATCTGCAGCTGTAAACGATAGTGTCTGCAGCTTATTTGCTTTCTGTGAAAACAGGGATGTTCAGAGAAGTGCCTGTGTGCACTGTGGCTTCCCCTGGTCATGTGACCTCTGATGTCACCCTTGGTGTATAAAAGCTTGAGAGTGGAAGCCACTTCATCCACCATTTGGAACAAGCACCTTCAGGAACTGTCCCCCAGTGAGTGTCAGCACCTTCAGGAGCTGTCCCCCAGTGAGAGTCAGCACCTTCAGGAACTGTCCCCCAGTGATAGTCAGCACCTTCAGGAACTGTCCCCCAGTGAGAGTCAGCACCTTCAGGAACTGCCCCCCAGTGAGAGTCAGCACCTTCAGGAGCTGTCCCCCAGTGAGAGTCAGCACCTTCAGGAACTGCCCCCCCAGTGAGAGTCAGCACCTTCAGGAACTGCCCCCCAGTGAGAGTCAGCACCTTCAGGACCTGTCCCCCAGTGAGTGTCAGCACCTTCAGGAACTGTCCCCCAGTGAGAGTCAGCACCTTCAGGAACTGTCACCCAGTGAGAGTCAGCACCTTCAGGAACTGTCCCCCAGTGAGAGTCAGCACCTTCAGGAACTGTCCCCCAGTGAGAGTCAGCACCTTCAGGAACTGTCCCCCAGTGAGAGTCAGCACCTTCAGGAACTGTCCCCCAGTAAGAGTCAGCACCTTCAGGAACTGTCCCCCAGTGATAGTCAGCACCTTCAGGAACTGTCCCCCAGTGAGAGTCAGCACCTTCAGGAACTGTCCCCCAGTGAGAGTCAGCACCTTCAGGGTCTGTCCCCCAGTGAGAGTCAGCACCTTCAGGAACTGTCCCCCAGTGAGAGTCAGCACCTTCAGGAACTGTCCCCCAGTGAGAGTCAGCACCTTCAGGAACTGTCCCCCAGTGAGAGTCAGCACCTTCAGTAACTGTCCCCCAGTGATAGTCAGCACCTTCAGTAACTGTCCCCCAGTGACAGTCAGCACCTTCAGGAACTGTCCCCCAGTGAGAGTCAGCACCTTCAGGGTCTGTCCCCCAGTGAGACACAATGCTCTTGGAACACTGGGCATTGTACAGTGCTGGTGTCTAATTGGGCTGGTATACCATGTGAGCCGCTTTCTCTGGTTACCCAATAGAGCTAACCCCCTTCTTGATGGCTACATGGATGTCCTGGTACATGAATGTCAAATAGTTAGTATGCAGGTAGAGCAAATGATTGGGAAGGCAAATGGAATGTTGTTTTTTATTGTAAGCAGAATGGAATATAAAAGTAAGGGTGTTTGCTCCAATTCTACAGGGAATTAGTGAGACCACATCTAGAGGAGAGTGTGAGAGAAGGAACCTTGGCCAATCAGTCAGCAGCACCTAGAGGAGAGAGCGAGAGGAGGACCCTGGGATAGGCAGTCAGCAGCACCTAGAGGAGAGAGCGAGAGGAGGACCTTGGGACAGGTAGTCAGCAGCATCTAGAGGAGAGTGTGAGAGGAGGACCCTGGGTCAGGCAGTCAGCAGCATTGAGGTGAGAGCCTTGAGACAGGGTTGGATTGGGAGCAGAGCAGCTGTACGTGGAGCGGGTGTAGAAAGAGTGGGAATTTACCTGTGAGAGAGCCAGTCCTCATCCAGACACTCAGTGGCACTGGAATTTGAAAGGAGTGACACCAGGACAAGGGAGACAGCTGATTGGTAGGTAATGGGTAATTTGTTTTTTTTCAGTTTTAAGCGACATTACAGAAGGTCAGAGTCTCAGCATTTGATTTTTAAGAAAAATGAAATAGTTTTCTACTTGGCTTAAGTTTTAGGAAATAGTCTTTTAGTGAAAAACAAACAAAAAGTATGGAAGGGAGCTCAGTCCAGTGTGTTGTACGGCCTGCAGCATGTGGGAATTCTTAGACACTCCTTGCAGCCTGGATGACCACATGTGCAGGAAGTGCCACCGGCTTGACCAGCTTCAGCAATGGGTTTCGGAGTTTGAGCGTCAGCTGGAGGAGACACAGTGGTGCTTTCGCGAGGCTGAGGGTTATGTGGATAGCACGTTTTTGGATGTGGTCATTCCACAGCTTAAGGAAGTGAAGTCAAAGAGGGAATGGGTGACCACCAGTCAGAAGAAGGGAGGCAGGTAGGTAGTGAGGAAAGCCCCAGAGTGCATCTCACTCAAGAACTGTTTTTCTGTGTTGGGAAACGGTGAGGGTGAAGGGTGAAGGTTCCTCTGGAGAGTGCAGCCAGAGCCAAGTTCACGGCACTGTGTGTGGCTCAGCTGCACAAGGGGGGAGGAGTAAGAGTGCAAGAGCAATAGTGGTAGGAGGCTCAATAGTGAGGGGGACAGAGAGGTGCTTCTGCGGCTGTAGATGTGACTCCGGGATGGTGTGTTACCTCCCTGGTGTCAGGGTCAAGGATGTCACAGAACGGCTGCAGGACATTCTAAAGGAGCAGGGCGAACAGTCAGAGGTTGTGGTTCACATTGGTACCAATGACAAAGAGGGATGAGCTCCTGCAACAAGAATTTAGGGAGCTCGGTAGCAGATTAAAAAGCAGGACCTCAAAGGCTGTAATCTCTGGATTACTTCCAGTACCACATGCTAGTGAGTATAGGAATAGGAGGATAGAGAGATTGTATGTGTGGCTGAAGAGGGAGGCAGGAGGGAGGGCTTTAGTTTCCTGGATCACTGGGTCTGTTTCTGGTGAAGGTGGGGCCTGTACAAATCGGACGGGTTGTACCTGAACCAGAGTGGGACCAACATCCTTGTGGGGAGTTTTGCTAGTGCTGTTGGGGGAGGGGGGGGGGGATGGGTTTAAACTAATTTGGCAGGGGGATGGGACACAGAGTGGAGGTACAGTAGGGGGTGATACACAGCCAAATATAGAAGAGAAACTAAGTCAGTCTGGAAGGCAGTGCAAATATAAACCTGTTCAGGCACAAGGGAATAATGCAAGGCTGGATTGCATCTACTTTAACACAAGGAGTCTTACAAGTGAGGCAGATGAATTGAGGGGGTTGATTAACACATGAGAATATGATATTGTTGCTAATCCAGAGACATGGTTGAGGGAAGGGCAGGGTTGGCAACTCAATATTCCAGGGTATATAATCTTCAGGCATGAGGGGGTGGGGTGTAAAAGAGGAGGTGGCATTGCACTATTGGTCAAGGAGTCAATTACTGCAGTAAGGAGGGACGGTACCTTAGAAGGTTCCTCGAATGAGGTCATATGAGTAGAACTTAAAAACAAAAAGGGGACAATCACTTTGCTGAGAGTGTACTATAGGCCTCCAAACAGTCAGGGGGAGATAGAGGAGCAGATATGCAGGGAAATCTCAGAAGTGTAAAAATAATAGGGTAATAATAACTGGGATAGTCTTAGTGTGAAAGGCTGAGAGGGGGCAGAATTCTTAAAGTGCATCCAGGAGAGTTTTTTGAGCCAACACATAGAAAGTCCGACTAGAGAGGGGGTGATACTGGACCTAATCTTAGGGAATGAAGCTGGGCAAGTGGTAGTTGTGTCAGTGGGGGAGCATTTTGGAGAGAGTGACCATAACTCTGTAAGATTTAAGGTAGTTATGGCAAAGGACAAAGATGGACTGGAAATAAAGGTCCTGAATTGGGGGGAAGGCCGATTTCAATATGATGTGACAGGATCTGGCCAAAGTGGACTGGGAACAGCTGCTTGTAGGAAAGTCTACATCAGACCAGTGGGAGTCATTCAAAAAGGAAATAGTGAGAGCTTGGGGCCAACATGTTCCCGTTAAGGTGAAGGGTGGGACCAACAAGTCCAGGGAACCCAGGATGTCGAGGGATATAGAGGATTGGATAAGGAAAAAAACAGGAGTCTTATGGCAGATAGAGAGGGCTGAAAACAGCGGACACCCTAGAGGATTATAGAAAGTGTAGGGGGGAACTTTAAAAAGTAAATAGGAGAATGAAGAGGGGCCATGAAAAAACACAGGTGGACAAGATAAAGGAAAATCCCAAGGCATTTTATAAATTTATTCAGGGTAAGAGGATAACCAGGGAAAGAGGGCCCATTAGGGACCAAAGTGACAATCTGTACGTGGAGCTGGAGGACGTGGGTGAGGTTTTAAATGATTACTTTTCACTGTGCTCACTATGGAGAAGGACAGTGTAGGTGTAGAAATCAGGGAGGGGAACTGAGATATACTTGAACAAATTAGCATTGAAAGGGAGGAGGTTTTAGCTGTTTTAGTGGGCTTAAAAGTGGATAAATCCCCAGGCGCAGATGAGATGTATCCCAGGCTGCTATGTGAGGCAAGGGAGGAGGTTGCAGGGGCTCTGACACTAATTTTCAAACCCTCTCTGGCCACAGGAGAGGTACTAGAGGACTGGAGGACAGCGAATGTGGTACCATTATTCAAGAAGGGTAGTGGAGATAAACCAGGTAATAACAGGCCAGTGAGTCTAACATCAGGTAGGGAAACAATTGGAAAACATTCTGAGGGACAGGATTAATCTCCACTTGGAGAGGCAGGGATTAATCAGGGAGAGTCAGCATGGTTTTGTCAGGGGGAGATCATGTCTAACAAATTTGATTGAATTTTTCGAGGAGGTGACTAGTTGTGTAGATGAGGGCAGTGCAGCTGATGTAGTCTACATGGACTTCAGTAAGGCTTTTGACAAGGTCCTGCATGGGAGAATGGTCAAGAAGGTAAGAACTCATGGGATCCAGGGCACTTTGGCAAATTGGATCCAAAATTGGCTTAGTGGCAGGAGGTAGAGGATGATGGTCGAAGGTTGTTTTTGTGATTGGAAGCCTATGGTGTACCACAGGGATCGGTGCTGGGACCCTTGCTATTTGTAGTGTACATTAATGATTTAGATGTGAATATAGGAGGTATGATCAGTAAGTTCACAGATGACATGAAAATTGGTGGAATCGTAAATAATGAGGAGGAAAGCCTTAGATTACAGGACAACATAGATGGGCTGGTAAGATGGGCAGAGCAGTGGCAAATGGAATTTAATCCTGAGAAGTGTGAGGTGATGCATTTTGAGAGGACTAACACAGCAAGGGAATACACAGGAAGTACAGAGGATCAGCGGGACCTTGGTGTACATGTCCATAGACCCCTGAAGGCAGCAGCACAGATAGATAAGGTGGTTGAGAAGGCATATGGGATACTTACCTTTATTAGCTGAGGCATTGAATATAAGAGCAGGGAGGTTATGTTGGAGCTGTATAAGATGCCACAGCTGGAGTACTGTGTGCAGTTCTGGTCACCACACTATAGGAAGGATGTGATAGCACAGGAGAGGGTGCAGAGGAGATTCACAAGGGGTTGGAGGGTTTCAGATTGGATAGGCTGGGGTTGTTTTCCTTAGAGCAAAGAAGGCTGAGGGGGGACCTAATAGAGGTATACAAAATTATGAGGGGCATTGATAGGGGAGATAGGAAGAAACTTTTCCCCTTAGCGGAGGGGTCAATAACCAGGGGTCATAGAAGAAAGGTAAGGAGCAGAAGGTTTAGAGGGGATTTGAGGAAAAGCTTTTTCACCCAGAGGGTGGTTGGTATCTGAAACTCACTGCCTGAGGGGTGGTAGAGGCAGGAACCCTCATAACATTTAAGAAGTATTTAGATGAGCACTTGAAACACCGTAGCATACAGGGCTACGGGCCAAGTACTGGAAAGTAGGATTAGAATAGATGATGACCAGCACAGACATGATGGGCTGAAGGGCCTGTTTCTGTGCTGTCTAGCTCCATGACTCTATGACTCTATGAGTACGGTGTACAGTTTTGGCCTCCTTATTTGAAAAAGGATATAATTGCAGTAGAAGCAGTCTAGAGAAGATTCACTCAACCGATTCCTGGAATGTGAGGGCGTTTATCTTATGAGGAAAGTTTGGACAGGTTGGGCCTATATCCATTGGAGTTTAGACGAATGAGAGGTGATCTGATTGAAACATCTAAGATCCTGAGGGGACTTAACAGGATAGATGCAGAGAGGATGTTACTCCTTGTGGGAGAGACTAGAACTAGGGGACACCATTTAAAAATAAGGAGCCTCCCTTTTAAGACAGATGAGGATAAATTTTTTCTCAGAGGGTCATGAGTCTTTGGAATTCTCTTCCGCAAAGAGTGGCGGAGGCTGGGCCAATGAATATTTTTAAGGCAGAGGTAGATAGATTCTGGACTAACAAAGGAGGCAAAGGTTAGACAGGAAAGTTGAAGCCACAATCAGATCAGCCATGGTCTTGTCAAATTGTGGAGCAGGCTCGAGGCCAAACTGCCTACTCCTGCTCCTAATTTGTAGGTTCATATTGGTCTTGTACTGTGTTATTTGCCCTCTAGATGGGCAAATCTGCAGTGCTATCTGCTCTCTGGATAGAGCTTGTGTTTTCAGTGCACACTGTCCAGTGCCCTGGCTTCTCCTGAGCGCCTGGAGACAAGGGGAAACATTCATATCTGAGAATCCTCTGTGACTCTCGAAGGCCCCAGTCTGACCGGTGCAGGAAATGTGTTGTCAAACTGCCTGTCTCTGAATCACAGTTTGATGCATCACTACAAATATGCAGCACTCCCTGCTCGAGGCTGCCAGTCCTAGGCAGCTCTTGCCGACAGCATTATGGATTTGGTTAGAATAACAGGCAGAGGAGGAGCCAGCTTCACTGTGCTCAAAAACCACAGCTTTTTTTTAACTCATATAGCTGGGGAAGCAGTTAAAATTAACAGTCCGCTCAATGGTTTCAGCTGATGCAGGGTGAATGGTTGTGATGCCACCAGAAATGGATCTCTCCGGGCAGGAGTCCAGTATATAGCTGATGGCCTGACTTGGTTGGGGGGCACAGTCATAATATGAGCTGTTTGTTCCACTGGTGGAGCACGTGGTCACACCTAACCTGGCCTGAACTTAAGAGGTTGAGGGTTGTACAGATTTTCAATGAAAGGTTGAAACCTGAGACTTCACGACGTGGGTCAGTGGTGTGGTTGGTGATGTTTGCAGCCAACCAGGGGACGTCCATCGAGTGGTGGGGATGTCCATCAGGGTGTGGAGAGTGTTCCAGTCGGGGTTACGGGATTTCAGACGAGTGCTTGGGTATTTTTTTGTGGCGCTGTGTCAATGGAAGTGCTTTGTTAGCTGTCAGCGATGGTGTTTTTGAGGAGGATATTTTCCCTGTGGACATCAGGAAGCTCTCAGTGTGCGTGAGCACAGGAAGCTGCTCGAGTTGAGTTGGTCTCAAAGTTTCTGAAATAACCCTCCTGGCTCCTGAAGGTGGATATGGACCATGTTTGTGTGCTGGCTCCTGAGCCAGGCTGGGCAGCAGTATTCTGTTGTTGGTTCCCACAGTGACCTAGTGAGACTACTTGGCAGCGAGGCTGGTATCAGTGAAACGACAGCTCGGTGAGAAATCTGAAATAAATACACATTGACAGGGGAGACTTCCCCTCAACAACCCCCAAGCCTCTCACCCCAGCCTGACTGCACCTGACTGCAATCCCCCAATCCCATCCCCCAGCAGCAGCCCCCATCGTCAGCCTCCATAATGCAGACCCCAGGACGCTGACCCCAGCCCACAGCCCCCAGGACACAGACCCCATCCCACAGCCCCCAGCACACAGACCCCATCCCCCAGCCCCCAGCACACAGACCTCAGCCCCCATCCTGCAGACCCCAGCCCCCATCCTGCAGACCCCATCCCACAGCCCCCAGCAAGCAGACCCCAGCCCCCATCCTGCAGACCCCATCCCACAGCCCCCAAGATGCAGACCCCAGCCCCCATCCTGCAGACCCCAGCCTCCAGGACACAGACCCCATCCCCCATCTCCCATCCCCCAGCCCCCAGCCCCTAGTAGACAGATCCCACTCCCTCCAACTGTTTGTCCCAGAGGGTATGTGTGTGTTACCCGCAGTGCCATATATTCCCCTACACTACAGCAGTGACTATACTTCAAAAATGCTTCATTGGGTGTGAAACGCTTTGGGAGATCCCAAGGTTGTGAATGGTTCTTCAGGAAGGCAAAATTCATTATTTCATTCTCTCTCATAGAACCCGGATATAAAGTGATTGGCAAAAGAAGCAGGGGCAGCAGGAGGAAAGAACGTATCCACTAGTTTTTACAATGTGGACGACACTGTCTGAAAGGGTGTGGGAAGAAGGGTTAAAGGGAATTGGATAAAGGAAGGAGGAATTTGCAATGTTATGGGGAAAGAGCAAGAGAGTGAAACTAATTAGATAGCATTTCAAACAGCTAGCAGAGATATAATGGGCTAAATATCACAGAAACATCTCTCTGGGTGGTTGAAGTCTTGTGCTAAAGCGTGTCACAGTATCACTTCTCAAGGCAGCAAATGTCCATAAGGCAACAAGTGGCTGTGTTCACAGAGGTACATGGAGCAAGAGGCTAAGAAAGGGCCAAGAAAGCACTCTCTCTCCCTCCCCCTGTCTCTCTCTCTCTCCCTCCCCCCCTCTCTCTCTCTCTCCCTCCCCCTGTCCCTCTCTCTCTCTCCCTCCCCCTGTCTCTCTCTCTCTCTCCCTCCCCCTGTCTCTCTCTCTCTCTCCCTCCCCCCCTGTCTCTCTCTCTCTCTCCCTCCCCCTGTCTCTCTCTCTCTCTCCCTCCCCCTGTCTCTCTCTCTCTCTCCTCCCCCTGTCTCTCTCTCTCCTCTCCCTCCCCCTGTCTCTCTCTCTCTCTCCCTCCCCCCTGTCTCTCTCTCTCCCTCCCCCTGTCTCTCTCTCTCTCCCCTCCCCCTGTCTCTCTCTCTCTCCCTCCCCCCTGTCTCTCTCTCTCCCTCCCCCCGTCTCTCTCTCTCCCTCCCCCTGTCTCTCTCTCTCCCTCCCTCTCTCTCTCCCTTCCCCTGTCTCTCTCTCTCTCCCTCCCCCATCTCTCTCTCCCTCCCGTCTCTCTCTCTCTCCCTCCCCCTGTCTCTCTCTCCTCCCTCCCTCTCTCTCTCTCTCTCCCTCCCTCTCTCTCTCTCCCTCCCCGTCTCTCTCTCTCTCCCTCCCCCATCTCTTTCTCCCTCCCCGTCTCTCTCTCTCTCCCTCCCTCTGTCTCTCTCTCTCCCTCCCCCCTGTCTCTCTCTATCTCTCTCACCCTGTCACTCTCTCTCTCTTCCCCATCTTGCTCTCTCTCTCTCTCTCTCCCTCCCCCGTGGGTCTCTCTCTCTACCTCCCCGTCTCTCTCTCCCTCCCCCTGTCTCTCTCTCTCTCTCCCTCCCCCGTGGGTCTCTCTCTCTACCCTCCCCGTCTCTCTCTCCCTCCCCCTGTCTCTCTCTCTCTCTCCCTCCCCCGTGGGTCTCTCTCTCTACCTCCCCATCTTTCTCTCCCTCCCCGTCTCTCTCTATCTTCCTCACCCTGTCTCTCTCTCCCCGCTCCCTCCCCCTGTCTCTCTCTATCTCCCTCACCTGTCTCTCTCTCCCTCTCCCTCCCCCTGTCGCTCTCTCTCTACCTCCCCCTGTCTCTCTCTCCCTCCCCCTGTCCTCTCTCTCCCTCCCCCTGTCTCTCTCTCTCCCTCATCCTGTCTCTCTCTCTCTCCCTCTCCCTCCTCCTGTCTCTCCCTCCCCCCTGTCTCTCTCTCTCCCCGTCTCTCTGTCGCTCTCCCTCCCTCTGTCTCTCTCTCTCTCCCCTGCAAGAGTTACTGGTGACAGAGAAGGATTCAGATCCACTGCAGCTTAGTTCAGGACTGAGTTCACTTGGGGCCACGTCGTTGCTGCTGATCTTGATGAGAATTTGGTCACTGTTATGAAGAGAGGAAAGTGTTGGTCCCGGTGAGAATGTAGGAAATGTGGCAGGAAATTTGGGAATCCCACAGAGAACAATATGATTATGACCAGATAACCTGTTTTAGTGATAAATATTGGCCAGGATATCAATAGAGACCTTACACTTCTTCAAAATATTACTGTGGAACCCTTTAGATGAAGCCCTTGGTTTAACCTCTCGTCTGAAATTCGGCACCTCTGGTGACCTGCGATCCCTCGGTTTCAGTCTGGAAAGCAGTACGTCTGGGACCATCGTAGATTGGTTTGCATTTACCAGCCTGATATCTGAGGCTGTCATTTTCAGTCACTCCCAGGGTAAGGAAAGCTATGATTAAAAATAAATACCCACCACAACTCTAAACCAAGCAGCTTGTGTTTTTATCGATGTTATTTTCAAACCAGCAGGTGCCACAAATTGATGGACCAATTATCTTTAAGCCCTTTGCAAGGCCACAGTATAATGACTATATCAAACATCACATTTTCGGGGCAAAATCTTACTTGTAAGGTTAGCTGTCGTATTTTAGGAACTCTCCCCACGTGCCTGTGGGTCTTTCTGAGGCCTGGGATTATATTCAACCCTTGTTCCAGGGAGTTAATTCTTCAGCTGGGAGGGAGAGAGAAAGAGACAGGGGGAGGGAGAGAGAGAGAGAGAGATGGGGAGGGAGAGAGAGAGACGGGGAGGGAGAGAGAGAGACGGGGGAGAGAGAGAGACGGGGATGGAGAGAGAGAGAGATGGGGAGGGAGGGAGAGAGAGACATGAGGGTGAGAGAGAGATGGGGAGGGAGGGAGAGAGAGAGAAAGGGAGGGAGGGAGAGAGAGAGAGAGACAGGGGAGGGAGGGAGAGAGAGACGGGGGAGGGTGAGAGAGAGATGGGGAGGGAGGGAGAGAGAGAGAAAGGGAGGGAGGGAGAGAGAGAGAGACAGACAGGGGAGGGAGGGAGAGAGAGAAAGGGAGGGAGGGAGAGAGAGACAGGGGGAGGGTGAGAGAGAGATGGGGAGGGAAGGAGAGAGAGAGAAAGGGAGGGAGGGAGGGAGGGAGAGAAAAAGAGAGAGAGAGACGGGGGAGGGTGAGAGAGAGACGGGGAGGAGGGAGGGAGAGAGAAAGGGACGGAGGGAGAGAGAGAGAGAGACAGGGGAGGGAGGGAGAGAGAGACAGGGGGAAGGTGAGAGAGAGATGGGGAGGGAGGGAGAGAGAGAAAGGGAGGGAGGGAGAGAGAGACGAGGGAGGGTGAGAGAGAGATGGGGAGGGAGGGAGAGAGAGAGAAAGGGAGGGAGGGAGAGAGAGAGAGAGAGACAGGGGAGGGAGGGAGAGAGAGACGGGGGAGGGTGAGAGAGAGATGGGGAGGGAGGGAGAGAGAGAGAAAGGGAGGGAGGGAGAGAGAGAGAGAGAGACAGGGGAGGGAGGGAGAGAGAGACGGGGGAGGGTGAGAGAGAGATGGGGAGGGAGGGAGAGAGAGAGAGAGAGACGGGGGAGGGTGAGAGAGAGACGGGGAGGAGGGAGGGAGAGAGAAAGGGACGGAGGGGAGAGAGAGAGAGAGACAGGGGAGGGAGGGAGAGAGAGACAGGGGGAAGGGTGAGAGAGAGATGGGGAGGGAGGGAGAGAGAGAAAGGGAGGGAGGGAGAGAGAGACAGGGGGAGGGTGAGAGAGAGATGGGGAGGGAAGGAGAGACAGAGAAAGGGAGGGAAGGAGAGAGAGAGAAAGGGAGGGAGGGAGAGAGAGAGACAGAGGGAGGGAGAGAAAGAGAGAGAGAGACGGGGAGGGTGAGAGAGAGACGGGGAGGAGGGAGGGAGAGAGAAGGGGAGGGAGGGAGAGAGGGGGAGGGAGAGAGAGAAAGAGAGATGGGGAGGGGGAGAGTGTGACAGGAGGAGGGAGAGAGAGAAAGAGAGATGGGGAGGGGGAGAGAGTGACGGGGGACGGAGGGAGATTTCTTGCTGATAAATTCAGTGTGGGAAATGGGAGTGAACAAGAGGTGGGAGCTGTACTTGCTGCTTTACTCAAGGACTAGAATAATTAAAAAGTGTTGGTTTATTATAAAAGGCCTGGAATACAAAGGAGAGGAAGTGATGCTTCCGTTGTACTGAGCTTTGGTCACACCAACCCCATCTGGAGTACTGGGCACTGTTCCACAGGGAGGGACTACAGTGCAGATTCACCAGAATCATACCTGGGTTAGGACTGGTTACATTAACCAGAATAGTTGCTCCTCCAGCTGACTGAGTAATCTGCTCATAATTTCCCCACAGGAAGAACTGACTAAATCAGATAGACCTTCCTATGTGTGTAATTGATGTACAGCAGATGGATTATCCTATACCTTTGCTAAGGAATAATTTTTGAGATTGGAACATTTATTGCCCATCCTCCAAGGAGCACTTTCCCGCTCTTTGCAAGAGTACTGATGAGCCATCTTCTTGAACCGCTGCAGTCCGTGTGGTGTAGGTACGCCCACAGTGCAGTTAGGGAGGGAGTTCCAGGATTTTGACCCAGCGACAGTGAAGGAATAGTGATGTTTCCAAGTCAGGATGGTGTGTTGCTTGGAGGGGAACTTCCAGCTGGTGGTGTTCTCATGTATCCACTGCCCTTGTCCTCCTAGGAGGCAGTGGTCGTGGGTTTGGAAGATGCTGTCTAAGGAGCCTTGGTGAATTCCTGCAGTGCATCTTGTAGATGGTACACACTGCTGCTACTGTGTGTTGGTGGTGGAGGGAGTGGATGTTTGTGGATGGGGTGCCAATCAAGCAGCCTGCTTGTCCTGGATGGAGCTGAGTTCCGCTATTGTGTTTTCACAGCTACATCGATCGAAGACCAATTTGATAAAGAGTTTAGAAGTTGAATTGCTTGAATTTATATTAAGCTGGAGAAGGTGTTTGTCACACCTTAGGGAGTTTAGTGCCTGTGACTATTCATTCGAAGTCTTTGCAGCCCTCACTGTGTGTGTGTTTTTTGACTTTGTAATTCTAATGAACTGTTCTCTCTCTCTCAGGTGTTTGCAGTGAAACAACTGGATTGTACTGCATTTAACTACAACTGCGTTAGTCACAGTTTGTTTTCTGAATATTCGTCAGACACTTGTGTCTCAGAGGCTACGTCAGCACTTGACAATTGCAGCTGTTAATGAAGGTGTGATAGCTCTGGAGTTGCTAGGTTCAGGTTCCTACTAATAAAATCATAATTAACCCTTCATTTTCCAGGGTGATATACCTTCTCCCTTCCGGTGTTCTTACCACCGTCTCCTGGCTTCGTATTGGAGTCTAAGGTATTGGTGATCGTCCTCTTCCCATTGAGCCCAACAGTGACTGACAAAAGGGTGAAGAGTCATACGGACTCGAAACGTTAACTGTATCCCTCTCCGCAGATGCTGTCAGACCTTCTGAGTTTTTCCAGGTATTTTTGATTTTGTTTTGTAAAGGGAAGTAGTGACTCAGGTTGTCAGCTCTGGCTGGACATATCGCTGGAGATTTCATCACCTGATTTCTCGCCTCCAACCCCAGCACCACCCCCTCCCCCAGTGTTCCTGTCATCCATCCTCCCGATGCTCTGCTTTCCCACGCCAGGTATAAAGTGAGTAGACTGTTACTTGAATAAATAATTCTTGACTGTCAGTCAAACAGCCAAATATTTTTAGAATGAATAAATTAAATTACGCAAGGAAATTTCTGCAAAGAGAGACAGGTTGTCGGAGGTTTTCGTCGGGACACACGCACCACTCTGGCTGAGGCAGAGCCACAGAAAAGCAACGGGGAACCAGGGGCTCCCTGAGCTCCAATCTGCCAACCAATCAGCAGCCTTTTCTCCTGTAGTATAAATTGTTGTGATTGTTTGAAATTTGGATTTCTTGTGCTTGTCCTGATGAGTGCAAGACGAAAAGTTTCAGCAACACATCTCTCTTTTCAGCAAGGTTCAAGTTCTGTTCTACCAAGCGACTGTGCACAAAGCAAATGAAAACAACATACCGTTTTATTTATTGACTCATTATATTTCCACCCGAGTCTTCACCGCAAATTAATCTTCAGTGCCTGAAGACTCCAACCCAGTCCTGGAGCACATACGAACATACGAGCTAGGAGCAGGAGTAGGCCATTCAGCCCCTCGAGCCTGCTCCGCCATTCAATAAGATCATGGCTGATCTGAATGTAACCTCAACTCCACATGTGTTGGCAACTGTATTGTAGCCGTGTCTGATCCCGTCTTCTCCCAAAATCCACCTCCATTTTCCAGGAGAGATGATGATTATCTGAAAAGCTCAGAGGTCCCTCTGTAGCAGTGAGTTAAATAGTCCACTTGAACTCAGTGAACGAACTACTGATTGGGTATCGAACCTCAACTGTTATCAACAACGCCACTGTTTCTCTAGAATGCAAGGTCAAGATTATACCGCTAGCCTTGTGTGATCTTGTTTGCTTGATGAGTGTTATACTCTGGTGCACGCAATGTACTTTCCTGTTAAGGTGGAGCTGATTCTACTTCAGACCAGAAAATCGAACTGTTCGGAGAACCTTCTGACGTCACCCCAGAGTTGAATTGCTGTTCAGTCGTGGAGTTAGCAGAGTATATATTCGCACTCTGTTCAGAGACACCCAGCGTTTTGCATTTGTAGCCAGGTGTCACATGTACAGTGTGACATTAGTGTCTGTTAGTGTTGGATCTCTGGGACACAGCCAGCCTGAGTCAGAGACAGACGGTTTCAGTACAGAAACTCAACAGTTTTAAAACACGATGCAGGAGTACGCGACAAGAAGTTCCTTAAGTATTACAAGGTGCAATGGCTGTGACTTTATTTTAAAAAGTTGATGTTTGAGTACATTACAAGTCAGACTCGCTTTCTTGTTATATTTTGAGTCACAAATGGACAAGTGAGGTCAGAGTGGAATTGTTGTTTAGGAAGTTGAGCTGATTGTGCTTGTTGACATGGGGAGAAGCGATGCTGTGGGGGGTGTTTAGAATATGGGAATATTACATTTATATTATTTCAAAATCATGAGGGGGTCTGGTCAGAGCAGATTGGGTTTAGATTGGTGGAAGGTTCCAGAAACGGAGGGCACCGATTTAAGGCGATTGATAAAAGACCCAGCGGCAACAAAGGAAGGAGTTTAATCGGAGTCCTTTTATTGTCTGAGAATCTTCAAAATTAAACTCATTTGTGGGAAAGAAAAGGAATTAAGTCAAAGAATTAAACAAAGAATTAAAAGTCAGATGAAGACGCAGCTCAGGAATTTCCTGCCGGTTGCAAAAAAATGTTTTGGATTGGGGGAGAGTGGATTTTAGTAAAATAAGGCAGGATCTGGCCAAGGTAGACTGGGAACAGCTACTTGTGGGGAAATCTACAGAGGAACAGTGGGAGGTGTTCAGAAAGGAAATGGGGAGGGTTCAGGCTCAACATGTTCCCTCTAGGGTGATAGGAAGGAGTAACAAGCCCAGAGAACCATGGATGACCAGAGATATTCAGGTTACGATGAGAAGGAAAAGAGAGGCTTTTAGCAGGTACAAGGGAAGCAAATCAGCAGAGGCATTAGTGGAGTACAGAAAGTGCAGGGCGGAGCTTAAGAAAGCAATTAGGAGAGCAAAGAGGGGATATGAGAAAGCTCTGGCTGGTAAAAGTAGGGAAAATCCCAAGATATTCTATAAGTATATCAGTGGGAAGAGGATGACCAGGGAAAGAGTAGGGCCCATAAGGGACCAATCTATAGGTGGAGCCAGAAGACATCGCTAGAGTGTTGAATGAATACTTCACATCTGTCTTCACCCAAGAGAATGAGGATGAAGGTATTGAACTCGGGGAGAGAGACTGTGAGGTTCTTAAGCAAATTGCTATAGGGAGTGACAAGGTATTGGAGGTGTTCGCAGGCTTAAAAGTGGACAAATCTCCAGGTCTGGATGATTTATGTCCCAGACTGCTGAGGGAGGCAAGGGAGGAGATCGCAGGGGCTCTGACTCAAACCTTTAATTCCTCTCTGGCCACGGGGTAGGTGCCAGAGGACTGGAGAACAGCTAATGTGGTTCCGCTATTTAAGAAGGGTTGTAGAGATAAGCCAGGGAACTACAGGCCAGTGAGTCTCACGTCAGTGGTAGGAAAACTATTGGAGAAAATTCTGAAGGAGAGAATCTATCACCACTTGGAGAGGCAAGATTTGATCAGGGATAGTCAGCATGGCTTTGTCAGAGGGAGGACATGCCTAACAAATTTGATTGAATTTTTTGAGGAGGTGACCAGGTGTGTAGGTGAGGGTAGTGCAGTTGATGTAGTTTATATGGATTTCAGCAAAGCCTTTGACAAGGTCCCACATGGGAGACTTATAAAGAAGGCAAAGGCACATGGGATACAGGGTAATTTGATAAGGTGGATTCAAAATTGGCTTAGTTGTAGGAGACAGAGGGTGATGACAGAAGAATGCTTTAGTGACTGGAAGCCAGTGTCCAGTGGAGTACCACAGGGATCTGTGCTGGGTCCCCTATTATTTGTCATTTATGTAAACGACATAGATGACTATGTGGGGGTAGGATTAGTAAGTTTGCAGATGACACAAAGATTGGCCGGGTGGTTGACAGTGAGATTGAGTGTCTTGGACTACAGGAAGATATAGACGGGATGGTCAAATGAGCAGATAAGTGGCAGATGGAATTTAACCCTGAAAAGTGTGAGGTGATACACTTTGGAAGGAGTAATTTGACAAGGAAGTATTCAATGAACGGCATGACACTAGGAAGTTCTGAGGAACAAAGGGACCTTGGCGTGTGTGTCCATAGATCTCTGAAGGCAGAGGGGCATGTTAGTGGGGTGGTGAAAAAGGCATATGGGACACTTGCCTTTATCAATCAAGGCATAAATTACAAAGTAGGGAGGTCATGTTGGAGTTGTATAGAACCTTGGTGAGGCCACAGCTAGAGTACTGTGGGCAGTTCTGGTCACCACATTATAGGGAGGATGTGATTGCACTGGAGGGGGTGCAGAGGAGATTCACCAGGATGTTGCCTGGGATGAAACATTTAAGTTATGAAGAGAGGTTGGATAGACTTGGGTTGTTTTCATTGGAGCAGAGAAGACTGAGGGGCGACCCTGATCGAGGTGTACAAGATTATGAGGGGCATGGACAGGGTGGATAGGGAGCATCTGTTCCCCTTAGTTGAATGGTCAGTCACAAGGGGACATGAGTTCAAGGTGAGGGGCAGGAGGTTTAGGGGGGATGTGAGGAAAAGCTTTTTTACCCAGAGGGTGGTGACGGTCTGGAATGCACTGCCTGGGAGGGTGGTGGAGGCGGGTTGCCTCACATCCTTTAAAAAGTACCTGGATGAGCACTTGGCACGTCATAACATTCAAGGCTATGGGCCAAGTGCTGGTAAATGGGGTTAGGTAGGTAGGTCAGGTGTTTCTCACGTGTCAGTGCAGACTCGATGGGCTGAAGGGCCTCTTCTGCACTGTGATTCTGTGACTCTGTGATGGGGTGGGGGGGGGGTCGGGGGTGGTGGGGGGGGGGGGGGCGGGGAGTCAGTGTGAGGGTTGGGGTAGAGTGAGGGTGGGGGCTGGGCAGCGTGGGCGTGGGCAGCGAGGTGTGGAGTGGGGAGGGGGCGGTGCTGTGGAGGGTGGGGGGGTGTGAGATTGAGGTTGGGGGCCCGTGTGAGGGAGTGAGAAGTATCTCGACCTGATGTTCTGGTCATCATGGAGTGGGCCAGGTTTGGCCAATCAGCTGCCCATCGGTTTCCACATGTCCAGTTACCAACAAACCTGTGGTCAAGTCACAGAGGAGAACTTTCACCGATTATTGACTGTCTCTCGAACCACACTCCGGCTGCATGTCCTCAATGATCAGCGGGACGGCGAGTCTAGCAGCGGCTCTGAAAGCCAAGAAAGACAGAGAGAGTGAGGCGATGGGCTTGCACTGTGAGCGGCTACATCCAGAAAGACTCTGTCTGTCTCTCCAGCCACTCCAGCCCAAGCAGCGGTCCATGCTGCTGCGGGGGACAGAGGCACTGACCGGACAGTGCTCTCAGCTGTGAGGCTGCAGTAGATTCTGTTGAAGTGGTCACACACTCCGAGGAGTTAGCTTCAGTGATGCAGCTGGAAACATGAGCTGTAGACTCTCGAGTCACGCCGGGCAGTGCCACACATCCTGGGAAGCCAACCTCAGAGCCTACATGTGGGAGTTCTAATTGGAGTGCCGATTGATACTGTATTGTTTCCTGTGCTCTGTTGTCTTGCTGTGTGGTCAAGCTTCTCTAAGAAGCAGGCAGGTCAATACTGGGACAGAAAATAATGTCAGGTGCAGCAGACAATGAGGATGGGAAATGGCGTGCTGTTTTTTATTGCAAAGGGTTTGGAAACCGATGGGCAGCTGATTGGCCAAACCTGGCCCACTCCATGATGACCAGAGCATCAGGTCGAGATACTTCTCACTCCCTCACACGGGCCCCCAACCTCAATCTCACACCCCCCCCCACCCTCCACAGTAGATTCCTGCTACAGTTGTACAGGTTTTGGTGAGACCACATCTGGAATACTATGTGCAGTTTTGGTCTCCACATTTAAGAAGGGATATACTGACACTGGAGACAGCACAGCGAAGATTCACTAGATTGGTCCTTGGGAACACCACCACCTGGAAGTTCCCCTCCAAGTCACTCACCATCCTGACTTGGAAATATATCGCCGTTCCTTCACTGTCGCTGGGTCAAAATCCTGGAACTCCCTCCCTAACAGCACTGTGGGTGTACCTACACCACATGGACTGCAGCGGTTCAAGAAGGCACCTCACCACCGCCTGCTCAAGGGGATGGGCAATAAATGCTGGCCCAGCCAGCGATGCTCACTTCCTGTGAGTGAATAAAGAAAGAAAAAAAATGAGGGGCTTTTCCTACAGTGAGAGGCTGAGTAAATTGGGTCTGTTTTTTCTGGAGTTTAGAAGAATGAGAGGTGATCTCTGAAACCTACAAGATTCTGAAGGGTTTGGACAGGGTTGATGCTGAGAGATTGTTCCCGCTGGTCGGGAGAATCTAAAACACAGGGGCACAGTCTCAGGATAAGGGGCCAATCATTTAGGACTGAGATGAGGAGAAATTACTTCACTCGGAGGGTTGTGAATCTTTGGAATTCTCTACCCCAGAGGGCTGTGGATGCTCCGTCGTTGAATATATTTAAGGCCGGGATGGACAGAGTTTTGGTGTCTCAGGGAATGAAGGGATATGGGGAGTGGGCGGGAAAGTGGAGTTGGAGCCCAGGATCAGCCAGGATGGTATTGACTGGTGGCGCAGGCTCGATGGGCCGAAATGACTCCTCCGATTTCTGACATTCTTACATCGTTGTAAATTTTATTCTGCCTGTGTTTTATTTCAGGAAGGTAGAACAATGTCCCGTCTCTCGCTGACCCGCTCCCCTGTGTCTCCTGTGGCATCTCAAGGCATTCCACTGCCTGCTCAGCTTACCAAGTCCAATGCTCCTGTTCACATTGATGTGGGAGGGCACATGTACACCAGCAGCCTAGCGACCCTAACCAAATACACAGACTCCAGGTAACAGCCTTACTGTACTCGCATGACACACTACACTCACGGGCAGCAGAGTCAAAGCTTAGAATCCGGCCATACGTCTCTGGGGTCTTTGTTTCAAACCGACTTTCACTAATAGGATGAAACCACCATCTTGCTGTCTCACTACAAACCTCACTCAGGTTGGGAAATGCAGGTGGGTGACTGGCAGAGTATAGAACACACAACTGTGAGAGTGGAATTTAGCAATTGTGAAATGCATTAAAAAAAACCAGCTTCCACTCTGCCTGTCCTGGGAGTGTTTGATGGGGACAGTGTAGAGGGAGCTTTACTCTGTATCTAATCCCGTGCTGTACCTGTCCTGGGAGTGTTTGATGGGGACGGTGTAGAGGGAGCTTTACTCTGTATCTAACCCCGTGCTGTACCTGTCCTGGGAGTGTTTGATGGGGACAGTGTAGAGGGAGCTTTACTCTGTATCTAACCCCGTGCTGTACCTGTCCTGGGAGTGTTTGATGGGGCGAGTGTAGAGGGAGCTTTACTCTGTATCTAACCCCGTGCTGTACCTGTCCTGGGAGTGTTTGATGGGGACAGTGTAGAGGGAGCTTTACTCTGTATCTAACCCCGTGCTGTACCTGTCCTGGGAGTGTTTGATGGGGACAGTGTAGAGGGAGCTTTACTCTGTATCTAACCCCGTGCTGTACCTGTCCTGGGAGTGTTTGATGGGGACAGTGTAGAGGGATCTTTACTCTGTATCTAACCCCGTGCTGTACCTGTCCTGGGAGTGTTTGATGGGGACAGTGTAGAGGGAGCTTTACTCTGTATCTAACCCCGTGCTGTACCTGTCCTGGGAGTGTTTGATGGGGACAGTGTAGAGGGAGCCTTACTCTGTATCTAACCCCATGTTGTACCTGTCCTGGGAGTGTTTGATGGAGACAGTGTAGAGGGATCTTTACTCTGTATCTAACCCCGTGCTGTACCTGTCCTGGGAGTGTTTGATGGAGACAGTGTAGAGGGAGCACTATGGGTATGGTCTTGGCTGAACTTCCCTCCATCTCTCATGGGGGGTGATTCACTTCACAAACTCCACCCACTAATCTCTGAACCTATGGCTGTTCTTCAGATGTTACTCTGGACAGTGTGCCTCCAAAATGTCATCTCTGACCTTTAGCCCCATGACAGGCTGTTTATTTCCCAAGCCTGGTGGTATTGGGTGTGACAGACAGACAAAGCAAGCGTATAAAACCCTTGGCATCCAATGGGCTGATTATTGATTGCGGAAAGTATTTAGCATCGATTTCTCAGACTCCTCGTATCTCTGGAGAAATGTTCCTTTGCTCAGCTTCTATTGTCTGTAAATACCAGCCCCTGATGTGAAGAGGCAGCACGGCCATTAACCCCTACTGGGCTCATGGCTACATTTTAAACAAAATATTGGCCTTCATCAGATATCCTGCATGATGTGGTTGTCATGGAAACAGCCCTACCCCCCCCTAGCCAAGCTGTTCCAGTTCAGCTACAACACTGGCACCTAGCTCACAATGTGGGGCATTGCCCAGTTAAGTCCTGTCCACACAGGACAGGACAAATTCAACCCGGCCAGTTACTGCCCTGTCAGTCTGCTCTTTGTTGTAACAATGCTATCGAGCGGCACTTACTCAGCAATGACCGATTCACCGATGCTCAGTCTGGATTTTGCCATCACCACTAAGCTCCAGACTTTATTATAAACTAGATCCAAACATCAGCAAAAGAGCGGAATTCCAAAGTTGAGGTGAGAGTGACTGCCCTTCACATCAATGTAACAGAATGAGAAGCACAGGAGGAGTCCATTTGGCCTGTCATGTGTGTGTTGGTTCTCTATAGGAGCAGTTTACCAAGTGGAACTCCCCCACCTTTTCCCCATAGTCCTGCACATTCTTCCTAATATTTGACTGCGTGTGGCATCAAGGAGGCCTAGCAAAACTGAAGTCAATGGAAATCGGGAAGAAAACTCTCCCCTAGTTGGAGTCATACCCAGTACAAAGGGAGGTAGAATCATTACAACACAGAAGGGGGCCGTTCGCGTCTATGCTCTCTGTACAGCAATCCAATCAGTCCCATTCCCCCACTCTATCCCCGTAACCCTGTAATTTTATTTCATTCAAGTGCCCTTCCAATTTCCTTTTGAAATCATTGATCGTTTCTGTTTCCACCGCCCATCCCACCCCGTGGGCAGTAAGTTCCAGGTCATTACCACTCACTGTGTAAAAAGTTCTTCCTCACATCCCCTCTGTTTCTCTTGCCCAAAACCTTAAATCTGAGCCCCCCTAGTCCTTGTAGCATCAGCCAATGGGAACAGCTTTTCTTTATCTACATTATCCAAACCTGTCATCATCTTGTCCACCTCTATCAAATCTCCCCTCAATCTCCTTTTCTCCAAGGAGGACAACCCCAGCTTCTCCAACCTAACCTTGTAGCTAAAATCCCTCATCCCTGGAACCATTCTGGTAAATCTCCTCTGCCCCCCTCTCAAGGACCCTCACATCCTTCCTAAAGTGTGGTGACTAGAACTGGATGAAATACTCTAGGGGTGGCCTAACCAGAGCTTTCTAAAGGTTCAGCATAACTTCCCTGTTTTTGTGCTCAATGCCTCTATTGATGAAACCCAAGGTCCCAAATACTTTGCTAACCACTCTCTCAGTATATACCGTCACCTTCAAAGGTCGATGCATATGAACCCCCAGGTCCGTCTGCTCCTGCACACTCTTTAGACTGGGCTATTAAGTCTATATTGCCTCTCCCCGTCCCTTCTGCCAAAATGCACCACCTCACACTTCTGTTAAATTCTATCTTCCTGTCTGCCCATTCTGTCTGGGTCCTATTGCAGTCTATTGACTCTGACCCTCTTATCCCAGGAGCCTCAATTTTGTTAACCAGCCTTTTATATGGGACTTTGTCAACTGCGTTCTTAAAATCCAATACAGACAACATCCACTGCATTCCCTTCATCAATCTTCCTTGTTACTTCACCAAATAATATGATCATGTGGGAAAAGCATGATCTGGCTTTTATAAATCCAGGCTGATTCTCCTTAATTAACCCAAATCTCTCCCAACGCCCGTTGATTTTTTTCCCCCTGATTATTGTTTCTAAAATCTACCCATCACTGATGCTATACTGAGTGGTCTGTGGTTACTAGGAAAGTCCTTACACCCTTTCTTGAACAAGGGTGTAACATTTGCTGCTCTCCAATTCTCTGGCACTTGCCCGGTATCTAGGGAAGATTGGAAGACTATGGAAAGTCCTCCTGCTATCTTCACCCTCAGTTCCCTTAGAAACCTGGGATGTAAGCCATCTGAACCATGTGACTTATCCACTCTGAGTATGGTCAGCCTTTCCAGTATATCCTGCTTCTCAATGTTCATCCCATCCATTACCTCCACCACCTCCACTTCTACAATATTTTGTCACCATCCTCTTAATAAACCCCAATACTGTGTATTAAGTATTGTAGCCTTACACTGCACCTCTAAGCATTCATCACCCTCTCTAATAGGACCCACTTCACCACCTGCTACCCTCTTACTATTTAGATGCCACTAGAAGATTTATTGGTTCTCTTTTAAGTTGACTGCCATTTTATTCTCAAGTCTTATTTTCCTCTTCACTTCCCCTCTCAATGTATTTGTTTGTCCTGGTTCTCACTTGAAGAATTCACCAGACATTCATCATATACCTTTATTGTTTCATTATATTCTCTATCTTTCTCATCCTCTAACCGAATCTGATTTTGGTTTCCTTGTTGAAATGTACCTTTCCTGTACCTGAATTATCTCCTCCTTAAAGATACCCATTCTTTCATTACAGCTTTTCCTGTCAGTCTCTGGTTCCATTTTGCCCTGCCAAGATCCCTTCTCAGCCCACTGAAGTTAGCTCTCTTCCAATTTAGAAGTTTTCCTTGTCCCTTCTCCGTTACTAATTTAAACCTTATGATACAGTGATCACTCTTCTCCAAGTGTTCTCCCACAGACACTTGGTCCACTCGTCCCATCTCATTCCCCAGCACCAGATCCAGCAATGCCTCCTTCCTAAACAAAAACAGAATTACCTGGAAAAGCTCAGCAGGTCTGGCAGCATCGGCGGAGAAGAAAAGAGTTGACGTTTCGAGTCCTCATGACCCTTCAACCAGTTCTGTCGAAGGGTCATGAGGACTCGAAACGTCAACTCTTTTCTTCTCCGCCGATGCTGCCAGACCTGCTGAGCTTTTCCAGGTAATTCTGTTTTTGTTTTGGATTTCCAGCATCCGCAGTTTTTTTGTTTTTAATGCCTCCTTCCTCGCTAGACTGAGAACATACTGGTCAAGGAAGTTCTCCTGAACACATTTCAGAAATTCCTCACCCTTGCCCTTTACCCTAACATTATCCCAATTGATATTTGGGTTATTAAAGTCCCCCAGTTTCACCACTCTCTAGTTTTTGCACATCTCTGTGGTTTCCCTGATGATTTGCTCCTCTGTGTCACTCTCACTATTTGGAGATAATGGAATACTCCCAGTCACGTGATCATAGACTTTTTCTAACCGAATGGATTCTATCTTTTTCCGCCTCTAGGGAATCCTCCTTTCCAACGCCACAATGCCTTTGCTAATCAGGGATTCCAGTCCACCTCTCCTTTTTCCATCCCTATCTTTTCTGAACATTTGGTATCCTTGAATATTAAACACCCAGTCCTCCCCATTTTTAAACCTGATTTCCATTATTCCTATATGGCTCCTTGTGCTTATAACTCACTAAGCTCACTCGGAACACTTGATGCATTTATGTACATGCATTCTAAACCTCTCTTTGCATTCCTTGTAGTCCTTCTTGGAGTGTACTCCTATCTAATGTGGCACCGGTTCCTTCTATATTCTCACTCTTCTATTCACCTTATTCCTCTTCTCTAGTTCTATTTTCATCCACCTGCCAATTTAGTTTAAACCCTCCCCTTTGGCACAAGTGAATCTCGCCACGAGGACTTTGGTCCCAGCTCAGTTGAGGAGTAACATGTCCCTTTTGGATAGGTGCCTCCAGCCCCAAGAACCTGAAGCCCTCTCTCCTGCACTAGATGGTTGTGGTTGTTGGAGGTCAGTCATCTCAGCTCCAGGACATCACTGCAGGAGTTCCTCAGGGTAGTGTCCTCGGCCCAACCATCTTCATCTGCTTCATCAGTGACCTTCCTTCCATCATAAGGTCAGGAGTGAGGATGTTCGCTGATGATTGCACAGTGTTCAGCATCATTCACGACTCCTCAGATACTGAAGCAGACTGTGTCCATATGCAGCAAGACCTGGACTGTATCCAGGCTTGGGCTGGTAAGTGGTAAGTAACATTCACACCACACAAATGCCAGGCAATGACCATCTTCAAGACCACCTGCCCTTGACATTCAATGGCATTATCATTGCTGAATCCCCCACTATCAACATCCCAGGAGTCACCGTTGACCAGAAAATTAACTGGACCAATCATATAAATACTGCAGCTACAAGAGGAGGTCATTTGTTAAACTCTGGTCATTCCAAACATGGGTCCTTAGTAGTTGTCTGTAGCTTTTGAAGTTTCATGTAACCAATACAGTACATGGTTATATATGTTAAACGATTACTATGGCAGTTCTACCTGGTGTATCTGTATTTATTCTATTCTCAGGATAGGACGGCTTTTCAATGGGACAGAGCCCATTGTCCTGGACAGTTTAAAGCAGCACTACTTTATTGACCGAGACGGAGAGATTTTCCGCTACATCCTGAGTTTCCTCAGAACGTCGAAGCTCCTGCTCCCAGAGGATTTCAAGGTGAATGTTTCTTTTTTAATTTGTTCACAGGGATGTGGGCGTCGCTGGCTGGGCCAGCGTTTATTGCCCATCCCTAGTTGCCCCTTGAGAAAGTGGTGGTGAGCTGCCTTCTTGAACCGCTGCGGTCCATGTGGTGTAGGTACACCCACCGCGCTGTTAGGGAGGGAGTTCCAGGATTTTGACCCAGCGACAGTGAAGGAACGGTGATATATTTCCAAGTCAGGATGGGGAGTGGCTGGGAGGGGAACTTCCAGGTGGTGGTGTTCCTACGTTATGTGCAAGGATATTTGAATTAATTTTCCTTTGTTACTTATTTTCTTGTTGTTGGCAACTGGTGATTAGCTCAAGGTTTCGACCTCACGTTGGGCTGTGTGAATCCACAGAATGAGAACGGAAAATAACTTGTGGCTTTTTTGTGTTGATCGAGTGTCTACAACGCTTGGTCAAAGAGGGAGGTTTCCAGGAGGCTAGTTTAATTGAATTTCCTCTCCAACCTGTTCTGCCATTAAATTAAATCTTGACCAATCTCTACCTTAACTCCATTTACCATCCTTGGTTACATTACTCTTAATATTCTTGCCTGACAAAAATCTATTGCATTGACCCTCAGCCCCAACAGCTTTTTGTGGGGAGGAAGTTCCAGATTCTCACTCCCCTTTGCGTCAAGAAATGCTTCCTGACATCATCCCTGAACGGGTTAGCTCTAACTTTAAGGTTATGCCCCTATGTTTTGGACTCCGCCACCTCCCCCCCCCCCACCCCACCCCCCCCACCCCCCCTCCCCACATGTCCAACCACGAGAGGAAATAGTCTCTCTATCTAGCTATCTTTTCAAATCCTTCAGTCACCTCAAACTCTATTCGATCGCCCCTTAATCTTCTAAAGCCGAGGGAATCCAACACTATTCTGTGAAACCTGTCCTCATTATTTTACTCTTTTGGTCTCTACATCATTCTGATGAAACAGCTAGAGTTAGATTTCTTTGGGAGTGTCAAGGGATATGGATCAAAGACTGGGTAAATGAAATTGAAGTACACGTCACCATGATCTCATTGGTAGGATTGGATGAAATAAGGTGAAAGATCTCATGTGGAGCATTAACACTAGTGTGAGGCTGGATGGCTTGTTTCTGTTCACTGCTGTGGAATAATGGAGCAGGCTGAAGGAGCTGAATGGTCCACTCCTCCTCCTATCAGAATGGCCCACTCCTCCTCCTATCCGAATGGCCCACTCCTCCTCCTATCAGAATGGCCCACTCCTCCTCCTATCTGAATGGCCCACTCCTCCTCCTATCAGAATGGCCCACTCCTCCTCCTATCCGAATGGCCCACTCCTCCTCCTATCAGAATGGCCCACTCCTCCTCCTATCCGAATGGCCCATTCCTCCTCCTATCAGAATGGCCCATTCCTCCTCCTATCTGAATGGCCCACTCCTCCTCCTATCAGAATGGCCCACTCCTCCTCCTATCGGAATGGCCCACTCCTCCTCCTATCCGAATGGCCCACTCCTCCTCCTACCTGAGCAGAAAACTTGGGAACAAAAGAAAAGGTGTGAAATGAAATGCCTCTTTTGCAGGATTTTGGCCTGTTATATGAAGAAGCGAAGTATTACCAGTTACAACCCATGGTGAGAGAACTGGAGAGGTGGAAACAGGAAAAGGAACATCGAAAGTCCTCGCAGCCCTGTGAGTGTCTGGTGCTGAGGGTAACCCCTGACCTAGGAGAGCGCATCAGCCTGAGTGGAGAGAAGTCACTCATAGAGGATATTTTCCCTGAGACCGCGGATGTCATGTGCAACTCTGTAAACGCCGGGTGGAACCAGGACCCCACGCATGTCATACGCTTTCCTATCAATGGATACTGCCGGCTCAACTCAGTCCAGGTAAGGGCTGGTCTTGGCCTCGCCCTCGCCTCGGGGGTGTCAAGTTTCCTTTATGGTAACTATTCTAAACTGCACCAACACTGGGGTTTGTTGGTTACTGTCTCTGTTCACTTGCAACCTCTGCCAAACCTCAGTGCGTCTACGTGATGAATGGGGTTTGAAAGAGCAGTTGGAAGACCGACAGCACAGAGCCACAAACAATAATATAAGTGGGGAATAATGATCAAGGATCTTAGAATGGCTTTCAGCAGAAGGCCAGTCAGAGCTATGCACACACCAGGGCACCGTGACATCAGTGTGTCAGAGACACACGTAGGCACAAGAGCACTTGGACATCAGTGCTTGAGATACTTTCTCACACAAAATAGACTTTCCTGCCAAGTCCCATGGAATAAATGGGACAGTGGCAGCATGGAGATGAAGTTAGCTGTGTGACAGGAAACTGAGAATAGTGGTGAACAAAATAAACACAGAAAATGCTGGAAAGGTTTCTGCTCTAAAACAATAACTCTGTTTCGCTCCAACATTTACTGCCTGACCTGCTAAACATGTCCAGCATTTTTTCTGTTCAATGAGAGGATGTGGGCTTCACTGGCTGGGCCAATACTTATTGCCCATCCCATTTGCCCTAGAGAAGGCAATGATGGGCCTTGGTCTGGAACCGCTGCAGTCCATGTGGTGTAGGTACACCCACCGTGCTGTTAGGGAGGGAGTTCCAGGATTTTGACCCAGCGACAGTGAAGGAACGGTGATATATTTCCAAGTCAGGATGGTGAGTGACTTGGAGGGGAACTTCCAGGTGGTGGTGTTCCCATGTGTTTGCTGCCCTTGTCCTTCTAGATGGTAGAGATCTTGGGTTTGGAAGGTGCTGTCTAAGGAGCCTTGGTGAATTCCTGCAGTGCATCTTGTAGATGGTACACACTGCTGCTACTGTGCGTCGGTGGTGGAGGGAGTGAATGTTTGTGGATGTGGTACCAATCAAGCGGGGCTGCTTTGTCCTGGATGGTGTCGAGCTTCTTGAGTGTTGTGGGAGCTGCACTCATCCAGGCAAGTGGGGAGTATTCCATCACACACCTGACTTGTGCTTTGTGGACATTGGACAGGCTTTGGGGAGTCAGGAGGTGAGTTACTCACTCCAGGATCCCTAATCGCTAACCTGCTATTGTAGCCCCAGTATTTATATGGCTAGTCCAGTTCAGTTTCTGGTCAATCATAACCCCCAGAATGTTGATTGCAGGGGATTCAGTGATGGTAATGCTATTGAATGTCAACGATGATGGGTGATGGTCAGATTCTCTCTTGTTGGAGATGGTTATTGCCTGATACTTGTGTGGCACGAATGTTATTTGCCACTTGTCAGCCCAAGCCTGGAAATTGTACAGATCTTGCTGCATTTGGACATGGACTGCTTCAGTATCTGAGGAGTCATGAGTGGTGCTGAACATTGTGCAATCATCAGCAAACACCCCCACTTCTGGCCTTGTGATGGAAGGAAGGTCATTGATGAAGCAGATGAAGATGGTTGGGCCGAGGACACTACCCTGAGGAACTCCTGCAGTGATGTCCTGGAGCTGAGATGACTGACCTCCAACAACCACAACCATCTTCCTTTGTGCTAGGTATGACTCCAACCAGTGGAGAGTTTTCCCCCTGATTCCCATTGACACCAGTTTTGTTAGGGCTCCTTGATGCCACACTCGGTCAAATGCTGCCTTGATGTCAAGGTCAGTCACTCTCACCTCACCTCGGGAGTTCAGCTCTTTTGAACATGGTTGAACCAAGGCTGTAATGAAGTCAGGAGCTGAGTGACCCTTGTGGAACCCAAACTGAGCATCAGTGAGCAGGTTATTACTAAGCAAGTGTCACTCGATAGCTCTGTCAACGACCCTTTCCATTCACTTTACCGATGATGGAGAGTAGACTGATGGGGCGGTAATCGTCCGGGTTGGACTTATCCTGCTTTTTGTGTACAGGACATACCTGGGCAATTTTCCACATAGCTGGGTAGATGCCAGTGTTGTAGCTGTACTGGAACAGCTTGGCTAGGGGTGCGGCAAGTTCTGGAGCACAAGTCTTCAGTGCTATTGTTGGAATATTGTCAGGGCCCAAAGCCTTTGCAGTATCCAGTGCCGTCCGCTATTTCTTGATATCACGTGGAGTGAATTGAACTGGCTGAAGACTGGCATCTGTGATGCTGGGGACCTCCGGAGGAGGCTGAGATGGATCATCCACTCAGTACTTCTGGCTGAAGATTGTAGCAAATGCTTCAGCCTTATCTTTTGCTCTGATGTGCTGGGCTCCTCCATCATTGAGGATGGGGATATTTGTGGAGCTCCTTCTCCAGTGAGTTGTATAATTGCCTACCACCATTCATGACTGGATGTGGCAGGAGTGCAGAACTTAGATCTGATCTGTTAGTTGGGGGGGTACACTTAGCTCTGTCTATCACTTGCTGCTTATGATGTTTGGCATGCAAGTAGTCCTGTGTTGTAGCTTCACCAGGTTGACACTTCATTTTTAGGTATGCCTGGTGCTGCTCCTGACATGCCCTCCTGCTCTCTTCATTGAACCAGGGTTGATCCCCTGGCTTGATGGTAATGGTAGAGTGAGGGATATGCTGGGCCATGAGGTTACAGATTGCCGTTGAGTACAATTCTGCTGCTGATGGATGCCCAGACTTGAGTTGCTAGTTCTGTGATAGATCCACACAACACAATGGAGGGTATCCTCAGTGTGAAAGTGGGACTTTGTCTCCACAAGGACTGTGCGGTGGTCACTCCTACTACTGTTATGGACGGGGATGAGGTCAAGAAGGTTTTTCCCTCTTGTTGGTTCCCTCATTTCCTCAGGGTAGTGTCCTCGGCTCAACCATCTCAAGCTGCTTCATCAATAACTTTCCTTCCATCATAAGGTCAGAAGTGGGGATGTTCGCTGACGATTGCACAATATTCAGCACCATTCGCAACTCCTCAGATACTGAAACAGTCCATGTCCAAATGCAGCAAGACCTGGACAATATCCAGGCTTGGGCTGACAAGTGGCAAGTAACATTCACACCACACAAGTGCCAGGCAATGACCATCTCCAACAAGAGAGAATCTAACCATCGCCCCTTGACATTCAATGGCATTACCATCACTGAATCCCCCACTATCAACATCCTGGGGGTTACCATTGACCAGAACCTGAACTGGACTAGCCATATAAATACTGTGGCTACAAGAGCAGGTCAGAGGCTAGGAATCATGCGATGAGTAACTCACCTCCTGACTCCCCAAAGCCTGTCCACCATCTACAAGGCATAAGTCAGGAGTGTGATGGAATACTCCCCACTTGCCTGGATGAGTGCGGCTCCCACAACACTCAAGAAGCTCGACACCATCCAGGACAAAGCAGCCTGCTTGACTGGCACCACATCCACAAACATTCACTCCCTCCACCACCGACACACAGTAGCAGCAGTGTGTGTACCATCTACAAGATGCACTGCAGGAATTCATCAAGGCTTCTTTGGCAGCACCTTCTAAACCCACGACCACTACCATCTAGAAGGACAAGGGCAGCAGATACATGGGAACACCACCACCACCTGGAAGTTCCCCTCCAAGTCACCCACCATCCTGACTTGGAAATATATCACCGTTCCTTCACTGTCGCTGGGTCAAAATCCTGGAACTCCCTCCACATGGACTGCAGCGGATCAAGAAGGCAGCTCACCACCACCTTCTCAAGGGCAACTAGGGATGGGCAATAAATGCCGGTGCCTTGGTCAATGCCGGCTAGTCTGTCTGGTGTCATTCCTTTTTTGTGACTTTGTAGCAATTTGATACAACTGAGTGGCTTGCTAGGCCATTTCAGGGGGCAGTTAAGAGTCAGCCACATTGCTGTGGGTCTGGAGTTACATGTAGGCCAGACAGGTAAGGACAGCAGATTTCCTTCCCTAAAGTTCATTACTGAACCAGATTGGTTTTTAACGACAACTGACAATGGTTTTATGATCACTATTACCAAAACTAGCTTTATATTCTGGATTTATTAACTGAATTTGAATTCCACCAGCTGTGGTAGTAGGATTCGAACCCACGTCTCGAAAGCATTAGCTGAGGCCTCTGGATTACTAGTCTGGTGACATTACCACTACACCACCGCCTCCCCAGATTTCAGATTTCAAACATCCGCAGTATTTTGCTTTTGTAGTTGTGGTGAGCAGTTGTTTTTCAGACTGGAGGAAGTTATGTAGTCATGTTCCCACAAGGTAGGGACTAGGACCACTGCTTTTCTTGATATATTAATGACCCAGGCTTGGGGGTACAGGGCATAATTTCAAAAGTTGCACATTGCCCAAAGTTTGGGAATACAGTGAGCTGTGAGGAGGATAGTGACAGATTCAAAAGGACTTGGGCTGGTAGAATGGGCAAACTGGCGGCAGATGAAGTTTAATACAGAGAAGTGTGAATTGATACCAGAAATCATGGTGTATAAGTTGATCTGGTATATAAGATGATCCAATTTTCCAGCCTGAAAAATCATGTTTTTTGCATATACTCTGTGTGTAAGTTGACCCCCCCCCACTCTCCTTTTCAGCCATGACATGCTATAGTCACATTAGTAGTCAGTCTCAATTTTTCACCCCACAAATGCATGTTTTACTTACCAATACTTTATAACCGAGCACAAGGAATTAAAGAGGTGACATGGGCTGTACTGTGAAGATGCGCGGGAATTTAAAACGTGTCCACTCTTTGCATTGGATGCTGATGACATTTCAAAGTGGTGACCACCCCACCCACACGGTGGTTCACTTCTATACTTGGTGTATCAGTCGACCCTGTTTTTGGAGGGATTTTTCAAGGCTTCAATGGTCGACTTATATGGCAACATCCACGGTACATTTTGGTAGGAAGAATAAGTAGAGGCAATATAAGGGTACAATTCCAAAATGGGTGCAGGAGCAGAGGCGAGTTATAGATGCAGAGATTAGTGAAGGTGACAGAACAGGTTGAGAGCACAATTTCCTTTATTAGAATGAGTCCAGGGATGTGGAGCTTTAGTTACGTGGATAGATTGAAAAGCTGGGACTGTTCTCTTTAAAGAGAAAAGAGAGCTGTGAGGAGATTTGAGAGAGGTGTTCCTTAGGGGTCTGGACAGAGTAGATTGGAAGAAGCTGTTCCCATTGGCAGAAACATTGAGGATCAGAGGACAAAAATTTAAGGGAATTGGCAAAAGATGTAACAGCGACATGGGGAAAAGGTTTTCTTCCACAGCGAGTGGTTCGGATCTGTAATGCACTGCCTGAAAGTGTGGTGGAGGCAGATTAACTCCAGGCTTTCAAAAGAGGATTGGACAAACACTTGAGGGAGAACGGGACTAGCTAAACCGCTCTTGGAGAGCCGGCACTAGCTTGATGGGCCGAATGGCCCCATTCTATGGTTCTGTAGGGACCGAGGTACTGTGACTTTGCGAAGGAAGTTTTGCATGAGCTGTCCGCAAGCTGAGTTTTCCACTTGGCAATTTTGTGTCTGAGGTCAATGCACTTCCCCTTTTTTAAACGGTGGCTCTTGTATTTCATGAGAAAATTCAACATTCCTGCAATCTCCATTACCCAAGGAGGCACAACACAGCAGCACTAATTGTCTGCTCCCTCCACAAAGCATCCTCCCCTCCCCCATCCTT
Organism: Isurus oxyrinchus; assembly: GCA_026770705.1. Classification (NCBI taxonomy): domain Eukaryota; kingdom Metazoa; phylum Chordata; class Chondrichthyes; order Lamniformes; family Lamnidae; genus Isurus; species Isurus oxyrinchus. Next base: position 179,758,699 of record JANJGN010000007.1, on the reverse strand, counting down.
GGACACAGACATCCATTAGGAACTGTGAACTTCTCCAGACATTTCCATCAATGAAACCTTTGCCACATCACAGGTAAAGCTGGCAATTCTACCAGGTGTGGCTCTCACTCTGCTGTGAGAGGGCCGGTTGCATTTATTTTTCTGGCTGCATTTGAAGTTGTTCGATTGGTGGGTCTATATTGATTCCATCTGTTCCATCTTTGAACCATGCACCAAATGTTAAGCAGATGTCGGGCTGCTCTGAGAGGAAACAGGAGTTTGCCAAACTAAATACCACTTAATGGTGCCCTCCAGCTGATCAGTGCACACAGATCCCTTGATGTGAATGTATATAATGTGCAACTACCATTGTGGAAATCCAAAACTGTATGAATCAGGAGACCCTTCATTATCTAGTTACTGATCAGCGGCGAGGATTTACCCTCTCAAACCCTTCCTTCATTTCCTTCTTCATTTTCTGTTCTCCAGATAATACAGCCTTGGTTTGAAGTCTCTCATACTAACTCCACGTTCCCAGCCTTGGTACCAACTCAGTGAATCTTCACTGCACCTTTTTCATGGCTCCAATGCCCTTTCTAAAATAGGGCGACACTGTAGAGTGTCATTGGTCTCCTCCTTGCTTATCTATATATAGTGCCACCACCCCCACCTACAAAATGCAGACCTTCATTTAACTTGACAGATTTCTTACTGCATGTCTGCTTTTAAAGATCTGCCTCTTCTGTAAACACAGGAGCAAACTAAGAAAAGGTTCCTGCTCTTTGCAGTTTAACATGTGTCCCTGGGGTTGGTCAGACATTGGCTTTTCATTACTCTGACCCTCGGCAGGCTGATGGGGTCTTACCTGCGGACTGTACAGATGCAAAGTGGGTAATGCCAACCTAATCCTTGTGGGTATGGGATACAATCAAAACCACTTCTAAGCTGTTATTAATTGGTATTAAATTGGCAATCTCATTCCAGGGGCTGGATGGTATGAGAAATATCAACATGTCCATTTCCAATGCAAAATAGGGCATTGGAAACAGAAATTAAATATTGAGTAATGTAGAGGGAGCTTTACTCTGTATCTAACCCCATGCTGTACCTGTCCTGGGAGTGTTTGATGGGGACAGTGTAGAGGGATCTTTACTCTGTATCTAACCCCGTGCTGTACCTGCCCTGGGAATGTTTGATGGGGACAGTGTAGAGGGCGATTTACTCTGTATCTAACCCCGTGCTGTACCTGTCCTGGGAGTGTTTGATGGGGACGGTGTAGAGGGAGCTTCACTCTGTATCTAACCCCGTGCTGTACCTGTCCTGGGAGTGTTTGATGGGGACAGTGTAGAGGGAGCTTTACTCTGTATCTAACCCCGTGCTGTACCTGCCCTGGGAATGTTTGATGGGGTCAGTGTATAGGGAGCTTTACTCTGTATCTAACCCCGTGCTGTACCTGTCCTGGGAGTGTTTGATGGGGACAGTGTAGAGGGAGATTTACTCTGTATCTAACCCCATGCTGTACCTGTCCTGGGAATGTTTGATGGGGACAGTGTAGAGGGAGCTTTACTCTGTATCTAACCCCATGCTGTACCTGTCCTGGGAGTGTTTGATGGGGACAGTGTAGAGGGAGCTTTACTCTGTACCTAACTCCGTGCTGTACCTGTCCTGGGAGTGTTTGATGGGGACAGTGTAGAGGGAGCTTTACTCTGTATCTAACCCTGTGCTGTACCTGTCCTGGGAGTGTTTGACGGGGGCAGTGTAGAGGGAGCTTTACTTTCTATCGAATCCATGTAGTAGAAACAAACGAAACGGAGAGCAGGAAGAGAGCAGATGGTGCAGTGAGCTTGTCTATACTGTCATGGGGTAACTTCTGCTTCTTATTCCTCCCAACACATCCTTAGTCCATCCTGTTACCCAATTCCTTGGGAGAGGCAAAACAGAAGCAGGAAAAATCATCAGCCAATTTTGGAAAATGCTGGGAATTTCATTTCCAACTCCTGAAAGTGATCAGCCAAGTTCAGGGAAATTGCTGTGACTGGGCGACCTCTCACTCACCAATCTTCCTCATGGCCACAATCAGGGATTTCTCCTGCTCCCTTCTGAATCATACAGGGCCCTGCACTTGTTCCAGAGGCTGACCGACTTCTAACCTCATTCTATATGCAAATAACTTGTCTTCTGTAACCTATCTCACTTGAATAGCCTCTGCACATGGGGGAAAAAAAATCACATCTTTTCATTAAAGACCCCAATCAAATCTCCCTGAAGTCCACACTTTTCTGGAGTAAAGATTCCCAACTCTAATCCTGTTAGGATCATGTTAAAGTTTGTTTCATTCCAGGGTTTCTCCTCTGTACCTGTTCCCAGCCCCCTATATAACTCACCCACATGAGGAGACCAGGACTCAACACAGTGCTACTATTAATGTTCCTTTTCTTGCAATTCTCACAAAGATGCTGAATCATTTAGATCAAAAGTCCGTCATTGGTAGCATTACATCCATGGATAATAATTTGGAGGCTTTGTTGTGTTAGTGAATTCTGTCTGTGCATGTATCTATTCCCATTACTGCTCGCTGCCTCTCTATAATATCTCTCTGTGTTTGGTGCCTTTAATCAGGGCCTCAGGTGTCAGGGAAATGAAGTTTCGAAAGCTGGATGGAGGTTACCTGGGGTCACACAGCCTCTTAACAAGTCTCTTCAGACAGGTTTGGTTTCTGAAGAGAAGAAGATGTGGTCCCAGTGACTTCTAGCTCTCCACGTCTGCCCCAGCAACACAGTAACCGAGTGTCAGAGGCTTTTTTTTCCCACCACTTTTGACTTTAATTGATCATAATGATTTTCTTTTTCACTTTTAACACATTTTATTCCAGGCCCTATATAATTTTGTTCTGTTCAAGGCTGCAGCTTGAGATCTGACTGTAAAGCAGCCTGTATCAGTACTTTGTACTGCAGCTTGAGATCTGACTGTAAAGCAGCCTGTATCAGTACTTTGTAACTCTTTCGAGTACAAACCCATTTCCATCTGTTGTCAGATGAAGTTACAGTGTTTCATAGTTTGCCATTGTGAAATTTGAACTCTTGATCTTGGGGTTACAAACCCAACAATTCCTTGGCCTTCCCACAGACCATAGAGTCTTACAGCAGAGTAGGAGCCCATTAGTGTCTACCGTGCCTGTGCTGGAAGAGCTACAAGTTACTCCCATACCCCTGCTCTTTCCCCGTAGTCCTGCAAATGTTCCTCTACAAATATTTATCCAATTCTCTTTTGAAAATTACTATGAACTTGCTTCCACCCCCAGATCACAACTCTTGCTGCCCCTCGATTACTTTGCTGGTTAGCTTCTATCTGTGCCCCTCGGTTACCAACCCCCAGCTGCTGGAAACAGTTCCTCCTTATTTACTTCATCAAAACCCCTAATGATTTTGTACGCATCTCTACTGAATCCCCCTTTAACCTACTCCGGTCTCTCCACCTAACTGACCAGCCCTGGTCTCATTACGTCCAGGTAGCCGAAGCCCCAAACAGCATAAGGTGCAACGTTCCTGAGAATATTGGTGATCCGTTTGGGTTTTTATGACAATCCAATGTCTTCATAGTCATTTCTCCTACTGCCAACCCACAAATGACCAGATTTATTCAGGTTTGCAATTTACAGTGGTGGAATTCGAACTCCTGTCCACTGACTACTCATGCACCACAATGACTAGCGCAGGTTACATTGGTGTAATGGTTAAGTTACTGGACTAGCGATCCCGAGAACGCAGGTTGAGATCCCTACATGGCGATTGGAGAATTTTAATTAATTTTTTTCTTTTTAACTTGAAGAATGTGAAGGATTTGGACAGGTTGCAGAAGACATTTATCAGAATGATACCAGGAATGAGGGTCTGAGACTTTGTGGGGAAACTGGACTCATTCTCCTGAGAGCAATGAAGGTTAAAAGGAGATTTTAAGAAAGATGTTAAAAGCTTGAGGGCTTTTGAGCGAGTGGACAGAGAGAAACGCTGTTAACCAGAAAGAAAACAGGTGACCGGAGTATATGGAACTGGCAAAAGGGCCAGAGGGTGGGGGGGGGGGTGAGAATGTTCTAATGGGGAAAGTTGTTGTGATCTGCAACGCGCTGCTTGAAAGATTCAACAGTAACTTTCAAAAAGGAATTGGATAAATACTTGCAAGGGAAGAATTTGCAGGGTTATAGTGAAAGAACAGAGAAGTGAGGCTGATGGGTTCGTTTTTTTTCCTAGTTGTTCAGCTCTTTCAAAAAGCTGGCACAGGTGGATGGGCCGAATGGCCTCCTCCTGCGCTCCCAAGTCTTTTGTGTGTGATGACTGATTTGCTGATTGTTCCCCGCAGGTTCTTGAGCGATTGCTACACAAGGGATTTCATGTGGTGGCGTCCTGTGGGGGTGGAGTAGATTCCTCTCAGTTCAGTGAATATGTGCTGTATCGTCAGGAGAAACGTTCGCAGCTCACACCAACAACAATCAGAATAAAACAGGAGCCCCTGGATTAGCCCAAGCCGAGTCCTTCGGCCACTCCCTTTTGAGCTTTTTTTGTGTTTTTTTTTTCTCCCCTCCCCACCCCCCCCAACACCCCCCACAATCCCCCCCTCGTCTCCCCATCTGAATTTAGTTGCTGGACTCGAGGATGAGCGTCCGTCAAAGAGACAGATCTCTTGACGAGGATATTTATCGATGGGTTGGATTAGCTGCAAAATCCCATCTAACGTTTTGTGTATGGAATCCTAACACCTCCAGCTGTCACTTCAGAACCCCTTCGAAGCTGACCACACAGTGAGCGGGCAGAGAAGCCGATGTTATTAAAGGGGCCGTCGGTGGACTTTGGGCGCATCCATGGAAACTTCATCTTAACGCAAATTGGTGAGAGAGAGAGAGGATTGTGCTGCGGTAATCCCCTAAACCAACACCACAAATTGACTTCTACACCTTTAGGTTCTACCATGTAATGTGTTCTTCTGCCCCTCGTCCTGTCCTTCAGCTGAGGATCAAAGAGCACTGAACCCCAAAGCCTCAAACATCCGGCACACAACCCTTATACCCCCAAATGTAATCAGTGCTGGGGTACCGGTTTGCTTCGGTGATGAGTTCTTGTGATAGTTTGTGACACTTCGCAATGACTTTGTGTGTAGAAGCTTATTTGTCACCTGGCACAGTGATTATCATAATTAATCATAAAGAAGCTTGTACTTCATTTCTCCCCTCCTCCACCTTGAGAAACCTCTGTTCTCCTCCCTACCTCTCCTGTGTAAAGAATCTCCTGTCCCCTCCTCAGTTATTGCCCATCCCATCACTAAGCTCACACTGAGGGCAGAAATCCAGATCCAGGAGACAGCAGCTAACATTGAAGTACCGTTTATTAAAAATTGAGGAGAAAACAGTTGAATTTTTTTTATTATAAATAAAATAAGATGTTTACCTGCAACTTGTCGATGCTTTTTGCACTAATGAATACTTAACACTTACAGGGTGCATTCAACAAGGTTTGTAAAAGGTAGTTTATTCTGATACGAAAGCTGTGGCTCAGTGTGTAGCACTCCCTCTCAAGTCACAGGATTGTGGTACTGGGACTTTAATGCATAAACCAGGCTCACACTCCCAGCGCAGATCTGAGGGTGTGCTGCACTGTCAGAGGGGCAGTACTGAGGAGGCTCTGCACTGTCGGAGGGTGGTAGTGAGGGCGTGCTGCACTGTCGGAGGGGCGGGTAGCGAGGGTGTGCCATACTGTCGGAGGGGCGGTAGTGAGGGTGTGCCACACTGTCGGAGGGGCGGTTGTGAGGAGGCTCTGCACTGTCGGAGGGCGGTAGTAAGGAGGCTCTGCACTGTCGGAGGGCGGTACTGAGGGTGTGCCACACTGTCGGAGGGGCGGTAGTGAGGGCGTGCTGCACTGTTGGAGGGCGGTAGTGAGGGAGTGCCGCACTGTCGGAGGGCGGTAGTGAGGGAGTGCCGCACTGTCGGAGGGCGGTAGTGAGGGTGTGCCGCACTGTCGGAGGGCGGTAGTGAGGGTGTGCCACACTGTTGGAGGGGTGGTAGTGAGGGTGTGCCACACTGTTGGAGGGACGGTAGTGAGGGTGTGCCACACTGTCGGAGGGGCGGTAGTGAGGAGGCTCTGCACTGTCGGAGGGTGGTAGTGAGGGCGTGCTGCACTGTCGGAGGGCGGTAGTGAGGGAGAGCCGCACTGTCGGAGGGCGGTAGTGAGGGAGAGCCGCACTGTCGGAGGGCGGTAGTGAGGGAGTGCTGCACTGTCGGAGGGCGGTAGTGAGGGCATGCCACACTGTCGGAGGGCGGTAGTGAGGAGGCTCTGCACTGTCGGAGGGCAGTAGTGAGGGTGTGCCGCACTGTCGGAGGGCGGTAGTGAGGAGGCTCTGCACTGTCGGAGGGCGGTAGTGAGGGTGTGCCACACTGTCGGAAGGCGGTAGTGAGGAGGCTCTGCACTGTCAGAGGGGCGGTAGTGAGGGTGTGCCGCACTGTCGGAGGGCAGTAGTGAGGGAGTGCCGCACTGTCGGAGGGCGGTAGTGAGGGAGTGCCGCACTGTCGGAGGGCGGTAGTGAGGGCGTGCCGCACTGTCGGAGGGCGGTAGTGAGGGCGTGCCGCACTGTCGAAGGGCGGTAGTGAGGGCGTGCCGCACTGTCGGAGGGCGGTAGTGAGGGCGTGCCGCACTGTCGGAGGGCGGTAGTGAGGGCGTGCCGCACTGTCGGAGGGCGGTAGTGAGGGCGTGCCGCACTGTCGGAGGGCGGTAGTGAGGGCGTGCCGCACTGTCGGAGGGCGGTAGTGAGGGCGTGCCGCACTGTCGGAGGGCGGTAGTGAGGGCGTGCCGCACTGTCGGAGGGCGGTAGTGAGGGCGTGCTGCACTGTCGGAGGGCGGTAGTGAGGGCGTGCCGCACTGTCGGAGGGGCGGTAGTGAGGAGGCTCTGCACTGTCGGAGGGGTGGTAGTGAGGGCGTGCTGCACTGTCAGAGGGGTGGTAGTGAGGGAGTGCCACATTGTCCAAAGGGCATATGAATTAGAAACAGTGGGCCATTTGGCCCCTCAAGCCTGATCTATTTGACAAGATCCTAGCCTCAACTTTGCTTTCCTGCACCCCCTATACCCTTTGACTCTTTTGTTAATCAAGAATCTATCTAACGCTGCATTAAAAATAGTCAATGACCTGGCCTCCACTGCTCTTTGGGGAAGAGAAGAGGACTAGTAATCCAGAGACCCAGGCTGATGCTCTGGGAACACAGGCATCCTGGCAGCTGGTGGAATTTGAATTCAATTAATGAATCTGGAATTATAAAGCTGGTCTCAGTAATGGTGACCATGAAAATATCATTGATTGCTGTTAAAAACCCATCTGGTTCACTAATGTCCTTTAGGGAAGGAAATCTGCTGCCCTTACCTGGTCTGGCCTACATGTGACTCCAGACCTACAGCAATGTGGTTGACTCTTAAATGCCCTCTGAAAAAGGGCAATTAGGGATGGGCAATAAATGCTGGCCTAGCCAGCGATGCCCACGTCCCATCAACGAATACAAAAAAGGAATTTCACAGGCTCACAGTCCTCCAAGAGACAAAAATGAGTAGACTCAAATGAGTCATCTTCTGGCTGGCAAGACATAGCAAGTGGAGTGCCACAAGGATCAGTGCTGGGGCCTCCACTATATACAATCCATATCAATGACTAAACGAAGGGACCGAATGTATGTTTGCTGATGACATGAAGATAGGTAGGAGAGTAAGTTGTGAAGAAGACGTAAGGAGTCCGCCAAGGGATATAGGCGGGTTAAGCGGGTGGGCAAAAATTCGGCAGATGGGAGTATAATGTGGGAAAATGTGAACACATCCACTTTGGCAGGAAGAATAGAAAAGCAGCAAATTATTTAAATGGAGTGACATTGCAGAACTCTGTGGTACAGAGGAATCTGGGTGTCCTGGTACATGAAACAAGAAAGTTAGTATGCAGGTACAGCAAGTGATTAGGAAAGCAAATGGACTGATGTTGTTTATTGCAAAGGGGAGTGGCATATAAAAGTAGGGATGTTTTACTCCAGTTGTACAGGGTGTTGGTGAGACCACATCCGCAGTACTGTGTACAGTTTGGTCTCCTTGTTTAAGAAAGGATTTTAATGCGTTAGAAGCAGTTCAGAGAAGGTTCAGTGAGGAATCCTGGGCTTTATCTCATAAGGATAGGTTGGAGTTTAGAAGACTTGGAGCTGATCTTATTGAAACATATAAGATCCTGAGGGGTCTTGAGAGTGGATGCTGAAAGGCTGTTCTCCCTTCTTGGAGAGACTAGAACTAGGAGACAGTTTAAAAATAAGGGGTTTCTCGTTTAACACAGATGAGATTTTTTTTTCTCAGAGGCAGTGCTTGAAGGCTTGCTCACAGTCTGGGGCTAGTACTGAGGGCGTGCTCACAGTCTGGGGCTAGTACTGAGGGCATGCTCACTGTCAGGGGCTAGTACTGAGGGCGTGCTCACAGTCTGGGGCTAGTACTGAGGACGTGCTCACAGTCTGGGGCTAGTACTGAGGGCAGGCTCACAGTCTGGGGCTAGTACTGAGGGCGTGCTCACAGTCTGGGGCTAGTACTGAGGGCGTGCTCACAGTCTGGGGCTAGTACTGAGGGCAGGCTCACAGTCTGGGGCTAGTACTGAGGGCGTGCTCACAGTCTGGGGCTAGTACTGAGGGCGTGCTCACAGTCTGGGGCTAGTACTGAGGGCGTGCTCACAGTCAGGGGCTAGTACTGAGGGCGTGCTCACAGTCTGGGGCTAGTACTGAGGGCGTGCTCACAGTCAGGGGCTAGTACTGAGGGCGTGCTCACAGTCAGGGGGCTAGTACTGAGGGCTTGCTCACAGTCAGGGGCTAGTACTGAGGGCTTGCTCACAGTCAGGGGCTAGTACTGAGGGCTTGCTCACAGTCTGGGGCTAGTACTGAGGGCTTGCTCACAGTCTGGGGCTAGTACTGAGGGCGTACTCACAGTCTGGGGCTAGTACTGAGGGCATGCTCACAGTCTGGGGCTAGTACTGAGGGCGTGCTCACAGTCTGGGGCTAGTACTGAAGGCTTGCTCACAGTCTGGGGCTAGTACTGAGGGCGTGCTCACAGTCAGGGGGCTAGTACTGAGGGCGTGCTCACAGTCAGGGGCTAGTACAGAGGGCGTGCTCACAGTCAGGGGCTAGTACAGAGGGCGTGCTCACAGTCAGGGGGCTAGTACTGAGGGCTTGCTCACAGTCAGGGGGCTAGTACTGAGGGCGTGCTCACAGTCAGGGGCTAGTACTGAGGGCGTGCTCACAGTCAGGGGGCTAGTACTGAGGGCGTGCTCACAGTCAGGGGCTAGTACTGAGGGCGTGCTCACAGTCAGGGGCTAGTACAGAGGGCATGCTCACAGTCAGGGGCTAGTACTGAGGGCGTGCTCACAGTCAGGGGCTAGTACTGAGGGCGTGCTCACAGTCAGGGGCTAATACTGAGGGCATGCTCAGAGTCTGGGGCTAGTACTGAGGGCGTACTCACAGTCTGGGGCTAGTACTGAGGGCATGCTCACAGTCTGGGGCTAGTACTGAGGGCGTGCTCACAGTCTGGGGCTAGTACTGAAGGCTTGCTCACAGTCTGGGGCTAGTACTGAGGGCGTGCTCACAGTCAGGGGGCTAGTACTGAGGGCGTGCTCACAGTCTGGGGCTAGTACTGAGGGCGTGCTCACAGTCAGGGGCTAGTACAGAGGGCGTGCTCACAGTCAGGGGGCTAGTACTGAGGGCTTGCTCACAGTCTGGGGCTAGTACTGAGGGCGTGCTCACAGTCAGGGGGCTAGTACTGAGGGCGTGCTCACAGTCAGGGGCTAGTACTGAGGGCATGCTCACAGTCAGGGGCTAGTACCTAGGGCGTGCTCACAGTCAGGGGTTAGTACTGAGGGTGTGCTCACAGTCAGGGGCTAGTACCTAGGGCGTGCTCACAGTCAGGGGCTAGTACAGAGGGCATGCTCACAGTCAGGGGGCTAGTACTGAGGGCGTGCAAACAGTCTGGGGCTAGTACTGAGGGCGTGCTCACAGTCAGGGGCTAGTACTGAGGGCATGCTCACAGTCACGGGCTAGTACTGAGGGCGTGCTCACAGTCAGGGGCTAGTACTGAGGGCGTGCTCACAGTCTGGGGCTAGTACTGAGGGTGTGCTCACAGTCACGGGCTAGTACTGAGGGCATGCTCACAGTCACGGGCTAGTTCTGAGGGCATGCTCACAGTCACGGGCTAGTACTGAGGGCGTGCTCACAGTCAGGGGCTAGTACTGAGGGCATGCTCACAGTCATGGGCTAGTACTGAGGGCATGCTCACAGTCACGGGCTAGTTCTGAGGGCGTACTCACAGTCACGGGCTAATACTGAGGGTGTGCTCACAGTCTGGGGCTAGTACTGAGGGTGTGCTCACAGTCTGGTGCTAGTACTGAGGGCATGCTCACAGTCAGGGGCTAGTACTGAGGGCATGCTCACAGTCAGGGGGCTAGTACTGAGGGCATGCTCACAGTCAGGGGCTAGTACTGATGGCGTGCTCACAGTCAGGGGCTAGTACTGAGGGCGTGCTCACAGTCAAGGGGCTAGTACTGAGGGCGTACTCACAGTCTGGGGCTAATACTGAGGGCATGCTCACAGTCAGGGGCTAGTACTGAGGGCGTGCTCACAGTCAAGGGGCTGGTACTGAGGGCGTACTCACAGTCTGGGGCTAATACTGAGGGCATGCTCACAGTCAAGGGGCTAGTACTGAGGGCGTACTCACAGTCACGGGCTAATACTGAGGGTGTGCTCACAGTCAGGGGCTAGTACTGAGGGTGTGCTCACAGTCTGGTGCTAGTACTGAGGGCATGCTCACAGTCAGGGGCTAGTACTGATGGCGTGCTCACAGTCAAGGGGCTAGTACTGAGGGCGTACTCAAAGTCACGGGCTAATACTGAGGGCGTGCTCACAGTCAGGGGCTAGTACTGATGGGGTGCTCACAGTCAGGGGCTAGTTCTGAGGGCGTGCTCACAGTCAAGGGGCTAGTACTGAGGGCGTACTCACAGTCACGGGCTAATACTGAGGGCGTGCTCACAGTCAGGGGCTAGTTCTGAGGGCGTGCTCACAGTCAGGGGCTAGTTCTGAGGGCGTGCTCACAGTCACGGGCTAATACTGAGGGCGTGCTCACAGTCAGGGGCTAGTTCTGAGGGCGTACTCACAGTCACGGGCTAGTACTGAGGGGGTACTCAGTCACGGGCTAGTAATGAGGGTGTGCTGCACTTGTGTGAGGGGCAGTACTGAGGGTGTGCTCACAGGGGGCTAGTACTGAGGGTGTGCTCACAGTCAGGGGGCTAGTACTGATGGCGTGCTCACAGTCAGGGGCTAGTACTGAGGGGGTGCTCACAGTCACGGGCTAGTAATGAGGGTGTGCTGCACTTGTGTGAGGGGCAGTACTGAGGGTGTGCTCACAGTCAGGGGGCTAGTACTGAGGGCGTACTCAGTCACGGGCTAGTTCTGAGAGCATACTCACAGTCACGGGCTAGTACTGAGGGTGTGCTGCACTTGTGTGAGGGGCAGTACTGAGGGTGTGCTGCACTGTTGGAGAGTCAATAATGAGGATGTGTTGCACTTCCTGGAGTCCCATCTGTTGGTTGGGACGTTAAACTGAGACCCAGTTTGCCACCTCAAGTGGAACTAAAAGATGCAACTACACCACATGGACTGCAGCGGTTCAAGAAGGCAGCTCACCACCACCTTCTCAAGGACAATCGGGGATAGGCAATAAACGCTGGCCTAACCTGCGACTCCTGCGTCTCATGAATGAATGAACAGTATTTTGAAGAAGAGCAGGGGAGGCTGGCCAAAATCGACCCCTCAATCGACACACCTAAAACAGTTTACCTGGTTATTATCACATTGCTGTGTGCAAATTGGCTGTTACATTTCCTACCTTACAATGACTGCTTCAAAACATTGTCATTGCGGCAAAATGCTTTGCAATTTCCTGAAGCTGTGAGAGGCACTGTATAAATACAAGTCCTTCTTGTCTGTAAAACCATGCTTTGTCATGTGCTATTGTACTATCCCATGGAACACCTTTTCCGCCGGTCATGGTCAGCTAAACTGGCCTATAATTTTTTAGGTTTTCGTTTTACTCCTAATTGCAATCCTGCAGTATTTCAACTCGTCAAGGATTCTAGGATTTAACCCATCTGGCTTGAGAATTGTGCGGGTGTGTCATTCATTCATTCTGTCAATCAGATCCTTTCGGTCTCTGATCTGTTCATTTTTAATATTTCGCCATGAATAGTTCAATAACATATTCCGTAGCCCCCTCCCTCCCCCACTTATCTGTCCCAAACAGCTCCCCACTTGTGCTGTGCTAACAATTACCAGGTATTGCAGCACCCTTAACACCATCCGAACTTCACCCTTAGCCTAAACAAAAGCAAAAACAGAATTACCTGGAAAAACTCAGCAGGTCTGGCAGCATCGGCGGAGAAGAAAAGAGTTGACGTTTCGAGTCCTCATGACCCTTCGACAGAACTTGATTTCGAGTCCAAGAAAGAGCTGAAATATAAGCTGGTTTAAGGTGTGTGTGTGGGGGGGCGGAGAGAGAGAGAGAGAGAGAGGGGTGGAGTGGGGGTGTGGTTGTAGAGACAAACAAGCAGTGATAGAAGCAGATCATCAAAAGATGTCAACAACAATAGCCTGTTGCATGCTCTCACCTCCCTTTAGATGACTGCTTTATCATTCCTTATCCCTTCTCTGATCAGACCAAAATTCACAAGTTATCAAACTATGGAAATGTTTATTAAAGATTACATCAAAAAAGCAATAATAAATCCCACTAAAGGAGATTGATTTGTTCACAATGCGACAGTGGAACTTACTGTGCAAAATAATAATTGTTGAGGAGTTCCCGTGGCTCTTGGTGGATGCACCTTGTGTGGACCAGGCATGAGTACTGAGAGCTTGTGTGTGAGACTGATCTCTCATCAAGTCTTTCATTGACATCCATCTGCAAAATTGGAAGTACAGTGCTGAACTAGGGTAAGCATTGAGGCAGGCTTTAGACTACAGATTCGGCAATCACTTATGGTTGGGTAAATCTTGCTTTCAGAATCTCTTGATTATTCCTCCAGAGTTATGAGGCTGCAGCACTAGAACTCCTGTTGAGATGGACATTATTTTGAAAGCCTATCATAATAGCAAATTAAATTGAACAGAAATATGGAAATACTGGAATTTGAGTTTCCCTCATATTGGTTTTCTGGGTGGGCTGTGAGTTTGCTAAGCAGCAATTTAAAGGGATATCTGCTTCCCCATAGCTGGACTCAAATCTTGCATAAACCCCCAATGGAATTAGAGGCACTGGAGAAAAAAATCCAAAGTTATACTATTTACGCAGCTGTTGGAATCAGCGTTCAGGTATGCATATTCAATCTAGATAGGGCTATGGGGAAAGTGTGAGGGATTGGGACTGACTGAATCGTTCTTTCAAAGAGTTGTCACAGATATGATGGGGTGAATGGTCTCCCTCTTTTATTCCTTTGTTTCCCCTCGACTTCATTGTTCAAACGCTGGCCTCCTATCTTGCCATAAACATGCCTCATCCAAAACCCTGCTGCTCAATAGCCTAACTTGCACCAAATCCTGTACAATCATCGCCCCCCTGTACTTGCTGACCTACACCGGCTTCAACTTTGAAATGACCATCCTTTTCAAATCTCTTCATGGTTTCACCGCTCGGTATTTCTAACCTCACCCAGCCCTACGATGCCCCCACCCCACCCCACAGATCTCTGTGGTCCTAGCCTCTTGCACATCCGATATTCATCCTTCAGCCATTCTTCCAGCTGCCTAGGTTCTAAGCTCTGGAATTTCTTCCCTAAACTTCTCCACCTCCCTATTCTCCTTTAAGATGCTCCTTAAAACCTACTTATTTGACAAAAGCTTTGGGTCACTTGTTCCAATAACTCCCTATGTAGCTCAATGTCAAATTTGGAACAATTTCCGTGAAGTGCCTTGGAAGTTTTGCTACATCAAAGGTGCTATATAAATGCAAGTTACTCTCGTTGAGCAAAATATTACATGATTCTACAAGCTGTCTATCACTATCAGTCAGGAACCAAATTTAAAATGCTTTCAGTTGGCACAACTACAAACCCATCAAAAATGCTGTGCATATAAAAACACAGAGTTCCTTGTGATATTAACAGGAGAGACCTTTGATCTGTTACATTAACCCTCGACTATTCTCACTCAATAGTTTTCCCATGTCCATGTGTAATTCTTTGTTCCAAAAAGGCTAATGGAATGTTGGCCTGTATCTCAAAGGGACTGCACTATAAAGGGAAGGGCATTGGAAGAGGAGAGCAGACACAAAAAGCTCAGTTGGCCCGGAGAAAACAGAGGCCAGTGAATCGTGCACTTCCTCAGCCCACTTTCTTCCTCTGCAGAATAAAAACGGCAGAGACTGCCATGCCAGAGTGCGGCTGCTGAATTATACCACGCAAAGCTTAACACAGAGTTGATCACCATGGTGCAAACCATTAGCCACATAAATGGAAGGAATTGATAATTCAGTTGTACAGAGTCTTGCTCAGGCCCCAGCTAAATTAATTGCATTCAGTTCTGGGCACTGTACTTCAGGGAGGATCTGTACACCTTGGAGGGGGTGCAGCGCCTATCACCAGAATTATGCTGGTGCTTATATGGTTAAATTATGAGCACATTCCTCTTAACCTGTTAAGTATAACCTGTTTTCACGCTTACCTGTCCTGGTGTTATAGACCTGCTCTAATTCAGCACCAACTCCCACTCAGAACAAAATGCCTTGGCTTAGTTATTCACTCTTGTCTCATTCATAAGGTTGCAGGTCACAGCCCACTCCAGGGACTCAAACCTATAATCGGAGCTGGCATCCCAGTGCACCATTGAAGAAGTATGCAATGTCAGCGTTCTCCCTGGTATCCTAGCCAATATTTACCTCTCAACTAACAGCACTAAAGCAGTTCATCTGATCATTATCACACTTCTGTTTGTGAGAGGTTGCTGTGTGCAAATAGCGTTCACATTTCAACAGTGACCATTTTACAATTGACTGTAATGTGCTTTGGGATGTCCTCAGGTTGTGAAAGGCACTACAGAAATGTAAGTTCTTTCTTGACCTTACCTTTGCTCAGTACAAAACATCTCTGTCGACTTCCAACTTTGACTGTGTCTCACAATTCAAGTACAATAAATTATATTGACCATGCATGGGGTAGCAGGAAGACCAGTTCTGGAGTTTGGCCTGCAGATTTGGTCCAGTATCCAGAAAAGGATATAGATGTATTGGAGAGGGTTTTGTGGTGGGTAAGCTGGATGATTCCAGCCTATGCTGTGGAAAAACACCCAATTGACTAAACTGATTGTTACTGGAGGCAACAATCCTGGTTTTCAAAACAATAAAGCAAAATAAATAGGAGCAAGAATAGGCCATTTGGCCCCTCAAAATTACTCCACCATTCAATAAGATCATGGCTGATCTGATTGTGGCCTTAACTCCACTTTCCTGTCTACCACTCCCCCCACACCCCTCCAATATTCTTGTAGATCAAAAATCTGTCTGACTCAGCCTTGAAAATATTTAATAACCCAACCTCCACAGCTCTCTGGGATAGAGAATTCCAAATACTAATGATCCTCTGACAGAAGAAATTACTCCTCATCTCTACCTTAAATTTATTTTGAAAATGTGTCTTCTAGTTATAGATTCCTCCATGAGGGGAAACATCCTTTCAACATCTACCGTCAAGCCCTCTCATGACTTTATGTTTCAGGAAGATCACCTCTCATTCTTCTAAACTCCAATGTGTACAGGTCCAACCTGCTCAACCTTTCCCCATAAGATAACGCCCTCATACCAGATATCAATCTAATGAACCTTCTCTAAACTTCCTCCAATTGAAGTGTCCCTCTTCAAAGAAAACCAGAACTGTATGCAGTACTAGGCACTGTCTCACCAATGCCTTGTACAGTTGTAGCCAAGACTTCCCAACTTTTATACTCCATTTTCCTTGCAATAAAGGCTAATAGTGTAGGATACAGTTGAAGTAAATAAGCTATTTATCTTGGACAATAAACAGAGAACTGTTGGACACACAAGCTCAAAGTACATAACGGGGTAGAGAATAGAAAAATACTGTTTTTCTCCCACAGGAAGGATTGTGGTCAGATAAGGGAACTGTTCAAGGCCAATTAGATTGATACGTGTTGGGAAGGGGAGATTGAAGCTCAAAGAAACATTAGCAAAGCCACTTGTTTCCTTTTCCCCCAGAGGAAGGGAATCATAGAATCATACAGCACAGGTGGCGACCATTCAGCCCATCAGACATTTGAAAGAGCATTCCCCTCCCCTCTTCTTTCCCCCATCACTGAGGAGGGCGGAATAGACTTAAACATTCACGCTGAGGAACGAGAGAAAGGAGCACACATGCAATATTTAATAAACAGATGTTTTATTTTTTTACAAAATAAGTACAAAGTTTGCAAGTAAGTCTTTGCACACGGACTGCAGAGCGTAATTGTATGTACAGGGTACGATACCAAAAATAACGGAATTCTAATTAACACAAAAGTCTTTCTGTAAACACTATGTACAAATTGTTGTCTTTCTAAAACCAGCTTTTCTGTTTCCTACATGATTGTTGTGCTTGCTCATTTGAGTTAACACCTTAAATAATATTTTGGCTAGACTGCAGATGAAGTGCAAATATACCTGCTTGTTCTTTAAGAACCGTAAAAAAATTATTAAAAGTATTTTAAACTGACTGACAAATTGCTTTATTTGTGCTTTTTCTCTCCCTTCCCTCCCTCCCTCCACCCTCCCCAATACTTCACAATGTTAAAAACGTAATGCATCAGAGTGCCAGAGCGCACTTATACAACCAGGGGTGGGGAGTGGTTGAGATAAATTCAACCAGCCTGACAAGAGGTTACTGTGTGCTCCAAGCAGAATTCAGGGTAGCGAAGCACAAAGTAACATCACTGATTGGAAGACCAGTGCCCTCTCTCTCATTCTCTTGTTTAAGTGGAGTGTATATACACACACACACACACACACACACACACACACACACACACACACACACACACACACACACACACACACACACACACACACACACACACACACACACACACACACTGTGGCTGCAGACAGCAATGCAATGACTGCATGCTGTTTATAGTAGCGGGTGTACATCTGCAAATTTGACAAAACTTCAACACCTCTTTTACGCAAAAGCATTGATCTGAACATTCACACCCACACTGTGCACCAAGCTGTGAAAGTGGTAATACTTGGGAAAGGGGGGAAGGGGAATTAATACCAAGGAAAGAGGTGAGCTAATACTGAGAAAAAGGGGAAATTGATGCTGGGGAAAGGGGGAACTATAAGTGGGGTGGGTGGAATGGTGAATTAATACTGGGGAGGGAGGGGAATTATTTCTGGAGAAAGGGAATTAATGCTGGGGAAGAGGAAATTAATACTGGGGAAAGGTGGGCATTATTACTAGGAAAGGGGGAAATGAATCAATTCTAGGAAAGGGGGATGGCGGATTAATACTGGGGAAAGGGAGAATTAATGCCTGGCAAAAGAGATATTAATACTGAGGAAAGGGGGAATTAATACCAGGAATGGGAAATTAATACTGAGGATGGGGGAAATTATGAATTAATGCTGGGGAAAGGGGGAATTAATACTGCTAAAAAGGTACTATTATTAGCAAAAAGAGAAATTAGTACGGGAGGAAGAAGGGTATTAATACTGGGGAAAGGAGGGAATTAATACTGGTGAAAGGGGTCATGGTTGAAATAATACCAGGGGAGGAAATGAAGTAATGCTGGGCAGAAAACATACTGGGGAGAAAAAGGTAAACTAATACTGAGGGTAGGAAAATTCTTAATTAGTACTGGAAAGGGGAATTTTGAACTAAAATTGGGCGAACTGCTGAGCGAATACTCATGAAGAACTGAGATAGTGATGTGGAGAAGTCTGGGGTAATCAGCCCCCTTTTGTGTTACTAACTTTCTTCCTGAAGATTTCAGGGCAGATTTTCCTCAATTACATTCCCAAGCAGAGGACATCTTAGGGCCAAGAGATCCTCTGTCAAATGTGCTCAGATGAGCTGGTGCAGGAACAGGAAAATCTGTCTCACAGACTCCTTGCTGGGAGAAGATTCAGAGTGTCCTCTGGCGCTCCACCCATGGAGGGGCATCAGTCAAACAGAACTCCAAACTATCCAGGCCCACACACACATTCTGCCCAGTGACCACTTGGTATTCATCACCAGCCCCACACTAGTGCAGGGACAGTTAATTTAACCCTAACAACTTGAATGGCAATCCAGGGAGAATTAGTAACTCTGTGCACACCGGGATTAAAACCTGGGACCTTCTGGTTCTGTATGGCAATGGTTCTCAAACTGGGGTCCGTGGATCCCTGTGGGTCTGTTGAAACTTTCCAGGGGATCCACAATTTAATCAATAATTTGGGTGGGCTTTTGCTGAACAGATTTTACAGCAGTGACAGAGGAAAATCTGACAATAACATGGCGCACTACAGTTAGTTTCAAATAGGACTTGGCTGATTTGTGATTTATAATGGTCAGCACATGAGAAGTCCCAGTTGCTTTTTCATCTTGAGAACTGCAGTTTGCTATGAGTATTGGGCTGGTGGAACGGTCAAGAAAAGAGTAAATAAATGAGCACAAGTGGAGCTGTGCTCGGTGTGAGCCAGGAGTGGAAAGCAGCCACCATGTAGAGAGCACCAAGTGGGCTGGCTGTCTCACCTCGGAGGGCAGCAAGAATGGAGGAGTGCTGAAATCGGCATGAAGAATGACTGTTGTGTGTGTGTGTGTCTGTGTGTGTGTGTGTGTGTGTCTGCGTGTTTGTGTGTGTCTGTGTGTGTGTGTGTGTGTGTGTGTGTGTGAGTCTGTGTGTGTCTGTGTGCATGTGTGTGTCTACCTTCTGCTATTCTCCAGTTCTGGGCTGAGATGGAAATTGGAGAATTCTAGACTTTTTAAATGGGAATAAAACCTTTATTTTAGGTAATATTTGTACGGAACTTCCTCCTGTTGATATTAGAATTAGAATCAACAGATTCTAAAAGGTACAATACTATTAAAACATCTTTACATGTAGCACTTTCATTTTATGAGTATTATATAGTATAATTTAGGTTAGGGTCGGGCAGGGGACTGGTATGTTCATGATTACTGATCAATCTGAAAAGCAGTCCTGCAGCCAAAAAAATTTGAAAACAACTGCTGTATGGCACCCTCTTTAATCAGTCACTTCACTCAATTGTATTAGGTTTCAGCATGACAGCAACACATTTCAGAGAGAACGAGAGAGAGGCAACTCACAAAGTTAGTGCAACTGGGATCACTAGGGTACTCCACAATTGTACTAATTCCCCCACCTGCCCTCAAATGAAATTTAGAGAAAAACTTTTAAAATGATTTAAAACTAAATGATCCCCCACACTGGTTGGTACAAACAGAACACGCACTGGTGAAACCGGCAATGCCCACTTTAATCCACCCATGAGGAGGTCTTTGCTGAGCAACATCCCCTCACAGTTAAAATATCTCAGGCAATTTCAATGGGTCCCTGCCGTGTTACCATTTATTTTTAGTTTTATAAAGAAACTTTAAATAAAGTTATAAAATGGAAAAAATATATATATATTTCCCTTAAACATATAGCTTTCAATACTGCTAAAGGCTTTTGAATACAGGAGCAGCTATTCTGACTAACTCCTGGAATTGGTTACAACATAATAATACCTTATGAAAAGACAAACTAAAGAATCGAAACAAGACCCAAGACTACAATAGACAGCTGTATGATTGCAGCCTCCCCTTTCCCCACAAAAAACATGGGGAGTGGGGTGTAAAAAACGACTAAATTAAAACGTAAAACTGCTAAACAACAGGTCCAGTCTGTGAGCGACTGGAGAGGAGGAGGTCAGTTATCAATTTGGTCAGGGATCCTTTCCCTCTTTGACACAAACTCAGAAGTGTATTCCTGGCGCAGGTACTGATGGACCTGTCATGTGTGTGCTACAGTATTTGCTGTTTTCATTATGGATTTACCAGCATTCACAGTTCATTTTTTTTAACTTCTACCGACAAATGGACAAAAACTGGGTGGGGAGTTGCAGAAAATTTAAATACTGGGTGCAAACATTCAGCTAGAGGTATCTAAAGGTTATCAGAAGATGAGGTCTGAGGCAACGGTAAACAAATTTGGATACTAAATTATTTTTTAGGAAAAGGCACAAGGCGGCAGTCACTGAATGCTGATGGCCTGCAGATGTAGGTCAGAGGGACTGAGTCCTCGGTCCCCCACCCTCTACTTCAGCAGCGCTCGGTACAGTACTAGTGAGTGCCTGGTGTCTCGTTCCTGTTCCATGTAGAAGATGAAGTCCCTGAGGTTTACCCGAGTTACCCTCTGTCGGGTGTACTGGCGAGACGAGGCTGGTCCGGATCCTGCCTGGGTGCCCGATGTGGGACCCGCGCCCTGTGAGGAGGAGAAACATAGGTCACAGTGGGAATCAAAGGCAACCTCCATGGTTAATCATTGCTTAACAGACATTCTATTTATCCTTGAGCCCGCCACAATTGCACCGAGCCCAGTAAACCTCTGGTGTGTCGCTCAAGTAACGTTCATGATGCATGGAGCGAGTGTCAATGGGCTGTTGAACCATAAAGTTATCACAGCTGAGTTCAATTCTGGACACATCCAACATTTTCCAGTGGGGATTACTGGACATTGATCTGGAGCACGGATCATGCTTGATTTCCCCCACCTCCCTTGCTAAGAATGCAGACATGATAGATTTTATAGAACCCCTTTTACTTTCAGGGCTTAATTTTGTGGTTAAGAATGTTTCTTCTGCGGCATTTGTTAAAACAGGCAATATTAGAGTGTCACAAGATGGCTCACATCACCACAGCTTCTTTGCAAGACTGTTGTTCTAAGATTCAATCAGATATTTGTTAAACTACAAATGTTTACAATTCCTATACATGGAAGGACAGCTTTAGTTTTAGGGCCCCATCTCTGGGCTGATGGGTTATTGTAAGCCAAAAGTGATGACCATGGAGGAAGGGGATGTTAAAGGCTGTTTAACTGAGGATAAATGTGAGACGACTGTCATGGAAATTATGGGGTGAATCAGCCTGTGGCTGAGTTCAGCGCCCATAATGCGAAATCTCCTTCAGCCTTTGCTCCATCGCCTGTGTTATCTGAGTAACATTCCAATCTAGAAACAAAGATTCTGTCTAGTCCTTAAATGGCTGGCACAGTGACAACAGCTCCAAGCTCGTCTCTCTGTGGCAATGTTAATGAATAAATCCAGTCGACTTCAAATCCCACCAAAGCTACTTGTGGGACAGGATACTATAGTTTGTAGGCTGGCACCATGAAAAAGACCTAGGAAAGCAGCTGAACTACAAAAACCCAGTTGGATTGCTGATGCCTTTGAGAAAGGAACATGCATCCCTGCCTGATTTGGCCTACGCTGGACTCCAGCCTCAGAGAACGTGGTTAATTCTTAATCCCCTCAGAGGTGGGCAATACTTTTGGTAGTAAACTGCTAAGAAAGTATCAGCTGCTTTGTCACAATGTTAGCATGCTCACCTTTGAGTTAGAAGGACATCAGTTGAAACCACCTACCAAAGGCTTGAGCTCATAATCCAGCCTTACACAACAGTGCAATGCTAAAGGAGTGTTGCATTGTTGGAGGTGCTGTCTGCTGAATGAGACATTAAAATGAGGCCCAATCTGCACTGGATGTATATAAATCTTTCCAATGGCATGATTCAAAGACGAATAGGACAGTTCTAGTGTTTTGATCAATATTTATCCCTCAGCCAATATCACTTAATAAATTATTGGGTAATTTACCTCATCACTGTTTATAGGAGCTTGCTGTGTGCAAACTGGCTGCAAAGTACATTCATGCACATTAAAGGAGCACCAATATAAAAGGTGGTTAAAATGCTATTGGAAAATTCATTGAAGTTATTTACCCAAATAGAGAAGCCCCCTAATTTGTTAGCCTAACTTGGTAATGAATAAATATCACACCCATTGTGTTGTGGGGATTCCCTGGACTCAGATGCTTAATAAGGTTTGTGAACGAAGGGAGATTTGAAAAAAACAGGGGACACGATCAGTTTTTTTTAAGAGAAAGCTACAGAAGTAAAGTTTCAACAGACTCAAGGTTAAGGTACACAATAGTAGTTAGATGTTATTTTGTTTAATTGAAGTAAGATGACCCAGTGATGTGGGGAAGGATAGAAACATTATTATACAAAGACAAATGATTGAATGAAGGGTCTCTGTACCATAATTGTTGTTCTCTGTATTCGCTTCCTTTGTGACATGAAACAGCTTAATGATTTAATACTGGCCTCATTATGCCTTCAAAAAGATTGCAGAGGTACACAAGCACATGTGTGAAAGACACAACATCCAGTTACAGGTCAAGATGGACACGGTGTTACGTGCAGTCTACACAGCAGAAACAGGCTATTTAGACCCACCGGTCTGTGTCAGTGTTTATGCTCCACATGATGCTCCTCCCACTAATACCCTGGGTTACGCTACTGTGTGTTGGATATTGGATTGGTGGGACACACGGTCACGGGAGGGACCAGAATCTTTGCACCTGAAAATATCCAAGGTCAAAAAATATTGAACATGTCAATAGGAACGTCAACCACATTAAAGAAGTGTTTGAGCAATAGGGCGAAACGTGAGGAGTCTCAGTTGTGCGGGACAGGGTCGGTGGGTGTGGGGGGAATGGTTTTCAGCTAGAAATACTCAGTAAGTGTGTCAGCATGAAGGAAGATGCATTCTTTCAATGCAACTACTGGAAACCAGAATGTAATCCGTCCTTCAACAGCTTCACCAACTGAGGGAAGAAATAATCAAAGAACATGTATTGTTGTTGTTTACTTTTAAATAAATCCCAAGTTATCAGTGCGCACTTGTTTTTTCTACGGTCTGCATCACATATGGAAAAGAACACCTTTAATAAAGTAACTGCACCTTAAGGAACTCAAACAGAGGCCAACGTTGTCTGTAGCCATAGTAACAAATTAGTGAGCAGCACACATCAAGGGAAAAAAACACAAGGAAATAGCCCTCAGGTAATGCACCACACAGTTACCCACACTCCAGGCTCTCTCATCTTGTCTCAATTTCCTTCCCTCTCCCTGCTTGGATTTTCTTTTTTCCCCAAATAGGTGCTTGCATGTGTAGATGTGCGTAAATATATTTTTTTCAGCTACATACAGGGATATGCATCCTATTCTGCCATCAGGGCTGCTTATATTAAACAAAGCCAGCCTTGTTTGTGGGCTGTTTGCCTCCAGGCATCCTCCTCCAGCCAAGAGGGCGGAACAGCTTGGTGCTGGCCTTGGTTGCAGCTGCTGTTCCCTTATCCTGTGATCAGATGCCAGGAAGCGATCAGGCAAGGGCGTGTCAAATGACGGTGGTTTTTGCAAAATAATTTTGTTTTGCCCAGGGTGGAACCACCTCACTTCTTCCTTCTGCACTCAGCTACCAACTATGTGGGATGAGGCACTCCTGCACCGTGTACACTACCAAAAGGGGAGTGGGGTACATTTGCAGATCCCAGTCCATCACTCCTCTTACACGTGGATTCCCTGGGGATTTGGGGATTTCTGCACAGCAAAACAAACAAGGGTTGAAAAGGAGAGGGAAAAATACCGCAAAGATCCGTGACAGAAACAACCAATTATGTATGATGTTAGAACAAGGGCAACACTGCACATTATAGGAAAAAGCAGCCTTGTGCATTATTTTATGGAATAGCAAGATTCCATATAGAATAGAGAATAGCCTCTGTGTGTATTATAGGGAATAGCAGGTTCTGTGTATGTTACAGAGAACAGCAAGTAACAACTTATATTTCTATGGTGCCTTTAATGTAATAAAATGTTCCAAAGTGCTTTAGTGCAATATAAAGCAAAGAATGACACTGAGCCACATAAGCTGATATTAGGTCAAGTGACCAAAAACAGTCGAAGATGTAGATTTTTTGAGGAATGTGTTAAAGGAGGAAAGCGACGTAAAGAGGCCTAGGTAGGGAATTCCAGAGCTTGAGGCCAAGGAAACTGAAGGCATGGCCACCAATAGCGGAGCAATTAAAATCAGGGATGTTCAAGAGGCTAGAATTAGAGGAGCACAGATATCATGAACGGTTATGGGCTGGAGGAGATTACAGTGATAGGGAGGGGCGAGGCCAAGGAAGGGATTTGCGAACAAGGATGAGAATATTTCAATCAAGATGTTGTTTTACCAGGGACCAATGTAGGCCAGTGAGCA
Organism: Isurus oxyrinchus; assembly: GCA_026770705.1. Lineage (NCBI taxonomy): Eukaryota > Metazoa > Chordata > Chondrichthyes > Lamniformes > Lamnidae > Isurus > Isurus oxyrinchus. Next base: position 179,734,334 of record JANJGN010000007.1, on the reverse strand, counting down.
CGGGTGTAGAGGAACGGGGTTTCATGTAAAGACGTGGGCAGCAGAGTTCTGGATGACCTCAAATTTACAGAGGGTAGAATGTGGGAGACCACAGCCAGGAATGCATTGGAATAGTCGAGTCTAGAGGTAACAAGGTCATGAATGGAGGTTTCAGCAGGAGATGAGCTGAGACAAGGGCAATTTCAGGTGATGTTATGGAGGTAGAAATAGGCAGTCTTAATGATAACATGAAGCTGAGTCTCGAAGCTCATCTGGGATCAAATGTGACTGTTGCCAGGGAGAGCGATGGAGCTGATAATTAGGGAATCTAGTCTAGAGTGGGACAGAAAACAATGGCTTCAGTCTTCCCAGTATTTAACAGGAAGAAATTTCTGCTCATCCAGTGCTGGATATTGGATAAGCAGCCTGATAATTTAGCAACAGTGGAGGAATCAAGAGAGTTGTTGGTGAGATAGAGCTTGTGTCATCAGCATACATGTGAAACCTAAAACTGTGCTTTTCCATGATGTCGCAGAGGAGCTTTTTTTAAATTGATTCATGGGATGTGGACTTCGCTGGCTGGGCCAGCATTTATTGCCCATCCCTAATTGCCCTTGAGAAGGTGGTGGTGAGCTGCCTTCTTGAACCGCTGCAGTCCATGTGGTGTAGGTCCACCCACAGTGCTGTTAGGGAGGGAGTTCCAGGATTTTGACCCAGTGACAGTGAAGGAACGGTGATATATTTCCCAGTTAGCTATGAAGTAATGATACTGCAGGACCCAATAATCCAAACATTAATTGGGGAAATGTTACCGTAAAGGGTAAAGAGGGGAAAGAATTTCTGAAACGTGTTCAGGAGAACTTCCTTGACCAGTATGTTCTCAGTCCAAGCAGGAAGGAGGCATTGCTGGATCTGGTGCTGGGGAATGAGGTGGGCCAAATGGACTAAATGTCTTTGGGGGGACACTTGGGTAAGAGCAATGATTGTATCATAAGGTTTAGATTAGTAACAGAGGAGAGGGGACAAGGAAAACTTCTAAATTGGAAGAGAGCTAACTTCAGTGGGCTGAGAAGGGATCTAGCTAGGGCAAAATGGAACCAGAACTGACAGGAAAAGCTGTAATGGAGCAATAGGTGACCTTGAAGGAGGAGATGTTTCAGGTATAGGATAGGTACATTTTAACGACAGTGAAAGGCAGAGGAACCAAAACCAGGGCTCCCTGGATGTCCAGGGAGATAGAGAATATGCTGAAACAAAAAAAGAGGGTGTATTATGTATGTTAGGTGAATTCTTTAAGCACAACCTTAAGAAAATGAGTTGAGAGGAAAAGTGAAGAGGAAAATTAGACTGGCAAAACAAGAATACAAAAGTAAATCTGAGTCAAAATTCTGAAACACCCTTCCTAACAGCACTTTGGGTATTCCTTCAACACACGGACTGCAGCGGTTCAAGAAGGTGGCTCATTATCAACTTCTCAAGGTCAATTAGGGATGGTCAATAAACACTGGCCTAGCCAGCGACACCCACATCCCATGCTTGAATAAATTTTTTAAAATGGTAGTCAACATGAAAGTGAAACCAAAAATCTTGTACCGCATGGTAGATAGTGAGCCCTATTAGGGACAGAGAGGATGATATATGCTTAAAGACACAATACAAAACTAGAATACTTAATCAGCACTTTGTATTAGTGCTTACTAAGGAAAAGGAATCTGACAAAATATCGCTAGGAGTGGAGATGGTGGAGGCAATGGTTGGGGTGAAAATTGATTTGCAGGATGTACTGGAAAGGCTGGCTACGCTTAGATTGGATAGATTGTCTTGTCCAGGTTGCTTGCATCCCAGGTTGCTCAGAGAAGGTAGAGATTGAAGAAGGACTTGCCATAATCTTGCAATCTTCCCTAGATACACCGGGGAGGGGCCAGAGGATTGGAAAGTGGCAAATGTGACACTCCTGTTCATGAAAGGATGTCAGGACCAGTCCTATTAATCACAGGTGGTCAGTTTAACATCAGTAGAAAGTAAGATTTTAGAAATAATAATCAGGGGAAAAAATTAACTGGAGTTAATTAAGGGATGCCAATAAAGATTTGTAAAAGGTTTAACTCGATGATGTAACAGAGAAGGCTGATGAAGATAACATAGCGATGTTGTCTATATGGATTTTAAGAAAGCATTTGACAAAGTACAATATAAAAAGCTGGTTAACAAAATTGAGGCTCATGGAATAGTAGGGTATCAGTTTGGATATAAAAATTGGCTTAAGGGCAAAAAAACAGTGAGTAGTGGTAAACAGTTATTTTTCAGACTAGAGGATGGCAGACAGTGGTGTTCTCCAAGGTCATTGCTCACTGCTTTTTGATATATGTATAAATGACTTGGATATTGGAATACAGAGTAAAATGTAAACATTTACTGATTATATCAAACCTGGAGGTGTGGCAGACAGTGAGGGTGATATCAATAGACTGCAACGGGATGTAGAGAGGCTAGCAGAATGGGCAAACAAGTGGCAGATGGAATTTAATAAAGTGAAGTGTGAGATAATTCATTTTGGCAGAAGGGGTAGAGAGAGATAATATAGATTTAATGGAACAGTTTTAAAGAATGTGCAAGAACAGAGAGATCTGGGAGTTCATGTGCGCAGATCTTTGAAGGGGGCAGGACATATTGAAAGGATAGTTAGCAAAGCGTATGGGCAGAATCTTCAGGTCGGTGTGTGGGGGTGGGCCCCGCTCATTGACGTGTAAAGTAACACGTGGTGATGTCGGGCGTGTGTCCCAACATCACCACGCGTCATTCAGATATTCAGCTCGGTGGGCGCACACTGGAGTGGGCTACATGCCTGCCGAACTGTCAAAGGCCTATTAAGGCCATTTAAATATCAATTAATGTACTTAACTGAGCTGCCTGTCTAACCCCACCACCCACCTCCGGTGGGGAGAAAATTCTCTTGGGCTTCATAAATAGAGGTACCGAATACAAAAGCAGGGATGTTATGCAGAACCTTTGTAAAGCTCTGGTTAGGCTGCAACTAGAGTATTGTGTCTGGTTCTGGTTACCACACTTTAGGAAAGATGTGAATGTCCTTGAGAGGGGGGCAGAGGAGATTTACCGAGATTTACCAGAATGGTTCCAGGGATGAGGGATTTTAACTACAAGATTAGGCTGGAGAAGCTGGGGTTGTTCTCCTTGGAGCAAAGGAGATTGAGGGAAGATTTGATAGAGGTGGACAAGATGATGACAGGCTTGGATAAAGTAGACAACATCTGTTGCCATTAGCTGATGGTACAAAGACTAAGAGGTACAGATCTAAGACTCGGGCAGGGATACAGTGAGGATGTGAGGAAGAACTTTAATTACATAGCAAGGGGTAATGACCTTGGCATCTGCTGCCTCTGGGAGTGCAGGAAGCTGAGACGATCAATGATTTCAAAAGGAAATTGGAAGTTAGATGGGCACTTAGATGAGGGAAATAAATTTGCAGGCCTATGGCAATGGAGCAGGAAAATGGGACTGACTGGATTGCTCCACAGAGTGCCAGCATTGGATTCTATGGGCCAAATGGCCTCTATGCCATAAAGACTCTATGAGTAGCAGGTTTTGTGTACATTGTAGAGAACAACAGCACCTCCTGTAGATAGCACAGAGAATAGCAACCCTGGTGCGTTATAACATAATTTCCCCCCCATTGGGGGGTGGGGGGGGTGTATGTGTATATGTGCGTGTGTGTGTGTGGGGGGGGGTGGGCGGGCAGGGCTGGGGGGGGGGGGGGGCGGTGGGGGGGGGGGGGGGGGGGGGGGGGGGGCACGAACCCAATCAGCGTCCCCAATCGGGTCCGTGCCACCATTTTACGTGGGCGGGCCAATTAAGGCACGCCCATCATGACGCATGCCGGGATGCGCTGAGTGATCCCTGTGGGGGCGAGGGGGAAAGGAGTGGTGGTGGTAGGGTGGGGGGGGGGGGGGGGGGGGGGGGGATTTCCCTGAGTGGTTCCCTGCACTCTTTTCCACATGCACGTGAAAGAGCGCAGAGATCTCCCTGAGACACGGAGGTGCCCCAGGGAGATTTGTTTCAGTGTTAAGCTTTTAAATAAAGAATCTTTAAACTTTTGAAACATGTCCCCTCATGTGACAGCGTCACATGAGCTGGGACATGTTAACGAAATTTTACAGATTTTTTAAACGCTTCATGAAACCTCCTCCCGCCCATGGATGAGGTTCCATGATAAATGTGAAGGCTGCCTGGGCTCTGTGCCTGCCCCCCCCGCCAACCTTAAGGTCGGACGGGCAGCTCATTTAATTGCTTTCATTAGTTTTTAACAGGCCTTATTAGGCCTTTGACTGTTCGGCGGGCGCACAGCCGAACTGAAAATCTAAAAGACGCGTGGACGCCCACCTGATGTATCAGCGAGTGGACCCGGCTCCCCCCACTGCCCATAGAATAGCCTTCCGGATGTATATCATAGAGAATAGCAGTTCTTGTGTATATTACCAGTTCTTGTGTAATTTTCTCCCTTCCAATATTAGATATACACTGACTGGGATGCATGAGAAGAAAGCTTGTGTAACATCACTGAAAGGTACTGACGCTTTTAAGGGAAAATAAGTAGGAAAACTGAGACAAAAATACAACAGGAGCCAGCAGAAAGCCTTCTGATAGCCATCTAAATTCCGAAATAAGATATCTGATAGCTCTGTGGTTTTGTTTTAAATCTAAAATCTCAAGCTCAGGTACACATCTCAACTGTACCCACACCCCAACCAAGAAGGAGCTAACTAGTAATAAAAAGCAGCACGTGCTCCTGCCTCTAAGCCATACAAGAAGGGATCACATCCCAAGTGTGGCCTCTCTCAGTCACCTGCTCCAAGCATACAATTGAGAGTCGAAGCTAAGCTAGACAGATCAGGAAAGTCTCAGGCTGCACCCCTGGTTGAACTCTTAAGTTGCCATTTGTCATGACATATATTGCTGAAGAAGTGCTGCATTGGTGAAGGTGCCATCTTTCAGATGGAGACCTTGCCTGCTCTTGCCAGTGCTTCAGGTAGATACTGAGGACTCCATGGCACAGAATTGAGGAGCAGGGATCGGATATCCCAGCTAACATTCCTCCTTCAAACAATGCCATCAAGTACAGATCAACTCACCATTCACTTTGTTACTGTTTGTAGGCTATTGTTTTGATCACTAAAAAGTGGATTTGAAGACTGACTGAAGATTAATCCAATCAAGGTGGTTAAAATGTTAAAAGGGGTTCAGTAGGGTAGATATGGAGAACCTGTTTCCTCTGATGAGTGCATCAAGAACAAGGTCAATAAATTAGAGCTCGGACATTCAGGGTAATGGCAGAAAAGATTTTTCTACACAAAGAATAGTGGAAATCTGGAATTGTCTCCCCAAAAAGCTGTGGATACTGGAGTGGAGAAGGTGTGGGGGTGGGGGGGGGGAGGAGTGGTGGTAATGCAGCTTCTAAGACACAGATTGTTTGATTCTTATTGTGTAAAGAATATCAAATGATTTGGAGCAAAGGCAAATAAATGGAGTTGAGGTACAGATCAGCCAAGGTGTAATTCAATGTCAGGATAGGCTAGAGGGATAAATGGCCTCCTGTTGCAAATAGATTCCCAAGGAAGGGAGTTGACTGGAGTAAACTAGGACCATTAGAAGGGGCTGGATCACACTATTGAGAAGTGAGATCAAGCATTCGAGATATTAATAGCATTGTGTGGTTTTTCCAGGAGAGGTAGTGGACCGACAGATTGTATGTGGGGTGTGAAATGGGATTGATGGACTGATCAGCCTTTTCTCACTGAAGACTTTATATGTTTAAACAGCAGCGTCATCTGCTTTTACAGGCCTGTACTTCAAAGTGGTTCATTATGTTAAATGCTCTGAGAGATGTTGAGAGGCATGATAGGGCATCGTGCAAATAAAAGTTCTGATCTCTTTTGAAATATCAGTGTATTGAGAAAATGTTGTGAGAAGAGGAAACCAACCTTTCCCATGGTGGTAAATGTAAAGATCTCCATAAAGTTGCAGTAGTGATCAGATTTGCTGTAAAGATTCATCACAACCGAAGTCCACTACAGTGAAGGACAAACTGAAATTAGGGTATTTGCAGCCCAGTAATCCTGTCCTTTTAATTTTGTTTACATGTGCAAACCAGCAGCAATCATTACAGTCATTATTGTCCCCTTCTCAAGTGTTGATGCCTGGATGAATGTGAACTCAATGGACAACAAGAATCAAACCGAGTACATTCCGGTCTGTCATACGCTTATAGCATGTTTATTGTGTGTGTATATGCTGTATGTTTATGTAATCCATGTAATTTATATGGCATAAGTATATGTGTGTGTGTGTGTATTTAATGAATACAGTGTGAGTGCATATACATGTGTGAGTTTTATATTCATTTATGAGATGTGGATATTTAGTGCCCATCCCTAATTGCCTTTGAGAAGGTGATGGTGAATCCCCTTCTTGAACCTCTGCAGTCTATGTGTTGTAAGGACACCCACAGTGCTGTTAGGGAGGGAGTTCCAGGATTTTGATCCAGCAACAGTGAAGGAACGGCGATATAGTTCCAATTCAGGATGGTGTGCGACTTGAAGGGAAACTTGCCGATGATGGTGTTTCTGTGCGCCTTTGTTTTTCTAGATGGTAGATGTCGAGGACTTGGAAGGTGCTATCAAAGGAGCCTTAGTGAATTACTGCCATGCATCTTGTAGATCGTACACGCTGCTGCCATTGTCCATTGGTGTTGGAGGGAGTGAATGGTTAAGGTGGTGGATGGGATACCAATCAAGCTGGCTCTTTTGTTCTGGATACATACAAACATACAAATTAGGAGCAGGAGTAGGCCATTTGATTCCTCGATCGTGGTTGATCTGATTGTGCCTTCAACTCCATTTTCCTGCCTACCCCCAATATCGTTTGACTACCTCGTTAGTCAAGAATCTATTTACCTCTGCCTTAAAAATATTCAATGACCCTGCCTCCACTACACTCCAGGGAAGAGAGTCTTAAATGGGGGGGAGGGGGGGCCTTATTTTCAAACTGTGACCCTAGTTCTAATCTCTCCCATTAGGCTAAACATCCTTTCAGCATCTAAAAAATGACCCTTCAGTCTCAGCTATGAGCTTCAAGGGACTGCGGAGAAGCAGGGACTGGGACAGGTGGTAGCACACCTCCTGGAGGACCACCAGCTGCACGGTGTTGAGGTTCTTTAGTATTGTTGGAGCTGCATCATCCAGGCAAGTGAAAAGTGTTCCATCACACTCCTGTCTTGTGCCTTGTAGATGGTGGACAGTCTTTAGGGAGTCAGGAGATGAGTTATTCACAGTACGATGCCTGGCTTTTGATCAACTCTGTAGCCATAGAATGTGTGGCTGGTCCAGTTAAGTTCCTGGTTATTGGTAACTCCTAGGATATTTGTTGATGGTGGGGGATTGGATGATGATAATGCCATTGAATGTCAAGGGCTGATGGTTTGATTATCTCTTGTTGGAGATGGTCACTGCCTGGCCTGAATGTTATTTGCCACTTATTGTTAAAGCCTAATTTTTTTCCTGGTCTTGCTGCATGTTGGTACAGACTGCTTCATTATCTGAGGAGTTGCAGATGGAAATGAACACTGCAATCATCATTGAATATTCCCACTTCTAACCTTATGATGGAGGGAAGGTCATTGATGAAACAGTTGAAGATGGGTGAGCCTTAGAAACCACACTGAGGAACTTCTGCAGTGATGTCCTGGAGCTGAGATGATTGGCCTCCAATAACCACAACCATCTTCCTTTGTGCTCAGTATGACTCCAACTAGTGGAAAATTTCCCTCTGAATGCCATTGACCTAAACTTTAATAGTAGTCCTTGATGCAACAGTCAGTCAAATACTGCCTTGATGTCAAAAATGTATCTCTCAAGTCACCTCAGGAATTCAGATCTTTTGTCCATGTTTGGACCAAGGCTGTAATGAGGTCTGGAGCCAAGTTGTCCTGGTGGAACCCAAACTGAGCAACTGTGAGTAGGATATTGCTGAGTAAGTGCCTCTTGGCTGATTTCTGAGAGTTAACTGGTAGTTGGTCAGATTAGATTTGTCCTGCTTTTTGTGACAGCTCCGTTCCCATTTTTCCCAGACCTCCATTTTTGAACTCCTCCAATCAGGTTTCTGCCTCTCCCACAGTACCAAAGTAGCTATTATCAAAATCACAAATGACATTCTAAGTGACCGTGGCAAAGATGAACTATCCCTCCTTGTCCTTCTTGACCTGTTTGCAGTCTTTGATATGGCTGTCCATACCATCCCCCTCCAATGCTTCTCCACAGTTGTCCAGTTGGGTGGCGTTGTTCTCATTTGGTTCCATTCTTATCAATCTAATCATAGCCAGAGAATCACTAGCAATGGCTTCTCTTCTTGTTCTGTTACCTCTGGTGCCCCCAAACATCCATCCTTGACCCCCTTCTATTTCGCTCCAGCATCCAAACGCATGTTTTCACATGTACGTTGGTAACACCACCTCCTCTTCAACTCCTCCACTGTTGCTAAATTGTCATGCTACTTATCTGAATCCAGTACTGGATAGGCAGAAATTTCCTCCTATTAAATATCAACTCCATCCCTCTCCTTGTTAGCAGTCTGAGATTAAGCTAGTTTGTTCGCAGCCTTGGCATCACATTTGATCCTGAGTTTCCAACGTCATATTCGTGCCATCACTAAGACCACCTATTTCCACCTTCATAACATCGTCCAAGTTTGCCTCTGTCTACATTTATCTGCTGCTGAAACCCTCATTCATGCCTTTGTTACCTCCAGACTCAACAACTCCAACACACCCCTGGCTGGTCTCCCACCTTCTACCCGCTATTGCTACTGAGAGCCCACAGTGTCTCATTGTTACCCAGTATTGAGCTGCTAGATCTGGATGGTGTCCTTAATGTGAAGACGGGGCTTTGTTTCCACTGTGCAGTGGTCATTCCTACTAATATTAATCATGGACAGAAGCAGCTGCAACAGGTAGGTAGTGAGAACAAGATCAAGTTGGTTTTTTATCTTGTATTTCTCATCACCTCCTAAAATCCCAGTCTAGCAGATAGATCCTTCAGGACTCAACCTGCTCAGATAGTAGGAGTGCTGCCGAGTCACTCTGGGTGATGGATATTGAAGGGTACATTCTGTGCCCTTTCCACCCTCAGCACTTTTTCCAAGTGGTGTTCAACATGGAGGGGTAATGATTCATCAGCTGAGGGAGTGCGGTAGGTGGTAATCAGCAGGAGGTTTCCTCATCTATGTTTGACCCGATGCCTTAAGACTTCATGGGTTATGGAAACAATGTTGAGGATTCCCAGGGCAACTCCCTCCCGACTGTATACTGTTGTGCTGCTGCCACCTTAGGTGGGTCTGTCCTGCTGGTGGGATAGGGTATACCCAAGGATGGTGATGCAGGAGGCTGGGACATTGGCTGCAGGGTATGATTTGTTGAGCAGGACTATGTCAGGCAGTACATTGACTAGTCTGTGGGACTGCTCTCCCAATTTTGGCACCAAGTCTCCAAATATTGGTGGGGAGAACTCTGCAGGGTCGACTAGGCAGGGTGTGCCTTCTTCTTGTTTGTATCCGGTGCTTAAGTCAATGCAGGATGATGTGTCTGCTTTCAAACTTACTACTCAATTTGTTGCTGTTTGGTACAACTGAGTGGCTTGCTAGGCCATTTCTGAGAGCATTTAATAGTGAACCACATTGCTGTGGGTCTGGAGTCATATGTAGGTCATACTGGGTAAGGCTAAAGGACACTCATGAATGAGATGGGTTTTTTTGTTACTAGCTTTTTATTCCAGATTTATTTAATTAAATGAATTTAAATTCCCCAGTTGCCATGGTGGGATTTGAACTAATTTCCCTGGATCATTACCCAGGCCCCTGGATTACAAGTCCAGCTACATAGGCACTAAACTACATATTCCCGAGGGGCCAGTGAATCAGTTCCAAGGTGATCTGTGGATCAGTTTCAAGGGGATCAATGGATTGGTTTCGAAGGGATCCTTGGATCAGATCCAAGGGGATCCGTGGATCGGTTCTGAGGGGATCTGTGGATCAATTTCAAGGGGGCCTGTGCAACAGTTCTGAGGGGATCTGTGGATCGGTGCTGATGGCATGTGTGGATTGGTTCCAAAGGACCCACTGATCAGTTCCAATAAACAGTATTGTCAGAAAAGGAGAAAATGGTTGAAAACGCAGGCATATTGGATGTCTGGAAATGAGGAGGTCCAGCAGCAGCACAACCGAGCAACATCAAGGCAACAGTTCCCTAATTGAACAGAGCTCTGCCTCAGGCTAAATAGCACAAGCCAGTTAAGTTAAGCACTGCCTCGACATACAATAAAATACTCATGTTCCTGACCCAAAGTACCTCCCTCAGATGTCTGAATGGGGCAGGCATGGTTTGGGGAAGAGGTCGTCAGGCCATCTCGATCTGTCCAGTTAAGTGTTTTGGATGTCTGAGGATTAACACAAAGAGTGGGTTTTCCAGGCCTTTCAATGGGGGCAAGTTCATTCTCATTCAGAATGAAACTGAAGGCTGGAAATCAAGGAAATCCTCCCGACCCTTCTCAAACCAGCAGCATCAAAGCTGATATTCTCCAGCCCATATGTTGTGGTTTTGATCTCAGCACAGCCCAACTGGCAAAATTCCCAAACTCTGATACAAACTCAACTTCTAACTATTCCTTTTTCCACTGAACTCCTAACCTTGCTACCAGATGATGGGGAGGATGTCATAGATTCATTCCCCTGCCCCTCACTTTATGGTCTCTTCCCTTTGACTGTCTTACATAAGGCTCAGTATATCAGGGTTTCCAGATGTGTTGCTAGATCTCTCCTGCACTAAACCAACTATTGATCCTTCCTCATAAACATAAAGACATTAACAGGGGAAAGAATAAAATAGACAACAAGCAGGAAAGAGGGAATATAGAAAGACTCTGGGTGGCAGGGGTGGGGATGGAGGTGCCTGGACGGGGTAAGAAGCAGAGACGAGTCAAAGGGATCAAAGGGCTTTTTGGAAACTTTTGAGATCAGGGTGGAGGGTGGTGAGTCAGAGTGATTTAGGGAGGCAGCTCCAGGGTACAAGGGAATAGTGATGCAAAAAAATAACAGCATGCTGACAGTCCAGGGTTTCTATGACATGCAGCAAGAGAAACAAATGCCCATCTGCTTCCCCCAAGTATCCAGGACCACCACTGCCATTATTGTTCAGGCCAACTGTGCTCAGGTGCTCAAAGGTGTCTCATTGTAGAATACTGGGACACAAGTTCATCCCTTGACTCTAATGAAGAACTCTCAGTCACGCTCAGATCGATCACTTCTTGCTTCCCGACAAGGCTAGAGGAAGCAGAAAAAGGGGGAAAGGAAGGGGAGTAAGAAAGAGTTTGTGTGTAATTTTCATACTGCTCCTGGCACCTGCCTCATGAGTAGCACCATCAAAGCAATATCAAGGGCTTCCGGCATTTTGCAACGTATTGTAATTATTTCTATGCTTGTGCGATCTTTCTATTCTGTTATGTTTCATTTTTATTTTAATGATTGTCCATAACTATGTCATGAATTATGATTTCTTCTTTTATTTGTATCATCATCACAATTTGGCACCTGTCACCATAATGATTTTTCAATAAACCAATAATCTATCTATCGATCTGTCCATGTCCATGTTTGGATATTGAATACTTCACATCCATCTTCACCCAAGAGAATGAGGATGAAGGTATCAAACGCGAGGAGAGAGACTATGAGGTTTTTAAGCAAACTGACATAGGGAGTGACAAGGTATTGGAGATGTTGGCAGGCTAAAAGTGGACAAATCTCCAGGTCTGGATGATTTGTGTCCCAGACTGCTGAGGGAGGCAAGGGAGGAGATCACAGGGGCTCTGACCCAAATTTTTAATTCCTCTCCGACCACGGGGGAGGTGCCAGAGGACTGGAGAACAGCTAATGTGGTTCCGCTATGTAAGTAGGATTGTAGAGATAAGCCAAGGAACTACAGACCAATGAGTCTTACGTCAGTGGTAGGGAAACTATTGGAGAAAATTCTGAAGGAGAGAATCCATCTCCACTTGGAGAGGCAAGGTTTGATCAGGGATAGTCAGCATGGCTTTGTCAGAGGGAGGTCATGCCTAACAAATTTGATTGAATTTTTTGAGGAGGTGACCAGGTGTGTAGATGAGGGTAGTAGTGTTGATGTAGTTTATATGGATTTCAGCAAAGCCTTTGACAAGGTCCCACGTGGGAGACTTATAAAGAAGGCAAATGCACATGGGATACAGGGTAATTTGATAAGGTGGATTCAAAATTGGCTTACTTGTAGGAGACAGAGGGTGATGACAGAAGGATGCTTTAGTGACTAGAAGCCAGTGTCCAGTGGTGTGCCACAGGGATCTGTTTTGGGTCCTCTATTATTCGTCATTTATATAAACGACATAGATGACTATGTGGGAGGTAGGATTAGTAAGTTTGTGGATGACACAAAGATTGGCCAGGTGGTTAACAGTGAGGTTGAGTGTCTTGGGCTACGGGAAGATATAGACGGGATGGTCAAATGGCCACATAAGTGGCAGATGGAATTTAACCCTGAAAAGTGTGAGGTGATACACTTTGGAAGGAGTAATTTGACAAGGAAGTATTCAATGAACAGCATGACACTAGGAAGTTCTGAGGAACAAAGGGACCTTGGCGTGTGTGTCCATAGATCTCTGAAGGCAGAGGGGCATGTTAGTGGGGTGGTGTAAAAGGCATATGGGACACTTGCCTTTATCAATCAAGGTATAGATTACAAAATAGGGAGGTCATGTTGAAGTTGTATAGAACTTTGGTGGGCCGTAGCTGGAGTACTGTGTGCAGTTCTGGTCGCCACATTATAGGAAGGATGTGGTTGCACTGGAGGGGGTGCAGAGGAGATTCACCAGGATGTTGCCTGGGATGAAACATTTAAGTTATGAAGAGAAGTTGGATAGACTTGGGTTGTTTTCGTTGGAGCAGAGAAGACTGAGGGGTGACCTGATCGAGGTGTACAAGATTATGAAGGGCAAGGACAGGGTGGATAGGGAGCAGCTGTTCCCCTTAGTTGAAGGGTCAGTCACAAGGAGGCATAAGTTTAATTGAGGGTAGGGGATTTAGGGGGGATGTGAGGAAAAACTTTTTTACCCAGAGGGTGGTGACGGTCTGGAATGCGCTGCCTGGGAGGATGCTGGAGGCGGGTTGCCTCACATCTTTTAAAAAGTACTTGAATGGGCACTTAGCACGTCATAACATTCAAGGCTACGGGCCAAGTGCTGGTAAATGGGATTAGGTAGGTAGGTCAGGTGTTTCTCACATGTCGGTGCAGACTCGATGAGCCGAAGGGCCTCTTCTGCACTGTGATAAAGGCTGAGGGTGAGGGGGAAGCTGATGAGCAGAAAGGTTATACTTAACCACCTCACGAAGAGATGGGAAATTTGTGGTGAACTGTGACATAAGGAGTTTGCAGACGGATATAGATAAGTTGAGTGAGTAGGAAAAAATTTGGCAGATGGAGTATAATGTTGGAAAATGTGAAGTTCTTCACTTTGACTGTAGGAATAAAAAAGCAGAGTGTTACCTAAACGGAGAACCACTGCAGAATTCCAAGGTGCAGAGGGATCTAGCTGTTCTACTGCATGAGTCACAAAAAATTAGTATGGAGGTACAGCAAGTAATTAAGGAGGCTAATGGAATGGCTATTCTTTAATACGAGAGGAATTGAACATAAAAGTAACGATGTTATGCTTTAGTTATACAGGGCATTGGTGAGGCTACATCTTGAATACTGTGTGCAGTTTTGGTCTCCTTATTTAAGGAAAGGAGGTAGTTGCCTTGGAGGCAGTTCAGAGGACATTTACTAGATTGATACCTGGAATGAGCAGGTTGTCATATGAGGATAGGTTAGACAGGCTGGATTTGTTTCCACTGGGGTTTAGAAGATTGAGGGGTGACTTGATTGAAGTATATAAGATCCTGAACAGCCTTGACAAGGTGGACGTGGAAAGGATGTTTCCAGGACCAGGGGGCACTGTTTTAAAATTAGGGGTCGCCCTTATGGGACAGAAACAAGGAGATTTTTTTTTTCTCTCAGAGGCCTGTATGACTTTGGAACTCTGCTACAGAAGGCAGTGGAAGTGGGGTCACTGAATATTTTTAAGGTGGAGGTAAATGGATTCTTGTTAGGCAAAGGCAATCAAACGTTCTCAGTGCAAGACGGGACTGTAGAACTCAAAACACAAACAGATCGCCCATGATCTTATTGAATGGTGGAGTAGGTTTGAGGGGCCGAATGGCCTACTTCTGCTCCTATTTTGTATGTTCATGACAGATGCCTTATTGCCAAGCCTGGGAAGGCAGTTAAAGTGGATAGTGTCAACTAATTCAAGAAGGGGGTGGATAGCTTTTCGGCGAGGACTATAGATTGTAATTGTTTTAGACCTTGTGATTGCCAGATAGATAGCAGCATTCTTTTCTTGCTCCATACAATCCCTTGTTTCTACGAGGCAACAATATGCATAATAGAAGAAAGCACAATCAATTAAATACAGTCCATTCTCATCATGTGTGTTTCTGTTACTGCTCAAGTATGTGATAAATTGTCGAAGAACCACCATGGAAGTGTGTCCTGCACTCAGCAGCAGTTTAGCTAGAATATTTTCTGCATTTTATGCCCAGAGGTTTCACAAGTGTTTTGTTTTATAATTGTTGTCATTAGAAGATTTTGATAAAATACTGTTTACATTAAAATATTTTACTAGACATTGAATGTTATTCATCCTTCTGTTTTGTGAGATTTATCTTCCTTCCTCTGCCTCGTTTGCGTAGCCATTCCCCACTCCCTAAAAACAAACTGACACATGTCACTGAGATAAAAACAAGTTCTGTCGAAGGGTCATGAGGACTCGAAACGTCAACTCTTTTCTTCTCCGCCGATGCTGCCAGACCCGCTGAGTTTTTCCAGGTAATTCTGTTTTTGTTTTGACACATGTCACTCCCTGGTTCAGAGAACAAGAAGACGATCTGCTCCCAGATCATAGCTTATGATGCTCTCTGACTCTTCACTCTACAAATTGTGTGCAATCTGGGGAAAAACACTTCAGAAAGGACATCAGGGCCTGGAGAGGATGAAGAGGAGATTTACCAGAATTGTATCAGGGATGAGGGTGTTCTCTGGAGCGATTAGAGAAGTTGGGATTCTTCTACCAGGATCCACTTGGGTGTGAAGCAAATGCAAAAATGAACAAAGGTATATTGGAAGTCTTTAAAGTACTCCTACCTCGCTAAACCAAGTTTTCGATCACCTGTCCTCACACCTTCTTATATTGCTCAGTGTTAAATGTTTGATAATGCTCCTGTGAACCATCTTGCGGTGTTTTGCAACGTTAAAAAGTGCTATGTAAATGCAAATGATTTTTGTTGACTTGGAGATAGACAGAATATGAGATTTGAAGCTCAGTCAAACAGAAATCCAAGGCCAATTGAAAGCAACCACAGAGGGAAATGGAGTCAATGGCAGGGGCTAAAAACTACTGCTTCAATCCTGCTAATGTTCAGTGAGAGAAAATTCTGTTTCATCAACCTAATCTAAAACAGAAAGATTTGCCAGCACAGAAGTGGTTGAGGGAAATGATGGAAAGGTAGGGCCAGATGTTGTCAGTATGGAATCTTCTTCCATGCATGCATATTCTAATATAGATGGAGCCCAACTCTCATTCCGAAGGTTGATCTGTAGAAAACTCTAAAGATGACCATCTAGGGTTGGGGTGGCAGCAGAAGCTACTGATGTTTGTGGCATCTTGAAATGCATATGGTAGTTCAGTGGTTATGTTAGTGGGCCAGTATATCAGAGAACATGAGTTCAAGTCCTAGCATGGCAATTTTAGAATTAGAATTCAGTTTAAAAAATGTGCTAATAAAAAGCTGGTACTAGTGAAAGTGACCATGATCCTGTCGGTTGATCATAAAACTTAAGTGGTTCACAAATACCCTTTCAGGAAGGAAGCTTCTATCATTACCTGGTCTGGGCTCACATTTGACTACAGTCCTACACCAACATGGTTAATTCTTAGATAAAAACAAAAAACTGCGGATGCTGGAAATCCAAATCAAAAACAGAATTACCTGGAAAAACTCAGCAGGTCTGGCAGCATCGGCGGAGAAGAAAAGAGTTGACGTTTCGAGTCCTCATGACCCTTCGACAGAACTGAGTGAATATAAGGAGAGGAGTGAAATATAAGCTGGTTTAAGGTGGGGGGGGGGTGGTGGGGGTGTGTGTGTATCTATGTGTGTGTGTGTGTGTGTGGGTGGGTGGGGTGGGGTGGGGTGGGGGGAGAGAAGTGGGGGGGTGGTGGTGTGGTTGTAGGGACAAGCAGTGATAGGAGCAGATAATCAAAGGATGTCACAGACAAAAGAACACAGGTGTTGATTTTGGTGATATTATCTAAACGAATGTGCTAATTAAGAATGGATAGTAGGGCACTCAAGGTACAGCTCTAGTGGGGGTGGGGTGGAAAGGCTAGCAGGGCATAAAAGATTTAAAAATAATGGAAATAGGTGGGAAAAGAAAAATCTATATAAATTATTGGAAAAAACAAAAGGAAGGGGGAAGAAACAGAAAGGGGGTGGGGATGGAGGAGGGAGCTCAAGACCTAAAGTTGTTGAATTCAGTATTCAGTCTGGAAGGCTGTAAAGTGCCTAGTCGGAAGATGAGGTGTTGTTCCTCCAGTTTGCATTGGGCTTCACTGGATCAATGCAGCAAGCCAAGGACAGACATGTGAGCAAGAGAGCAGGGTGGAGTGTTAAAATGGCAAGCGACAGGGAGGTTTGGGTCATTCTCGCGGACAGACCGCAGGTGTTCTGCAAAGCGGTCGCCCAGTTTACGTTTGGTCTCTCCAATGTACAGGAGACCACATTGGGAGCAACGAATGCAGTAGACTAAGTGGGGGAAATGCAAGTGAAATGCTGCTTCACTTGAAAGGAGCGTTTGGGCCCTTGGACAGTGAGGAGAGAGGAAGTGAAGGGGCAGGTGTTGCATCTTTTGCGTGGGCATGGGGAGGTGCCATAGGTGGGGGTTGAGGAATAGGGGGTGATGGAGGAGTGGACCAGGGTGTCCCGGAGGGAACGATCCCTGAGGTTAATTCTTAACTGCCCTCTGAAGTAGCCTAACAAGCCACTCAATTTAGGCATGGATAAAAAAAAATGCCAGTGAATGAATATAAAAAACAGATGATGACCACATAGCTTCAAAGTACCAGTAATTCATTGTGCTTGGAGAGTTTTGAGGGACTTCTGAGAGACAAGACAAGCCAATATATAAATACCTGTCTTTTTTGCATCACTACAGTGGAAGATACAACTCCTGTTACAAGCTTTTTCCAAGATCCAACATGACCCTGAAGCCTCAGTGCTTTCGAAAAGATTTGGCCTAGGAACCAACTTGCCAATTGAAAGCCTCCAAGTGTTCTCAGAGTTCAATAATTGCTGCTGCACTAACTAGTTGTGAAAACTTTGACCAGTGCCAACTACACAGTTCTCTTGCTGAGGGCTCTGGTTACAACAGCTTGCATTTATATAACTCTTAACAGAGCAAAATTGTCTTAAGGCAGGTGTCTTAATCACAGGTGTGATTATCAAACAGAATTTGACACCAAGCCACATAAAGGACTGGTGACCAAATCTAGTCAAAGAGGTAGGTTTTAAGGGGAATATTAAAAGAGAAAAGAGAGGGATAGAGGCAGAGAAGTTTGTTAAGGAAATTCCAGAGTTTAGAATTGAGGCAGCTAAAGGCACAGTCACCAATACTGGAGCAATTAAAAGCTGCTTTGTGCAAGAGGCCAGAACTAGGGTAATGCAGGGGTCTCGGAGGTTACAAAGATTGGGAGGGCTCGGCTAGAGAGCAAATTCAAAACTAGGATAAGAATTTTAAAATTGGCTCCTGTTCAGTCAATGCTTCAATGTCGATAGACTTCCCTACTCCCCTTGAATTGGCAGAATTTTGGGGCTGGTGTCAAATTTGCCAATAGCATATCTGCCCAAGCTCAGTTTGGGTTCTGCAAGGACCACTTGACCTCTGACCTCATTACAGCCTTGGTCGAAAATAGAGAAAAGAGCTGAACTCGAGGTGAGGCGAGAGTGACTGCCCTTGACACCAAGGCAACATTTGACCAAATGCAGCATCAAGGGACCCGAGCAAAATTGAAGTCTAAGGGAATCAGGTGCAAAACTCTTGACTGGCTGGGGTCATACCTAGCCCAATGGAAGGTGTTGTAGTTGTATAAGGCCAGTCATCTCAGCCCCAGGACGTCGTTGAAGGAGTTCCTCAGGACAGTATCCTAGACCCAAGCATCTTCAGCTGCTTCATCAATGACCTTCCCTCCATCATAAGGTCAGAAGTGGGGACGTTCACTCTTGATTGCACAATGTTCAGCACCATTCAGAACTCCTCAGATACTGATGTGGTCAATGTCCACATGCAGCAAGACCTGGACAATATCGAGGATTAGGCTGATAAGTGACAAGTAGCATTCGGGCCACAAAAGTGCCAGGCAATGACCATCTCTAACAAGAGAGAATCAAACCATCTCCTCTTGACATTCAATGGCATTACCATCACTGAATCCCCCACTATCAACATCCTAGGGGTTACTATTGACCAGAAACTGAACTGGACTAGCCATATAAATACTGTGGCTGCAAGAGCAGGTCAGAACTGGGAACTCTGTGTTGAGTAACTCACCTCCTGACTCCCCAAAGCCTGCCCATCATCTACAAGGCACAAGTTCAGGAGTGAAGGAATGCTCTACATTTGTCTGGATGAGTGCAGCTCCAACGTTTAAGAAGCTCAACGCAATCCAGGACAAAGCAGCCCGCTTGATTAGCATCACATCCACGCCTTAAAAATTCACTCACCACCACTGGCACACAGTGACAGTACATATCATCTACAGGACTTTTTTAATTTGTTTATGGGATGTGGGTATCGCTGGCTAGGCCAGCATTTATTGCCCATCCCTAATTGCCCTTGATTGGAGGGCATTTAAGAGTCAACCACATTGCTGTGGGTCTGGAGTCACATGTGGGCCAGACCAGGTAAGGACAGCAGGTTTTCTTCCCTAAAGGACATTAGTGAACCAGATGGGTTTTTACGATAATCGGCGACGGCCAAGTCTCACACCATGCTGACTTAGAACTATATCGTTGTTCCTTTACTGTCGCGGTGTCAAAATCATGGATCTACCTCCCCAACAGTTCTGTTGGAGGAGCTACAAGACATGGACTGCAGCGGTTCAAGAAGATGGCTCATCACCATATTCTCAAGGGCAGTTAAGGATGGGCAATAAATGCTGGCATTGCCAGGGACGCCCACATCCCAAGAATGAATGAAGAAAGACCAATGGAGAACATAGGGTAAGTGGGGTTGCTGGAGTTGGGAGATCTACTGCATTCTGCCAAAACCAGTGCCAATATATAACACTGGCTTCAGAAAAGCCTCAAGTTGAAATCTGGCATCTCATCAAAAGATCTGCAAGCCCAGCATCAGTACACACAGGACTCACATCACAAGGCTGATTTCCAAGCAAGAATATTGGTTTAGTATTTGCATTGCTATTGAAATACAATGACGTGAGAAGTTACCATGACAGTGACCCAAAATCAACCTTTACTATCTGCAGTTTTTTTGTGAAACAAGACCATTTTAAACAAACTCCACCTTGATCACAGCACAGCCTTTGGGAAACAAGTTAGAACGAGGTGGGTGCCACAGGCAGCATCCTAGAACAGAGCATCAAACATAACAGGAGTAAAATCAGAAGCATAAGTCCAGAGTGCTAGAGTCAAGGCAGATTATCAGGATAAGGCACATAACAGAAGCAGTATTCTATACTAATCCTGACACTGAGGGGTAACTGGTATAAGAAAGACAATGTTATAACAGTGAGGCTGATAATGAGAGTAATGAGTAGAACAGGGAAACTGTTAAAACAGAGCTCCTGTAAATGGGGATAGATGTAAAGCAGAAACAGCACTGAGATTCTGATAATGAATGTGGGGCATATATAATGAGACAAATTTATAACATGATAATGAGAGTTGATTTAAGAAATTGCATGCAAGGTGAATAAGAAAATGTAACTTAGCATCAAGCTGTGTTAAGGTGCTTCAGGAGCCCTGCGCCTGTGAGGACAGATAAACAGGCCACAATCAGCCCTGGGGTAACGATGGTGAGGCCAGAGTAAGGAGCCAGATTTAGCAGGAAAGTAGTTTGCAAACACCAGTCTCCTGGAACTTCAGCCCCTTTTTGTCTTCAAATACCTCAGCACTTCAGAATGACCTTTATCAACTGATGATGGGGGGCGGGTGGCAGGGGAGGGGGAAATAAGCTGGGGCTGGGGGGGAAACAAAAGCAGTCTTTTCAAAAAAGTTTAATTTTGCATTTAACCAAGTGAACTGCCTCCACCCCACCTAACACACACAGCAAATCACAGCTCCAATTTAAATCGAATTCTCGAGACACAAATTATTTTTCTTGTTTTGCATGTGTGTGTGCATTTTTAATAGACTGAAAAGGTATGAATGCACCTCTGGGAGTTTTTAGGTAAGGCTTAAACTGGACAATTCTTCTTTCCAGTTACCCTCTTTCACCCTTCCACCCACCCTTTCCATTGCCCCTTGTTATACAGTTTGAGATGAAACTTTGAGATAGCAAAGGGTTAACAGAAATCAAACGGGGATGCTGGGGGCCGCAATGCTGCAGAACACAGCAGTGTTCGTGCGAAGGCAACTCATTTCCCGAAACACTGCAGACATACCGCCCCAGGCAATCCAAAACCTTTAGAGACTAAAATGGCTTGCAGGAGTTCGAAGTAATAAGGTGTTTTTTTTTCTTCCTTTTTCTCCTGATCTGAAAAAAGGTTTGTACTGCTGGAGCTTTGCAGCAAGAAGCCCCAAATATTACCAGCATGGTTTATTTTAAGCTGCACATGAGAGTGGCTTTTTTTTATGGAGCTTTCTGTATTTATTAAGTGACATTCTGTAATAGTCAAAATATCCTCATTGTTCTGGCACCAGTTTTAGTGGAAATTAACTTGTTTCGCAAGATTAACTCTCTCTCCTTAATGAGGAGTGTTGTAAAAGAGAGACATTGTGAAAATTCTAACAAATGTACAGAATAATAGGTACCTAGGAGGGAAGTCTGGCGTTATGAACACCAGTGAGTTATTCAGTTGCTGATTAATACTTTGCAAACTATCCTTCCCCCTGCAGCCTCAAAAGGCCCCCTAGCTATCTGCTAGTTCATGCCATGCAATTTACATGGAAACAGATTTGATTTTTTGGGTGTTTGATGAGATGTGGTAGCATTCTGTTGTGCTGTGTGGTGGGTTGTGTCACAGCTACATAACTAACCCATGCTATTAAGTACATTTTTGATAAATAGGATGATTCAACATCTGAGATCTGTCGGCCTGACTCAATCAGGAGCACTGGCTTTCAGTTAGACGGGTGTGGGTTCAAGTCTGAGACTTCAGTATACCTCCCTTAGACACCGACTCCATCCCTTTCCCGAGCAACTGAGTTTGAACTCAACCTTTTGCAAACTTGGTGCCGTATCTGGCCCTGAGATGAGCTTCCATACAATCATAAGAACCTATGAATTAGGAGCAGGAGTAGGCCACTCAGCCCCTCGGGCCTGCTCTGATACTCAATAAGATCATGGCTGATCTGATTGTGGCCTCAACTTCACATTCCACCTACCCCAGATAACCTTTGACTCTCTTATTAGTCAAGAATCTATCTTAAAAATATTCAATGACCCTGCCTCCATCACTCTCCAGGGAAGACAGGTCCACAGAGTCATGACTCTCAGAGGAAAAAAAATTCTGACTTAAACCCCTTATTTTTAAACTGTGTCCCTTTTTTTCTAGTCTCCCTCACATGGGGAAACGTCCTCCCAGCATCCACACTGTCAAGTCTCCTCAGATTCTCATATGTTTCAATAAGATCACCTCTCATTCTTCTAAAATCCAATGGATACAGGCCATTCCAACCCTTCCCCATAAGATAATCCCTCAAACCAGGTATCAGTCGAGTGAACCTTCTCTGAGCTGCTTCTAACACATTATATTCTATTAGGGTGGGATTGTCTTGTGAGGAGAGAATGAGGAGTATGGGCCTATATTCACTAGAAGTACTTTTTAAAAATTCATATATAGGATGTGGGTGTCGCTGACTGGCCAGCATTTATTGTCCAGCCCGAACTGCCCTTGAGAAGGTGATGGTTAGCTGCCTTCTTGAGCGGCTGCAGTCCATATGGTGAAGGTACACTCACAGTGCTGTTAGAAAGGGAGTCCAAGGATTTTGACGCAGTGACAATGAAGGAGCAGCGATATATTTCTAACTCAGAATGGTGAATGGCTTGGAGGGAAACTTCCAGGTGGTAGTGTCTCATGTGTCTGCTGCCCTTTTCCTTCAAGATGGCAGCAATTGTGGGTTTGGAAGGTGCTGCCTAAGGAGCCTTGGTGAGTTCCTGCAGTGCATCTTGTAGATGGTACACACACTGCTGCTACTGTGCATTGGTGGTGGAGGGAGTGAATGTTTGTGGATGTGGTGCCAGTCAAGCAGGCTGCTTTGCCCTGGATGGTGTCAAGCTTCTTGAGGGCTGTTGGAGCTGCACTCATCCAGGCAAGAGGGGAGTTTCCATCACACTCCTGGCTTATGCCCTGTAGATGGTGGACAGGCTTAGGGGAGTCAGGAAGTGAGTTACTCACTGCAGGATTCCTAGCTTCTGACCTGGTCTTGTAGCCACAGTATGTATATGGCTAATCCAGTTCAGTTTCTGGTCAATGGTAACCCCCAGAGTGTTGATAGTGGGTGGATTCAGTGATGGTAATGCCACTGAATATCAAGGGACGATGGTCAGATTCTCTCTTGTTGGAGATGGTCATTGCCTGGCACTTGTGTGGCGCGAATGTTACTTGCCACTTGTCAGCCCAAGCCTGGATATTGTCCAGGTATTGCTGCATTTGGACATGGACAGCTTCAGTATCTGAGGAGTCATGAGTGGTGCTGAATATTGTGCAATCATCAGCGAACATACCCATTTCTGACCTTATGATGGAAGGAAGGTCATTGATGAAGCAGCTGAAGATGGCTTGGCCCAGGGCACTACCCCAAGGAATTTTTTTTATTCATTCACAGGATGTGAGCTTCACTGGCTGGGCCAGCATTTATTGCCCATCCCTATCTGCCCTTGAGAAGGTGGTGATGAGCTGCCTTCTTGACAGTGCTATTAGGAAGGGAGTTCCAGGATTTTGACCCAGTGACAGTGAAGGAACGGCGATATATTTCCAAGTCAGGATGGTGAGTGACTTGGAGGGGAGCTTCCAGATGATGGTGTTCCCATCTATCTGTTGCCCTTGACCTTGTAAATGGTACCGGTCATGGGATTGGAAGGTGCTGTCTAAGGAGCCTTGGTGAATGCCTGCAGGGTATCTTGTAGATGGTTAACACTGCTGCTACTGTGCGTCAGTGGTGAGGGGAGTGAATGTTTGTGGATGTGGTGGCAATCAAGTGGGCTGCTTTGTCCTGGATGGTGTCAAGCTTCTTGAGTGTCATGGGAGCTACACTCATCTAGGTAAGTGGAGAGTATTTCATCACACACCTGACTTGTGCTTTGTAGATGGTGGACAGGCTTTGGGGAATTAGGAAGTGAGTTACTCATCGCAGCATTCCTAGCCTCTGACCTGCTCTTGTAGCCACAGCATTTATATGACTAGTCCAGTTCAGTCTCTGGTCAATGGTAACCCACCACCCCCCCAGGATGTTGATAGTGGGGGATTCTGTGATGGTAATGCCATTGAACATCAAGGGATGATCGTTAGATTCTCTCTTGTTGGAGATGGTCATTGCCTGACACTTGTGTGGCTCAAATGCTACTTGCCACTTGCCAGCCCAAGCCTGTTTGTTGTCCAGGTCTTGCTGCATTTAGACATGGACTGCTTCAGTGTCTGAGGAGTCGCGAATGGTGCTGAACATCCCCACTTCTGACCTTATGATGGAAGGAAGGTCATTGATGAAGCAGCTGAAGATGGTTGGGCTGAGGACACTACCCTGAGGAACTCCTGCAGTGATGTCCTGGAGCTGAGATGATTGACCACCAACAACCACAACCACCTTTCTTTGTGCTGGGTATGATTCCAACCAGTGGAGAGTTTTCCCCCTGATTCCCATTGACTCCAGTTTTGCTAGGGCTCCTTGACACCACACTCAGTCAAATGCTACCTTGATGTCAAGGGCAGTCACTTTTACCTCACCTCGGGAGTTCAGCTCTTTTGTCCATGTTTGAACCAAGGCTGTAATGAAGTCAGGAGCTGAGTGACCCTTGTGGAACCCAAACTGGGCATCAGTAAGCAGGTTATTACTAAGCAAGTACCGCCTGATAGCACTGTTGAAGACCCCTTCCATTACTCTGCTGATGATCGAGAGTAGACTGATGGGGCGGTAATTGGCCGGGTTGGATTTGTCCTGCTTTTTGTGTACAGGACATACCTGGGCAATTTTCCACATAACCAGGTAAATGCCAGTGTTGTAGCTGCACTGGGACAGCTTGGCTGGGGGCACAGCAGGTTCTGGAGCATGAGTCTTCAGTACTATTGTTGGAATATTGTCAGGGCCCATAGCCTTTGCAATATCCAGTGCCTTCAGCTGTTTCTTGATATCATGTGGGTGAATCGAATTGGCTGAAGACTGGCATCTGTGATGCTGGGGACCTCCGCAGGAGGCCGAGATGGATCATCCATTTGGTGCTTCTGGCTGAAGGTGGTAGCAAATGCTTCAGCCTTATCTTTTCCACTGATGTGCTGGACACCCCCATCATTGAGGCCTCCTCCTCCAGTGAGCTGTTTAATTTTCCACCACCATTCACAACTAGGTATGGCTGGACTGCTGAGCTTAGATCTGATCTGTTGGTTATGGGATCGCTTAGCTCTGTCTATCACTTGCTGCTTATGCTGTTTGGCATGCAAGTAGTCCTGTGTTATAGCTTCACCAGGTTGATACTTCATTTTTCATTGAATCAGGGTTGATCCCCTGGCTTGATGGTAATGGTAGAGTGGGGGATATGCTGGTCCATGAGGTTACAGATTGTGTCTGAGTACAATTCTGCTGGTGATGATGGCCCACAGCGCCTCATGGATGCCCAGTCTTGAGCTGCTAGATCTGTTCGAAATCTATCCCATTTAGCATGGTGGTAGTGCCACACAACACAATGGAGGGTACCCTCAATGTGAAGACAGGACTTCATCTCCACAATGACTGTGCGCTGGTCACTCCTACTGATACTGTCATGGACAGATGCATCTGCAGCAGGCAGGTTGGTGAGGATGAGGGCAAGTATGTTTCTCCCTCTTGTTGGTTCCCTCACCACCTGACGCAGAACCAGTCTAGCAGCTAAAACAAAAACATAATTACCTGAAAAACTCAGCAGGTCTGGCAGCATCGGCGGAGAAGAAAAGAGTTGACATTTCGAGTCCTCATGACCCTTCGACAGGGTTCTGTCGAAGGGTCACGAGGACTCGAAACGTCAACTCTTTTCTTCTCCGCTGATGCTGCCAGACCTGCTGAGTTTTTCCAGGTAATTCTCTTTTTGTTTTGGATTTCCAGCATCCGCAGTTTTTAGTTTTTATCTCAGTCTAGCAGCTATATCATTTAGGACTCTGCCAGCTTGGTCAGACACTCTTGGTGATGGACATTGAAGTCCCCCACCCAGGATACATTCTGCGCCTTGCCATCCTCAGTGGTGCTCAACATGAAGGATCATCGTAGTAATTAGGAGGTTTCCTTGCCCATGTTTGACCTGGTGCCATAAGACTTCATGGGGTCCGAAGTCTATGTTGAGGATTCCCAGGGCAACACCCTCCTGACTGCATACCACTGTGCCACCATCTCTGCTGCGTCTGTCCTGCCGGAGGGACAGGACATACTCAGAGATGGTGATAGTGGTGTCTGGGGCATTATCTGTATGATATTTTGATATGATGTGATGTAATGCAATATCTGTAAGGATGACTATGTCAGGCTTTTGCTTAACTCGTCTGTGAGACTGCTCCCAATTCTGGCACGAGCCCCCAGATGTTAGTAAGGAGGACTTTGCAGGGTCAACAGGGCTGAGTTTGCCGTTGTCGTTTCTGGTGCCAAGGTTGATGCTGGGTGGTCTGTCCAGTTTCATTCCTTTTTTGTGACTTTGTAACAGTTTGATACAACTGAGTGGCTTGCTCGGTCATTTCAGAGAGCACTTAAGAGTCAACCACATGGCTGTGGGTCTGGAGTCACATATAGGCCAGACCAGGTAAGAACGGCAGATTTCCTTCTCTGATTCCCATTTACTCCAGTCTTGCTAGGGCTCCTTGATGCCACATTCAGTCAAATCTGCCTTGATGTCAAGGGCAGTTGCTCTCACCTCATCTCTAGAGTTTAGCTCTGATCCCTCTGTACCACAGAGTTCTGCAAAGTCTCTCCATTTAAATAATTTGCTGCTTTTCTATTCTTCATGCCAAAGTGGGTAAGTTCACATTTGCCCACATTATACTCCATCTGCCAAATTTTTGCCCACTCACTTGACCTATCTATGTCCCTCTGCAGACTCCTTATGTCCTCTTCACAACTTACTCTCCTATCTATCTACACAAAACTAAGACTACTTATTTCCACTCTGTCCCTGCTTCAGCTCATCTGCAGCTGAACAATGCCTTTGTTACCTCTAAGTTTGACTATCCAATGTATTCCTGGCTGGTCTCCCACAATCTACCCTCTAAGTCTGAGTTTATTGAAAACTGCAATCTGTGTCCTAACTCACACAGTCCCATCTGCCCATCACCCTTGTACTCGCTGACCGGTTAAGCAACAGGTTGACTCTAAAATTCTCATCCATGTTTTCAAATACCTCTATTGCTGTGTGCCTCCCTATCTCTGTAATCTTCTCCAGTCCCATAACCCTCCAAGGTATCTGCAATTCAGGGCCCTTAAGCATCCCTGTCTTTAATCACTCCACCATAGGTGGCTGGGCCTTCAGCTGCCTGGGACCTAAGCTCTGGAATTCCCTCTGTAAACCTCTCCAGCTCTCTTGCCTCCTTAAGATGCTTCTTAAAACCTACCTCTAACCAAGCTATTGGCCTAATATCTACTGATGTAGCTCAACGGCAAATTTTGTTTGATAGCGCTCTAGGGAAACTCTTTGGGACTTTTAAAATGAGGGGGAGGGGGGTGTGGGTGGAGATAAGGATTGAGGGTTGGGGAAATTACTTGTATTTATAAAACATTTTACTGCACCATCAAAACACAAAATGAAGAACATCTTTGGAGTGCAGTGACCACTGTCATGTAGGCACACTAACCAGCCCTGATAAAATCTTCCTTTGACAGTCACCCATCTGAGTACAACACCCATCTCACTGAATTCAAAAACATGCCAAATGTCCCATTTGTAGAAAGGCTTATGTGGCAGGAACTGGGGAAGGTCATGCTACAGCTCTGAGAGTTAGGCAGGAATCTCCTAACACAGAAATACCATCTCCACATTGCACAATTCACACAATTCACAATGTGATATTATAAAAAAACCAGAATAAGTAATCTGAATTCTAATCTATCCAGTATCTATCAGCTCAGACTGGCTAGCTCAATGGAAGAACTTTAGATCTAGTCAAGAAACTTTTCAAGAGAAATTCTGTAAAGTTAATATGCTTGGAAAATTCACAAATGATGTCAGACCCCAGCATGTCAGTGCAAACAAAAAGGCTGAAGCACTTGCAATCATCTCCAGCCAGAAATGCCAATGGATGAACCATCTTGGCCTCCTCCCGAGGTTCGCAGCATCACAGATGCCAGTCTTCAGCCAATTTGATTCACTCATGTGACTTCAAGAAATGCCTGACGGCACTGGACAGAGCAAAGGCTCTGAGCCCTGACAACATACTGGCTGCAGTGCTGAATATTTGTGCTCCAGAACTAGCCATACTCTAGTCAAGCTGTTCCAGTACAGCTACAATACTGGCATCTACAAACAATGTGGAAAATTGTCCAGGTACGTTCTTTCCACAGAAAGCAGGAAAATCCAATCTGGCCCTTAACTACCCCGTCGGTCTACTCTCAAACATAAGCAAAGGGATAGAAGGAGTCTATCTGGAGGGGGTGCAGAGGAGATTCACCAGGATGTTGCCTGCGATGAAACATTTAAGTTATGAAGAGAGGTTGGATAGACTTGGGTTGTTTTCATTGGAGCAGAGCAGACTGAGGGGTGACCTGATCGAGGTGTACAAGATTATGAGGGGCATGGACAGGGTGGATAGGGAGCAGCTGTTCCCCTTAGCTGAAGGGTCAGTCACAAGGGGGCATAAGTTCAAGGTGAGGGGCAGGAGGTTTAGGGGGGATGTTAGGAAATTTTTTTTACCCAGAAGGTGGCGACGGTCTGGAATGTGCTGCCTGGGAGGGTGGTGGAGGCGGGTTGCCTCACATCCTTTAAAAAGTACCTGGATGAGTACTTGGCACGTCTTAACATTCAAGGCTATGAGCCAAGTGTTGGTAAATGGGATTAGGTAGGTAGGTCAGATGTTTCACATGTGTCGGTGCAGACTCGATGGGCCGAAGGGACTCTTCTGCACTGCGATTCTGATTCTGTGAGTCATCAACAGTGCTATCAAGCGGCATTTAGCAATAACCAGCTCATTGATGCTCAGTTTGGGGTCTGCCAGGGCTGCTCAGCTCCTGACCTTATTACAGCCTTGGTCAAAACATGAACAACAGAGCTCAAGAGATGAGGTGAGTGTAATTGCCCTTGACATCAAGGTAGCATTTGACTGAGTATGGCATCAAAGAATTGAGAATTTTAGCAATGAGGGAAAATTGGATAGGCTGGGGTTCTTATCTTTGGAGCAGAGGAGGCTAACAAGAGATTTAATTCATGCACTGCAGAAATTCACCAAAGCTCCTTCAACAGCACCTTCCAAACCCACAACCACTACCATCTAGAAGGACAAGGGCAGCAGACAGATGGAAACACCACCACCTGGAGATTCCCCTCCAAGTCACTCACCATCCTGACTTGGAAATATATCGCCGTTCCTTCACTGTCACTGGGTCAAAATCCTGGAAATCCCTCCCTAACAGCACTGTGGGTGTACCTACACCACATGGACTGCAGCGGTTCAAGGCAGCTCAGCACCACCTTCTCAAGGGCAACTAGGGATGGGCTATAAATGCTGACCCAGCTGGCATCACCCATGTCCTGTGAATGAATTAATAAAAATAATCGAGGTCTATAGAATTGTGAGGAGCCTAAATAGAGTGGAGCAGAGAGGTCAAAAACTAAGAACATAGATTTAAAGTAATTGATGGAATGATAACGCAGAGCTGAGGAGTCATCCCAGAGGGTACTTGGGGTCTAGAACTCACTGGTTGTAAGGGTAATAAATGTAGAAAGTCTCATTGCATTTAAAAAACACTTGGTGCCATATTTTACATGGGCTACAGATCAAGAGCTGGAAGGCGGGATTCGGTTGGGATAGCTCTTTTACAGCTGGCATGGACAGGGTGGAGCGAATTGTCTCCTGTGCCATAAATCTATATTACTGAACTTGCATGGGTGAGGAAGAGTATGAGGGATTTCGCAGGGTTGAGGAAAAGAGTATAAGATTTGGCAGGAATGAGGAAGAGGGTGCAGGATTTGGCAGGGATGAAGAAGAGGCTGCAGGATTGGCAAATGTAAGGAAGAGGTTCCAGGATTTGGCAGGGCTGAGGAAGAAGATGCAGGATTTGGCAGGGTAACGAAGAGGGTGCAAACTTGGCAGGGATGAGGAACAGGGTACGGGATTTGGCAAGAATGAGGAAGAGGGTGCAGGGTTTGGCAGGGGTGAGGAAGAGGGTACAGGATTTGGCAGGGGTGAGGAAGAGGGTGCAGGATTTGGCAGGGGTGAGGAAGAGGGTGCAGGATTTGGCAGGGGTGAGGAAGAGGGTACAGGATTTGACAGGGATGAGGAGGAATTTGGTGAATTTAAGAATGAGGGTGCAGGATTTGGCAAGGCTGAGGAAGAATGTGCAGGTTTTGGCAGGTTGATACACAAACATATGTTGGTTGCTCAGCTTCAATCACAAGCAAGCGTTCCTTCAACACAAATGGTGTTGTGTGTTTTTGAAACATTAGATATCTTGATTACTGAAATGCCACAATGACATTATCAAGTGACTACAGTGTAAGATATGCAGATGGCAGAACTTCCAGTGATGCCTTAAAAAGTTGGCTATGAACCATACTGAGACAGAAGGGATAAAGGAAATCTTAGTCTCCTGGGAGACTGAGTAATGTAGTGTGCTGGAACACTCTTCTGGCAGACCTCTGTAGGCTTTGGATTTCACTTCAGCCAGAATATATGGGGTTATGGTCTGCTCACCATTGCTTCCTCACTGAAGGCTGCTGAGGGTCACGAAACAAAGAAGGTTAAGCTTCTTCAATCCAACTTCCACTGGATACAGGTTGATAAGCTCAAACTGCACCAAAACTCGCACTGAAGATGAGGCCAGGATAGGCAGTGTGGAACATGAAAATGTCACAGGGCTACAGCAATAGTAAATGCTCATGAAAATGGATTATATTTCCACCATATGGCCTGCTTTACTTTACTTTCAGTATTGAAGATTAGGAGATGATCAAATCGAGATGTTGAAGATAATTAAATAAATCAACAGGGTAGAGAGAAACTATTTCCTTTGATCGGGGGACTCTAAACAAGGGGGGCAACAACTAAATTTTTTAAAAATTAATTTATGGGATGTGGGCATTGCTGGCTGGGCCAGCATTTATTGCCCATCCCTAATTACCCTTCAGAAGGTGGTGGTGAGCTGCCTTCTTGAACTGCTGCAGTCCACATATTGTGAGTGCACCCACAGTGATGTTCGGGAGGGAGTTCGAGGATTTTGACCTAACGACAGTGAAGGAACGGTGATATATTTCCAAGTCAGGATGGTGAGTGGCTTGGAGTGCAACTTCCAGGTGGTGGTGCTTCCAAGTGTCTGCTGCCCTTGCCCTTCTAGATGATAGCGATCGTGGGTTTGGAACATGCTGCCGCAGGGGCTTTAGTGAGTTCCTGCAGTGTACCTTGTAGATGGTACACACTGCTGCTACTGTGCATTGGTAGTGGAGGGGGTGAATGTTTGTGGATGTGGTGCCAGTCAAGTGGATTGCTTTGTCCTGAATGGTGTCAACCTTCTTGAGGGCTGTTGGAGCTGCACTCATCCATACAAGTGGAGAGTATTCTATCACATTCCTGACTTGCACTTTTTAAATGGCAGACAGGCTTTGGGGAGTCAGGAGGTGAGTTACTCATCGCAGGATTCCTAGCCTCTGACCTGCTCTTGTAGCCACAGTATTTAAAGGGCTAGTCCAGCTCAGTGTCTGGTAACCCACAAGATGTTACTATTGGGGGATTCAGTGATGGTAACGCCATTGAATGTGAAGGATCGATGGTTAGATTCTCTCTTTTTGGAGATGGTCATTGCTTGACACTTGTGTGGTGTGAATGTTACATGTCACTTGTCAGCCCAAGCCTGGATATTGTCCAGGTCTTACTGCATTTGGACATGGACTGTTTCAGTATCTGAGGAGTTGCGAATGGTGCTGAACATTGTGCAATCATCAGCGAACATCCGTACATCTGATCTTATGATGGAAGGAAGGTCATTGATGAAGCAGTTGAAATATGTTTGGGCCTAGGACACTATCCTCAGGAACTCTTGCAGTGAAGTCCTGAAATGAGATGACTGACCTCCAGCAACCACAACCATCTTCCTTTGTGCTAGGTATGACTCCAACCAGCGCAGAGTTTTTCCACTGATTCCCACTGACTCCAGTTTTGCTAGGGCTCCTTGATGTCAAGGGTAATCATTCTCACCTCACTTCGGGAGTTCAGTTCTTCTGTCCATGTTTGAACCAAGGCTGTAATGAGGTCAGAAGCTGAAATGAGCCTGGGGGAACCCAAATTGAGAGTCAGTGAGTAGGTTATTCCTAAGCAAGTGTCCTTTGATAGCACTGTTGATGGCCCCTTCCATCACTTTAGTGATGGTTGAGAGTAGACTGATGGAGCGGTAATTGGCTGGGTTTGATTTGTCCTGCTTTTTGTGTACAGGACATACCTGGACAATTTTCCACATTGCCGGATAGATGCCAGTGTTGTGGCTGTACTGGAACAGCTACGTGCGGCAAGTTAGTGCTCGGCTATTGAGTGATGGTGTCTGGAAGCACTGCTTCACGTAAAGTGTAATGTAATTCTGGAACTCTATTCCCCAATAAGCTGCTGAGGCTGGGGGTCAACTGGTATTTAGGGATTTTGGAACCCAAGGCAACCAATGGAGTTGAGGTACAGATCAGCCACGATCTAACTCAATGTTGGAACAGGCTGAAAGACTCTCATGATTTTGCCTTCTTCAGTCCTCATCTGCTGAAATAATATCCGTATAGGAAAGCAATCCAGTCATCTGCAAACTTCTGGTTGCATTTTTATGAGAGGTAAAAGTGACTAGGTTCCACAGGGGGTCCAATACTGGCCTTTCACCTCAGGCCCAACTCAGAATGATAGCTTGAAAAAGTGCTATTTTATTTAAACAGACAAAAAGAGCATGTCCTCATATTGCACCTTTTTCAGCTTGGGAGACACCCTATGGCAATACCTTGGCCAATCAGAGTCGACCTGCCTGGTTTGAATTTGAATAAATGTTTGGCAATTAACTGTTCCCTGGTGCATTCTCTATGGCGACGCCTTTACCAACCAGAGTCCACCTGCCAACCAATCAGCACTCTCTCCTCATGCAGTATAAATTGTTGTTCCCTTCGCTATTGGTATTCTTGCGAACTGTCCTGATGTGTGCAAGTCAAAAAACTTTGACCGTATTTCTCTATTTTCAGCAATACTCAAATTCTGTACTACCAAACGACTAGGTTCAGTATATTTGGGTTTCCAAAAGGCATTTGATAAGGTACCACGCAAAAGGTTAACATGCAAAATATGGGTTCATGGAATTGGGGATAATATATTAACATGGATGAAGAATTGGTTGATGGACAGGAAGCAGAGAGTAATGATAAACAGAGCACTTTCAAGTTAGTAGCCTGTGACTATTGGAGTGCTCAGGCCTCAGTTATTTACAATCTATATTACTGGCTTAGGCAAAGAGACCTAGAGTAATATATTCAAGTTCACTGATAATTCAAAGTCAAGTTGGAATGTGAACCATTAGAAGGACCACAAAGAGGCTGCAAAGAGGTAGAGACAGGTTTTGAGTGGGCAACAAAGTGGCAGATGGAAAACAATGTAGGGAAATGTGAGGTTATTCACTTTAGTAATAAGAATAGAAAAGCATAAGATTTTTTAAAAGGTGTGAAACTTTGAAATGTTGATGTTCAGGGAGACTTGTATGTACTCGCACAGGAAACGCAAAGTTAGCACTTAGGTACAGCAAGCAATTAGGAAGGCAAATGGCATGTGAGCCTTTATTGTAAGGTAATTGAAGGAGCTTTGCTACAACTCTACAGGTGAGGCTACACATGGAGAACTATGCAGTTTTCTTGGTCTCCATATCTAAGAAAGGTTAGATTTGATTTGGAGGCAGTGCAGTGAAGGTACATTGTTGGTTCCTGAGAAGAGGTTGTCAAATGATGAGAAGCTAAATGAATTGGCTTATTCTCTGGGGTTTAGAAGAATGAGGAGCAGGTGAAGACCATATGGCCCCTCATTGAAACATACTTAATTATGAAGGAGCTTGACAGGGTAGATGCTACAGAATCAGGATTATAGATTGATTGTTTATGACTCAGAGGAGGAGAAATTTCTTCACTCAGAAAGTTGACAGTCTTTGGAATTCATTGAATATATTCACAGAATCACAGAATGGTTACAACGCAGAAGGAGGCCATTCAGCCTGTTGTGTCTGTGCTGGATCTCCAAAGGAGCAATTTACCTAGTGCCACTGCCTTGCGTTCTCCACGTAACCTGCACATTCTTCCTTTTCAGGTATCAATCCAATTCCCTCCGGATGCCTCAATTAAATCTGCCTCTACCACATTCTCAGGCAGTGCATTCCAGTTCCTAACCACTCGATGTGTGAAAAAGTTTTCCCTCATATCGCCATTGCTCCTTTGCCAATTACCATAAATCTGTGCCCTCTTATTCTCAATCCTTCTACCACTGTTAACAGTTCTTCCCTATCCACTCTGCCACACCTCTCAGGATTTTGTACACCTCTATCAAATCTCCTCTCAACCTTCTCTTCTCCAAGGAAAACAGTTTCAGCCTCCCCAATCTATCTACATAACCGAAGTATCTCATCCCTGGAACCATTTTCGTGAATTTTTTCTGCATTCTCTCTAACAACTTTACATTTTTCCTGAAGTGTGACGCCCAGAACTGGACACAACACTCCAGTTGGACTGCAGCAGTTCAAGGCAGCAGCTCACCACCACCTTCTCAAGGGCAATTAGGGATGGGCAATAAATGCTGGCCTAGCCAGTGGCGTCTACATCCCATGAACGAATAAGAAAAAGTTTAGGCTGAACCAGTGTTCTATGCAATTTTAACATAACCCTCTTGCTTTTGTACTCTATGCCCCAATTAATAAAACTTTGGATACTGTCTGCTTTATTAACCAGTCTCTCAACCTCTTCTGCCACCTTTAATGACTTAAGCACATATACATAAAAGCATAATGCGCCCCCCACCCCACCCCCACTAGGGCCATCTGTCACTTGCTCATCCTGCTTTCTACTCTTCATGTCACCATCAGCACCTCCTTCAGCCAATATCACCACCATCAACACCCCTTCGACCATTTGTTTATGACATCTTTTGCAATCTCTCCTTTGCCTCCACCTATCACTGACCTTCTATCCAGCTTCACCTGTCCCACCCCCTTTAACAGTATATATTTCATCACATTTCTACTTCTCTTTAGTTCTGAAGAAGAGTCATACGGACTCGAAACATTAACTCTTTCTCTCCACAGATGTTGTCAGACCTGCTGAGTTTTTCCAGCAATCTTTGTTTTTGTTTAAGCACATATACATCCTAGTCCCTCTGCTCCTGCATCCCCTTGAGAACTGTACCCTCATTTTATATTATCTCTCCACATTCTTCCTACTAAAATGAATCACTTCACATTTCTCTGTATTAAATTTCATCTGCTATTTGTCCGCCAATTCCACCAACATATGTCCTTTTTAAGCTCTACAGTATCCTCCTCACTGTTTACAATGCTTTCAAGTTTCATATCATCTGGAAATTGTGAACTTGTGCCTTGTACATCAAGGTCTAAGTCATTAATATATATCAGGAAGAGCAAGGGTCCGAACACCGACCCCTGGGGAATTCCGATCTGAAAAACATCCATTAACTGCTACTTTCCATTTCCCATCAGCCAATTTTGTATCCATGTTGCTATTGTCCCTTTTATTCCATGAGTTACAATTACAAGTCACAAGGCTGAGGTAGACAGATTATTGTCTTCAGAGTGTCAAGGGCATGGGGAGTGGTTTGAAAGTGCAGTTGAGGCACAAGATCAGCCATGATCATATTGAATGGCAGTGCAGGTTCGAGGGGCCATATGGTCTTCACCTGCTCCTATTTCTTACGTACTTATGTCAAGAGTTAGAGAGACGGACACAGTTATGGAGATTTACATTTCTACAGTGAAGCATCGCTTTTAGGATAAATGTCTCAAAGCATTTTACACAAATTAGTTCAGTGCTTTTGCAGTTCAGGCCAAGGGAAAGTGTTGCCATGCATCAACTTGCGTTTACATTAGTAAACAAACTCCCTTATCAGACTCGCAGTCTAATCTCTTTGCTAGGGTTCCATCGTAATTGAAACAAATTTAGTCGCAATTCAATTTCGTCCTCAGAAAAAAACTTTGTCAAATTTGGCCCAAGAAGCCACAAGACAACTGGTGTGTAGTAAAAGGAAAAATGGCACACAAAGGGCTGGGGCATGTTCTGGAGCATTGTAGAGGGAAGCACCAATGTGTCCCAGCTCTGAACCTGCATCTTTCCAGTTTCTCTCCTATCTCCCCTACGTCCTCTCCAAGTTCATCTTGTTCACAAGACCCACCTCCTGCTCCTTCAACACTATTCCCATTGAACTGCTGATCACACAACTTCCCTTCCTGGCCCTCATGTTAGCTGATATTACTAACAGTTCTCTCTCATCAGGTACTGTTTTCGCCCCTTCAAATCTGATATCACCAACCCACCAAAAAAAAACCCCCATGAACTCCATGTTTGACTCCCTCCATTCAGGTTTCTTCCCTTGCCATGGTACCATAACAGCTCTCATCAAAGTCAGAAGTGACATCCAATGTAACTGTGCTAAGTTATCCCTCCTCCACTTGCCTGCAACCTTTGAGATGGTTGACCATATCTCCTCCAATACCTCCATCGTCCTGCTGGTTGGGACTCTATTTGCCTGGTTCCATACTTATCCACCCAGTCGTAGCCAATGCATCACCTGCAGTGGTACTTTTTCCAATCCCACATTATGACCTTTGGTGTCCCTCCCCAAAATCCATCCTTGGGCTTCTCTTATTTCTCATCAAGCGTATCAGCTGATGTTCAGTTAGTAGGAATCTCACCTCTGAGTCAGAAGGTTGTGGGTTCAAGTCCCACTCTTAGGATTTGAACACAAAAATCAAGGCTGATTCTCCAGTACATTACTGAGGGAGTGCTGCACTGTCAAAGGTACCTTCGACTTTGTTCCCTGCCACAAACCCCTTTCACTAGACACTGAAGCCTTCCCTGTCACCATCAACTGTCAGAGGCCGAGCCAAACTATTCACAACCTTAGTATCATATTTGACCCCAAGATGAGCTTCCAACCACATATCCGCTCCATCACTAAGGCTATTGATTTCCTCTTCAGTAACATTACCTGACTCCACCTTTGCCTCAACTCACCTGCTGCTGAAACACTTATCCATCCCTTTTGTTAACTCTAGCCTTGACTATTCTATTGCATTCCTTGGTGACCTCCCATCTTCCACCCTCCATAAATTTAAGCTTACATAAAACTCTGATGCTTGTATCCCAACTCACACCAATTTCCATTATGAAAAATCTCCATGCTCCATGCTCCTTGTTAATCAACACCTCAATTTAAAAATGTTAATCTTGGTTTACAAATCTCTCCATTGCCTAGTCCCTATCTTCGTAACCTCCTCCAGCCCACAACCCTCTGAGATCGCTGTGCTCTTCCAGTTCTAGCCTCTTGCGCAAGACTGATTTCCATCATTCTGCCACTGGCCTTCAGCTACCTAGGCCTTAAGCTTTGGAATTCCCTTCCTAAACCTCTCTGACTTGCTATCTCTGTTTCCTCATTTAAGACATTCTTTAAAATCTATCTTTGACTGGTTTAATACCATCCCTCCCTCATATGGCTTGGTGTCAAATTTTGTTCAATAACATTTTACAATGTTAAAGGTACTGTATGAATACACCTTGTTGTTTTACTCTGTATCTAACCCCATGCTGTACCTGTCCAAAGAGTGTTCGATGGGACAGTGTAAAAGGATTTTTATTCTGTATCTAACCCCATGCTATACCTGTCCTGGGAGTGTTTGATGGGGACAGTGTAGAGGGAGCCTTACTCTGTATCTAACCCTGTGCTGTACCTGACCTGGGGGTGTTTGATAGGCACAGTTTATAGGGAGCTTTACTCTGTATCTGTGCTGCACCCGCCCTGGGGGTGTTTGATGAGGATAGCGTGGTGGAAGCTTTACTCTGTATCTAACCCCGTGCTGTGCCTGCCCTGGGAGTGTTTATGGGGACATTTACTTTGCATCTAACCCATGCTGTACTTGCCCCAGGCGTCCTGACAAGCCAATGAAGAAGGAGCTTTACTTTGTATCTGACTATACTGTACAAGAGAATACGTGATGAGGGCTTGATGTGTGGAATGTAAATTGCTTCATTCTCCAGTAACAACATGTGCCACCTTGATAACCTCAAAAGTTAATTCCAAAAGAAAATACCTTACTGAAAATAGAGGGTGGGAGGCTGTTCTGCTGATGTGACAACTTCAAGAGAACAGAAACAATTTTATCTTTTATATACGTCATGAAATACTTGAATGACAGTTCTGAGTTAGGACAACTCGCCATTTTGAGCTAAAAATCTAAATGTTTTCTGTGATTCCTTCTCAATCTCAGCTCTCTCTATCTCACTCTTTTGTAGTGATATCAGACCCCTACTCGGTGCTGGTCCATAGCTCTATTGTTAGAATGAAAGACTTGTGTTTTGGACATCCCAAAGAGCTTTACAGCCAACGAAGGCACTTTTGAAATAAAATCTGGTAGCCAATTTGCACATAGCAAGCTCCCACAAACAGCAATGTGAGAATGGCCAGATAACCTATTTTTGTGATGTTGATTGAAGAATAAAACATTGGTCAGGACAGCCTTGTTTTTCTTCAAAACTGTGCTGTGGAATCTTTTACATTCGCCTGAGAGGGCAGACAGGACCTCATGTGCTCCGAAAGAAGGCGTATCCAAACTGCAATACACCCTCAGTATTGCACCAGGATGTCAGCCTTGATTTTTTTTGTGCTCAAGTCTCTAGACTGGGACTTTAACCCACAACCTTCTGATTCAAGCAGGAATGCTACCCACTGAGCCATGGCTGACACATCAGAAGGTTTCAGTTTAGCACTGGTTCTGCTACAGCACTAGAAATCCAGAGATTATGAATTCATATCCCGAGCTGGAGAATGTTATTTTTGAATCAGCCTGTTAAAACTGCTACCAATAAAAGTGACCACGAAGCTGCTAGATTGCTGTAGAAACCTAAATGGTTCAATGATGTCTTTTAGGAAGAGAACCTGTCACCCCTACTCAGTCTGAGCCTACACGTGACTCCAGTCGTACGCTAATATAGTTGATTGCACCTGGAGTGACATGTAATTGTGCCAAAACTATTACAAAGAATAAGAATAAAAAAAACGGCCAAACCATACGGACTTCAGCAATTCAAGGCAGTGGCTCCCCATCAATTTCTAATGTCAATTAGGAATAGGCAATAAATGCCTTGCCAGCGGCACCCACATCCCAAGAATTAGTTCAAATGAAGAATGAGAACTCACAGCTTGAATGCAAGAACACTTATCCAATCTTTCCTCAACACAAGCAAGATCATGCAACCAGTATTTTTATGTATTTCAGGCGTAAACACATAATCACTATCTGTCCAGCACAGTGCTGTATGAATGTGACATATTTCCCTGTTTTGCTCATCAAAACATTTGGACAGGGACAACTGATTGAAACAATGACTGAAATGCATCTTGAGCGCAGACAGCCAGGATGAGTCTTCTTAATGGATCATTCCAGCCAGCATCTATAGCGAATCAGCCTTGGTATTGCTGCATATTGTGCAAGACCTAGGTGGCAGGCGCCTGGGGCATCAGCACAGGATGGAAAGCAGTATGTAAGTAGCACTGCTAAAGGCCAGTGCAAAATGTTGCATAGGAGAGCAGAGTGCACAGGATGGACCCGATCTGTGGTTCACTCCCAGTTCGGGCACATAACAATGCTCCAATCTTCTAGCAGCAAAGTCTAAACAGATCCTACTCTTCTTTTGCTATTTCGCTGTGGGGAATACTCTGTACCGCATCTCCCGAGGGCAGCCTGGAACACCAGACTGGTAAACACTATCACAACCGGGAGAAAACGCATGTTGTAACCCGGTTGCATGGTTTAGCCCTGATTTGGCCACTTCTTTCCCCTCCTTTTTTTTTTAATATTTATTAAAATGGATAAAAAGATAACAGATAAATGTCTAACTGCATATACTGGAAATCTGAAATTGAAAGGGGAAATGCCAGAAGAAAACTGCAGGGCTGTCAGCATCTGATAGAAACAACAGGTTAATGGTTGTGATGGCATCTTAAATATTAATAACTTATCTTGCATAAAGAAAAGATCTAATGGAGTGATACAACATAACTAAAAAACAAGAAGAAAACAACATGCCTTCAAGGAGTATGGATCAAGAGATACCGCCTCTTGCCAAGAAACTCTATAAAAGCTGCAGGAAACCTGGTCTTTTTTGTGTGTCCCTAATCTTCATGACCTTCAGAATCACAGTTTCAAAGTTTCATCGTACTCATGCTTCTGTTCTAAACTCACCCACTTCTTGCTGACGTACAGTTCAGTGGGCAGCCTGTGGTGCCCTTCTCAAGAGACCATTACTGAGTCGATACAATAAGGCTAGCTATTCTGGAGAACGTAGTGATCCAGTTCTATTCGGTTGTTATCTGACAGTTCGACATGCACTCAGTTTGTAGCAGAGGTCACTAGGTAAGGGCAGTCGATGCTTCCCCTTCCAGCCACGCCCCCAGGGGTAGCACTCTCGTCTCAGGGTTCAAAAGGCTGTCGGTTCAAGCCCCACTCCAGCTCCAGAGATACTCCCAGTGTAAGACTGAGGAAAAGCTGCACTTTCAAAGGTGCGGTCCCGTCAGATGTGATGTTAAACTCTGCCCTCTCAGGTGGATGTAAAAGATTGCACGGCACAATTTCGAAGAAGAGGTGAGAATCCCCAGCGTCCTTGGCCAATAACTTACCCTCAGCCAATATCACTAGAAAACAGGTGGTCTGGTCATTTTAACTTGCTGTTTGTGGGACTTCACTGTGTGCAAACTGTGACAATCATTCTGTCCTCAATCCTTCCTGGAATGCAGTTGCCACATTTCCCTCCATTACAACAACTACACTTCAAAAGTACCTAATTGACTGAAGTGTGTTGGAACATTCAGTGGTCATGACATGGGCAATGCACGTTTTCAGAGACACTGAGGGAGCACTGTGAGTTTTTTCAATTGCTTGCAATCGTGGAACTTCAAGCTTCTTTACTGCAGCTAAAACAAATAATTACATGGCTGCTTACTGTGAATCTGGCAATGAATAAACCAATAGGCACATCCATATTCCTCATCAACACCCACAAAAAGGAACAAGATTACATTTATACAATACCTTTCCCATCTCAGGATGCACCAAACAGGCTCACAGACAATTAATTAATTTTGAAATATAGTCACCGTGGTACTGTAGCCAAGCTAAGCACAGAAAACTCCCACAAACACAGTGAGATAAATGCTCAGTTCATATGTTTTTGCAATGTTGGCAGAAGGATAAATATTGGCCAGAGCACCTGAGAAAACCCCTCTGCTCTTCTTCAAAATAAGGCCATACAATCTTTTATGACTTGAGAGGGCCGACGGTGCCTTGATTTAACATCTCTTCTGAAAGGCAATACTTTTCCAACACTGAATACTTCCTCAGTACCGCACTGAATGTGTTAGCCTAGATTATGGGTTCAGTCCCTCAAGTGGGATTTGAACCTATATAATCTTCTGAGTAAGAAGTCAGAATATTATCACTGAGCAAACTTCATCAGCGGTGATGAACAAGTAGTAAATACGAATGGGTTAAAAACTTTAGAAACGCAAAAACATCATTCACCTTAATGATCCCAATTTTTAAAAACATTCCACAGACCTCTCTCTCCTTCATAGCACCCACTTTCCCTATGAGTAACTATCCACTTCTCCCTCACGTTCGTCAGTAATACTGATCTCTACCATTCCATAGGTTTAGCATCCTCTGTGTGAAGAAGTTAAAACCTTTTCCTCATTTTTTTCTTTCCTGAGCTTTAGTGTAAAGTAGTCAACCGCATTAATAATGTTAATTTTATCTCCACCCCTTAAAATCTTTACTTTCTGTTGTTCTCCAGGTATTGGGATTTGGAACGTCACTGGCATAGCTGCATTATTGCCCACATCTAGTCATGGGGCAACCAAGAAGGTGGTGGTGAGATGCCTTCTTGAACTGCTTGCAGTCTGTGTGGTGACGAGGCTCTGATATTATTGTAACATTGGAGATTCCAGGATATTGACCCAGTGACGGTGACAGGCGATCCAGTTAGAATGGGTGTGACAGGCAGAATGTGTTCTTAGCAGAAGAGGCTGTGCGCCTGGGAGGGTAATTAAGACACAATGGGAGAGTGTGGCTTATGGTGGTATTTAACCCCTTAAAGATGCAGACTACTATGCAGAAAGCTCAAAATTCAGCTCTGAAGGACCAGGAAAGAGCAAGTTCAGGGGAGATGTGTTTGTCATGTTAATACAGGTTGAAGTCTGGGCACAAAGCCTCCCCTGCCTACCCTCAAATATTATTCTACACCAATTCCACACAGCCTGTCCACCTACCTGCAAATTATATCTGATACGTAGTAACAAGTTTGATCCCATAGTGCAGTTTAAGCTCATTATGTAAGCTACCTTAGGAAGGATCATAGGAACAGGAGTAAGCCATTTAGCCCCTCGAGCCTGTTCGGCTATTCAATTAAATCTTGGCTGATGTTATGGCACAGTGGATGGTAAATACTGAGCTGCTCAAATCCCAGAGGGAAATTTGAAACAGCTGCCACAACTGTCTTGCAATTTGTATTTTTATTTCAAGATGCGTGCCCTTAATTAATTAGTAATAAGACCACTAAGTCTTAGAGGTTTTTTTTTACAAAACTAAATTAAACATTTATTAATAAAGTAAATGATTTTAAGCACATACATAGGTTTACAGGTTACTACTATGATAATTCTTCGCTCCCCTAATTAATCTAGATCCCAGTTATACCTTTGTTAAGGCAATAGTAAAACTACATAGATTTCAACAGACCCACGCTAAGCACTCAATACTCTGGACAGTGAAATTTAAAATGAATTCACTTATCTTTGGTTCCTGGAGACAGCAGCTTGGTACATAGAAGCTGGAGACTTTTCACACTTCTCGCAGCTTAAAATGCCTTCTTCCTTATACATAACCTCATCTCCTTTATACATGTTTCTTCCTTTTTAATGTTAATTCCATTGTTCCAATATGTCTTTGCAACTTTAATTTTTCCAAAATATAAATCTTTCATAGTACTCATATTATCAGCAATCTTTGGGGAAATAAACATACTCGTTGACTTAGTCTCTGTTGACTAGGTGAAACACCATGCCATCTCTTTGAAATTCATGACTCTGGTTTATGTAAAAATGCAAATGTTCTTCACACCTTACATTCAAAACCTTCACGCACGTTTATGAATTTAGCATGTGAAACCTAGTTTCCCAGCTGCCTGTATGACACACACACACACACACACACACAGACACACACACACACACACACACACACATTAATCCAAACCCCACTATTAACCTATCTTTGCAATAAATTACAATAATATTATGAAAATTATATTTTATGATGCCCTCCCTCCTTACTGGAAAATGA
Organism: Isurus oxyrinchus; assembly: GCA_026770705.1. Classification (NCBI taxonomy): domain Eukaryota; kingdom Metazoa; phylum Chordata; class Chondrichthyes; order Lamniformes; family Lamnidae; genus Isurus; species Isurus oxyrinchus. The sequence goes on along the minus strand of JANJGN010000007.1, from coordinate 179,690,942 downwards.
CTGTTACAATTTAAAATGAAGGCTTCATTTTCTTAACTCATCTTACATTACCTCATATACTTATCTATATACCCACACTCATAAATTACCAGATGCATGCATTAACATAATAACATACATACAAATCCTTGGTATCAACAGAAATCATTTCAGTTCAGTGTCCAGGTTTATAAAAGTCCAATTTTCCTTTCAGCTTTAAACTCTTGGCAATGCATCTGCAATCAGATTTTCACGTCCAGCCACATGTATAATCTGTAGATTAAATGGTTGCAGTGATAAACTCCATCTGAATAGCCTTGCACTTCTGTTTCGAAATTTGTCCAGAAACTTTAAAGGATTGTGGTCTGTATAAACAATTGTTTCTGACGAATTGTTTGCCACGTAAATCTCAAAATGCTGCAATGCTAACACCAAATCCAGAGTCTCCTTTTTGATCATTGAATAACTTCTCTGCGCTACATTAGACTTCCATGAAAAATACCCTATCGGTTTCTCAATTCCAGTGTCATCTTCTTGTAATTCCTATATCGTTTGTGTCAATGGCCAACTTAAACTGCTTTGCATAATTGGGTACTGCCAAAACCGGTGCTGTAGTTAACAGCTTTCAAACTGTTAAATGCCTTCTGACACTCCTGTGTCCATTGAAACTTCTTGTTTTTTTATTAATAGTTCAGTCAACGCTGCTAAAATTTGGCATAAATTTCCGGTAAAACCCACTCATGCCCAGAAATCTCAAAACTTTTCATTTTGTTGTTGGCATGAGGAAATCCATAATAGCTTTGACTTTCACATCTCTCAGAGCCACCTTATCATGTCCAATCATGTCCTTATCATGGTATGGCCTAGATATGTAACTTGCACTTTCACAAATTCACTTTTAGCCAAGTTTTCATCACCAGATTAGCTTCTTATAATCAATTAAAACATTCTTCCAGATGTTGTAAATGCTCCTTCCACGTCTGATTGAAAACTATCAAGTCGTCAGTACAAACAGCATAATTGCTCAGTCTTGCAATTACTTTGTTTGTCAGTCTTTGAAATGTTGCAGGTGCATTTTTCATACCAAATGGCATGACTTTAAACTGATACAGTTCACCTGGTGTCACAAAAGCCAATATCGTCTTTGCTCTCTCTGATAACGGTACTTGCCAATATCCTCTCAGCAAGTCAATCTTTGTGATAAATTTTGATTGTCCCACTTTCTCAATACAATCTTACAATCGTGGTATGGGATATGAATCCACTTTTGTCACCACATTCACCTTTTGATAGTCCACACATAGTCTTTGTGTTCCATCCAGTTTCGGTACCAGTACAACAGGCGAACTCCTGTTACTGCAACTAGACTCGATATCATTTTGATGCATGAATTTAATTTCTTTCTGTACTTGTGATAACTTTGCCGGATTTAATCTATAAGGATGTTGCCTTATTGAAAATGAAATTTCTACAAATACATCATGAATAGCTAAATTTGTCCTCCCCAGATTATTCCCACAAATAGCTTTGTGTGACTGCAATAGCTTCTCCAAATCACTTCGGCATTTGCCTGGAAGATAACTCAATATTACATTTAAGTTTTCAAGTATTCCTTCATCATCCAATTTGATTAGAGGAAAATCAATTTCAGAATCCTGAATTTCTACCTCTTTTTCATTATCTACCACCACTAACACCTCCTTTTGGTCCTCTTCCCTGTCAAAGTACTTTTTAAGCATATTTACATGACACATCCTCTGCTTCTTTCTTCCATCTGGAGTAGTTATTAAATAATTTATTTCACTCAGTTTCTTTTCAATCCTGCAAGGCCCACTAAACCTTGCCAACAAGTCACCCAGTACTGGTAACAGAACTAGCACTTTCTCTCCAGCAACAAAACTACAAGCTGTAGCTCTCCTTCACTTCACTTTCATCACTTGCTGTGATATCTTTAAATGTTCCCCAGCTAACTCTCATGCTCTGTCCAATCTTTCTCTGAAATTTGATACATAACTCAGGACAGCAGTTTCAGAATTTTGACCCACCTATTTCTCATGAATCAATTTCAATGGTCTTCTTACCTCATGACCATAAACTAGTTCAAAAGGACTAAAACCTGTCAATTGATTAGGAGCATCCCTTATAGCAAATAACAAAAGTATATTTCCCCTTTCCCAATCCTTCAGATAGTCCTGTATACACCCTTAATCAGTTTTTAAAGTTTGATGCCATATTTCCAAAGCCCCTTGTGACTCAGGATGGTCAGTTGTTGACTTAACCCGTTTTATCCCCAAGCTGTTCATTACTTTCTTAAATAGCTGTGACATGAAATTTGAAGCCTGATATGATTGTATTTCTTTTGGTAAACCATATCTTGTAAAAAAATTCAGTCAGCTCTTCCATAATTCTCTGTTGTAATATTTCTCAAAGCTATCGCTTCAGGAAACCTTGTAGACACATCCATTATTGTCAATAAGTACTGATTTCCACTTTTAGTCTTAGTGAGGGGTCCTACACAATCAATCATGACCCTGGTAAAAGGTTCTTCAAATGTTAGATTAGGAATTAAAGGTGCCAGCTTAATCACTGCTTGTGGTTTCCCTGTCACCTGACATGTGTAACATATTCAACAGAATTTGACTACATCTCTATGCGATTCAGGCCAATAAAAATGTATTTTATATTTTCATCTGTGTCTTTCTAATTCCCCATTGGAATTTCATGAGCTATCCTCAGGATCTCATTTCTATATCCAAATAGTATAACAATCTGATGTACTTCCCTCCAGCTTTCATTTGCTGAAACATGATAAGACCGCCATTTTCTCATTAAAACATTACTCTTAAGGTAATAACATTCTGCCTCTGTTTCTGAGTAAGCTTTTTGATATAACTGTCTTACTTGCGTATCCTTTTCCTGTAACTCCACCTTTGTCTTGAGCTAAAAATCTCAGCTGCATTCTCCATTCTTTCTTCCTGAACAATCTTATCAAAAACAGTGTCAACTAATTGGACTTCCACACCTTCTCCCTGCCTTTTAGCTTCCTATTCTTCTTGTTTCAATCTGTGATCTTGTTATCACACAATCTGGCAACAATCCAGGATGCTCTCTCTGCAACACTTCTGTTGAAGACACCTCTACAGACTGCTCAACTACCATAGGCATCACCCACATCTGTGAGCCAGCTATATCATTACCTAAAATAAATTGAACCCCAACAATGGGCAATTTTTCCACTACTCCAACAATCACCTCGCCTGTTTTCCACCTACTCTTTAAATTTACCTTCCACAAGGGAATAGGTTTAGCATCTCCATGAACTCCACTTATTATCAGCTGTTCCTGCAATGCACCCTCTGAACAACAAACATTACTATCCCACAACATTAAGGATTGACTAGCCCCTGTGTCTCTTAAAATTTTAACATCTTTACCTGCTCCACCCTATACAGATGGAAAGACTTTCCCTTCACATACAAAATCGTTAAACATTTCTGCAACCTGCTCCTCAGAACACCCTCGGGTAAATTGTGAACACTTTCCCACATCTTTACCCATCACTGATTCTCCCTGTTTTACCTGTGTACAAACCATTGGTCTTTCCTGTGCCTGAACCTCAGAACCCACAGTACTTTTACTTCCAGAACTCCTCTGAACCCCAATAATCCCAACAGATTTTCCCTGTAATTTCCAACACACAGACTTTGTGTGTCCAACTTTGTCACAATGAAAACACCTCAAGATTTGAGTGTCACTTCTACCCTCAGCACCTTCCTTTTTATTTTGAAAAAAACTTCCTGGGAATTTCTACCTACTCCTTCTCTTCCCTGACTACACACCTTCCTTTCACCTCACCACTTTCTATTCCTTTTTGATTTAAAAGGGTGACAATAAAAAAAGTTTAGCTCTATGAACTAACTCATAATCATCAGCTATCTCTGCATCTTGTCTTACCGTTTTAATCCTCTGTTCTTCCACATGAGACCTAACTACAGAAAGAATTGAATCCTTAAATTCTTCCAAAAGAATTACTTCTCTAAGAGCTGCATATGTCATCTCCATTATTAATGCCTGTAGCCACTGGTCGAAATTACTTTGTTTTACTCTCTCAAATTCAATAAGTTTGGCTGTTCTCTTATACTCCTAAATTTCTATCTGTATGCCTCAGGAACCAATTCATATGCAATCAAAATAGTCTTTTTTACATCTCTTTGACATTTCTTCTGACAATGAAGCATAAACCTCATGTGCTCTACCCACCAACCTGGATTGTAACAATAGTGTCCAGTTTTCCTGTGGCCATTTCATCTGTTGTTATCTTCTCAAACGAAATAAAGAATGCTTCAACATCTCTTTCCTCAAACGTCGGAAGAGCTTGTACAAATTGAAACATCTCCCCACTAGGTTTTAGGTTAGAGGTTCTCTCATCATCAGAACTTACCTCAGCATCTGATGTCTCCTTAAGCCAGTTCTCTCTCTCTCTTCATTTTATCTTCCGTTGCTAACTTTTCCCTCTGGAGATCAAGTTTTCACATTTCTATTTCTTTTTTAAATAATCTCTTTTCCCCTTCTTTTTCTGCTGCCTCTAGTTCCAGTTTCTTCGTTTCCGATTCTTTTACCTTTTCATTTGCTTCCAATGCAAATTTTCTCAGTTCCTTTGCTTATTCAAATTCAAGCCTCTTTATTTCTAACTGAAGTCTCACTACCTCCAGCTGTGACTCACTAGTGTCAGGCATCATGTTCAACTTTAAAATGCTGTGCTATCTCTTCAACTATGTTTGCTTTCTTTGCCCCACAGGTAACCTCAGCTGTAACTTATTCACCAACTCAGTTAACTTACCCTTAGATACTTTTTGTGCCCCAATCAGTTATATATCTACTTCCAAAATGTTTTAGCCATGGATACAGCCATTTTTGTAGTTTCACCACTTAAAAAAATACCTCATACCAACTCCTGAATTCAAAGTGCTTTTCGTACTCGTAACCTTATGATTCATCAACGTCAAACCAATCAAGGAATTTCAAATATATCCCACAAAGGGCCCCCAATTTTGTTATGGCACAGTGGATAGTAAACATTGAGCTGCTCAAATCCCAGAGGGAAACGTGAAACAGCTGCCACAGCTGTCTTGCAATTTGTATTTTTATTTCGAGATGTGTGCCCTGAATTCAATAGTAACACGACCACCGAGTCTTAGAGGCTTTTACAAAACTAAATTAAATATTTATTAATAAAAGAAATGATTTTAGGCACATACATAGGTTTACAGTTTACTACTATGATAGCTCCTAGCTCCCCTAATTAATCTAGTTCCCAGTTACACCTTCATTAAGACAATAGTATAACAACACAGATTTCAATACACCCAGGCAAAGCGCATAGTGCCCTGGACAGTAAAATTTAAAATTAATTCTCTTATCTTTGGTTCCTGGAGAGAGCAACTTGGTACATAGAGGCTGGAGACTTTTCACACTTGTTGGGTCTTAGAATGCCTTCTTCCTTACACTAACCTCATCTCGTTTATACATGTTTCTCCCTTTTTAATGTAACTTCCATTGTTTCAATATATCTTTGCAACTTTACTTTTTCGATAATATAAATCTGTCCTAGTACTCATATTATCAGTAATCTTTGGGAAAAATAAATACACTGTTTGGATTAGCCTCTGTTGGCTGCTGTAACACCTTACCATCTCTTTGAAATTCATTATTCTGGTTTATCTAAAAATGCAAATGTTCTTCACACCTCACATTCTAAAACTTCAGTCATGTTTGCATATTTAGCATTTCAAACCTAGTTTCACTTCTGATACATCAAAGCACCCAGGCCAGCTGTCTGCAATTCAATTAAAACACACACACACACACACAAACTAATCCAAACCCCCACTATTAACCTACCTATACAATAAATTACAATAATATGAAAATTATTATATTTTCATGACACTGTTCTGTACCATAACTCCATTTAATGCCTTTGCTCCAAATCCCATGATACCCTTAGCCAACAAACATCTATTGGATTATATCCAATTGACCCCCAAAGACTTTGGAGGGAAAGGTAGTTCCAGATTTTCAGTGAGTGCCAACTCTCACTTTTGTTAACCTCCCACTGGACCATGACCCCACCCACTGAACATCAAACCATTGTTTCCAGGACTGTCACTGATGTCATTCCTCTGGAGATCTTCCTTCCACAGCTTCCCACCTCATAGTCCCTTACCCCAAAGAGCTTGCTTCTACCTCCTTCCCAAAATCCACAAACAGGGTTGTGCTGGTAGACCCATCTCCTTTATACATGTTTCTCCCTGTTTAATGTAACTTCCATTGTTCCAATACGTCTTTGCAACTTTACTTTTTCCATAATATAAATCTGTCCTAGTACTCATATTATCAGTAATCTCTGGGAAAAATAAATACACTGTTTGGATTAGCCTCTGTTGTCTAGGTGTAACACTTTACCATCTCTTTGAAATTCATTATTCTAGTTTATCTAAAAATGCAAATGTTTCAGCCTGTTTCTGCCACGCTTATTTCTTCCTATATTGACTATATTTTTTCTCCTCTAGTCCAGTCTCTTCCCATGTACATCTGTGACTCTTCTGATGCCTTACATCAGTTCAACAATTTCCAGTTTCCTGGCCCTAACTGCCTCCTCTTCTCAATGGATGCCCAATGTCTCCTTCCTCTAATGGGAACATTTTTTACCCATCTACTCTGTCCAAACTCCTTATTTTGAACACTTCTATCAAATCTCCTCTCAACTTTCTCTTCTCCAAAAAAATTCCTTCCTTTTTCCTCAACCGAAGATTCCCACCCCCTCCCCCCGCCCCATTCTGGTTGAGAGAGTCCTCAATCATGCCTGACCCATTTTCCACACTTCTGCTCACACCGCTTGCCCTCCCTCCCAGAACCACAATCCCTTTGTCCTCATTTTCCACCACACCAGCCTCCACATTCAAAGTATCATTCTCTGCCATTTCTGCCACCTCCAGCATGGTGCCAGCAGTAAACTCATCTTCCCCTCCCATTCCCTGTCAGCATTCTGAAGGGACCATTCCCTCCGCGACATCCTGGTCCATTCCTCAATCACCCTCAACACCTTGCCCCCCTTCCCAGGGCACCTTCCCATTCAATCACTGGAGGTGTAACACTGCCTTTACCTCCTCTCCCTACATTGTCTAAGGTCCCAAACATTCCTTACAGGTGAAGCACAAATTTACATGCACTTCATTCAGTGTACTATACTGTATTCACAGCTCACAATGGTCTACATGGGGGAGACCAAACGCAAATTGGGTGACTGCTTTGTGGAATACCTCCACTCAGTCCACAAGCATAACCCCAAGCTTCCAGATACTTGCCATCTTAATACATCACCTTGCTCTCACTCTCATATTTCTGTCCTCAGCCTGTTGTGTTCCTGTGAAGCTCAACGTAAGCTCGAGGAACAGTACCTTATCTTCTGATCTGGTACTTTACAGCCTTCTGAATTCAACACTGAGTTCAACAATTTCAGGCCATGAAGAAGTCTGTCCCCCATTTTGATTCTGTTTTATTTTTGCCATGTGTCGATCTGAATCTTGTTTTTCATGCTTTTGATTTTGACAGAGCTATACATTATTCTGCCATTCACGCTCACTTTGGGCAATGTTTTGTTTCTTTACTACAACCATTACCACTCCCTTTGTCTTTTGTTCCGTAACATCCTATATCATTTAATCCCTCCCGTCCTCTGCCTTATCCTAGACCTTCCTTTTAGCTCTTCCCTTCCCTCCCCACTTTCAATGGCTTAAAACCCATCACATTCCTATTTTCCTTCAGTTCTGAAGTCATATTTGACTTTCAAGGTTAACTGTTTCTCTCTCCACACAAGCTGCCAGACCTGCTGAGTATTACCAACACTTAGTTTTTATTCCCAATTTTCACTTCCTTTTGTGAAAAAATACTTCTTGATTTCACTCCTGAATGGACTTGCTCTGATGTCTAGCATTCAGATTATGTTTTGGATTTCCCACCAGAGCACGAGCTTCTATCTACTCTATTGAGACTCTATTTAATTACATCACCCCTCACCATCTAAACTCAAGGAAATACAAGCCAAGTTTATACAATAATTTAACCCCTTTATTCCCAAGTATCATTCTAATGAATCTGCACTGCAACCCCTCTGAGGCAAATACAGCCTTCCTAAGGTGCAGTGCCCAGAACTCAAAGTAGTACTCGAGAAAGGATATGACCAAGGTAAACAACAGCACATTTCAACTCCTTGAAATAAAAACCAATATTCCATCAGCCTTTTTGATTACTTTTGTATCTGCCCATAACGATCTGCGTCCATGGGGACCTTCAGAAAAACATGAAAAAGAATATACAACAGTTATACACATCCCAATTGAACTTACTCCCAGGGGTGGGTGAAAATTGTGTGTCAGCTTGGCTCAGTTGTCAGAGCCAAACAGCTATAGTAGGTTCAAGCTCCACTCCAGCACTAAAGAACATAACACAAACTGGCCTTTGGATGCAGCACTGAAGGAGTGTTGCACTCCCAGAGATAGAGTCCATTAGATGAGTCATTAAACTATGGCCCTATTTGTCTTTACAAATAACATTAAAACCTCACAATATTAGCTGAATGTAATGAGGGAATATTTCTGTTATCCAACATACTGTCCTTACTCAATACCACAAAAACAGATTAATCTCTGTTCCATTTGTGGGATCTTGCCATGTGCAAAATGGTTGTCATATTTTCTCATATCCAAGTCACTGCACTTAAAAACGAATTGTGCAAGGTGATTTGATATAAAGTAAATGCAAATGTTCTTTTATTACATTATTTTGGATTCCTCCCAACATAATCTTCACATCAAGTCCACATTAATTCTGTAACATAACTTAAAAAGAAAAAAAAATCCTAAAAATGTTTCCTGAGAGAAAAGGAACCCTAAAAGGCAAAACTCAAAACATAAGGGAAACATTCACACAAAAACCACTATGTGGGTCCCTTGATGCCATTGCCTGAGATAATTTGAATTGTTTCATAAAATTAGGAATTCCTGTCTCTCTTCCTCTGCAACTCCCCCAAATCATGCAGCATCTGCAGTGGAGTAGGACACCAGCTCTCCCTCAGTGCAGAAAGGGCAGTTACCCCCTTACAATTCATAAGGTGAAATTGGCTTCTATTAATTCCCTGCTCCTCTTCCCAAAAGTGTAGTTGAGATAGGGAAGTCTATGGCCTGGAAGATCAGATTTTTATATTGTGAAAAGCATGGAGCACTATGTTAACACTGCATTTTCACAAACATGCGCAGATTCATCAATAGAGCGAGAGGATTCTTTTCTTTGCTGTTATGGTGGGGGGAGGGGGTCAGAGACGGTTTCTGTGGGTGGGGAAGAGAGAGAAATAATTCAGATGCAGGCATATGGGCCATTAAAGAAATTTCACAAAAGGAGAGACACAGAAATAAAAGTGATAGGGAACGAGGAGACATATCCATCAGAGTTGACGCTTTATTGGCGAGCTGGCCATTCCTCAAACAGTGACCAATTATAAGTGGCAGCATCTGCCCAAAGTCAGGCCTTTAGGAAAGACAGAAGGGCAGGTTAGGCATATTTCACATTCATCAGACACAACAATTAAATGGACTAGCATTCCCTGAAAGACTAAGACACAGCTTGCTATTTTTTGACGCATGTCTCAAGTAAAAATCGATTGATCTCAAAGAATGTCCCTTGGCAATTATGAAATATTAAATCCAAGCCATGCTCTTTTTATAAAATGCAGTTTAATTTTTTTATATATTCATCGCATTTTTCATTTGATCAATTTTAATAAGTTGGAAATATGCTCTATAAAGTATATATTTTTTAAAAAGACACCACCATCGTTTAGTGCCATTCTTCATAATATTCTTTATTTTAAAAGAGGCACAGATTTTAATCAAAACATCTTGGACAGATCTTTGCTTGATAAACGTTCAGGTGCAATTTGAAATAAAAAAAATGATTTCCATTTATGCAGTGACCTACCACATCTCAGAAACATCCCAAAATCCTTCATATAAAATGAATTACTTCAAAGTGAAGTCACTGGCACAGTATGTAGATAAATGTCAGAGCCACACTGCATACAGTAGGATCCCACAAGCAGCAATAAAGTGATAATTTGTTTCTTGTGGCACTGATTGAAGGAGAAATTGCTGACTAGGACACCAGGTAAACATTCAAACCTTGAACCATCAGAACAGCCTTCGATTGTAACTGTAATCTCAGACAATGCTGCACTCCCCTCAGTGCTGCTCTTGAGTGTCAGCTCAGATTGTGTGTTCAGGTCTCTTGAGCAAGGTTTGAATCTTCTGATCCAGAGTTAATAATGCAACCAAATGATCCCATGTGGCACATCTGGTTTAAGGCAAGTTGTGATCGCTACTAAATTGGATCACTGCATAGTAAAGACACTTTTGCGTTTCAAACTCACTGCAGCACTACAATAGGGTACTGCCTGATTAGATAAGTTTGGAGACTTTGTCTTGAATGTAGTTGAATGCAGTGTTATAAAACTGTAATCTTCTCCAGCCCTACAACCTTCTGAGAACTCAGCATTCCTCCAATTCTGGCCTCTGGTGTATCCCCGATTTCCTTTGCTTCACCATTGATGGCCGTGATGGGCTCCAATTTCTGGAAATTCTTCCCTAAACCTCTCTCTTTTCATTTAAGGTGCTCTTTAAAATCTATCTTTTTGACTAAGCTTTTGTTCACATGCCCTAATACCCCCTTGTTCGTGCTTTTGTATTATTTGCTCCTTTAGTGTGTGACTAATATAGTAGTCACAGGAATACAAACAAAATACATTGAATATGTGGGTTCTTTATTGTAACTTGAACTGGAACGTATATATACCCACCAAGAGTACAAGAGCATGTTTTAAACACGTCTTATTCTGTCCATCCACGACTCCTGAGCCATGTGAGACAAGACATCACTTCCTTCAGTGACTCCATTTACAGTTTCTTAAAGTGATCCCACAACAACTCCCTTTTTACCCCCAAAGATAACATATCCCATTAATCAAAAAAATTTGTACAGTATAGAGTACAATGATGTTGTGGTTCAGAGCAATTATTACAGCAATAAAACTAATAGTAATTTACAATTGCACAAAACTAAGAATCTCAAAAATGTAGAGGAACTTTACTTATTCAACCATTTCTTGCAATCATAAACATTTGCTTAGAGCTGTGATAATCTTCTGATTCACTGGCAATTCAGAAATTTTGTCAACATGTTCTTCATCTGTACACAAGGCATCGAGGTCTTGGCTGTCAAAATCTGCTTCTGACCTTATCTGTGATGCAACAGGGGTATCAGGTGTGGTAACATTGTATAACTGAGTTGACTTTAGTTCCGTCTGAGAATTGCACCATTATGTGTCTTGGTCTCGTACGATTTGGGCTGGTTGCATATCCCAGCTACCTCTGCAGAGTGCCATGTTCCCAATGAATGATTGAGAAATCTGACCTTATGATATTCACAACTGAGTCAATTCTGGTCCTGCTTGCTTGTTTCACAACACCTTCAACTTCCGTTGTATGGAAAGGAATACATCTCTTACTGTTGAAAACTTAGACAGATGATGACTAGGCAGCGTAATTCTTACCTCCTTCCATAACATCAACTCTGCAGACAATGGTATGACCATGTCCGAAGGAGTAGCTTGAAGGTGTAGCACTACAGCCTTAATATCCTGTCCTGTCTGCCTATGCTTAATTAACAACTTGATGGTGTGAACTATGCATTCAACCATACCACTTGACTTTGGATAATGTGGCGACGATGTTACTTGACAGATTCCCCTTCTGCCACATGTCTTGAAATGGTCTGCCAGTGTACTCCAGCCCAACATCAGAAATAATTTCTTCTGGGTATGCCAAATAAGCTGAAAAGAGCGCTGATTGTATCCGCAACGACTGCACTGTATATGTAGCTGCCTGATGATTAGAAATTTTGTGAAGTAATTCATAATGAGGAGGAAATCATAGACTTGAATGTGACATGTCTGTATCAATCTTTGCCCATGGATGTGGAGGAATCCTATGCAGAATCAGGGTTCCTTCTGTTGATTTGGTTGTTAACTTTGACAGGATTTCACTACCTTCTCAACATCATCATTGACTCCTGGCCGGTAGACTGTCTCTTTGGTAAGATGTCTCATATGTTCAATTCCTAAATGCCCTTGCATTTGTGAGTTATAATATCAGAATGCAGAGCTTTGGGTAACAGGACTTGTTTCCCTTTGAGACTCACCCCTCGGGATATACCGAAATCATCTCAATAGACCAGAAATAGCATAGGCATTTGGTTACTTCCTGTATGGTGTCAGGCCATCCTTGGACAAACACCTTCCACAACAATAGCATAGGGTCACTTGTAGTCTCATCTCTTAATTGCTCGCATTTGTGGGTCCAAAACTCATGAGATTGAACTTCAAGACATCTTCAATCTCAATATCCACAATTGGACCATGCAAATCTAGCAAGTCATCTGCATCTTAATTCTGGTTAGATAGCCTGCTCGGTGTCTGATATAACCACTTTGCTGCTTGGCTTATGTAGAACATCATAATTGTACCCTTGAACCTTCACCAACTGCGGAGGAACACTCGCAAGCGCTCTGCACTCCAATGGCTTGTGGTCAGTTTCCACAGTGAAGTGCTTTTCAAAAAGGTACGTGTGAAATCTGTTTATGCCAAAGACTAGAAAGAAGGTTTCATGCTCAGTATTGGAATAGTTAGCCTGGGACTGTGACCAACTCTTCAATGTGAAGGTGATCAGTTTTCCTTCCTGCAAGAGGCATGCACCCAATTCCTTCTGGGATGTGTCAACTTCCAAAACAGTAGGATCGCAGCATTGCAGTACAGGGACTCGAACTCAAGTTCTGTCGAAGGGTCATGAGGACTCGAAACGTCAACTCTTTTCTTCTCCGCCGACGCTGCCAGACCTGCTGAGTTTTTCCAGGTAATTCTGTTTTTGTTTTTGTATTGCAGTACACTACCCTGGTTCGATGATACTGAGGTCTTCCTGCCACAAGCAGCGTGTATCTTTGTGCAGCAGTTCCCTTAGCGGTGTTGCTTGCTCAGCGAAATTAGAGATGTACAGGGCCAGAAAGTTAAGCAGCCCTAGGCATCGCTATAAGTCCTCCTGATCCTGGGGAGTTGGCATAGCTCTTACATCCTCTATTTTATCCAGGGCTGGGTGTTTTCCTGTGGGAGAATATATCTGCTCTTGTCTTTGCTGGCATGTCATCAACTCCAAACTATGGATCCGGGAGTTGACCTTCACTTTGAGCTGATTTTTCAGAAGTGTCCATTTCTTGCTAGGGTCCTTTTGATTCTCAGCCATCAACCCTGAAGTATTGATCTGCTGCATAACCCAGTACGATCTTGATTTTTACAACCTGCTTCTCTGGTTCACTTACTCCTTGATCCAGGAAACACAATTTCACCCGTTGGTGAAATAATTTGAATTCAGAGATTATATCTGATGCTTTCCTATTCATTTAAGTGCTATTTTCTCAATATTCTGGCTTCTTTAAAAATATTGACTTTGTCACAGATTTTCCTTTTACAGGCACAGTATTTCTACAGACTTGCCTGTCTTCTTCACAGGCTCATTTCTTTTCTTAAAGCTCAGTTTTATTTTAAAAGAGTTCTGCAGCCACAAGCAACCTTCCCTCTGGTGGGAAGATCCTCCATTGTTGATGTGGGGCCATTCGCATGCGATTGGATTATGCCCCACTCACAAAGTGATTCAGTGCATGAGTCCACAGACAGCAATGGCAGCGTGCTGTTTCTCCAATTTCTGATGTCAGAACTACGGGCAACACCAATCCTGTGGCTATTAACTTGCCCCCTTGACACCGATCTGGCTGTCGTGTGGCTACTGTACTCATGGTGGGGCCTTATGCATTGTTGAACTCTTGATATGCTTTCAGCCAGTCCAGGTAAGCCACCAGCTGTTACTTTATTGTACTTGCAGATCAGAATTCCTCCAGTGCTGTCACTATGTTGTACGTGTTCGTCTTCAAAATTTCTCAACTGCTGCCACCATGTTACATTGCTTGCTCCTTTACTTTGTGACTGATATAGGAGTCACAGGAATACAAACAACATACAACAAATGCGTGGGTTCTTTATTGTAACTTGCACTGGAACATATATGCACACCACAAGTACAGGAGCATGTTTTACACATGTCTACACCCACAACTCCCAGGTCATGAGAGAGGTGACATCACTTCCTTCAGTGACTCTCCATTTACAGTCTAAAAGTGATCCCGCAACAAATGTTCCTGTGATGCAAGTTGCTGTTACAGTTACATTTGTATTGGGGAAACTCCAGGCACATTTCCACTCTGCAAGGTCACCATGCTAAGGATTAAACGTCAAGAGAAGGGTTTGAGCACCATAGTTGACAAATCATAAAACATAAACACCAGTAGTGTGATGAGCCCATCTGGAAACTACAGGAGTGTTTTGCTCAGACAACAGCATCTAAAACTAATACCAATACATCTGGATTCACATAACCTTTCGTAGTGTCACACTTGGAGCAGTGTCTCCAGTATTGGTCACACACAGCAGGGTAATAGCAAGCCCCCGGAGAAAGTTAGAGAAGAGTGAGGAAAATTAAATCCAGCCTTAAGGTATTTACTTATTAGGATAGTTCAAGCATTGGACCCTTTTTTTAGTGAAACGTAGGTTTAGAGGGGCTACGATTGAGGATTACAAAATGAAGAAGGGTTAAGATTCTGTCCAAATAAATAGGTTATTTGAGATGGAAATGGGTGACAGGGCTACAGCCATGCAGGGAAAAAAAAACCCAGAGAGAGTTGGGTTAGATGTTAGGAAGTACTTCTCTTTTTAATGTCATTGCCTTATGGAATAAATTACTGATATATACAGTGAGTATGGTTGCCTTGCAATCTTTGAGTTGAAGTTGGACCAGGTCCTGAGAGAGGCCATTAATTGTAGAACATACTTTCTGATCAGTGCAGTGTAGATTCAAGTGTTATTTTATCACACTTTGTGACTACTCCCAGTTAATCCTTGTGTTAAGTTCTTGAGAGTACATTTCTAGGTATCAGAGGCAGGCCTGTTTGTTAGCAGGGGTTATCAGAAGGATTTGAGGGTCACTGTTGTCTGGTAGAACTTTGTTTAACTGCCTGAGGGAATTGGAGGGGAATTTTTAGCAGTTTACTCTAACCGAAGAAAAGTAATATTCCATTCGAAACATTAACTCTGTTTCTCTCTCCACAGATGCTACCAGACCTGAGTATTTCTAACACTTGAGACACGTCAAAGTTTTTTGTCTTGCACTCATCGGGACACTTTGCAAGAATATCAATGTAAGGAGAAAACAACCTTGACCAATCAGGGTCAAGCTGCCTGGTTTAAGTTTCAAACAATGCTTGGCAGTTAGCCATCTTCAATTGGTGCCTTCTCCATGGCAACACTTCTACCAATTAAGAATCCATTTGCTAACCCATCAGCAACACTTCTCATACAGTATAAATTGTTGTTTTTCTCTTATATTGATATTCTTGCAAAGTGTCCTGATGAGTGCAAGACAAAAAGCTGCGAATTGTCTCTTTTTTCAGCAACACTCACGTTCTGTACTACCAAATGACTATTTATTTCCAGCACTTTATTTTTATTTCCCTAAATTGGTCTGTTTTGTTTGATTTTTTTGCCTCTGTCAAGAGATTATAGTATTAATATGGTTTTATTTATTCATTCAAGGGATGTAAATGTTGCTGGCAAGACCAGCATTTATTGCCCATCCCTAATTGCCCTTGAGAAGGTGGTGGTGAGCTGCCTTCTTGTGCTGCAGCTGATCATGTGATGTAGATCCACCCATAGTGCTGTTAGGAAGCAAGTTCTTGGATTTTAACCCATTGATGATGAAGGAATGGCGATATAGTTCCAAGCCAGGGTGGTATATGATTTGGAGGGGAACATGTACGTGGTGTTCCCATGTGCCTGTTATCTTTGTCTTTCTAGGTGGTAGAGATTACGAGTTTGGGAAGTGCTGTCGAAGAAGCCTTGGGGAGTTAGAGTACACCTTGGAGATGGTATACACTGCAGACACTGTGTTCCAGTGGTGGAAGGAGAGAATGTTTAAAGTGGTGCTGGATGGGGTGCCAATTAAGTGGGCTTCTTTGTCCTGGAGATGTTGAGTTTTTTGAGAATTGTTGGAGCAGCACTCAACTAGACAGGTGGACAGTATTCCATCATACTCCTGACTTGTGCTTTGTGGATGATGGACAGGCTTTGGGAAGTTGGGAAAATTCCCAGCCTCTGACCTCTTCTTGTAGTCACAGTATTTATGTAGCTGGTCCAGTTGTGTTTCTGGTCAATGGCAATACCCCAGTTATTTATTAATTTGGGTTTTTGAGAATGATTCAATGTAAAGGGGAATAGCTTAGATTCTTCCTCATTGGAGATCGTCATTGCCTAACACTTTGGTGGCATGAATGTTACTCGCCATTTATCAGCCCAAGCCTCAGTGCTGTGTGGGCGCAGGCTGCTTCATTATCTAAGGAGTTGCGAATGGAACTGAACACTGTGCAATCATCAGTGAATATCCCCATTTCTGACCATATGATAGAGGGAAGGTCATTGATGAAACAGCTCAAGTTGGTTGGGCCAAGGCACTGTGTTTATTATGTTGCAGGGCCAGCAATCCAGAGAGTGCAAGTTCAAACCCCACAAGGAGAATCTGAGAACTGAACTCAATTTAAAACATGGAAATAAAAATCTGGTGTCATTATTTTTTTTTAAAATATTAACCATAAAGCTGGCAGATTGTCATAAAAACCCAACTGGTTCACTAATGTCCTTTCGAGAAGGAAACCTGCTGACCCTATCCATTCTAGGCTACAAGTGGAAGGGTAACTAGAGATGGACAATAAACAGCAATCTTGCTAGGGATGGCCACATTCCAAAAATAAATTAAAATGATTGGGGAATGATATCAGATCAATGATGAACACTGGCTGCTGTTTTTATGCAATGTCATGTCCCAGGAATGAAGTGCGCCTAACTAGGTCCTCTTCTTTCCAAGGTACAAGGGTAGTGTTCGTTCGAATTGCACATTTCTCCAGCAATGAATCTGTCCATAAGATGGGAGTTTCATCCATAGCTTTCATATTTTTGTTTAATTTTCTTTTCTCAGTTCTGCTCAAATAACATCTAATGAAATTAACCAGAAGCCAATCCTTGCTCTTTCTGGGTCAGAATTATTTTAGAATTTCACCATCATAAAAAAATTTGAACCAAAAAAACTGGAAGTATCTCAAATAGTAAATGCTTACTGAAGTGCTCACAAAGTTTGATGTTGAAAGGAGTAGTAGACATGCAATGGCATTACCATCGCTGAATCCCCACTATCAACATCCTGGGAGTTACTATTGACCAGAAACTGAACTGGACTAGCCTAACTAATAAATACTGTGGCGACAGGAGCAGGTCAGAGGCTGGGAATTCTACAGGGGGTAACTCACCTCCTGACTCCCCAAAGCTGGTCCACCATCTGCAGGGCACAAGTCAGGAGTATGATGGAATACTCTCCACTTGCCTGGATGAGTGCAGCTCCAACAACGCTCAAGAGGCTCAACACCATTCAGGACTAAGCAGCCCGCTGATTGGCACCCCATCCACAAACATTCACTCCCTCCAACACCGATGCACAGTAGCAGCGGTGTGTACCATCTACAAGATGCAATGCAGGAATCTATCAAGGCTCCTTAGACAGCAGCTTCCAAACCCACGACTGCTACCATCTAGAAGGACAAGGGCAGCAGATGCATGGGAACACCACCACCTAGAAGTTCCCCTCCAAGCCATTCACCATCCAGAATTGGAGATGCATTGCCGTTCCTTCACTGTCGCTACGTAAAAATCCTGGAATTCCTTCCCTAATAGAACAGTGGGTGAAACTACACCACAGGAACTGCAGCGGTTCAAGAAAGCAGTTCACCACCACCTTCTCCAGGGCAATTAGGGGTGGGCAATAAATGCTGGCCTAGCCAGTGACACCCACATCCATGAATGAATTTAAAAAAAGACATACTCTTGCAAACCTCCTACACCAACTTGGGAGTGGCTTCCCCAGTCAAAATTAACATTGATAGAAACTGCACTCACACAGCAGAGCACTATAACATTGAGTATGTACCTGAATGCCATAGGACCACGCTTAAAGATTGTGGCTGCACAGCACAGCACCAGGCCCCTTGATAAGTGCAAGCCTGTCTTCTACGGTGGCTCAGTGGTAACACTTTTAGCACTGAGTCACAATGTGATGGATTCAAGTCTTAATCCAGAGAGCTTGTGCGCACAAAATCTAGGCTGACACACCCAGTGCAGTAGGTACTGACGGTGAGCTGGAAGTCTTCCGGAGGAGACATGAAACTGAGACCTGTCTGCCTTCTCAGGTAGATGTAAAAGATCCTATGACACTATTTCTCTCAGGTCTTGGGCAACATTTATCCCAGGTTAACAGGTTATCTGGTCATTATCTCATTCCCATTTATGGGATCTTGTGTACAAGCTGGCTGCCGCATTTCCTACATTACAACAGTGACTACACGTCAAAAGTACTTCATTGGCTGTAAAACACTTTGGGGTGTGATGTTGTGAAAGGCACTGTATGAAAGCAAGTTCTTTTGTGCTTGCCTCTGTCACTCATTACTTTTATCACTCTTTCCCTGCTTCAGAGTTTGATGAAACTCCAAGTGTAGATGGATTTTTAAATTTTATCTTCTGAAAATCCATATAACTCTACAGTAGCTACATAAGGGAAATTACGGAATATAATGCTGTTAACGTTGGGTGTAAGTCTCGGATTTAGATAATTTAGATAACCTGAGCCAAAGAATATTAGGTAGGAATTTACAATCAAGTATTAAATTAACAAAAACAGGGGAGCGAAACTAACTGCATAGTCTTGACAAGGGCCCAGCATAGCCAAGACAGGCCAAATGGCCTCTTATCTGTATTATATGGTTCTTTCTTTCCCTATTGTGAGAACAGGCAAACATTTCCCAGAATTGCACTAAGTGCAGTAGCAGGCAGGTAAAATGATGAAAATAGTGGCTTTTCACGCCACAGCGTCCCGAGCCTGCCTAATTATTTATTCATGTCCGGTAAACACGTGAATCACGTGTTTCCAGGGTGGGTGGGCCCTCATTCACCCGCCTGCCAACACCTCGCTGTTGGATCACACTGGCCACCATCTTTAAAAGGCAAAACAAAAACAGAATTACCTGGAAAAACTCAGCAGGTCTGGCAGCATCGGTGGAGAAGAAAAGAGTTGACGTTTCGAGTCCTCTTTAAAAGGCAGCCGCCAGCAAAGCCTCATCGCCAGCAGCTCACCACCGCTGTCCAGGAGACTCGGCCAGCAAAGCCTCATCGCCACCAGCTCACCACCACTGTCCAGGAGATTCGGCCAACAAAGCCTCAGCGCCACCAGCTCACCACCGCTGTCCAGGAGACTCGGCCAGCAAAGCCTCATCACCACCAGACATGGCCAGCAAAGGACACAGGATGGGCAGCAATGTCACCAACTCGGCTTGGGAGGTGGTGGCAGTGGTGGTCAGTGCGAATGCCCTGCAGAGGAGGAAAGCCAACCCGTGCCACAACAGGATGAATTGTCTCCTCCATTTCGCCAGGGTGAGACACTCTTTTCATCACTCCCAACTCACACTCACAAACCCATCACACACCCACAGGGCCCTCACTCACTGTCAGTGCAAGGGGCAGCACCATTCACTCTCTCACACACGTCATTGTTCTTGTCCGGTCCATGGGATCACGCACCACTCACATAGGCCAGGCATATTTACCATCTGGCCCAGAAGGATTCCTGATACACTCTCCCCATCTCTATCCATGCAGGACAAACTGGCTCATGACAGGAGGGAAGGGTCACAGACAGGTGGAGGGATACCGGAATTCAAAGTTCTGACAGAGCCATCCAGCTGGCCGGCGATGACTGAGATCGGTTCTCTGCTAAAGGTGAGGTCGGTGCCGCTCTACCAAGTGGGGATCCAGCAGTACAACATCCATCAGACAATCATGCTGTGAGTGATGTGCTCTCTTTCACAGGCCACTGCCATGCACTAATTATCTCCCCTTGCTTTCATAAGCCATCTGCCGAATAGCTGACAGAGTCCATGACCCAGGGCCTCCAATCAAGCCCCGAAGAAACCTCTGAAGAGGAATCTGAATGCACCCTCCCTGAAGTCCCATCACAGCACTTACCCACACCCCCCACCAGCACCGAGACACACAGCTTGGTGGGACCTGGCTTTAGAGTAGCCGCAGGATCACAATCTAGTGATCACATCACACTGTCTGATCCACAGCAGGCGGAAGCAGGGACTTCCCAGGTCCCCGGCACTCGGAGGATTGCTGGAGGCCAGAATGTTGCTTGAGTCCGAGTCAGATGATGAGCTTCTGGACTCAACAGTTGCTGGAGCTGCAAACTCGAGCTCGGGAACATCAGGAAGGGATGTCCACTGCACTCCTCAGATTGCAAGGCACGATGGAGGAGTCCGTCCACCTTCACTGAGGTGATAGGGCTGGCATTGCAACGCACCAAGGTCAACACTGGCAGGATGGCAGCTGCCATGAAGACCTTGGTCCAGTATGTCACTCCTGCACTGCTGCACGGGCTCAACTCCATCACTGATGCCATAGTTGGCCTCCAACACTGTGTACACGAGAGGGATGCTCAGCAGCTCAATCTCACTTCAGCTATGCGTTGTGCTCACTGAGTCAGCCTGGGGCCCTCGGGCACCCATCGGGAGGAGGATCAGCAGGTGCACGCTGTGAGCCCATCCACCCAGGTGACTCTAGGAGTGACTGGCCCATCCGAATCCCCTCTTCCTGTGACCTCCGCAGATCCAGCTCCACAGGCCGAGGAGGGGGCCACTGCCACACAGCAGGACCCCGAAAGCAGGCCGGGGCCCTCCTAGTCGCAGCCCTCCAGAGGACACCTGCCAAAGTCATCACAGACAGGGTGTCACAGTCAGCAGGCTGCCTCCACCTCCACTGTGCATGTCCAGGGAGCACCAAGATGTAGGAAAGTTAGGTAAAAGTAGTTGCACAGCCTGGGCATGGGTGTTGATCACTTGTACATACTGTTCACTATTGTCAATAAACTCCTAAGAATGTCTCCCTGCCTATGGCTCCTTGTTCTGATGAGCAGTGTTCTTGTCACTCAAATGTGAAACCTTCCTGCAAGATAAAGGCAGGTGTCTCAGTCCAGGGCCTCTTCCCTGTGCTCTGTGCAGCCTTCAGACCACAGACCACACTCCCTGGACACTGATGCCTGCACCTCAGCTGTGCTGGTCATTGTTGCCAGAATGTAGTGGGCAGGTGCCACAGAGTTCCCTCATTCTCCCTGTGTGGCTCTCAGCACCTTTAAGGTGCTGCTGGTCCCCATAATACTAGCTCTGCGACCAATGCTGTGCACCAGCTCCCGAAGAGCTGAGGTGGACACATCATCAGATGCTTCTAAAGTTTCATGGCTGCATCTCTGAAATGGCCCTGATCATGGAGAAGTTAGACATTCTCAGAGGTTATGTGAAGATCTATGGAGTGTCCTCACTGCATGTTGTCATCATCCTCCTGTGATCAAGTGACTATTAGGGCCTCCACATGACAGGAGCATTCTCTCAGAGGGTATTGGCACAGCCATAAGCCAGACAGGAGCCAAATGTTCACAACTGCGATGTGAGGATCTACGGGGACACCCCATTGCATGTTGTCATCATCCTCCACAATTCCGGCAGCTATGAGGGCCTCTCGAATGTGCCTGCCTGGTCTAGCCTAGCTGTCGTCATCTTCACCGTGGACCCCCTCACCCTCATCCCCCTCAGCGGCATCCTCGTCGGAGGAGATGTGCAGCTCCTTCATCTCTTCCTTCATCAGCTCCTCACCCCGTTGCAGCACCAGGTTGTAAAGGACGTAGCAGACAACGACGATGCGTGACACCCTCTGTGGACTGTATTGCAGGGCTCCCCCAGACCGGTCCAGGCACCGGAACAGCATCTTCAGCATCCCGATGTTCTGCTCCACCAAGCTGTGAGCTGCTGCATGAGCCTCATTATAGCGTCGCTCTGCTGCTTCTGAGGGTGCTGCACGGGTGTCATCAGCCACGGGCTCTGTGGGTAACCCTTGTCCTCAAAGAGCCACCCCTGCAGCTTCTGTGGACCCTGGAAGATTTCAGGGATCTGTTTCTGTTCCTGGTGGTCACACACCAGCTGCACGATGAGCGAGTGGAAGCCCTTGCTGTTGATGAAGTCCACTGAGTGTAGCAACCGAGACTTGAGCGCCACATTAGTGCAGTCAATCGCACCCTGCACCTGTGGGAATCCTGAGATCAATCCAAATCCAATGGCCCTTTGCATCCTGGCTGTCCCGGTCCCAGGTGAAATGCACAAAGTTGTTGCCATGGAGAAGCTGGCACCCGTGACCTCATGGATGTATTTGTGGGTGGCGGATTGTGAAATCCCACAGAGGTCACCTGTGGAGCCCTGAAAGGAGCCACTGACATAGAAATTGAGCACCGCAGTCAATTTCACAGCCACTGGCAGTGGATGCCCTCCATGTCCCCTTGGCGTAAAGTACTGCAGTAAGTAGCAGATGTGAGCAACCGGGTCCCTAGACATGTGCAGTCATCGGTGACACTGGTTCTCAGTCACCTGCAGGAATGGCAGTGGCTCCTGGGCTGCGGCTCCTGGGCAGTGGCTCCTGGGCAGTGTGTGCGGGAGCTCCCGATGCCCCTTCTTCATGAGGTTGCTGCTCCTGCCTTTGTACGGCCAGGTGCCTCGGTCACTCTCTCCTTCATCTTCTATGCTCTCTGTAGGCCATCATGCATACAGCAAGGTCACCAGGATTCATGATCCTGACGTGGTCCTCCTACACCATGACAAAGAGAGAGACGTGGTTATCATGGCTGTACTTAGCACCTTTCCTGGCCCTGTGTGACCACCCTTAATGCTTCCTGGAGAGTGCTGGTCACCCATCGGATGGCCAGAGATGAGTGCGCTGCATGGCTGACCTGTCAGCCTGCTACATGGGGGACGCTGGTCCAAACAGGGATGCTGAGATTGCAAGGGGCTGTGAGCACCTCCAGCAGTGACTGTTACATGGCCAGCGTTGGCGAGGAGATTGTACAACGTGTGTGGTCCAACAAAGTGGTGGCAGACTCGAATTCTGTGCCAGGAGGGGTGTGTGGGGGTGGGGGGGTGCAGGGTAAGGTATGGAGCACTTGGTGGCCCTTTGGTGCCTCTGCATTACTTGCATGGGCAGCCAGGCTAGGAGCCTGACCCCAATCATATCACTGTGGCTGCGCCTGATCTGTCTCAGTTGCAGAGGCCTGGTCAGTTTATACAGGTGTCCCTAAAGCGTGGCCACTTCCCTCACTTACCCAGCCCCCCCACCTCGAATTCCTGTGCGCGGGATGCAGCGCCAGGGCAGCACTTGACACCCCATCTCAGCAGTCGCCTCCGAGGCTGGCCAGTACTTGCCCCTGACACCATCCCCCGACCCTCAGCAGTCGCCTCTGGAGCCAGGCATCAGTTGTCCCCACCCCCCTGGTGCCCCTGAGGCCTGTAAACAATGGGCAAGCTGTGGCGAACGCTGCTGCTCACTCACCTCAGTTCCCCCAAAGTGAAGGCCGCCAAGTGCACATGGCCTGCGTGCTGCTGTGAAACATGTCGACGTGCTTTCCCACCAACGTGGACGGACGGTACAGAGGAGTTCCAAGAGCCTGGCAGGATGGCCTTTTAATTATATGCTAATGTATTATAATTAGCTCCCCGCCGACCGACAATCACAACCTGCCTTCTCGGGGTTGGGAAGCAGGTCGCGCTATACTCACCGCACACACCACCTATCACACCCGCTGCCAGCGAGCTCAGAAACATGTTGTGCAGATGCGGCATCCACACAGACCCAGCAGGTCTGCTTTCTCAAATTAAATTTTAAGATTGCTGGTTGGAAGAGTTTTAAGATAAAATGTAACTATTTTTTGCCGCATCTTCTTCCGCCTTAGGAAAGCACTCGCTCCATCTGAGGCAGAGTCCACGTGCACCAGCAACATGTAGCTGCCTATTCCAACAATGGGCAAACAGGCAGGCTACCATATCATAGAGGTCATCACAGCAGATGCCAATCCTGATGTTACCTGGCATGTAAGCACTTTCCAACAGGGTTCCTAGGCAATGATCAGGAACAGCAATTCTAGCTGCATGAAGGGCTGGGGAATGGATCAACAGTATTACCCGTACTATAGTCCCAAACTGGGATTAGCTAGCCCAGCAGAGAAGAGGGATCAAACCCGGAACATTAAGGTCTGTATGGCTCTGATCTTACTGGGTATGTGTACGCATTAAGGAATCAGATGTGCTCCCAAAAACAGAAAAGTCAAACTTTCATCGCTAACATGCTTTTCATGTCCTCAGGGTGTGCCTACAGGCTCTGAAGCCAATGAATTACTTTTTTTTTGTAACTAAAAACAGCAGCCCAGAAAGATCCCACAAACAGCACTAAGGTGAGTAGCCAGTTTATTTGTTGGCAGACAGATCCTTAATGGCCTGTCTGAAAGATGGGTCCTCTGACAGTTCAGCACTCGCTCAGTGCTGCAGTGAAGCATACTCAGTGCCTGGAATAGCGTTTGGTAGAATCAAAACCACAACCTTCCAGCTCAAAGTGTGACCACTGAGTCACAGGTGAATTTTACAAGTATGCAGAGTTTAGAAACCACAAAAATTTTTACTCTTGCAAAACATTCCAAATACTAATGGAAAACCGCAACATATAAAACAGAAAAATTTGATTTCATAAATTAGGACCAAATGCAATTTGCTCCTACATAACCTAAGGACAGCTAGAACTCCCTTCTTAATCGCGACTCTCAGGAAGCTGCAGCAGCAGTTCCAGGTTTATTAAAAACTCAATTTGTCTGTCTGTCCCTAAACCACTACGAAGATAAGACACTGGAGAACAAAAATGTGTGCAACTGAAAGGGGAAAATATCACTCTTCAAAAATAATTGTGTTTTTGCTCTTAATAATCAAGGTGCTTCCTGTATGTCTGGTCAGGGGCCGTGCTCATGAATTCCCAGACAAGAGTGGAAAAGGGAAAGCACAAACAGTGTAAAGAAGTAAAAAAAAAGGAATTGGTTTTGTTCAGTTCATTAGCTGAGATTACAAGTTTAACTTACAAAACCAGGGGTCAAGAATTCTCATTAACAAGGGGGCTGTGCACAGCTGCAGGGGTTGGATCAAGAGGAGACCCAATCTTATGGCTAACGATACATTTCAAATCTGTCTTTGATCTTCTTCCCACAAGCCCCCCCACCCTTCCTTTTCTTTTGGCAAAGGAGTCGATTTTAATTGTAGCTACACGCCGCACTAGACTTCTGCCTGAAAGCCAGCCTCCACATCTGCAGTGTGAGAGGCTCCAGTGATATTGGGTGCAGTCCACAGCCTGAGGCAGATTTTAATGGCTCCCCTTTCCATTCGAGCCTCAGATTGCTTGCCACGTGACTCCCTATTCAGTTTAGCTGCAGGAAAGGACATTATTTCTCGCTCTGAGCTCCTGATCCAGACTCTTCAACAAGGTAAGCTGTAAGATGAGGAGTGGGAGCTGTCGCTGTTTCAGGAATCACTTTTCACAACAAATGAAATCTTACCCTTTGATTCAGGAAACTCAAGATAATTATCTAAAAACATGCAAAAAGTTACATTTATAGAACAACTCATCTCAAATGATCATATATTTCCAAAGTACTTCACATGTAACATGAATGACCTGCAGTTATCTAGTGACTTTAGCACAGAGATAAATCCCGATGTTTTCACAGAAGCATCGTCAGGCAAAAAATGAATGCAGAACCAAAGCAGGAGATACAAGAAAGTGGTGACTAAAGCCTTGGTCAAAGGAGTACATTTTATAAAAAAAACATTTAAAGGAAGAGAGAGAGAGAGAGAGAGAGATGTGGCTTTAGGTATGTCTGCCAATCATCGAGATCCCACAGAGGGATCATAAGTTCATTGGTATATTCAGGACAGACTCTTATAACAATATGTTCTGGAACCAACCAGGGAACAGGCTATTTTAGGCCTGGTAATGTCTAATGGTTAATTAATGATCCCATAATAAATGATCCTCTAGGGAAGAGTGATCAAAACATGGTAGAATTTCACATTCAGTTTCAGGTTAGGAAACTTGGGTCTGAAAATAGTTTCTTAAACTTAAATAAATAAAGACAATTGCAAAAATATGAAGAAGGGTTGGCTAAAGTAATCTGGGATAATAGGTTAAGAGGCAAGATGATAGATAAGCAATGGCAAGCATTTAAGGTGATATTTCAGAACTCTCAACAACGATATATTTCATTGAGAAAGGAAGACTCTATGAGAAGGATGAAGCTAACTAAAGAAGTTAAGGTTAGTATCAAATTGAAAGAAATGGTGTACAATGCTGTGATGATTAGTGATAGGCCAAAAGATTGGGAAAATTTTAGAAACCAGCAAAGATGACTTAAAAAAGGAGAAAATAAAAAATATGATAAACTAGCAAAAAATATGACAGATGGTAAGAGCTTATACATACATAAAAAGTGAGAAAGCAGCTAAAATAAACATTGGTCCGTTGGATGAAACCTGGGAATTAATAATGGGAAACAAGGAAATGGCAGGGACTTTGAACATCTTCATGGTGGAAGACACAAAAAGCATCACAAGAATAGTAGAAAATCAGGGGACAAAAGGGAAGGAGGAACTTTAAATAATCACGATCACTAGAGAAAAAGTACAAGGAAAATTGCTGAGAATGAAGGCAGACAAGTCGCCTGGACATAATGGACTGCATCCTATGGTCTTAAAAGATGTGGCTGCAGAGGTAGAGGATGCATTGGTTACAATGTTCCAAAATTTCCTAGATTCTGGAAAAGTCCCAGCTGATTGGAAAACAGAAAACCTCAGGAAAGTAGGGAGTCAGAAAGCAGGAAACTACAAGCTAGTTAGTCTAACATATGTCTTTGGGAAAATGCTGGCATCCATAATTCAGTTAGCAGTTGCGGGGCCTTTAGAAAATCTTACGTTTGTATGGGGCGAGGGGATGATGCGTAAAAGTTCACGTTCAGAAAAAAAGTTTTGTGGGACATTACAAGGCTGCAGCAGCTTTCAACAGGTGGAAGAGGCGAGGGTAGCGGGAAAGGGGGAGGCTATGAAGGGAGTTAAACACGAGAATTTTGAATTGGAAACACTGGAGTACCTGAAACCAACGTAGGTGTACAAGGACATGCATGATGATGAGAGGGACTTGATGCAGGATAAAATTTAAGCAGAGCTTTGGAGGATGGGAGATCTGCCAGAAGAGCATTGAAATAGTCAAACGTGGAGGTAACATAGGTGTGGATAAGAGTTATGGCAGTAAGGCATGGCAGAGATGGGTGATATTATGGAGGTGGAAGTAGCGGTCCTTGTGATGAAAATGTGGAGTTAAAAGCTCAGCTCAACGTCAGAAAAAAATGACAAATTTTACAGAACAGAAACAGTCCATTCAGCCCAACTGGTCTATGCCAGCATTTAGACACCACACCAGCCTCCTCCCATTCCACTTCATCTAACCCTAGCACCCTTTTATCCTTTCCTGTGTACTCATCCAGTTTTAAAAGGACACTAAGATTGTAAACCGTCTGGATCAACCTGAGACAGTGGCTGGGGATCAGAGCAGAATCAGTGAGGGATTGTCATGGTAACCCATTTGCTTCGCCAATGTCCTTTAAAGGAGGAAATCTGCTGTCCTATCCAATCTGGCCTAGATATTACTCCAGACCCACAGCAATGTATTTAACTCTTAGGGCTGAAATTTTCCCCAGTCGGGGGGTTGTGTGGGAGCAAGGGCAAACCTGATCGGCGCCCCCCCCCGATTGAGTGCGCGCCGCCATTTTACGTGGGCGGGCCAATTAAGCGCTGAGCACTCCCTGTGTGGGTGGGAAGTAGGGGGGGATTCCGAGTCGGGGCCTGCGCTCGTTCATGCATGCGCACGAAAGAGCACAGAAATCTCCCTGAGGCGCGGAGGTGCCTCACGGAGGTCAGTTTAAGCTCTGGAATATTTAATAAAGGTGAAAAAAATTTTAAGGACATGTCCCCTCATGTGAAACTGTCACATGAGCTGGGATACATCTTTTAATTTTTTCAAAAATTTTTTATTTAAATAATAAGCCCTTCATGAAACCTGATCCCGCCATTGGATGAGGTTTTCATGAAAAATGCAAAGGCCGCCTGGGCTCTTCACCTGCCCCCCGACAACCTTAAGGTTGGACGGGCAACATTCTTAACACTTTAATTACCTTGTTAATGGCCTTATTAGGCCTTTGACAGTTCTGGGGGGGGCGCACAGCCGACGCAGTTGCGCACCTGCCGAACTGAAAATCTCAATGACACGCGGTGATGTTGGGACACCGGCCCGACAGGAAAATTCTTCCCTTAATTGCTCTCTCCAATGCCCCAGCAAGTCACTCTGTTGCCAACATGGTGGCTCCCCACTTTTCAAAGGCAATTAGGGATAGATAAATGCAGGCCGAGCCAGCAACACCCACATCCTGGGAATGAATGGATAAAAAATGTCAGTTAATTATTTATTAAAAAACCTAGTCACCCATCTAGGCAAAAGTAGCAGCCATTCTATACCCGGAAATAGCAATGTGATGAATGACCAGTTTAACTCTTGACGTTATTAGAATCGATCATTAAGGAGGTTATAGCTGGGCACTTAGAAGAGCTCAAGGCAATTGGGAAGAGTCAGCATGGTTTGTGAGAGGAAAATCATGTTTAACCAATATATTGGAGTTTCTTTAAAGAATAACATGTGCAGTGGATAAAGGGGAGCCTTTGGACATACTGTACTTGGATTTCCAGAAGGCATTTGATAAGGTGCCACATCAAAGATTATCAGGCAAAATAAAAGTGCATTGTGTAGTAAATAACATATTAGCATGGATAGAAGATGGGCTGGCTAGCAGAAAGCAGAGAGTATGCATAAATGGGTCTTTTTCTGATAGGTAGGATATGACAAGTGGCATCCCACAAGGGTCTGTACTAGGCCCTCAGCTTTTTACAAATTACATCAATGACTTAGATGAGGGGGGTGAAGACATGGTAGCTAACTTTGCAGATGACACAAAGATAGGTAGGAAAGTATGTTGTGAAGAGGACCTGAGGAGGTTACAGATGGATATAGATAGGTTGAGTGAGTCAGCAAAGATCTGGTAAATGGAGCTTAATGTGGGAAAATGTGAAGTTGTTCACTTTGGCAGGAAGAACAAAAAGCAGAGTATTACTTAAATGGAGAACGGCTGCATAATTCTGAGGTGCAGAGGGATCTAGGTGTTCTAGTACGAGTCACAAAAAGTTAGTAGGTACAGCAAGTAATTAAGAAGGCTAATGGAATGTTATCCTTTATTACGAGAGGGATTGAACATAAAAGTAAGGATGTTATGCTTCAGTTATATAAGGCATTGGTGAGACCGCACCTCGAATATTGTGTGCAGTTTTGGTCTCCTTATTTAAGGGTGTAAATGCATTGGAGATGGTTCAGAGGAGGTTTCCTAGATTGATACTTGGAATGTGTGGGTTGTCTTAAGAGGAAAGGTTGGCCAGACTGGGCTTGTTTCCACTGGAGTTTAGAAGAGTGAGGGGTGATTTGATTGCAGTGTACAAGATCCTTAAGGTCTTGACAAGGTGGACATGGAAAGGATGTTTCCCCTTGTGGGTGAGTCCAGAACTAGGGGGCACTGTTTTAAAATTAGGGGTCACCCTTTTAGGGCAGAGATGAAGAGAGATGATTTCTCTCAGAGGTTTGTGTGACTGGAATTCTCTGAAACCAAAACTGAAAATGCTGGAAAAACTCAGCAGGTCTAACAGCGTCTGTGGAGAGAGAAACAGGGTTAACGTTTTGAGTCCATATGATCCTTCTTCAGAGCTCTGAAGAAAGGTCATCGGGACTCAAAACATTTACTCTGTTTCTCTCTCCACAGACGCTGTCAGGCCTGCTGAGTTTTTCCAGCATTTTCAGTTTTGGTTTCAGGTTTCCAGCATCCACAGTATTTTGCTTTTATCTTTGGAATTCTCCGCCTCAGAAGGTGGTGGAGACAGGGTCATTCAATATTTTTAAGGCAGAGGTAGATAAATTCTTGTTAGGCAAGGGAATCAAAGGTTATTGGGGGTAGATGGGAATGTGGAAATCAAAACACAAGATGATCAGCCATGATTTTATTGAATGGCAAAGCAGGCTCGAGGGGCCGAATGGCCTACTCCTGTTACTATTTCTTATGTTCTTATTTTCAAAGATGCAGAAAAGATTTAAGAGAATGGTTTCAGGGATTATGGACTTCAGTCACTCCTGCTCTACTGATTCCTAATAAATCAGCCCGTCCCATTCATTCCCACAGCACTGAATCCAAACCCATTTTTGCAAGATACAGCAAAGTGAGACAACTGAGTGCAGTTTAGCTTCAATAGGAGCCAGTGATGATCACTAAAATCTTAATTTTTTGCATGGGGCGGAATTTTCCGAGCCCGCTGGTGCTGGGTGTGATAGGTAACGTGTGTGGAAAACATGGCGTGACCTGCTTCATGACGGAGTGAAGGGAGGTCATGATCGTCCGCTCAGCCCAACGGCGGGCCCTGTTTCCCACCATTGGTTGGCGGGGAGCTAACTGTAATACATCAGCACGTAATTAAAAAGCCATCCCGCCAGGATCTTGGAAGGTCCATCCACATCGGCAGGAAAGCACACCGACGTGTTTCACAACAGCACACGGGCAACGTGTACTTGGCGGCCTTCACTTTGGGGCAGCTGAGGTGAGTGAGCAGCAACGTTCACCACAGCTCGGCCTCAGGGGCACCGGAAAGCTGACGCCTGGCCCCAGAGGTGACTGCTGAGTGGGGGTCGGGGGGGGGGGGGGGGGGCACCCGGGGGTAAGTGCCGGCCAGCCTCGGAGGCGACTGTTGCCAGTGCTGGGGGGTTAGGGGTCAAGTGCTGCCCTGGCGCTGCATCCCGCGCACAGACAATCGAGGTGGGGGGGCTGGGTAAGTGAGGGAAGTGGCCACACTTTAGGGACACCTGTATAAACTGACCAGGCCTCTGCAACTGAGACAGATCAGGCGCAGCCACAGTGATATGACTGGGGTCAGGCTCCTAGCTTGTCCGCCCATGCAAATAATGCAGAGGCACCAAAGGGCCACCAAGCGCACCATACCTTACCCTGCAGCCCCAGACTGCGAGTCCACCACTACTTTATTGGACCGCAAACGTTGTACAATCTCCTCGCCAACCCTGGCCATGTAGCAGTCACTGCTGGAGGCGCTCGCAGCCCCTTGCAATCTCAGCATCCCAGTGTGGACAGGGCAGCCATGCAGCACACTCATCTCTGGCCATCCGAGGGGTGACCAGCGCTCTCCAGGAAGTGTTAAGGGCTGGCCACACAGGGCCAGGAAAGGTGCTAAGTACAGCCATGATAACCAGGTCTCTCTCTCTTTCACGCAGCAGGAGGACACATCATGACCATGAATCCTGGTGACCTAGCTGTATGCCAGATGGCCTACAGAGACCATAGAAGATGGAGGAGAGAGCGAATGAGGCACCTGGTGCACTAAAGGCAGGAGCAGAAACCCCATAAAGGGGCAGCAAGGGCTCCCGCACGCGCTGCCCAGGAGTGATAGGGAGCTGTGGCAGGTCGGCGCCTGGAGACGCCCAGGGTCTATAGACCCTGTTTTCCATTCTTGCAGATGACTGAGAACCAGTATCGCTGACAACTGCGCATGTCTAGGGGGCTGGTGGCTTACATCTGCAACCTACTGCAGGAGGCGCCAAGGGGACATGGAGGGCATCCACTGCCAGTGGCTGTGAAAGTGACTGCAGTGCTCAATTTCTATGCCAATGGCTCCTTCCAGGGCTCCATGGGCGACCTCTGTGGGATTTCACAATCCGCCACCCACAAATGCATCCACGAGATCACGGGTGCCATTTTCTCCATGGCAACAACTTTGTGCATTCGCCCGGGACCGGGACAGCCAGGATGCAAGGGCCAATGGATTCACCCTGATCTCGGGATTCCCACAGGCGCAGGGTGCGATTGACTGCACTCATGTGATGCTCAGGTCTCCGTTGCTACACTTGGTGGACTTCATCGACTGCAAGGGCTTCCGCTCACTGAACGTGCGGCTATTGTGCGACCACCAGAAACACATCCTGCAGGTAGGCAGACGGTTTCCAGGAAGTGTGCACGATGCCTACGTCCTGAGTTGCTCACAGATCCCTGCAGTCTTGCCGGGAACCCAGAGGCTGCAGAGTTGGCTCCTTGGGACAAGGGCTACCTGCAGAGGTCGTGGCTGATGAC
Source organism: Isurus oxyrinchus (assembly GCA_026770705.1). Taxonomy (NCBI): domain Eukaryota; kingdom Metazoa; phylum Chordata; class Chondrichthyes; order Lamniformes; family Lamnidae; genus Isurus; species Isurus oxyrinchus. The sequence goes on along the minus strand of JANJGN010000007.1, from coordinate 179,658,477 downwards.
ACTGTGGTCTGAAGGCTGCACAGAGCACAGGGAAGGGGCCCTGGACTGAGACACCTGCCTTTATCTTGTGCAGAAAGGTTTCACGTTTGAGTGACAAGAACACTGCTCATCAGAACAAGGAGCCACAGGCAGGGAGACATTCTCAGGAGTTTATTGACAATAGTGAACAGTATGTACAAGTGATCAACACCCATGCCCAGGCTGTGCAACTACTTTTACCTAACTTTCCTAACCCTGCTGCAATGTCTTGGTGCTCTCCAGATATCCACAGCAGAGCTGGAAGAAGCCTGCTGACTGAGACGTCCTGTCAGTGACGACTTTGGCAGGTATCCTCTGGAGGGCTGCGACTTGGTGGGCCCTGGCCTGCTTTCGGAGTCCTGCTGTGTGCCAGTGGCACCCTCCTCGGCCTGTGAAGCTAGAGCTACGGAGGTCACAGGAAGTGGTGATTCAGATGGGCCGGTCACTCCCAGAGTCACCTGGGTGGATGGCCCTGGAGTCTGCACCTGCTGATCCTCCTCCCGATGGGTGCCCGAGGGCCCCAGGCTGACTCTATGAGCGGAAGGAGTAGCTGGAGTGAGATCGAGCTGCCCAGCATTCCTCTCGCGTACATACTGTTGGAGGCCAACTATGGCATCAGTGATGGAGTTGACCCGCACAGCAGTGCAGGAGTGACATCCTGGACCAAGATTTCCAAGGCAGCCGCCATCCTGCCAGTGTTGACCTCAGTGTGTTGCAATGCCGGTTCTATCACCTCAGTCTGAAGACGGACGGACTCCTCCATCGTGCCTTGCAATCTGAGGAGTGCAGTGGGCATCCCTTCCTGATGTTCCCGAGTTTGCCTTTGCAGCTCCAGCATCTGTGACATGGCCGAGTCCAGAGGCTCCTCATCTGATTCGGACTCAGCAACCTTCTGGCCTCCAGCTGTCCTCTGAGTGCCGGGGAAGTCCCTGCCTCCACCTGCTGTGGATCAGACAGTGCGATGTTCTCACCAGATTGTGCTCCCGAGGCTACTCTAAAGCCAGGTCCCACCGAGGTGTGTGTCTCTGCACTGGTGGAGGGTGTGGGTGACGCTGTGACGAGACTTCAGGGAGGGTGTCTTCAGATTCCGCTCCAGAGGTTTCTTCGGGGCTTGACTGGAGGTCTGGGTCATGGACTCTGTCGGCTGTTTGCCAGATGTGCCTGTGGAAGCAAGAGGAGATAATTAGTACATGGCAGTGGCCTGTGAAACAGGGACACATCACTCACAGCATGGTTGTCTGATGGATGCTGCACTGCTGGATCCTCACTTGGTAGAGCAGCACTGACCTCACTGTCAGCACAGGACCGGTCCCGGTCATCGCCGGCCAGCACAGGACCGGTCCCGGTCATCGCCGGCCAGCACAGGACCGGTCCCGGTCATCGCCGGCCAGCACAGGACCGGACCCGGTCATCGCCGGCCAGCACAGGACCGGTCCCGGTCATCGCCGGCCAGCGGGATGGCTCTGTTTTCGAATTCTGTCAGAACTTTGATCTCTGGCGTCCCTCCACCTGTCTGTGACTTTCCCTCCTGTTGTGAGCCAGTTTGTCCTGCATGGATAGAGATGGGGAGAGGGTATCAGGGCTCCTGGTGGACCAGATGATAAGTGTGCCTGTCCTGTGTGGGTGGTGAGTGGTCCTGTCGATGGAATGAGGACAATGACGGGGAGTGTGAGAGGGTGAATGGTGCTGTCCCTCACACTGGCAGTGAGTGAGGGCCCTGTGGGTGTGTGATGGGTTTGTGAGTGTGTGAGTTGGGAGTGATGAAAAGAGTGACTCATCCTGGCGGAACGGAGGAGACCATTCATCCTTTTGGGGCACTGGGTGGCTGTCCTCCTCTGCAGGGCGTTCACACTGACCACCGCTGCCACCATCTCCCAAGCCGGACTGCCCATCCTGCGGCCACAGCGGGGGGTACATCACATCCCGGTGGCCCCCAAAGCATCCAGCAGTCGCTCGAGGGACTCGTCGTTGGCGGGGGTGGGGTTTGCCGTCTTTTTTCATTTGCTGGCCATGTCTCCCAGACAGCGGGGGTGAGCTGGTGGCAATGAGGCTTTGCTGGCCGTGTCTCCCAGACAGCGGGAGTGAGCTGGTGGCGATGAGGCTTTGCTGGCCGTGTCTCCCAGACAGCGGTGGTGAGCTGGTGGCGATGAGGCTTTGCTGGCCGTGTCTCCCAGACAGCGGTGGTGAGCTGGTGGCGATGAGGCTTTGCTGGCGGCTGCCTTTTAATGATGGCGGTCGACATGATGGAACAGCGGAGTGTTGGCAGGCGGGCAAATGAGGGCCCACCCACCCTAGAAACGTGTGTTTCGTGGGAGTGAATAAATAATGAGGCGGGCTCAGGACGATGTGGCCTGAAAACCAGCCATTTTTGTTGGACTGTAAGATAAGAGGTGCCAGATTCTCCCACCCCCCCAACTAAAATGTTAGTGGGATGGGGTAGGGGGCAGCGACAAGGAGAACAGTAGCTGCCCTGCAGCCAAACTGGCCATTAATAGGCTGGAGGCGGGACTTCTGCCCATCAGGAACCTGCCTCAGAGAGCTACCAGCTGATCAGAGGCCAGCAGCTCTCCAGCACTTTGGGACAGAGAAGTGCGGCGTTATATTAGGGTTCAGAACGTTTGAGGTTCACCCGTGCCAAGCTGGTAGGCACTGGTGGCAGGAGAGGGGGGTTTTACAGCCTGGGGTTTGAGAAGCCATGGTCGGAGGGCAATAAAACAGGATGTACGGGTGAAAACAAAAAGGTCTGACCTTTTTTTTGAGAAGAAATCAGCAAAGTCGCTTCACTACAGCTTCAGGAGCCGGAAAATTATAACACTTTTTATATTCTGTAGTGAAAAGCAAATGCTTCTAGGCCATTTCAAGTGGGTGGGATTATTAAAGTGGGTGGGAACATTAGTTTTCCTTTGTTTACCTTCTATTACCATCAAGAAAGCGACCTTAGTATATCAACATTTCAATGTTACCGCACTTGGTGTATGTAATACAGCCTGAAGTCCATTCTAGTAACAGAACATGACCTTGCTGGGTTGTGTACACGTGAAAGTGGTGAGAGTAGGCATAAATGGGTCTTTTTCAGGTCGGCAAGGTGTAACAAGTGGTGTGCCACAGGGATCAGTGCTGGGGACTCAAATGGTTACAAGTTATGTAAATGACTTGGATAAAAGGATTGAAGAGATAGTTGCTAAATTTGATGACATAAAGATAGGTAGGAAAATAAGTTGTGAAGAGGACATGAAGAGGCTACAATTAGATATAGAGAGGTTAAGTCACTGGGCAAAGATCTGGCATCTGGAGGATAATGTGGGGAAATGTGAAATTGTCCATTTTGGCAGGAAGAATAAAAGAGAAGCATATTGTCTAAATGGTGAGAAAGTGCAGAGCTCTGAGGTGCAGAGGGATCTGGGTGTCCTAGTGCCTGAATCACAAAAGGCTAGTATGCAGGTACAGCAGGTAATTAGGAAAGCTAATAGAGTGTTATCATTTATTGCGAGGGGAATTGCATATAAAAGTAGGGAGGTTATGCTTCAGTTGTACAGGGCACTAGTGAGACCACATCTGGAGTACTGTGTACAGTACTGGTCGCCTTATTTAAGGAAGAATGTAAACACGATGGGAGCAGTTCAAAGAAGGTTTACCAGACTAATACCTGGAATAGGTGGCCTGTCTTAAGAAGAAAGGTTGGACAGACAAGGCTTGTATCCGCTGGAGTTTAGAAGAGTAAGTGGTGACTTGACTGAAACATATAAGATCCTGAGGGGACTTGACAGGGTGGATGTGGAGAGGATGTTTCCTCTTGTGGGAGAATCTAGAACCAAGGGTCACCCATTTAAAACAGAGATGAGGCAAAATGTTTTCACTTAGAGGGTTGTGAGTCTTTGGAATTCTCTTCCCGAAAAGGTGGTGGAAGCAGAATCTTTGAATGTTTTTAAGGCAGGGGTGGATAGATTCTTGGTAAGCAAGGGAGTGATAGGTTATTGGCGGTAGGTGAGATGCAGATTTCAGGTTATCAGATCACCCATGATCTTATTAAATATTGGAGCAGGCTCAAGGGGCTGAATGGCCTACTCCTGCTCCTTGATTGTATGTTCAAAGCAAAGTACTACGGAGAGGGAGAGGCAGAGGTTGAAAAAACATTTCAAAAGGTGGAATTCCATAATTGAAAAATTGGAATTCTGCCAAAAGGCAGAAATTTCTCATTCCTGGTAAAACTTTGGCGTGAAACAGGGGGGCCTCCAAAGGGTCAGTGGGGCCCATCGAGGAGGTCCCTCCCTCCCCGCCACCAGCCCACACAGGAAGCTTGCCGGGATTCCGCTTGGTGTGGGCCTCTCCCACCACAGGTTAAATCCCAGGAGTGGCAGGATGAGGCCCTTAAGTGGGCATCAATGAAACCACACTGCTGCTGGTCTAAGTGTGACGGGGACAAGGGGACAGGCGTAGGCAGCAGCTAGGCTGCCCGCTGGACTAGAGGAGATCTCCCGCTGACAAACCTCCTGGCAGAGAGGCGTTAACTCCAGCCATAGAGTCATTACAGCAGGGGAGGAGGCCATTCAACCCATTAAGTCCATGCAAGCTCTCTGTAGAGAAATCCTGTCACAGAGTCAACCTCCTGCTCCATATCTGTAGCCTTGTCAATTTATTTCCCTCAAATGTCGATCAAATTTACTTTTGATATCTCTGATCATCTCTGCTTCCATCACCCGAGGGGCAAACAAGTTCCAGGTTATTATCACTCACTGTGTAAAAAAAAAGTTCTTTCTCACTTCCCCACTGTATTGCTTGTCCAAAACCTTAAATCTCTATCCCCTAATACTTGTACGATCAGCTAATGGGAATAGATTTTCTTTGTCTACTTTATCTAAATCTGACGTAATCTTGTAAACCTCTAGCAATCATCCTTTGCTCCAATGAGAACCACCCCAGTTTCTGCAACTTAACCTTGTAGCTAAAACCCACACCTGGAACCACTGGCAAATCTCCTCTGATCCTCTCAAGGATACTAACATCCTTCCTAAAGTGTGGTGACCAGAACTAGACATAATACTCTAGTTGTGGCCTAACTGGAGCTTTCTAAAGGTTCAGCATAACTTCCCTGTTTTTGTACTCAATATCTCTATTTATGAAGCCCAAGGTCCCAAATGCTTTGCTAATCACTCTCAGTATGTCTTGCCACCTTCAAAGATTGATGCACATGCATCCCCAGATCCATCTGCTCCTGCATACTCTTTAGACCTGTGCCATTGTCTATATGGTCTCTCCCTATTCTTTCTGCCTAAATGCACCACCTCACACTTCTCTGAACTAAATTCCATCTGCCACTTGTCTGCCTGTTCTGCTAGTCTAACCAGTCCATTGCAATCAACTGGCATCATCCTCAATGTGTGCCACGCCTCCAAGTTTGGTGTTATTGGCAAATTCTTAAATTTCACTTTCTACTCCAATATCCAAGTAATTTATATACAGAAAAAGCAATGGTCCTAGCATTGTCCCTTGTGAAGCACCACTGTCTCCCATCCTCCCGTCTGAAAAACAACCATTTACCACAAGAATAAGCTTTCTGATGAAAGATTATTGACCTAAAATGTTAACTTTCCTTCTCTCGCTACAGACGCTGCCTGACCTACTGCTTATTTTCAGCATTTTCTGGTTTTATTTCAAAGTTCCACCATCCACTGTATTTTGCTTTTGATTTGTGTTCCCTTGTTGTACTCTTGCATGTAACTTGTAGTGTTGCAAATTTACTGTTTCTATTTTCTAACTATCTTAGAATTCCTCACTAAGGTCACCGGTCAGTTGATTCATTTCCAGGTTGAAAATCAAAGAATTATGGAATGTTATAGCACAGAAGGCAGCCATTCAGCCTGCTTGACTGTGCCAGCTGTCTGCAGGAGCAACTCACATAGGCCCATATCCTCACATAGACCCTGCCTTTCCCCGTAGCCTTGGAATTTTTTTCTTTTCTGATAATTATCCAATTCCTTTCTGAAGGCCTGGAATGAATTTGCCTCCACCACACTCTCAGGCAGTGCATTCTAGACCCTAACTACTCACTGCATAAAGAAATTCCTCATGCCTCCATTGCTTCTTTTGCCAATGGTCTTAAATCAGTGCCCTCTGGTTCTCAACCCTTCCATCAATGGGTACAGTAGGGGGAACTATTTAGTGTGTCCAGACACCACATGATTGTGAACATCTCTAACAAATTTCCTCTTAATCTTCTCTCCTCCAAGGAGAACAGTCCCAGCTTCTCTAATCTATCCACGTAATTGAAGTTCCTCATCCCTGGAACCATGCGAGTTTTTTCTGCACCCTCTCAAAAGCCTTCACATTCTTCCTGAAGTGTGGTGTCCAGAATAGGACACAGTATTCAATTCAGACAAAGGCAGCATCTTTAAAGGGTCATCTTAACTTCCTTGCTTTTGTACTCCATGCTCCTATTTATAAACCCCAGGAACCCATATGATTAATTAACCACTGTTTCCACCCGCCCTGCCACTTTCAATGATTTGTTCACATATACACCCAGATCTTTCTGCTCCTGCACCCGCTTTACAATTTTAAAAAGCTCTTTCTCTCCCATCTTTTCTTATGACTCAGGCCCTTGACATTAGGAAACAGTCTTGTGGCCCTTCTCTGTTCTGCCAACAATACTTGATCGGTGACCTTGTGGCTCTTTGCACAGAAACTGAATCAGCACTTAAGATGTGATCTGATGAATGCTTTGTACAGTTTGGACAAAATCTCCTCAGACTTGTATTCCAAAGTTTTGGTTGTGTAGTTTGACAATTTATTAGCCTTACTGATTGTAGCTGGGCATTAGTTAGCCAAGGAGGAACCAACAGATATGGTAAATGGGGAAAATGTAGTGGATGTAGCATACATGGACTTTGGGAATGGTTTTGATAAAGTAACACACAGGACATCACTGGAGAAAATGATGGAGTATGAATTTAAAGGGAGAATAGCAAATTAAACTAACAATTGATTAAAGGGAGAAAATTGAGAGGAGTTGTTATGAGTAGTTTTCCAGAGTGGGTAGCGGTATTTCAAAGAGTTAGTTCTGAGGACACTTCTATTCATGGTATAAATCAATGGTTTGGGTGTGGAGCTAGAAGCAATGTTGTTCAAAGTTGCAGATGTGTCAATGTAGGAGGGCATAGTTAATTATTTAGAAGACCAGAGGAAGTTGCAAATCAACAGGTGGAATGGGTTAAAAAGTGGCAGAGGCATTCAATATCAGTAAGTGTAAGGTGATGTTTTTGATTAAAAAAATAAAAACAATTATTATACCCCGAATGGGTATAGGCTGGGTGCAGTAGAACTGAGAGATTTGAGGCGAAAGGTTCAAGTGACATTGAAGGCAGCTTCTCAGGTTGAAAAGGCCACAATAGCCTAATGGAATTCTAGGTTTAATCAGTAGAGGTCAAGAAACAAAAGCCAAGCGGTAATGATGAGACTTTACAAAATCTTTAAAAACCTTGAGTTAAGTGTACAGTGCACAGTATTGTGCTTGACACTATAGAGAGGATATTCACAGAATGGTTACAGCACAGGAGGCCATTCGGCCCATCATGTCTACACCGCAGCTCACCTAGTGCCATCCTCCTGCCTTCTCCCCATTACCCTGCAGACTGTTTCTTATCAAATAATCATCTAATTCCCTCTTGAATGCCTCGATTGAACCTGCCTCCACTACACTCTGAGGCAGTACATTCCAGACCCTCACCACTTGCTGTGTGAAAAAGTTTTTCCTCACATCGTTTTTGCTTCTTTCACCAATTACCTTAAATCTGTGTCCTCTGCTTCTCAATCCTTCTGCCAAAGGGAACAGTTTCCCCCCATCTATCTTCATGATTTTGAGTACTTCTATCAAATCTTCTCTCAGCTTTCTTTTCTCCAAGGAAAAGAGTCCCAACTTCTGTAATCTATCTTCAATACTGAAGTTTTTCATCCCTAGACTCATTCTCATAAACATCTTCTGCACTCACGCCAATGCCTTCACATCCTTCCTAAAATGTGGCGCCCAGAACTGTACACAGTATTCCAGCTGAGGTCTAACTAGTATCTTATACAAGCTCAACATAACCTTTTTCTTGTATTCTATGCCCTTATTTATAAAACCCAGGATACTGTATGCTTTAATAACTGCTCTCTCAACCTGTCCTGCATCTTTAATGACTTATGCACACATATGCCCAGGTCCCTCTGCTCCTGCACCCCTTTAGAATAGTACCCTTAATTTCATACTGTCTCTCCATATTCTTCCTCCAAAGGCTCAATCGAGGCATTCAAGAGGAAATTAGATGATTATTTGAAAAGAAACAACGTGGAGGGTTATGGGGAGAAGGCGGGGGAATGGTACTAAGTGAAATGCTCATTCGGAGAGCTGGTGCAGACATGATGGGCCTAATGGCCTCCTTCTGAGCTGTAACTATTCTGTGATTCTGTGAAAATGTATCATCTCACATTTCTCTGCATGGAACTTTGTCTGCCACCTATTGACCCATTCCAACTTGCCTGTGTCCTTTCGAAGTCCTTCACTGTCCACCTCACAGTTTACACTGCTTCCAAGGTTCATATTGTCTACGAATTTTGAAATTGTTCCCTGTCCACCAAGGTCTAGTCATCAATACATAACAGAAAAAGGAAGGGTCCCATTACTGACCCAAAGAAAATCCACTACAAACCTTCTTCCAGCCTGAAAAACATCCATCAACCATTACACTTTGTTTCCTGTCACTCATCCAATTCTGCTATTGATATTGAGGTTTTAAAGAGAGTACAGCACATATTCACTGGGACGCTGCCTGGTATGAACAAGTAAAACTATGAATAAAGGCTTTGTTTACTTTTTGTCAGAACAATGCAGTTTATTGGACAATAAGATACAAGTGTTTAAAATGACTACAACTAGTCTCAAAACTCCTGGCTCTTTTTTAAACCTCAGAGCTCAAGGTTACAACTCACAAAACCAAGTCGCCATTAATGTTTTCCTTGACTGCAGAAAACAGCAGCCCATAACTCTATTTGTTACGTTAATAATTAATAACCAAAAATAAGTGATATTCTATTGTTTCGTAACAGAACGTCACACCATATTTAAGCCAAATGTCCAAAGCTATTGTTAATGTCAGAAGATTTGTTGCTAGTTGGCACACGGCCCTTTCAGTTGGGTTTATCCTGCCCACATTGATGGGATGAAAGTTTACCGTTCTCTGCTGACAATTTGAATTTTGGCAGTTTTGTGTAGTCCCTTGTGGGCATAGGCCCACAGCATAAAACTGCCCTTGTTTGGCACAAAGTAGCAATCTCACTCAGAAGGGCCACAGGCATAGGAATTAGGAAAATGTCATACTGGTGCATTATGGGCTAACAGCAGGAGGCCTCGAATCAGACCCACCGCTGAGGAAGAATAGACAGAGTTGCACTTTACAGCAGGCTGTGCAGCACTGAAGCATATGTGCCTTTCCCCAGATCTGAACATCTAGGCAGATACAGGAAAAACAAGGAGAAGTCCGAGTAAAGTAAAATGAGCAGGATACACATAAGGTAAACAAATGTCCAGGAAAATTTAGTGCAAGTGAATTTTTGAGATACTTAGATTCTGCTCTTTGTTTTAAACAGAATACTAAGACTTTTAAATTTCTTGACAGATTTACGAAGCATTTCAGTTAATTATGATAATTATGATATGCGTAAATTTAACTATACGAGCATTTTTATATGGTGCATATTTGGTAAGGTGCTTTTCACAATGAATCTTATTTCATGGGACATACAAATTATCATCAAAGTCAGTGATGTACAGTAACTAAGCGAAATCACGTTTTTATTCTAAAATGTTACCAGGGGGTGACCCTATTTTCAGGTTCAAATTCTATGATGATGTCCACATTCCTGTTGGAGCTATAAGTCAATGACTTTTAGTATATCTTTAGCAATGCATTCCATGTAACCACTTAGCTTTTTTTTTAAAAAAAGCGCCCTGGAAATACAGGAAGATTCTTGGGAGATGTTCCAGGTTGCAGGCTATCGACAGCTGTGCGAGCAATTATTTTTGCTGGGGAGTGTAGGGTCCAAATTTGGTCCTTTTGGAAAGATGGTACAGGGGTCTATGAGCAGTCAGGGGGAAGGTGATAGCATGTGGGAGTAGCAGAAGATTATGACGAAAGGATACTAAGGCCAGAGGATCAGGAGAGTTGGCTCAAGAGTACAGGGATTGTGGCACTGGCAGGTTGTTGGGTTCCAATGTGGGAGCGCTAGCAAAGTGGAGAAACAGGAATGTATGGTGGTAACAGAGGAAGATGGTGCAGCCTAGCTTAGAGACACAAACCGGAAGCTGGTAGGGCCCATAGCTGGAGTCAGTTACAAGGGAAGAATAAGATAGCAGTAATTCTAGTAATTATGAAGCTTAACCATTACAGATAGCTCTGTGTCAGGAAAATATAGTAATTTTCATAATGTTATTGGAATTTATTGTAGAGTAATAGTGGGGTCTGTGTCTATGTCTGTGCGTGTGTGTTGTGTGTATGTGTGTCTTAATTGAATTAAAGATAGCTGATCTGAAGGCTTTGATGTAACAGAAGATAAGCTAGGTTTGAAATAATAAGGAGGTAAACATGGGTGTAAAGGAAACATCTGCATTTTTAAATAAGCCAGTCTAGATTGATTTCAAAGGAAGGGTGAAATGTTTCACCTCAGCAGGAGAAGTTAAGAAACAGTGTGTTTATTTTTCCCAAAGATTGCTGGTAAAATTGGTACTTTGATTGATTTTTATTATTAGAGAGGTAAAGGTCCAAAGACATAGTGAAACAATTGCTTGCACAGCTGTCAGCAATGGAAAAATATGTGTAAAGAGCGAAGGTTGTGTGTAAGGGCAGGAATTCTAAGATCTAAAACAAGTGTGAAAAAGCCTCCAGCATCTACGCCTCAAGCTGCTGTCTACAAAGAACTGAAGTTAAGAAAACTAATCTTGAATTGGATTGATCAGGATATCATGTTTCTTTGCCTGTGTCTTTTAAAATCTGTGTCTTACTGTTGTCTTAACGAAAGTGTAACTGGGAGTTAGATTACCTAGGGGATTTAGAAGTTATCATTGTGGTAATTTGTAGACCTATGTATGTAGTTAAAATCATTTTTCTATTAATAAAGATTTCATTTAGTTTTGTAAGAAACCCATATTACTTACTACTGAATTCAAGGCACGCATCTCGAAATTTATACAAATTGCAAAACAGATGTAGCAGTTGTTTCGAGTTTTCCTTTGGGATTTAAGCAGCTCAGCATTTACCATTAGCTGTGCCATAACACCTTGGCAGAAAGTGTTACAGTTAGAAGAACTGTTTGCATTTAAATTATTAAATAACACACTAATCATAGGAAATTGGAGACACTCATTGCTTGGCACTTATGTGACACTAATGTTACTTGCCACTTATTGTTAAAGCCTTAATTTTTTCCAGGTCTTATTGCATGTTGGCATGGGCTGCTTCATTATCTGACCAGTTGTGAATGGAACTGTGCAACATTAGCAAACACTCCCACTTTTGACCTTATGATGGAGGGAAGTTCATTGATGAAGCAGCTGAAGATGCTTGGGGTTAGGACACTACCCTGAGGAACTCCTGCAGTGATTTCCTGGGACTGAGATGATTGACCTCCAACAACCACAACCATCTCCCTTTGCGCTAGGTATGACTCCAGCCAGTGGAGAGTTTTCCCCAATTCCCATTGAGTTTCAATTTTCAAGGACTCCTTGATGCCACATTTGGTGAAATGTGCTTAATGTCAAGAGCAGTCGTTCTCTCATCTCACCTCTCGAGTTCAGCACTTCAGTCCATGTTTGGACCAAGGCTGTAATACAGTCAGGAGCCAAGTGATCCTGGCAAAACCCAAAATGAGCACTGGTGAGCAGGTTATTGGCTAACCTCTCCCTTTGTTAAGTTATCTTGAATTTATAAATGCTGAGATGGAGATTACACGCAGAGGGGGCGCTGTGAAAAAAAAAGCATTTCAGTGTAAACAAAATGAAGCAGATTTCTGTTGTAACCAAAAAAAACCCCCCAAAACTTTAAGGAATAAAATGCCTTTTTCTGTCTATCACTACAGCAACCAGTGGCTTGTCCTCACAAGCACATGTAAATAATCACAGCAGCTAGAGGAAAAACCTAATTCTACTGTACCTTCCCTCGCAATTCTGACTTAAATGACAATGTTTATTAGAGCCAGGTCTGCACACACCCAGAACAATGTGAATACAGTGCTTGTACTGAGAGCAAATTACTCTCTCATCCCACCGCTCTCCCCCCCCTCCCTGCCCCCAACACCCCTCCCTCCAACCCCCAGGCCCCTCTTCTGAATGCCTCCCATTGCTTGCTGTGTAACTTATCCTCCTTCAGGAGCTCTATGGGCCTTTGTATGCCTCTGGATTTAAGATCAGCTCAAGAGAGACTTGCCGGCCCTGAACGGCTATCAGTTTCAGCCCCTGCAGCAGTACGGGTCACAGGACTAGCAGCGACATTTAATCACCTTTGTGGTTCAGCCCCCGAATGGAGGATATATCTCCTCAACAAAAGGTAGTAATCAGTGACTTTAAATTTCAGCAGAGGTCACTCCAGCAGCCCGATGCCACAAAAAGGTCATTACCCGTTTAAATTAAGCTTGGCACAGATCTGAGAGCTGCCTTTGTTTCAGACTAATTTGGAAAGCCAGAGATTTGCTGTCAGTAGGAATGAATCAGCGCTGGGACCTAATCAAGCTGCCATCATCTTCTCCTCCTGGCTGGTGCCTGGGGCTCATTTCTGAGGAGATGAAAACTGTGACAAGCCCTTCAGTTTGGCTGAAAGCAGGCGAGAGAGAGGAGTCCAGTAACAGCCACAGGCCTCCAAGGTATTCTGTGACTCCTCTATGGAAAAAAAGTCACATTCACTTCGCTCTTGAGAAACAAAGCTGACAGCCAGAGGCACACAAAGGATGTAAAATGATGAAATGTGGGGTAAAAATGAATTGAAAAAAAGGTTAAAATTACATTCATTTTCTTCCAGTAGCCTACAAGTAAGAGTTCTCGACTCTGACACATAAAACAGGGCAAAATAACCCAATATCTTTCATAATCCAGTAGGTGCTGGGATGAAATATGTAAAGCAGTTTTTGTTCATCATCAACTACCTAAGGTATTGTCAACTTTGTCTTCACTATACCCCCTGACCTTCCCCTCTCCGATGCTGAATGTTCAGTGCTCAGCAAAGGACTTAGTTTCATACCCCTACGCCCTCACCTTAATGAATTTCGGGCTCGGCACGATGCTGAACTCTTCTTTCGCCGTCTTCGTCTCCGGGCTCACTTCTTTGGGCAGGAGTCCTCTCTCCGTTCAATGGATCCTTTCACCCACCTCCAATATTCTCCCTCCACCTGGACCCCTCCCTCTGGATTCTTACCTTCTCTTGATCTTTTCATTGAGAACTGTCGGCGCGACATTAGTCGTCTCAATTTCTCTGCTCCTCTCACCCATTCTAACCTGTCTCTCTCTGAACTTACTGCACTCCATTCTCTCAGGTCCAACCCTGACATCGTCATCAAACCCGCTGACAAGGGTGGTGCTGTTGTTGTCTGGTGCATTGACCTCTACCTCGCGGAGGCTGAGCGTCAACTCATAGACACTTCCTCCTACCTCTCACTGGACCAAGACCCCACCACTGAACATCAAGCCATTGTTTCCAGGACTGTCACTGACCTCATCTCCTCTGGGGATCTTCCTCCCACAGCTTACAACCTGATAGTCGCCCAATCTCGGATGGCCCGCTTCCACCTCCTATCCAAAATCCACAAACAGAACTGTCTGGGTAGACCAATTGTGTCAGTTTGCTCCTGCCCCACAGAACTCATTTCTCGTTATCTTGACTCCTTTTTCTCTCCCCTTGTCCAGTCCCTTCCCACCTACATCCGTGATTCCTCTGACACCTTACGTCACATCAACAATTTCCAGTTCCCTGGCCCCAACCGCTTCCTCTTCACCATGGACGTCCAATCCCTCTACACCTCCATCCCCCACCAGGTCTGAGGGCCCTTAGCTTCTTCCTCAAACAGAGGCCTGAACAATCCCGATCCACCACTACTCTCCTCCGTCTGGCTGAACTTGTTCTCACTCTGAACAATTTCTTCTTCAACTCCTCTCACTTCCTCCAAATAAAAGGTGTGGCTATGGGTACCCGCATGGGCCCCAGCTATGCCTGTCTCTTTAAGGGGTATGTGGAACATTCCTTGTTCCAGTTCTACTCCGGCCCCCTTCCACAACACTTTCTCCGGTACATCGATGATTACTTCGGTGCTGCTTCATGCTCTCGTTGGGACTTGGAAAAATTTATTAATTTTGCTTCCATTCTCCACCCCTCCATCATTTTCATGTGGTCCATCTCTGACACTTCCCTTCCCTTCCCTGACCTCGCTGTCTCAATCTCTGGTGATAGACTGTCCACCAATATCCATTACAAGCCTACCGACTCCCACAGCTACCTTGACTACAGCTCCTCACACCCCACTTCCTGTAAGGACTCCATCCCATTCTCTCAGTTCCTTCGCCTCCGTCGCATCTGTTCCGATGATGCTACCTTCAAAAACAGTTCCTCTGACATGTCCTCCTTCTTCCTTAACCGAGGTTTTCCACCCACGGTCATTGACAGGGCTCTCAACCGTGTCCGGCCCATCTCCCACGCATCCGCCCTCACACCTTGCTCTCCCTCCCAGAAACATGATAGGGTCCTCCTTGTCCTCACTTATCACCCCACCAGCCTCCGCATTCAAAGGATCATCCTCCGCCATTTCCGCCAACTCCAGCATGATGTCACTACCAAACACATCTTCCCTTCACCCCCACTGTCGGCATTCCATAGGGATCATTCCCTCCGGGACACCCTGGTCCACTCCTCCATCACCCCCTACTCCCCAACCCCCACCTATCGCACGACCCCGTGCCCACGCAAAAGATGCAACACCTGCCCCTTCACTTCCACTCTCCTCACCGTCCAAGGGCCCAAACACTCCTTTCAAGTGAAGCAGCATTTCACTTGCATTTCCCCCAACTTAGTCTACTGCATTCGTTGCTCCCAATGCGGTCTCCTCTACATTGGAGACACCAACCGTAAACTGGGCGACTGCTTTGCAGAACACCTGCGGTCTGTCCGCAAGAATGACCCAAACCTCCCTGTTGCTCGTCATTTCAACAGTCCACCCTGCTCTCTTGCCCACATGTCTGTCCTTGGCTTGCTGCATTGTTCCAGTGAAGCCCAACGCAAACTGAAGGAACAACACCTCATCTTCCGACTAGGCACTTTACAGCCTTCCGGACTGAATATTAAATTCAACAACCTTAGGTCTTGACCTCCCTCCTCCATCCCCACCCCCTTTCTGTTTCTTCCCCCTTCCTTTTGTTTTTTTCCAATAAATTACATAGATTTTTCTTTTTCCCACCTATTTCCATTATTTTCAAATATTTTTAAATCTTTTATGCTCCCCCCACCCCCACTAGAGCTGTATCTTGAGTGCCCTACCATCCATTCTTAAGTAGCACATTCGTTTAGATAATATCACCAACTTTAACACCTCTGTGTTCTTTTGTTCTGCCGTCTGTGACATCTTTTGATGATCTGCTTCTATCACTGCTTTTGCCTACAACCAGACCACCCCCCTCCACTTCTCTCCCCCCCACCCAACGCCCCCCCACCTCGCCAACCACCTTAAACCAGCTTATATTTCAACCCTTCTTGGGATTCACCTAGTTCTGTCAAAGGGTCATGAGGACTCGAAATGTCAACGCTTCTCTTCTCCGCCGATGCTGCCAGACCTGCTGAGTTTTTCCAGGTAATTCTGTTTTTGTTTTGTCTTCAAGCTGTCAAGTATCAGTTTGTATAAGATAAACTTTTGTGTAAATAATAACATGCTCAAACTGCTAAACCTCAGGAAAATCGGTCTTAAATTATAACAGGCACCATGAAAACGACCAGAGGCAGGCGCTAAAACCATAATGCTTCCAGAATGGCTGCCTATGTTCAGCCAAACTCCTGCAAGTATGCGAAAGGGCTGCTCTCTAATAGGACAACTGATGGTCCATTTGTAATTGGTCGAGGCCGTTGGCCTCATTTTCCCCATCTGATATAGACAACTCAGAACAATTTGATTTGGATCAGTAAAGCGATGCTGTGGGGCTCACCTAATGATGCCACCAGGACAAAACATCACTCCAAATGTACCTCTCATGAGGAAGATACTATTAACACGAACGGTCCGTCCAAGCTAAAATGCATACAAGGCTACAGAATAAAACAAAACCATGCTGCAGATTATTTTATTAATGATACAGTTGGTGTCCTGCAACGTCCACTGGTCATGGACAGATTCAAACCTGCCATTCGAGACTGCATGAACCCGGTCCAAGGTCAGCCAGGTACGTACATGATAATGGAACAGAATCAACCAGGTGGACCACCCTCCCCACAGATCCTTTGCAACTGGACCTGTGGCTGGTAGTTTTAGCTCAGGGAGTTTTCCACAGATTCCAGCAACGTTCTTATACCTCAGACAGGACCATTCATGAGTATGCAAAGGCTATTGGGCCAAGAGACCAACAGAGAAATGCCTAGCAAAAACAGAATTACCTGGAAAAACTCAGCAGGTCTGGCAGCATCGGCGGAGAAGAAAAGAGTTGACGTTTCGAGTCCTCATGACCCTTCGACAGAACTTGATTTCGAGTCCAAGAAAGAGTTGAAATATAAGCTGGTTTAAGGTGTGTGTGTGGGGGGGGCGGAGAGAGAGAGAGAGACAGAGGTGCTTGTGTAGACAAACAAGCAGTGATAGAAGCAGATCATCAAAAGATGTCAGCGACAATGGTACAAAAGAACACATAGGTGTTAAAGTTAAAGTTGGTGATATTATCTAAACGAATGTGCTAATTAAGAATGGATGGTAGGGCACTCAAGGTACAGCTCTAGTGGGGGTGGGGGGAGCATAAAAGATTTTAAAATATTTAAAAATAATGGAAATAGGTGGGAAAAGAAAAATCTATAAAATTTATAGGGAAAAAAAAGGGGAAAAAAGGGGGAAACAGAAAGGGGGTGGGGATGGGGGAGGGAGCTCACGACCTAAAGTTATTGAATTCAATATTCAGACCGGAAGGCTGTAAGGTGCCTAGTCGGAAGATGAGGTGTTGTTCCTCCAGTTTGCGTTGGGCTTCACTGGAACAATGCAGTAAGCCAAGGACAGACATGTGGGCAAGAGAGCAGGGTGGAGTGTTAAAATGGCAAGCGACAGGGAGGTTTGGGTCATTCTTGCGGACAGACCGCAGGTGTTCTGCAAAGCGGTCGCCCAGTTTACGTTTGGTCTCTCCAATGTAGAGGAGACCACATTGGAAGCAACGAATGCAGTAGACTAAGTTGGGGGAAATGCAAGTGAAATGCTGCTTCACTTGAAAGGAGTGTTTGGGCCCTTGGATGGTGAGGAGAGAGGAAGTGAAGGGGCAGGTGTTACTTCTTTTGCGTGGGCATGGGGTGGTGCCATAGGAGGGGGTTGAGGAGTAGGGGGTGATGGAGGAGTGGACCAGGGTGTCCCGGAGGGAGCAATCCCTACGGAATGCCGATAAGGGGGGTGAAGGGAAGATGTGTTTGGTGGTGGCATCATGCTGGAGTTGACGGAAATGGCGGAGGATGATCCTTTGAATGCGGAGGCTGGTGGGGTGATAAGTGAGGACAAGGGGGACCCTATCATGTTTCTGGGAGGGAGGAGAAGGCGTGAGGGCGGATGCGCGGGAGATGGGCCGGACACGGTTGAGGGCCCTGTCAACGACCGTCGGTGGAAAACCTCGGTTAAGGAAGAAGGAGGACATGTCAGAGGAACCGTTTTTGAAGGTAGCATCATCGGAACAGATGCGACGAAGGCAAAGGAACTGGGAGAATGGGATGGAGTCCTTACAGGAAGCGGGGTGTGAGGAGCTGTAGTCGAGGTAGCTGTGGGAGTCGGTGGGTTTGTAATGGATATTGGTGGACAGTCTATGACCAGAGATTGAGACAGAGAGGTCAAGGAAGGGAAGGGAAGTGTCAGAGATGGACCACGTGAAAATGATGGAGGGGTGGAGATTGGAAGCAAAATTAATAAATTTTTCCAAGTCCCGACGAGAGCATGAAGCGGCACCGAAGTAATCATCGATGTACCGGAGAAAAAGTTGTGGAAGGGGGCCGGGATAGGACTGCAACAAGGAATGTTCCACATATCCCATAAAGAGACAGGCATAGCTGGGGCCCATGCAGAGAAATGCCTAGTCCTGTTCCCATTGAACACAATGAGCATGCACCCTTAAGTGACTGAATGTGTTACAGTTCTGGCTTCTCACCAATACTGCTAGGCAGTCCTAAACCAGCAACCTGAAGTACCATACAAGCATAAGAAATAGCAACAGGAGTAAAGCATACAGCCCCTCAAGCCTGCACCGCCATTCAATACAATCATGGTTGGTCTTCTACCTAAACTCAACTTGCCTTCCGGCTTGCCAGAGAGATCAAAAATCGATCGATCTCAGTCTTGAATATTACACAATGATGGAGTAGCCACAATCCTCTGGGATAGAGAATTCCAAAGATTCACAACCTTCTGGGTAAAGAAATTTCTCATCTTAATCCTAGATGATTGCTAAATCTTACATTTCGCAATCATCTCACTTTAAACGTTCAGCCTCAAGAATGTGGCAAGAAACATAGTTCTGATCAAAGGCTCATCCATAGCAGAATCAAATTAACATCCATGCTGCTTTGTTATTTATCCTGAGGCTGTGCCCCAGTGTTCTAGATTACCCAGCTAGAGGAAATAACCTCTCTATGTCTTCCCTGTCAGGCCCCTTCATATTCTTGTATATTTCAATGAGATCACCTCTTATTCTTTGAAACTTCAGAAAGTATAGGCTCAGTTTACTCAGCCTTTTAGCATGGGACAACCCTCTCTTACCAATCAAGAGAACTTTCACTGTGCCACCACCAAAGCAAATATGTACTTTCTTAGACATGGTAACCAAAACCGTGCACAGTATTCCAGATGTGGTCTCACCAAAGCCCTATACAAATGTAGCAAGACCTCATTATTCTTGTACTCCAATCCCCTCACAACAAAGGCAAACATGCCACTTCCGTTCATAACTGCTTGCTGAACCTGCACTCAAGTACACCAAAGTCTTTCTGAGTGTCAACATTGAAAAGTTGTACATCTTTTTAGAAATATTCTGCTTTTCTATTCTTACTGTCAAAGTGAATAACCTCACATTTCCCTACATTATATTTCATCTGCCACTTTGTTACCGACTCACTTAACCTGTCAATATATCTTTGCAGCATCTTTGTGTCCTTCTCACAGATTACACTCCCACCTAGCTTTGTATCATCAGCAAACTTAGATACATTACTCGGTTCCTTTGTCTAAGTCATTAATATAGATTGTAAATAGTTGAGGCCTCAGCACTGATCCTTGTGGTACTCCACTAGTCACAGCCTGTCAACCTACTCTCTGCTTTCTGTCAGTTAACCAATTCTCCATCCATGCTAATAGATTACACTCAAATCTTTGAGTGCTTATCTTGCATAGAAACATAGAAAACATAGTAAAATAGAAGCAGGAGTAGGTCATTTGGTCCTCCGAGCCTGCTCTGTTATTCAATATGATAATGGCTGATCCTCTATCTCAACGCCATACTCCATCTCTCTCTCCATACCCCTTGATGCCTTTAGAGTCTAGAAATCTATCTATTTCCTTTTTAAATATATTCACTGACTTGGCCTCCACAGCCCACTGTGGTAGGGAATTCCACAGTGAAGAAGTTTCTCCTCATCTCAGTCCTAAATGGCCTATCCCATCTCCTGAGATTGTGACCCCTTGTTCTGGACCCCCCAGCCAGAGAAAACATCATCCCTATATCAAGCCTGTACAGCCCTCTCAGATTTTTATACGTTTCAATGAGATCTCCTCTCATTCTTCTAAATTCCAGATAATACAGGCCTAGTTGGCCCAATCTCTCCTCATGCGACAATCCTGCCATCCCAGGGATCAGTTTGGTGAACCTTCGCTGCACTCCCTCTATGGCAAGTCTATCCTTTCTTAGATAAGGAGACCAAAACTGCACACAATACTCTAGGTGTGGTCTCACCAAGGCCCTGTATGGCTGCAGTAAGATATTCTTGCTCCTGTGCTCAAGTTTTCTCACAATGAAAACCAATATAACATTTGCCTTGCTTGCTGCCCTCGCATGCTTGCTTTCAGTGGTTGGTGTACAAGGACACCCAGGTCCCCTTGTACATCAACATTTCCCAATCTATCAACATTTAAAAAATACTCTGCTATTCTGTTTTTCCTATCAAAGTGGATAACTTCACACTTACCCACGTTATACTGCATCTGCCATGTATTTGCCCACTCGCTTAACTTGTCTAAATCGCCTTGAAGCCTCTTAACATTCTCATCACTCTCATTCCCACCTAGTTTTGTGTCAGCAAACTTGGAAATATTACATTTGGCTCCCTCATCCAAATCATCGATAGATATTGTGAATAGCTGGGCCCCAAGCACTGATCTCTGCGGTACCCCACTATTCACCACCTGCCATTCCAAAAAAGACCCATTTATTCCTACTCTCTGTTTCCTGGCTGCTAACCAACTCTCAATCCATGTCAATATATTACCCCCAGTCCCATGTGCTTCAATTTTACACACTAACCTCTTATGTGGGACTTTATCAAAAGCTTTCTGAAAATCCAAATACACCACATCCACTGGTTCTCTCTTACCTATTCTGCTAGTTACATCCTCAAAAACTCCAGTAGGTTTGTCAAACATGATTTCCCTTTCACAAATCCATGTTAACTTTGTGTAATCCCATTGATATTTTCTAAGTATCCTGTTATCACATCCTTTATAATGGACTCTAGCATTTCCCCTACTACTGATGTTAGGCCAACCGGTCTGTAATTCCCTGTTTTTTCCATCCCTCTGTTTTTAAGTAGTGGGGTTACATTTGCCACCCTCCAATCTGCCGGGACTGCTCCAGAATTTACAGAATTTTGGAAGATGGCAACCAACGCATCTTAACCTTTTCTATAGCACCTTATCAACTGCCTTTTGGAAATCCAAATATACTACATCTACTGGTTCTCCTTTATCTACCCTACTAGTTACATCCTCAAAAGACTCTAATAAATTTGTCAAACAGAATTTCCCATTCGTAAAATCATGGTGACTTTGTCTGATCTCATTATGATTTTTGAAGTTAGGGTTTCCTTATTAATCGATTCCAGAATTTTCCTAACAACTGATGTCAGGCTAACTGGCCTGTCATTCCTTGTTCTCTCTCTCCCTCCTTACCTGAACAGTGGAGTTACATGTAAGATCATAAGAAATAATTTGCTAACTTCCAATTTGTTATGACCATTCTAGAACCTAATGAGTTTTGGAAGCAAGCATTGCAAACAACATGACATCAAGTGAAAGGAGACAAAGCAGAGTATTTGAGGCAAGAAATCTGCCTTGTTCAGGCTTGTGGTTTTCAGGAAGTATTGGTGAAAGGGCAGTGGGACCCACACAGCAGCCTGAAGTGCTGCAGCCATTTAGGACCTTGCATAGATACTGAAAGAGCTTTTGGTGTGGGGAGGGATGCAATAAGCAATGTTAATTCTCAAACACTGAAGCAAACTTCCCACTCCCAGCCAACTGGAAGGTTTCAGAAAAGTGTAAAAATTACCTCAAGTTGAAGGGTGAGACCCAAACAATAGTCAATTCTTCAGCAACATCAGAAAAAAAATTCCATAGATTTTTATTGCAGCACAACTCTTAAAAAAAAAGGGCGTCAACATTGACATTGATATCAATACGAAATTCATCCAACAAGCTGCATTTAAAGCATATAACCAAGATTCAGAAATGGTTGCAATACCTTGAGTGATGCCAATTAAAAAGACAGAACCAAATGCGTAGCATCAACAAAAAACATATATTGCTGCAACCACACCTGTAAGGTGTCAGAATGGAGTGCAATGCTTTTATGTGGGCTATCTATCCAGTTACCTTGCCAGCTGCCATTCCCACCTCAGTCGCCTGTGGTCCCGGGGAGTCCAGTTTGCGTTTCTTGCGTGGGCCGATGGCAGCAAGAGCCGTCAGGTTTGCATCGCGTTGCCTCATCTGTGCCAGCTCCTGCTGCTGCATCTGTGGCAGAATAAAACAATTCAGGTTAGTACACATGGCAACTTCTATCAGTATAATGCACTGAAGACCAAGAAAAAACACTAAAACATAATAAAGTGGAATACTTTTTAAAAGGCATGAACCTTGTAAATGTTGATGTTCAGAGAAGCTTGGCTATACTTGTATAAGGAACGCAGAACGTTAGCATGCAGGTACAGAAAGCAATTAGGAAAGCAAATGGCATGTTGGCCTTTACTGCACAGACGATGGAGTACAAGAATAAAGGAATCTTGCTACAATTGTACGCAGCTTTGTTGACACCACATCTGGAATCCTGTGTGCAATTATGATCTCGATATTTAAGGAAGGATATACCTGTATTGGAGGCAGTATAGAGAAGGCTCGGTAGATTGGCCTTGGGATGAAAGGGTTCTCATATGATGAGAGGCTCAGTAAATCGGGTCTATACTCTGTGGAGTTTAAAAGAATGAGAGGTGATCTCACTGAAACATTCAAGATTATGAAGGAGCTTGACAGGGTACATACTGAGATGTCCAGGGCACTAGAGAGAGCACAGTTGGAGTACTGGCTGCAGTGTTGGTCACCTTATTTAGGGAAGGACATAAATGCATTGGAAGCAGTTCAGAGAATGTTTGTTACTCTAATACCTAGAATGGGTGGGTTGCCTTATGAAGAAAGGCTGGACAGATTAGGTTTGTATCCGCAGGAGTTTAGAAGAGTAAGAGGCGACTTGGTTGAAACATATAAGATCCTGAGGGATAAAAACCTCTACACTGGAGAGTTCAAACGTAAACTGGGCGACCGCTTTGCAGAACATCTGCGGTCTGTCCGCAAGAATGACCCAAACCTCCCTGTCGCTTGCCATTTTAACACTCCACCCTGCTCTCTTGCCCACATGTCTGTCCTTGGCTTGCTGCATTGTTCCAGTGAAGCCCAACGCAAACTGGAGGAACAACACCTCATCTTCCAACTAGGCAATTTACAGCCTTCCGGATTGAATATTGAATTCAACAACTTTAGGTCTTAAGCTCCCTCCTCCATCCCCACCCCCTTTCTGTTTCCCCCTTCCTTTTTTTTCCAATAAATTATATAGATTTTTCTTTTCCCACCTATTTCCATTATTTTTAAATATTTTAAAATCTTTTATGCTCCCCCCACCCCCACTAGAGCTGTACCTTGAGTGCCCTACCATCCATTCTTAATTAGCACATTAGTTTAGATAATATCACCAACTTTAACACCTAAGTGTTCTTTTGTTCTATTGTCGTTGACATCTTTTGATGATCTGCTTCTATCACTGCTTGTTTGTCCCTACAACCACACCAACCCCCTCCACTTCTCTCTCTCTCTCTCTCCGCCCCCCACACACACACCTTAAACCAGCTTATATTTCAACTCTTTCTTGGACTCGAACTCAAGTTCTGTCGCAGGGTCATGAGGACTCGAAACGTCAACTCTTTTCTTCTCCGTCGATGCTGCCAGACCTGCTGAGTTTTTCCAGGTAATTCTGTTTTTGTTTAAGATCCTGAGGGGTCTTGATAGGATGGATGTGGAGAGGATGTTTCCTCTTGTGGAAAAATCTAGAACTAGGGACCACTGTTTAAAATTAAGGGGTTGTCATTTAAAGCAGAGATGAGGTGAATTTTTTTCACTCTGAGGGTTGTGAGTCTTTAGAACCCTCTTCCTGAAAAGGTGGTGGAAGCAGAGTCTTTGAATATTTTTAAGGCAGAGGTGGATAGATTCTTGGTAAGCAAGGGGGTGATAGGTTATCTGGGGGTAGGTGGGATAGAGATTTCAGGTTACTATCAGATCAGCCATGATCTTATTAAATGGTGGAGCAGGGTCCAGGGGCTGAATGGCCTACCCCTCCTCCTTGATCATATGTTGTTTCCCCTGGCTGGGGAATCTAAAACAAGGTGGCACAGTTTCAAGATAACAGAACAGTCATTTAGGGCTGAAAGGAGGAGAAATTTGTGTATCTTTGGAATCCTCTGCCCCAGAGGGTTGTTGATGTGCCACCATTAAACATATTTACGGCTGAGATAGATTTTTGATTTCTCAAGGGATGTGGGGAGTGGGCAGGAAAGTGGAGTTGAAGTCCAAGATCATATTGAATGGTGCAGCAGGCTCTACAGGCTGTATGGTCTTCTGCTGCCCCATTTCTTATGTTCTTATACTGAGAGAGAGAAGGAGAGAGAGAGAGAGAGGGAGAGAGAGGGAGACAGGGTGAGAGAGAGCAAGAAAGAAAGGGGGACAGAGAGATAGGCAGAGAGTAAAAGATGATAGAGTGAGAGGCGAGGGGAGCAGAGAGAAAGACAGTGTGCATGATTATTGATGGTTAAAACAAAGATCAATCGCAGCAGCTTACATTTATTTTGTGTCTTTAACATGCTGACTGCATCTTAACTTGCACCAAGGCATGTTCACCTATCCCCCCTGCGCTGGCTGACCTACATTTGCTCCAGGCTAAGCAACACCACAATTTTACAATTCTCATCCTGGTTTTCCAATTTCTCCACCCCTTCCTACCTCTGTAACCTCCTCTAGCCCCTCAATCCTCTGAGATCTCTGCCCACTTCCAATTCTGGCCTCTTGAGCATTCCTGAGTTTAATTGCTCCACCACTGGCAGTCACGCATTTGGCTGCCTGAGCCCTCAGCTCTGGCATTCCCTCCCTAAATTTCTTTGTCTCTTTCTCCTCTTTCAAGTTGGTCCTTAAAACCTACCTCTTTCACTAAGCTTTTATCTTTCTTTGCGGTTCGGTCCCAAATTTTGTTTGATAATTGCTCCTGATAAGCATCTTAGAGATGTTCTATATTAAAGGTGCTATATAAATGCAAGTATTTGTTGTGAATGTGACTAAGGCATTTCACAGAAATGAAAATTAAGGACATGGAAGTGTTAGCCAAGTGTCTGAATGGAAATTAGTTGGTTTTGAAGAAGCTTTCGAAGGTGGCTAGATAGATAGCAAGCAGGAAGGATTTAGTGACACAGGATTTAGGGAGATAGTTCCAAGGTGCACAGTCAAGCCAGCTGAGAGGCACTGTCACCAAAGAAGGAGGGAGGGTCAAAGGGGTGCACAAGGCAGCCAGAATGAGAAGAGCAGAAAGTGCAATGGACAAGTAGGGAGTTAGGGCGAGGTGAGGCCATGGAGAAATGTGTAAATGAGTGCAAGTACTCTGAATTCTATGCAATTGTCAAGAAACCAAAGGTAGTCAGCAAAAACAAGGACAACAAGGAAGAGTTAGGATATAGCCAGCAGGAGTGTGGTTTATGCATTGAGGGAAGCCAGCCAAGAAATCTATGAGGAGGCTCCATCTGGGAGTGAGAGGCATGGTGAGTGTTTCAACAGTAATGATGGTGAAATGAAGGCAAAGGTGGAAATGGGGTGATCATGATCACGGATAATGTTCAAAATCAAGAGGTGTTTTGATAGATAAAATAGAAACAATTGTTCCACTGGCAGGAGGACACAAACTGAGGTTAATTGCCAAAAATTCCAGGAGGAAAACGAGGAGACAGTTTTTTATAGAGTGAGTTGCTGTGATGTGGAATGCGCTGCCTGAAAGGGCGGTGGAAGCAGATTCAGTAGTAACTTTCAAAAGGGAATCCGATAAATACTTGAAATGGAGAAATTTGGAGGGCTATGAGGAAAAAGCAGAGGAAAGAGGGCCTAGTTGGAAAGCTCTTGGAACGAATCGACACAGACACAATGGGCCAAATGGCCTCCCGTGCTGTAAAGGGGATGTAGAGAACTTTAAAGTTCTGAAAACAAAAAACATTGAAGACTGCAGTACATGGGGTAACATTTATTCAGGGTACCCCATTTACACACTCGGGAACTGTCTCCCTAAATTATGTTTCTTCACACCACCATCATTCCAACTGTTTGAAAGCTTGGATCAGCAAAGACACCTTTACCATATTTTTTGTTCTAGCTGGGTTCTTGCAGCATTCCACACTTGCACAATCACTAACGCTTCCATAATATCAGAATAAGCCCTTCAGCCACTGTCTCTAAAATCACAATCATCTTCCTTGCAATTAGATAGCTGAAAGGGGCTACGCTTTTGCATTTAATAGAATCTCAGCTCTTACAAGTTCAGGTCTACTGGCCTCTGGCTGCTTCTAATGCAAATGATGAAGTTCTTTTTTTTGTTGAGATTTACATTATCAATGTAAATAACTTTCTTAATGCCCTACCAAACAGATGGGTCTGGGGTGACAAGGGGCTATCTTATCCAAATGATGAATGCAGTGCCACACTTGAAGTGAGGTATCACTAGGCACAACCTTCAGAAACCGAAGGTGGAATTTAATGCCCTCTCCCATGGCGAGTTTGGTGGCAAGGGGTGATTTAATCAGGCAGGAGGGTGGGGGATGGGGAGCTCTTTGCCTTCCCTGCTCCACTTCAATTAAGACTGTGAAGAGCAGGCCTAAGGACAGCAGGTAGGTGGGCTGAGGGGGAGCTGGAGGGACGCTACAATTAGCCTAAGTTGTTTTAGGCTAGGGAGAAGAAAAACCACCCAGTGAGTCCAGCTGGACCGTGTACACATGGTGCTCAGTATGTGGCTTGGCTCTGCTGTGCCCGCTCACTGCCTCAGTTCACACAATGAGAATGGACACTTGGCTAATGTAAGTCAAACCCTCGAACAGGGTGGGGATAATTGAAACAATTAATCTCGCCAAGTTCCCACCCTGCCTACAATGTCAAACACCACCACTGCCAGTACAAAATGTGGATCAGGAGCTTTCCACTTCCTGCTTTCTTGCACTCCCAGCACTTGCTAATGGAACCAGACATACTTGTATGCAAAGGGATCACATTCAGAACTGCTGTGCAGACACCAAGCAGCGCGACTCCTCCAATCCGCCAGAACAACTGAGTCAGAATGTCAGTCAGAGCTATGGCCCATTTAAATGCATTCATCCATCTGCTTCCCCTGTAAATATCACCTTGCCCACACCAAAACTTTTTGAAAAACATACTGAATCAATCACCACTGTAGAGTGTTTCCTCTTGCCCCTTCTCTTGCAAATCCAAATGAAGAGGAAAAGGCAATGGAAAGTCCACAGCCATCGAGTAGTTCTTGTAGAAAGCTGGCACAGGCACGATGGGCCAAATGGCCTCCTTCTGTGCTGCAGTCATTCTATGATTCTATACTGCTGCCTCCTGAACACACACAGATAGTACCGCCACAGTTCAGAAATATATTAATAAACAACTAAAACTGTTAAATAAACATATTCATACTTGGTCACTAGCTTTCTGTATCCCTTGCCCAAATTCTTAAGGGTCTGGTAAGGTCACACTAAATTTGACCTAGATTGTCGAACAGCCCACTTCTGCTCTGTATTACTCCATTGTATGAATTGGGAATCTGCACCAATCATACAACAAATCAAACATCACTCCTAACATGGATTTATGAAAGGGAAATCATGTTAGACAAACCTGTTGGAGTTTTTTTGAGGATGTTATTTGTAGCATAAATAAAGGAGAACCAGTGGATGTGATGTATTTGGATTTCCAGAAGGCTTTTGATCAGGTCCAACACAGGAGGTTTGTAAACAAAATTAGAGCACATAGGATTAGGGGTAATATACTGGCATGGATTGAGAGTTACTTTACAGAGAGAAACAGAGAGTAAGAATAAAGTCATTCTCAGGATGGCAGGCTGTGACTAGTGGGGTACTACAAGGATCAGTGCTGGGGTCACAGCTGTTCACAATCTATATCAATAATTTGGATGTGGGGACCAAATGTAATACTTCCAAATTTGATAATGATGCAAAACTAGGTGGCAATATAAGTTGTGAGGAGGATTAAAGGAGGCTTCAGGGCGACTTAGGCTAAGTGGATGGGGAAGAAAACAGCAGATGGAGTATAAAGTAAATAAGTGTCAAGTTATCCACTTTGGTAGAAAAACACAATGGCAGAGTATTTCTTAAGTGGTGAGAGGCTGATGTCCAAAGGGACCTGGGTGTCCATGTTCATGAGTCACTAAAGGTGGCTAATCCCTGGGATGGCGAGATTGTCTTACGAGGAGAGATTAAGTAAACTGGGGCCTGTATTTTCTAGAGTTTCGAAGAATGAAAGGTGATCTCATTGAAACCTACAAAATTCTTACAGGCGTGACATTATAAAATCATACATTCTTTATTTTTATATTACCATTATAAATTACTGTGTCCGCATATATAATGGACACTGCTGTTACTGTAGCTGTAACTAATAGTGTAAATGGGGTCCAGAGACATATGTTATTTACGAGAAAGAGACAGGATTGAGAGCTATGAAGAGAAGGGAGATGAGTAGTGTTGATCTGTAGCTGTAGATAGGACACTGCCCCTGGCTGGTGAGTTAGGGGACACAGTCTCAGAATAACGGACAGGCCATTTAGAACTGAGATGAGGAGGAATTTCTTCACTCAGAGGGTGGTGAATCTTTGGAATTCCCTGCCCCAGAGGGCTGTGGAAGCTCAATCACTGACCATGTTCAAGACAGAGACTGATAAATTTCTGGTTAATAATAGCATCAAGTGGTATGGAGATACTGCGGGAAAAATGGCATAGGGGTAGATGATCAGTCATGATCTGTTTGAATGGCGCAGCAGACTCAACAGGCTAAATGGCCTACTCCTGCTCCTCTGTTCCTATGTTCCTAACGAATCTTGAAAAAATCCAAAAAGACCTGTCCAAATTTCAGAGATCAACACTACTCATCTCCCTTCTCTTCACAGCTCTCAATCCTGTCTCTTTCTCGAAAATTACATATATCTCTGGACCCCATTTACACTAGTAGTTACAGTCACAGTAACGGCAGTGCCCATTATATATGCAGACACAGTCATTTATAATGGTAATATAAAAATAAAGAATGTGTGGTTTTATAATTGGGATTTAATCACGAGCATCAAAAATGTGCAATATTTTTCTGCCATGCTTCACCTGAGAACGACATTCGATTTTCACTCTCTGTGTGCAGTGTCACAGAAGATCAAAAAATGTGTTAATGATTCCCAATCTTGCTCTTCCTGCTGCCCTATTACATTCTTCTCCATCCAACAACTCACCACCTCCTCTCATGTCTCTCCCTCTTTAGGTCTCCCCTTGCTCTGAGGTAAACAGGTAAACAGCTAATCTGTCCCTCACTCTCTCCCAATATTGCTCCTGGGTTAAGCCACCGTCAAATATCCCACCATTTCCCCAAGGGAAATCACACATCTTCCACTTGGTATTCACTCTATTGGGAAAAACATGACCATGCATTCTATTATCATGGAAAGCTCCAAACTCATTTTTTCTCGGTCACTATACATGCTCAAGTACAAATACTCAAGGTACTGCCATGAAAAAAGTCGGCATGAGCGAACTAGTAGCATCAATTTACCCTTTCTCAGTACTTCCCAGTGAGATTCAAAAGAGGTCTGGAGGCTCACCAGGCGAAGCCCTGGGATGGTGAGACAGGCTTGTTAGGAGAGATTCAGGAGACTGGGTCTGTATTCTCTAGAGTTCTGAAGAATGAGGAGCGACCTCATTGAAACTTACTAAATTCTTACAGGGCATGACAGGCTGGACATAGATAAGATGTTTCCCCCATGGTTCGTGAGTCTAGAACCAGGGGGCACAGTCTCAGAATAAGGGACTGGCCATTTAAGGCTGAGATGAGGAGGAATTTCTTCATTCAAGAGGGTGGTGAATCTTTAGAATTCTCTATTCCAGAGGGCTGTGGAAACTCAATCAATAATCACGTTCAAGACAGAATTTGTTAGGGATTTCTGGAGACTAATAACATCAAGGGATATGGGGATAGCACAGGAAAGTGGCATTGAGGTGGATGATCAGCAATGATTTAATTGAATGGCAGAACAGGCTCGATGGGCTGAATGATCAACTCCTCTTCGGGACTCACTAATCCCTGTTGACACAAAATTCTTTTGGAATGAAGGAAATTTGAATTTTTTTTTTAAATTTTCCCTGTGTGCATTGACACTGGGCAATGAGAATTTCAATTACAAGTAAAGTCAAACTTCCTCAACATAAGTTTATGAAAAATAGGAGCAGACATTGGTCATTCAATCCTTCGAGCCTGCTGTGCCATTCAATAAGATCATGGCTGATCTGACTGTGGCCTCAAAACCCGTTTCTTGCCTGCCTGCCTGCCCCCATATAACCATTGACTCCCCCTCTAATCTATCACAACCTCAGTTTTCCCATTACCACATACTACACTATGTGATACTTTTAGGTTTCCAACATTCTGCTTGTATTCTCTCAATTACATTGCTAATTTAGTTCCATATTGTTACTTCACACCCAACAAGATTGACAGTCGCTCAAAACCAATCTCTTTCAGATTTTTACAGCAACAGACAGAAGAAACTATTACCCCGTCATTCTGGCTCCATGAGTGAAAATCTAATACAATGCACCAACAATTCACCACAGAATTAAATCTCAGTATACAACTGATCATTGAAGACCATGGCTAGAGTCACAGAGAGTGACTGTGAGGTTCGGAGTCACAGAGAGTGACTGTGAGGTTCGGGGTCACAGAGAGTGACTGTGAGGTTCGGGGTCACAGAGTGACTGTGAGGTTCGGGGTCACAGAGAGTGACTGTGAGGTTCGGAGTCACAGAGAGTGACTGTGGGGTTCGGAGTCACAGAGAGTGACTGTGAGGTTCGGAGTCACAGAGAATGACTGTGAGGTTCGGAGTCACAGAGAGTGACTGTGAGGTTCGGAGTCACAGAGAGTGACTGTGAGGTTCGGAGTCACAGAGAGTGACTGTGAGGTTCGGAGTCACAGAGAGTGACTGTGGGGTTCGGAGTCACAGAGAGTGACTGTGAGGTTCGGAGTCACAGAGAGTGACTGTGAGGTTCGGAGTCACAGAGAGTGACTGTGAGGTTCGGAGTCACAGAGAGTGACTGTGAGGTTCGGAGTCACAGAGAGTGACTGTGAGGTTCGGAGTCACAGAGAGTGACTGTGAGGTTCGGGGTCACAGAGAGTGACTGTGAGGTTCGGGGTCACAGAGAGTGACTGTGAGGTTTGGAGTCACAGACAGTGACTGTGGGGTTCGGAGTCACAGAGAGTGACTGTGGGGTTTGGAGTCACAGAGAGTGACTGTGGGGTTCGGAGTCACAGAGAGTGACTGTGGGGTTCAGAGTCACAGACAGTAACTGTGGGGTTTGGAGTCATAGAGAGTGATTTAGGCAACCATACCATTCATGGGTGTGTTTTGATCAGTCTGGAAGGCAGGAGGGCTGGCAATATGGTGGGGGTAAGTATTGGGAGTAGGGTCTGACATATTCCCAAGACATTGCCAGTGGTGGGAAATGTAGCAGCCAATTAAGCCACTTCCTGACTCAGCTGGCATGTTGCCACATGGGAATATCGTCAGCCTCCCAGCAGATTCCGGGAGTCTGGGGGGTCCTCCTTAATGGGTGCTCTACAGCCTATGGAGAAGACCCTGGCAGCAATAGTCTACCCATAGCAGTGACACCACCAGTTCATCATGAATGTCCACCCTGATTGCTGGGTCCTGCCCGGCTGGCTTCAGCTTCCTCCAACCAAACCTCCTTCTCTTCGAGGCACCTCATCATTGAAGCACCCTCTTTCTGGTTGTGCAGCCTTAGAAACGGCCACCATTCGCAATGGTACTACCAAGGCTGCTAAATTGCTGGCCCTCTGATTGGGACCTCTTAATCGGCCACCGCCAGCAAGGTGCAGCCCCAGTGTCCCACCATCCACTGGAACGGGATTGTATCCCCACTTTCAGCTCTGGCTGCGGGTCCTGCAAAATTCAGCCCTGGAGCTGTGGAACATTTGACTCACAAAGTGAGGGATTTGAATTGACTATTGAATGGGAAATCGCGCAAAATTGGATTACACACTCTATTAGTGGATTGATCTGAGTCATTACAGCACAGGAGGTCACCATTCAGCCCATCATGTCCATGTCAGCTCTCGTTAGAGCAATTAATCAGTCCCATTCCCCCGCTCTATAACCAAAGCCTTGCAAGTTTATTCCCCTCAAGTGTCCATCCAATTTCCTTTCAAAATCACTGATCATCTGTTTCCAGCAGCTTCGTGAGCAGCGAGTTTCAGCTGATTACTACTCACTGCGTAAAAAGTGCTTCCTCGTATTTCCCTTGTATCTCTTGCCCAAAATCTTAAATATGTTCTCCCTAATCGCTGTATGATCAACTCAAGCAAAGCTTTTCTTTGTCTACCTTATCCAAAACTGTCATAATCTTGTAGACCTCGATCAAGTATCCCCCTAATCTCCTTTTCTCCAAGGAGAACAACCCCAGCTCCTCCAACCTAACTTGTAGCTAAAATTCCTCAATCTTGGAAGTATTCTAGCTAGTCTCCTCTCAAGGACCTTCACATCCCTCCTCTAAAGAGTGGTGACCAGAATTGGTCACAGTACTCAAGTTGTAGCCTAACCAGAGCTTTATAAAAGTTCAGTATAATTTCCCTGCTTCTGTACTCAATACCTTTATTAAGCCCAAGATCCCATACACTTTGTTAATTACTTTCAACATGTCCTGGTACCTCTTATGCAATCACAGCTCCTTCCACTCAAATAAAAACCTTCCAAACTGCAATCACTTACTAATTCAGGGATTTCTACAGGAATATTCCCATTTGGGCATATCAGCCCTTTGGGGAGGATCGTCAGTGACTAGATTTCCCAAGTGCTAGTCTCAAGAAGAATTCTGGGATTATAAGTGTCACAAACCAAAGGCTCTCGGTCTAGATTGCTACATTAGACTTTCTCATGAAAAATTCACAAACCTGAAACATTAACACTGTTTCCCTCTCCACTTACGCTATCTGACCTGCTGAGTATTTCTAGCATTTTCTGTTTCTAATTTCAGATTTCCAGCATCCGCAGTATTTTGTTTCTGTTACACTAGTCCCTTTGTTGTTTCTGACTGAAGAATAACGTAAGTTGGTCTATTAACTCTTTCAGATTAATTCGTAAAGCATTGATAACAAAGACACTGCAGAGCTCAATGCAATTTATAAAAAAAAGTCAGGTGTCTTACATAGGGGGCAAAGACCCTACGCTGACTGCCATTTGCCCTTCCATCAATGCAGAATAGAGTTTTCACAGCAACTGCAACTCATTAGATTGCGGTTTCCCATCTTCTGATCACCTAGGCTTTGTGAAAGTTTTTTTGAAAGTTAACCACCAGAAAAGAAAGATTATCATTGCCGTTTCTTTTCATGTTTCAATGTTTGCAACATACCAAAATGCCTCTCAGACAATGGATCATTTTGAATTATAATCACTATGGTCAGAAAATGCAGCAAAATATGCATGCAGCAAGGTCTCACAGAGATATGTGACCAGATAAAAATAACAGAGCAGGAGAGTCCTTGATCGGGCTCTGCCATTCAATAAGATCACAGCTGATCTATCTCATCTCCACTTTCCCTCCCTATCCCCATATCTCTAGGTTCCCTTCATCCTTAAAAATCCACCAATCTCAGTCTTGAGCATATGAATTAGGAAGAGTGGGCCACCCAGCCGCTCGAGTCTGCTCTGCCATTCAATAAGATCATGGCTGATCTGACTGCAACCTCAACCCCACAATCCTGCCTACCCCTGATTGCCTTTCACCCCCTTGCTTACCAAGAATCTATCTAGCCCTGCCTTAAAAATATTCAAAGACTCTGCTTCCACTGCCTTTTGAGGAAGAGAGTTCCAAAGACTCACGACCATCAGAGGAAAAATTTCTCCTCTTCAACATACTCATTGACTTAACATTCACAGCCTGGGACAGATAAACTGTTTTGGTGGCGTTGACAAACATTGTCAAGGACACCAAGAGAGTTCTTCTGCTGCTCTTCAAACAGCCATGAGTTCTTTCATATCCTCCTGAAAGGGGATTGAGGATCTTAGCTCTGAAGAGTCATGTGGATTTGAAACATTAACTCTGTTTCTCTCTCCACAGATGCTGCCAGACCTGAGTTTTTCCAGCATTTTCTGTTTTTATTTCATATTTCCAGCATCCGCAGTACTTAGCTTTTATCTTAGCTTATTGTCTCATCCGAAACTCATCACTTACTGTAGTGTGAGCGTCTGGCACATATAAGGTTAATGTGGGGCTGAGTACAGTACCACCCACAAAGTGATGTAAGAAAAGATGACCCGCACCTAGGGGTCAGTCTACTGTCGAACAGAGCCGTGTGCACAAGCAAGCATGGAGGCATCTCCTAGCTTGTCCCCTTTACTGTATATATGTACATAGTTCTTGTAGTTATTAAATACATTCAGTTAACCAACTTAAAACTATAAAGGCTTCATTAAGACCTGCCAACCAGTATGCAACATCCTCTAACATGGTAGCAGTGAACGGAAAAACACAAAACCTCAAAAAATGCAGGGAAAAACTAAAATCCTGCAAGACTAAAGAAAAATTCAAAGGAACGTCCTGACCTGAAGAAAAGCTCGAGAAGCTACGGGCAGAGGAAGATCGCCAGGTAAAGCTCCAAAGAAAGGCTTGGAAGTTGAAGGCAAAAAATAAAATTCCTCACTGCAGCAGAGGACTCCATGGGATCTCTTGGAACTCGAGCTTCAGTTCCCAGAATGCAGAGTCAGCAGCCTAGCAGGGGGGGAGCTAAAGCTTTTAAATTTCAGGGTAAAGCGAATCTTGAGAAACTTAAATAGTTCAGGGGTCAGAAACTGCCTTTTAAAAACTCCGTTGGAAAAAGCAGATTCCCGAGTCTGCATCTGAACACGTGGCGTCAGAGCTCACAGTGAGAAGGAAGAAGAAAGTCATTAATTAATTTGGAAGAATCACGATTAAAGAATCAGCTTTGAAGATCAGCAAAGGCCAAGATTTAACACTTTCGTGACCCTAAAGCACAGCACTGAAATGGAGAAGTCTGCGGATCGCTGATCCACGCAGCCATCGTTGATAAGTTTTTCAAAGCTGAGCGCAGGCACCAATGCAGCGGGCGTCTGGCCAAGCACAGGAAAAACCCTCTGTCTTTAAACAAACGGTGGCACCATCTTGAATTTCAGCATCTTCTTCAAGCTGAATCTACACTTCAAAATTTTTTAACCATGGATCAAGTACCCAACTTATCAGATAAGTGTGGACTCTCCAAGGGCCAAACCTAATGGAAAATTGGACATCCCGGAGAAGAGAATTTTTAAACTACTGGAGTATATCAGGTCTAGCTAGAAAATCAGAAAAAGCCCAAACTAATACCTTTCTATACAGGTTTGGTGAACATGCTGATGAAGTAATCCTAAATACTGATGAATCCTCAGCTTCAATGAAATATCAAAAGCCTTTGAAGAATGTTTTAATCTTCAAGTTGTGTAGCGCACAGAGTTTTAAAAGAGGCACAGAAAACCACCAGTAAAGCGCCAAAAGGTCAAAAGACAATATTCGAGTAAACCATACGAGGATGCCAGAGAGTCAGGTAACTTTCCAGAAGTCCAAAAATCTATCTTTTTTGAAATCCTGAACTGCAACAGCAGGTGACAGTGTGGGGCGAGCAGCTGGCTGTGAATGAAGGAGGCACTTGGCATTGGCTCATTAGAAGCAGAAACCCCGACTTGTCCCACGTCACTCGCTCATCAACCTTCCTGCTCATTGTGCCCATTGGGGTTTAATCTTCTTCCTGTTCCACTCATGCCTCCCACTGCTGACCCTGTGGACTCTTCCAGCAGACAGCTCTCATTACCACTGTATGTATCTCCCTCCAGAAGTCCATTCGCTTGTGAACAAGGCCTTACCATCCATGAACTTATTGTGGATGATTGCACAAGGCTTCAGTGGAAACTTGGCTGAGGGGTGATGACAGCTTGCCAGTTAATGAAGCCTAGTGCATCTCCCACCACTTGTCCTGCCAAGACTGTTGTGATGCTTATCACTGGATCACACCGTGGCTTGACTTCCTACTCTTGTGGTATTTTCTCCTCCAGTTAACATTTCAACTTGTTGCATCCCTCCCACCTCTCTTTCAAAATGATAGTTCTTTACCACCCTCCCAAGTACAATAAAAATTTTATCATTGAGATATCTTCACTACTTTCCTCCCTCAGCCTCTTCAGTGAATGACTTCGCATCCTCAGGTGATTTTAGCTGCCATCTGAATTCATCATGTTCTCCCTCCTTTGAGTTCACTGCCCCTTTGTCCTCCCACTAAATCTCTCTTTGCAAATTCCCTAACCCATATTCACAGCCACCCCATTGACCATATTTCACGTGGTCTTGCTGGTCCCATCGTATCAATTACAGCCAAACCATTTCTGATCACTTCCCTGTATCACTCACCACTACCTCAACCCTGAGTTCCATTTCTTCCAATTTATGATCCACAAGTTCAACTTCAATCATTTGAAGGCTTGAAGGTTTTGCTTAAAGTTTCCTTAACCATCTCCATCCTGATTATGGTTGTAGCGATACTTAAAACTGAAGGATGTTCGCAAAGCAATACAGCATCAGCCCAATATCACAAGGTCTCTGAAGCAGGAGCTCGGTCATGTATAAATTTTCAATAAGGACCCTCACAAGAATTCTGAGCTTATTCATTTGGCTGAAAATAAACAAGGGAATTGATGGATGAATCAGGTTCATCAGTAAAATAATGGGAGGGGTCATCAACAGTGCTATTTGCTTAGCAATAACCTGTTCACTGATGCCCAGTTTGGGTTCCACCAGGACCACTGAGCTCCTGACCTCATTACAGCCTTGGTTCAAATATGGACAAAAGAGCTGAATTCCTGAAGTGAAGTGAGAGTCACTGCCCTTGACATCAAGGCCACATTTGACCGAGTGTGGCATCAAGGAGCCCTAGCAAAACTAGAGTCAATGGGAATCAGGGGGAGAAACTCTCCGCTGGTTGGAGTCATACCTAGCACAAAGGAAGATAGTTGTGGTTGTTGGAGGTCAGTCATCTCAGCTCCAGGACATCATTGCAGTAGTTCCTCAGGGTACTGTCCTCGGCCCAACCATCTTCAGCTGCTCGATCATATGGTCAGAAGTGGGGATGCTCGCTGATGTTTGCACAATGTTCAGCACCATTTGTGACTCCTCAGATACTGAAGCAGTCCATGTCCAAATGCAGCAAGACCTGGACAATATCCAGGCTTGGGCTGATAAGTGGCAAGTAACATTCACGCTACACAAGTGTCAGGCAATGACCATCTCCAGCAAGAGAGAATCCAACACTT
The DNA here is from genome assembly GCA_026770705.1 of Isurus oxyrinchus. NCBI lineage: Eukaryota > Metazoa > Chordata > Chondrichthyes > Lamniformes > Lamnidae > Isurus > Isurus oxyrinchus. The sequence continues at coordinate 179,621,039 of JANJGN010000007.1, read as the reverse complement.
GCCCCTTGATGTTCAATGGCATTACCATCACTGAGTCCCCCACTATCAACATCCTGAGGGTTACCATTGACCAGAAACTGAACTGGACTAGCCATATATATACTATGGCTACAAATGCAGGTCAGGGGCTAGGAATCGTGCAATGAGTAACTCACCTCCTGACTCTCCAAAGCCTGTCCACCATCTACAAGGCACAAGTCAGGAGTGTATGGAATACTCTCCACTTGCCTGAATGAGTGCAGCTCCCACAACACTCAAGAAGCTGGACACCATCCAGGACAGGGCAGCCCACTTGATTGGCACCACATCCACAAACATTCACTCACTCCACAACCACGCACAGTAGCAGCAGTGTGTACCATCTACAAGATGCACTGCAGGAGTTTTCCAAGGCTCCATCAACAGCATCTTCCAAACCCACAGCCGCTACCATCCAGGAGGACATGGGCAGCAGACAGAGAGGAACACCACATGGAAGTTCCCCTCCAATTCACTCACCATCCTCACCTGGAAATATATTGCCATTCCTTCACTGTCGCTGGGTCAAAATCCTGGAACACTCTCCCTAATAGCACTGTGGGTGTACCTACACCACATGGACTGCAGCGGTTCAAGAAGGCAGCTCACCACCACCTTCTCAAGGGCAACTAGGGATGGGCAATAAATGCTGGCCCAGCCAGCAAAGCCCACATCCCGTGAATAAAATTTTAAAAATCTAGTTCATTTTCCACCATCCTGGCAGTCACATGATATAATGATAATGGAGTTTTTGACTTATCACAGTGATCACTCTCTATCAATGAATCTACAACAAACACAGACATGGGATGAGGAAAACCCACAGTGCTGGGGAACTGTTGGAATCACAGGTCCAAAGTCACCTGTTTCTCCCACTTATTGTATGTCATGTCTCAAATTATTCATATAGTGGATGTCAAAATGTCTGTTTCTGAAATTACATCTATTCTAATGAACAAGCTTGATCACAAGACAGTTCTACACAATACATTTTCAGTGCATTTTGCAATCATACAGCACAGAAAAAGAAAAGACATGAAGTCCAATTTTCTTCAAGCGCACATTTAACCTGCCCTATCACAGACCCCACCCTTCCCATTCAAACTTCTCTCATAGCCCATGTACAATGCAACTCTGTCATAGATTCTGCCCACTCATTCAATCTCCCAAGAGATTTTGCATAAAATAATACCCAACCTTGAAAAGTAAACAAAATAAATTTGGGTATTTCCCCACCTTCATTATGCAACCTGGGTTTACTGCACTCTGTGAACACAATCCTATGAAGCCACCAGCCCACCACCAGTTCAGAAACAATTTGTTTGTTGAATATTTTATCACCTCAGCCTCTACTAATCACTAACATTCAATCACATACCCAACCGGCTAGTCATCTGTCTCCTTTTTGAAAATGTCTGTCCAACATATCTACCTCTCCCTTCTTACTTTAGTTGGGGCTGGTAATTCAGCGTTGGTGCAGCCTCAGTCCATTCTTCAATACAAGTCAAATACCTTGTTGACAATGAAATCTGTGCCTCCCAGCATTTTATTCATATTCTCAGCAGGCCTAGCTGCCATCAATGTTTAATGCCACAGGATCATCTCCTCAGACAGTAGCTCCTGAGGCTTTGAAGCTTCAAACCTTTGGAAAGCAGCAATCTCAAACGGCAAATCTATTTGACTATATCAGGTACAAACTCATTATCAGATAGACAATCATCTCCCAATTTTGGAGCTCTCTGTCTTCCCAATCGCCCTGCCCCAAACCTCCTTTCCCTGTTGTAATCTGTCTTGCTATATTAACATTAGCAGGGGTCCCTTCTTTGAACTTCCCTCTCTTGTTCCTCCAAAGCTGCAGTAAAAGAACAAACTTACATTTCTATAGTGCCTTTCACAACTTTAGGAAGTCCGAAAATGCTTTACAGCCAATTAAGTGCTTTTTCTTTTGAAGTGTAGTCATTGTTGCAATGTAGGAAACACGGCAGCCAATTTGTACACAGCAAACTCCCACAAACAGCAATAAGATAAGCGAACAGATCATCTGCTTTAGTAACGTTGGTTGAGGGATAAAAGTTAGCCAGGGAGAGCTCCACTGCTCTTCATGAATAGTGCTAAGGGATCCTTTATGTCCACTGAAGAGAGCAAACTGGGCTTCTGTTTAACATCTCATCTGTAAGGCAGCACTTCTAACAGTGCAGCACTCCTTTACTATTGCGCTGGAGTGTCAGATTATATGGTGATGGTATGGGGTGGGGCTTGAAGCTACAGATTCAGAGGCAAAAAGGCTGATACCATATATATTTCCTAGATATGCTTCCTGCTCCCAACCTCATTGTGGTAAAAGCAATACTTGGCGCACCATCTTTCCATAACATATTTAGACTTTCTTCCCTCCTACAATGTAGCAGCTTTTCAAACATGTGCGGCACATCATTTCACCATTTACTACTAACACTGTATACTCTGCAGCATGATCAGGGTTTCTCAATTTTAAAAATACTGAAAGTTGTTTTTCAGGAGGGGGTGCACGGTGTGAGGGAGAAAGGGCAGATGGAGGGATACAAGTTCTATCTCCACATTTAATGCTTCTACAGCATTGTTTGCTAAAGTATTGGTTAGTTGCTGAATGTCCTCATTACTTGCTTCAGCTTTGGTTTCCAAGGTGGAAAGTATTAGCCTGATGAAAAGCACTATGTATTGCCACTGGTGATCTAAAAAACTTTCCATCACTGAGCTACGCCCAGAAGCTATGGTTTGGTTTAGGATTAACATTGCAAAGATCATTCTGAAAGTCAAAGAATTAAATAATGAAAAACTTGACACATTATGGTACCTGATCACCTCCCTCAAAAGGCGCAAGTGTTTCATATGTATTATTTTGCAATGCGGTCACTGATGTTACACAAAGACATGGTGGTAATCAATAAACAACATAGAATACTGAGCAGTTAGTCTGCTTTATATGTTGCTGGTTGAGGGATGGATAATGACCAGGACGGTAGGACAGTTTTGTCTTCTTCAAATCATGTCATGGGATCTTCAATATCCACCTGGTCATGGAGACATTGCGTCAGTTTAATGTCTCACCTGAAAAATGGCACCTCTGACAACACAGCATTCCCTCAGTGTTGCACTGGAAGTGTCAGCCTGGATTATGAACTAAACTCGCAGAGTGAGGTTGCAACCGACAACCTTCTATTTCAGACTTAAGTGTACTACTAAATGAGCAAGTTGGCATAAAACAATTTAATGAAAATAAATGAGTTACCATTGGTTCTAAAGAGCATGTGAGGACATTGATTCCAAACTCCGCCATTAATGGAGCAAGTTATTGTGATCTGGAATACGCTGTCTGAAAGGGTGTCAGACGCAACTGAATAACAACTTTCAAAAGGGAACTGGATAAATGCTTGAAGAGGAAAACATTATAGGACTCTGGAGGAGGAGCAAGGGCGAGTGGAATTAATTGAGTAACTCTTTCAAAGAGGCATCACAGGCACAATGAACCGAATGACCTCCATCCAAGCAGTTTTAATCAATGAAATACAAGAACACTTCCATCAAACCGTTGTGTGAATACAGCAACCATGGTTTGGCTGAGGGCAAGACTGAGAAGAGACAAGATGTGGTTTATGTAATAGTATGTGAAAATGATGAATGTTTAAAAGAAGTGGGAGAAAGGCTGGTTATAGCCTGAGTGCAAACCCAATAAAAATAATAAAATATTCCAAAGTGGTGCTCGGCTGTTGACAACAGATAAAAGCAGCTCAGGGAATTTGTCTTTATTTCACCCCCCCTGCCAACTCTTTGTTTTAAACAGCTCTAAATGACGGAGTTTGGAATCGGCCTTCTCAAGTGCCCTTTAAGAAGCAGATACCAATGGTGACTGAAGCTGTCTTCATTTACAAAGGTCAAGGATCAGCGGCTAGCCTGTGAGCAGTCATTTAAAATTCGATTGATCCCCATTTGTAGTCAGGCCAAACAGCATAAAAGACATTTCAGCTATATTGTAATTGCAAAGGCTCCAAGGCAACAGTAAATATAAGTGCACACATCCAAGATGTGTAGATGTTTGCACTCAGATTCCAGGCATCTTTACTACCGTCATTTTTCTGTTGGTGAAGACAGGCCACAATCTGCAAAGCATTGCACGTGCAGGTGGGGGTGGGAGAGCTAACTGATGCTCACCGGTAAAAATAAAAAATAACTCATTTGATCTGAGGTGAGATTGTGATTTGGAGTATCAGAATTTTTTTTTTTAAAACCCTGGAATGACGAGGACAGTGCATCATACTGAGGGTAGGGGAGTGGGGTTGGGTGGGGGTGGGGGGGGGGGGGGGGGGGGGGGGGGTTTTAAACACAGTTATCCAAAATTCAGTGCTTCTCCCTCCCCTTTACTGACAAATCATTCATTTCTTAGGGTGTTGGCCCCTACTTGGACAAGCTCCCACAGCCAATGGGTTATCCCCATTACAACAAGCTCCCACATTCACTGGGTTATTTTCTGCTGGAGTAACGTTCTTCAGCTGGTGGGAGGCATACTAGCAACTCCTCTGGGGAAGAGTGGGAGAGAGAGCTGCTTGACCTCAGAAGACATCCCTGCTGAACCAATTTATATTCATTCATTTTATCAAGGTCATACACATGGCCTTGATAAAAGTGCATTAGCTCAGATCAAGAACAAGAGTCCCGAGAGATTATCTCACATCTCGTCTGCAGCGGTTGCACTGACAGTTAGTAGCCAAAAGCAGAGTCTTGGAGTCAATGCTGTGACTTACCAGTCTGACCTGCTTAAGCTTAAATTTGGCTTCATCAGTGGAACCACCCAGAGGACAAGGATGAAATGATGAACCAAGTTCCATCGGCCCAGTTTCTTGTCTCCTTATAGGGTCTTTCTGCACATGCTGGCTGTCCAGCTTATGTTGCCTGCCTGGTGCCTGGATTAAAGGCATCTCCTTCTGGCTGGAGAAGAACTTGGAGTAGAAGTGGGAGAATCCAGTTGTCATGGTCCACGTAGGAGCTAATGACTTAGGTAAAATGAGAGATGACATCTTGCTGAAAAGGTTTGAGGAGCAGGGGTTCAAATTAAAAAGCAGAACCTCAAAGGTAATAATCTCTGGATGAGCCATGTGCAAATTGGCATAGATCTAACAGATTATAGAGTTGAATGCACTGCTCAAATAGTGGTGTGGGAAGAAAGGGTTTCAATTCATGGGCACTGGCAGCAGTATGAAGGAAAGAGGAAGCTATTTGAATAGAATGAGCTCCACTTAAGCCTGGCTGAGACCAGCATCCTGAGGAATTGAATAACCAGTGTTGTAAATTGGACTTTAAATTAAAAAAGGTAGAGGTGGGAGGAGGGTGGTTCACATGAGGGGAATTTTATAAATCTAAAGAGATAAGTCATGGAAGTGTCGCGATTTGGGTAAAGATAAGCAGAGTGTGACAAGAAGGGAAAAAGACTTTGACTAGGAGCCGGTGTTGGTCAGCAAGCTCATAGAGGATGGATCAATGGGACTGGCACAAGCAAGGACACAGGCAGCAGAGTTTTGGATGGCTTCATGTTTACAGAGGTAGAATGTGAGAAGCCAGCCAGGAGTGGGTTAGAATAGTCATGCCTAGAGATTACAAAGGCATGCAGGAGGGTTTCAGCAGCAAATGAGCTGAGACAGGGGCAAAATCGGGTGGCGTTCTGGAGGTGGAAATAGGCACTCATGGCAATGGTGCGAAGGTGTGGTTGAAAACTCACATCAGAGTCAAAGATAACACCAAGATTACCAACTGGCCAGTCTTAGTGACAAAGAACTCCATGAGCTCCTCGTACCTGTTGGAGGTAAGGGTGAAGGGGACAGGGGAGAGGAGTTTAAGAAGATGGTTTGCAGTAGACAAAAGGCGGGTTATTTTTGCATTTCGGGGTAATCCTGGAATAGTGAGCAGTTTTGTCAGTTGAAAGCAGGGCCCGACATTGTGTTATGTGGCGTAGCCAGATCTGACTGAGAATGGCTAACCCAGTGTCCGCCACGTCCTTTGAGCTCTGTATCGCTTGGACTTAAGGGAGATGAGGGCCACATCGGGGAAATGGACAGAGTGAGATTCAGTAATGGTTTTATTGGGGACTAGGGCATCAAAGATGGAGCTGAGGGTGCAGTTCAGCAAATCAGTATTTGTAGAAATGTTGTGGTGAACAGAGGGCCAAAGGTTAGAGAGTTCAGAATTTGAAAGTGCAAGTGAATTGGAGGATTTTTTTTCTGTACAAGAACGAGGTAGGGTTGGGACATGGATGTGGGTGGCGAGTGATACAAAGAAATGATCAGAGATAGTCGTCTGTGATTGATACAATGTGAGTAGTGTGGCCAAATGAAATGGCAAGATCAAAGGAGTGATCCGGAATGTGGGCTGAAGAGTTTACATGGAGGGGAAGATTACAGGAGATAAGAGGACAGTGAACTCAGAGGAGAGAGCATCGTGAGTTGAGATAGAGGTTGAAACCTCTGAGGATAAGAATTTGTTCGATGCAGAGACTGAGGGAGGAAAGCAGTGAAGTATCTCGGTGGTAGAGAACGAGGATTTTAAAGAGGGGTGGGACAAAGTGAGATGCTCAAAGAAGGAGAAAGTGCCAAAGGAGTAGGGTGTCAGGGCAAGGTGAAATCTGGTGATAAGAGGCATAGTGCCACTGTGATGGTTTTGGTGAGGCAAATGGTGGAAAGCGGAGAGGCTTCATTTAAGAGAAAGGTGTCATCGCCCCCTCGGTCAGATTTCCGTCAAGGTTATAATGTTAATGCGATCATTCACAATACGTTTACGGCAAGGCCTTGTTCACAAATTAAAAGACATTCTCAGGGAGATGCGGAGAGGGGCTGTTGAGAGCTGTTCTACTGCCAGAGTCCACAGAGTCTACATTGGGAGCAGTGAGTTCAACAGGAAGGATATTGCCAAGATTAGTCCCAGGCGCTCATGATGGATAGGCAGTTCAGTGAGATACTAGGATGGGACAATTGGGGTGGCTGCTCATAATAAGTCAGCGCCAAGTGACTTGATAAGGCCTTTGAAGGGAGGCACAGCCACAGAGGGAAGCCCTAGTATTATGCAAGAGGAAGTCAAGCCTGGCATGGCAGCAAAAGAGCAGGAAGGTTGACGAATACTGAAGGGAATTGGAATGGCAGAGTACATAAGAGGGCAGAAGCGATAGAAAAGAGAGATCTAGAAAGTGTAAAGAGAAAAGTTAAAAAAGGGAGAAGAAAAGTGGATAAAAAAATAACAAGGGGCAGAAAACACTGGTGGGAGTATTTTAAGATCCCCTATCAGTAGCTATGCTGATGAACAGTGTATTAATTAAGAACTATTACTCAAGAAATAAGAGGAGCTTGTAACAAAACTCATGGAGAACTTTAAACTTCATATAGATTGGACATATCAAATTGGCAAAAGTAGTATGGTTGATGAGCTCATGGAATGCATTCGAGATAGTTTCCTGGAATATGTCATGGAACCAAACAAGGAAGGGTTATTTTAGTTCTTGTGTTGTATAAAAAGTCATGACTAATAAATAATATCATAGTAAGGGATTCTCTGGGAAAGAGTGATCATATGTGCCAGATTTTCACATCGATGTCGAAAGTGATGTACCTCATGGTCAGAAACTTAAGCATTAAAGAAAGCCAATAACATAGGTAACAGGGCTAAGGTAGACTGGGAAAGGAGACTAAACAGTGTGACAGTAAACAGCATTCAAACAAATAAATATTTCAGAATTTTCAGCGAATCTACATTCTGTTGAGAATAAAAAAACTGAAGGTTTATATAGCGGGTCACCTGATCAAGCTCCTGTATAGTTGTGAAACATGGGCATTCTATAGAAAGCATGCTCAACAACTGAAAGGATTTTTACCAAGACACCAGCACACCTGCCTTTGTATTAGGTGGAGGATAACATCACTAACAGCGATGTAACAACGTGCCTTTCATGACTTTGGACAATAGCGAGCACTTTACAGCCCTGTCCTGCATTGCATTCCAAATCCTACAGGTTGCCTATGAAGTTTTTTCCTCATGTAGCCTCATTCGCCCCATGGAATATAAAAGTAGGAAAGTTTTACTGCAGCTGTTCAAGGCCTTGGTGAGCCTGCATCTGGAGTAGTGTGTACAGTTTTGGTCTCCTTATTTAAAAGAAGATATAAATGCTCTAGAAACAATTCAGAGAAGGCTCATTGGACTCATTCCTGGGATGAAGGGATTGGCTTACGAGGAAGGGTTGAACAGGTTCGGAATACCCATCGCAGATTTGAAGAATGAGAGGTGATCTTATTGAAACATATAAGATCTTGATGGGATTTGATAGGGTGGATACCCAGAGGATGTTTCTTCTTGTGGGGGAGACACCTGCGGACATAGTTTAAAAATAAGAGGGACCACCTTTTAAGACAGGAGGAGAAATTTTTTCTCTCAAAGGGTTATTGGTGTGTGAATTCTCTTCCCCAGAAAGTAGTGGAGGCTGGGCCATTGCATTTGTTCAAGGCAGAGTTGGAGAGAATTTTGTTAGGCAATAGAGTCAAGGGTTATGGGGGACAGACAGGAAATTGGAGCTGTGACCACAACCAGATCATCCATGATCTTATTGAATGGTGGACCAGGCTCAAAGGGCCAAATGGCTTCTCCTTGTTCCTATGTATGCATGTAACTCTTTCGAGTACAAACCCGTTTCCGTCTGTTTCAGATGAAGTTACATTGTTTCATAGTTTTGCCATTGTGAGATTTGAATTCTTGATCTTGGGGTTACAAACCCAGTACCGTAGCCTTTGGAGTTCTTTTGCCAAACAACTTAAACCTGTGCCAGTTAGTTATTCAGGCATTAGAAACTCTTTCTAAACCCTTCATGTTTTTAACACCGCCATCAAATTTCTTCTTGACACTAAGAAAACCAATCCCATCTTCTCCAGCCTTGGGAGTTCTTACTATGTTGAAGGTGTTATATAAATGCAAGTTATTGTTGTGGAACAGAAGTAAACTAGTACATGGGAAACCAGTCTTCAGTGAGGATCCTGTATCTATACATAGACATAGAGGAAACACTTGATGACAACTCTGAATAGGAGCATAACCCCATAATTAAAACTATCCACTCCATCAGTCTTGTGTTGGCCAAGATTATAGGCTTTTTAAAACACAGACTAGAAGGTTAACAGTGAAATGTATTCCCCTGGGATTACAGCTAAGCTCACCCTCAACCTTTAGGGATAGGTGCAAAATTTAGGCACTACATATGCCAGTTAACAGATGCTTATTATTGCTTGCAGCATTGGGACTGCTTTTTTTGGATGATAACATCACATTGCTTGGAAACATGCTACAGTTACTAGGGTAGCCAGTCACCCTGAATACACTAGATAGATTAACGCCTGATGGGAGCGAGAAGGAAACTCAGCTAATAGCTTTTTTAACAATAAACTTTCTGACTCTGAACTACTCCCAGGAAACAAAGGATTACCTCCTTCACTCCTCTATCACAGAGAGGTAATGTGCTAACACACCGCAAGCCCCAATTCTACACACAAATCAGATAAAACAGACTGCAACTGACTCCAGCTTGCACGATGAACCAGAAAGTGTTGACAGAAAGATTTCTTTCTACTGCCACGTGATGTTCAATTTATTCTGCTAGCCTGCGAGAGGATTTTCCTCATTCCTTTTGATGGAAGATCACAATCCCTCCATCTCCTCATAGGTTGGTTCTTAAAGCAATTGGAGGAAAGTGACGTAGAATTATGAATGGTCTCTGTTCTATTCCTTTGCCCGATGAGATTCTAAACCAGACACCAAGGCAAACACACAATGCACCAAAACTGGGATTTTGCTCCAAGGGTTAATCTGCCCTGCAGGAGGAATGTTTTTTTTTAAATCCCTCGCCATTTTATTTCTTGTCCTCTCTTGGTCACTCCAGCCAGCGGACAACAGGCTCCCAAGGCCAATGTCATTCTTGACCTGCTTTGAATTGTTCGGGAACGAACTGCAACTCAATCCAACTTCCAATCCTTAGGGTAGAGGGTAAGATTCAGCATTTATTTATTTTTTCATGGGAAGTAGGTGCCATTGGCAAGTCCAGCATTTGTTGCCCATCCCTAATTGCCCTTCAACTGAGTGACATGTTTGGCTATTTCAGAGGGCAGTTAAGAGTCAGCCACATCAAGCAGGCTGCTTTTTCCTGGATGGTGTCAAGCTTCTTGAGCGTTGTGGAAGCTGCACTCATCCAGGCAAGTGGAGAATATTCCAACACTTGTGCCTTGTAAATGGTAGACATTGGGGAGTCAGGAGGTGAGTTACTCGTCACAGGATTCCTCGTCTCTGACCTGCTCTTTAGCCAGAGTATTTATATGGCTTGTCCAGTTCAGTTTCTGGTCAATGGTGATCCCCAGGATGTTGATAGTGGGAGGCTCATTGAAGGTAATGCCATTGAACGACAAGAGGTGATGGTTAGATTTTCTCTTGTTGGGGATTGTCCTCGCCTGCCACTTGTCACTTGTCAGCCCAAGCTTGTATATTGCCCAGGTCTTGCTGCATTTGGACATGGACTGCTTCGGTGTCTGAGGAGTCATGAATGGTGCTGAACATTGTGCAATTGTCAGTAAATATCCACTTTTGACCTTATGATGGAAGGAAGGTCATTGATGAAGCTGCTGAAGATGGTTGGGCCCAGGATGCTACACTGAGGAATTAGTGCAGTCATGTCCTGGAGCTGAGATGACTGACGTCCAACAGCCACAACCATCTTCCTTTGTGCTAGGTATGACTCCAACCAGCAGAGAGTTTTCCCCCTGATTCCCATTGGCCTCCAGTTTTGCTAGGGCTCCTTGATGCCATACTCGGTCAAATACTGCCTTGATGTCAAGGGCAGTCACTCTTACCTCACCTCAGGAGTTCAGCACTGTGGTCCATGTTTAAACCAAGGCTGTAATGAGTTCAGCAGCTCAGTGGCCCTGGCGAAACACAAACTGGGCGTCAGTGAGCAGGTTATTGCTAAGCAAGTGCCACTTGGTAGCAGTGTTGATGACCCCTTCCATCACTTTACTGATGATGGAGAGTAGACTGATGGGGCACTTACTGGCTGGGTTGGATTTGTCCTGCTTTTTGTGTACAGGACATACCTTAGCAATGTGAAAACGGGACTTCGTCTCCACAACGACTGTGTGGGGGTCACTCCTACCAATACTGTCATGGACAGATGCATCTGCGGCAAGCAGATTGGTGAGGATGAGGTCAAGTATATTTTTCCCTCTTGTTGGTTCCCTCACCGCCTGCCGCAGACCCAGTCTAGCAGCTATGTCCTTTAGGATTTGGCCAGCTCGGTCAGTAATGGTACTATCAAGCCAATCTTGGTGGTGAACATTGAGGTCCCCCACCCAGAGTACATTCTACGTCCATGCCACCCTCAGTACTTCCTCCAAGTGGTATTCAACATGGAGGAGCACTGATTCATCAGCTGAGGGAGGGCGGTACGTGGTAATCAACAGGAGGTTTCTTTGCCTATGTTTGACCTGATGCCATGAGGCTTCATGGGGTCCAGAGCTGACGTTGAGGACTCCCAGTGCAACTCCCTCCTGACTCTATACCACTGTGCCGCCACTTTGCTGGGTCTGTCCTGCAGATGGGACAGGACATACCCAGGGATGGTGATGGTGGTGTCTGGGAGGATAACTATGTCAGGCTGTTGCTTGACTAGTGTGAGACATTTCTCCCAATTTCGGCACTAGCCCCCAGACGTTAGTAAGGAGGACTTTGCGGGTTCAACAGGGCTGAGTTTGCCGTCGTCGTTTCCAGTGCCTAGGATGATGCCAGTTAGTCCATCTGGGTCCTTTCCTTTTTTGAGACTTTGTAGCAGTTTGATACAACAGATTGGTTTACTAGGCCATTTCAGAGGACATTTAAGAGTCAACCACATTGCTGCGGGTCTGGAGTCACACATAGGCCACACCAGGTAAGGACAGCAGATTTCTTTCCCTGAAGGGCATTAGTAAACCAGGTGGGTTTTTATAGTTTCATGGTCATCATTAGACTTTAAATTCCAGATTTTTATTGAATCCAAATTCCACCGTCTGCCACTCAAACCCGGGTTGCCATTACCCTGGGTATCTGGATTACTAGTGCAGAGACAATACCACTACGCCATCATCTCCCCTTTCTTAACGCCTCACATTGGTATGTTGGAAGAACTTGCAGATACTCAACCTGTTTGGCTGTGCTATGATCGCACCTTCCTTGGCCATCAAGTCCTGGAGTGGGGCTTAAACCCAGAGCTTCTGGTTCAGAGGTAGGGACACTACACACTCCCATCTGATCAGCTACTGCATAACTCTAAACCCTGGGCACATTTGCAGAATCACAACTCCCCAACTCTAAACCCTGGGCACTCTTGCCTTGAGTCAGAAGATTCAAGTTGCTAGCCCACTGACATTACCACTGTGCCACATCTCTCCTCCGCTGTTGGCTGTGTCTCACTTCAAAGGTGACATCTAGTCAGGGCTGAGAGTTTCTGCCATGGGTTTTCACGTGACAGAACAGGCTGATTCATGACCTGCAGGATTTTGGGCACATAGGACAGGACAGCCCATGTGGAAGTGGGATCCAGAGTGCAGGGTTTGATTCCTTTTCTTTTTTTCTCTGCTGCCACTCTGCCTCATTGGGACGTTGTGACTCAAAGCCTGATGCAACTTGGTGGACAAGTTGTTGCCATTCTGAACAATTAATAGCAAGCTCCCTGCAGTCATTAACGTCAATGCTGCTGTGCTTCAAGGAAAGCATCTGAATGTCTTTGAAGCATCTTCTTTGCCCTCCCCAGGAATGTCGGCCAATTGAGAGTTGGGAAAACAGGACCTTGTGGGGAGACGGTTTTCAGCCACCCAGACACAACGTCCAGTCCGTCGAAGTTGATTTTTCAGGGGTTTTGTATGAATGCTCGTGGAGCTGGTTTCAAGAAGGACACTAGTGTTTGTTCAACAGTCCTCTCACTGGTTTGACAGGAGCATTGCAGATGGAATTTCTCCAGGTCTCTTATGTGTCACTGATACACAGTCCAGATCTCACTGGAGTACAGGACAACAACTGCTCTGTACACTAGAGCTTTTGTTGATTTGTGGAGGTCTTTGTTGTCAAACACTCCCTGCTGTATTTTGTAGAGGGCTGAGCTAGCACAGCCCATCCGATGTTGGACCTCCTCATTAATGGTGGCTTTTTGAGGGAGGTGGCTGCCAACCTGTGGGAAGTGCTCAGCATATTGCAGAGTCTCTCCTTCAATATATGTGGGAGGTAGAATATTTGGCTGAACAGGTTTGGGTTGACATATGACTTTTGTTTGGGCAACATTCAAAAGGGCAGAGAGTTTCTTGTTGCAAAATTGAAGAGATCGACAGTGACTTGCAAATCTGGTGCAGAATGGGTAATGATACTGCAGTCATCCACAAACTGTAGATCATGTATACCTCTGATGGTCAGTTTCGTTTTGGCACAGAGGTAACTGAGGTTAAAGAGTTTTCCATGTAGGTGGTATTTACTGCTGACACTAGAGGGCAATTGATCTTTGATGAGGTGAATAGGCATTGCCAAGTAGATTGTAAATTGTATGGGGCTATCAGACAGTCTTGCTTGTCACTGGTCCAGGCTTTGAAGGCATCTGCTTCAGGTCTCTCACTCAAAACAGTTGCAGTCATATCATCATGAAGCAATTGCAGGATTGTGAAGAAGTTTCTTGGATTTTCAGAATCTTTGAAGCAAAATCCACAGAGCGTTGTGATTTACCAAGTCAGATGCTTTGGTGAATGCAATGAAGAGTTCCTGGTGTTGTTCTCGACATTTTTCTTGGATTTGTCTGGCAGGATTGCCTCAGCCGCAGGAAGCAGGCGATTCAGGAGAGTGCGTGTCAGGATTTTCACTGCTATGGACAAGGGGGAAATACCTCGATCGTTTCCACAGCATGATTCATCTCCTTTCCTGGAGATAGTTACAGTTGTCACAGTCCTGAATCGGGGGTGAGGGAAAGAGTTCTGTTTCCTCCCAAATCCACTGGATGAACGCATGGATTCTTGGTGTGAACAACTGTCCCCCAGCTTTCAAGGCCTCAGATGGGATACCACTGGGGCCACAGGTTTTGTAATTTTTCATCCGTTTGATTGCTTGTTGCCGGCGTGGATTCTACCACAGGATCCTGGGGGGAAACCTGGAGAGTATAAACTGTCAAGGTGGATTCACAGTTGAGGCATTGCTGAAACTGTTCTTTCGAGCACTGCCAACCTCAAGAAGAGAAACACCGTCCTGTGAACTAAGGAGATTTTGTCCATTTGATCTTGGTCTATAGATGGCCATGGTGACTTCAAAAGAGCTTGGCATGTCACAATGGTCTGCATATCGTTGGATTGTTCGTGCTTTCTCTTCCCGCCACATGTTGAACTTGTATAAAAGACTAATTCTGAATAACAACATAATCCAGGAAGCGTCAAAGTTTTGATCTCGGATGGGCTTCAGTGTTTTTTCTTGTCCTTCTGGTGAAAGAAGGCGGTCGCTATAATGAGGCCATGCTGAACACACTTTGTTTGCAGGAGGACACTTGCTTTGGCTTTTCCATCTCATTTTTCCCAATGGCTCCATTTCAGGCATTGGAGTTGCGGCTAATCCTGGCATTAAAGTCCCCCAGAGGGATGATCTTTTCTTCTTTTGGGATAGCAGCATTGACTTCATCAAGGTCAGAATAGAACTTTTCCTTAACATCTTCACTGGGCCAAGGGTTGAGGCATAAGTGCTGATGATGGTGGCACACTGATGTTGGTCGAGCTGTAGGTGAAGTGCCATGAGTCCTTCATTTATTTAATTGGGGAGTTCTGGCACCGTATTCAAGATCCTATTACGGATAGCAAAACCAACTCCATGGCCACAAGGGTCACTGTCAACATTTCCTTTCCAGTAGAAGGTGTGTCCACTTGCTTCTTCCTTCAGCGGCCCCTCTCCAGGAGAGGGGGCACAGTATTAAGGGCTTCATGAAAGAATTAAATGCTTTTCCAAAGAGAGAAGGCATTGAGACGTGGTAGATGATGTTGATCTATCAAAAAGGAATCTTTTCATGCTTCTGAAAAGGACATCATCTTGGATGCTGCCATTGTATCAGAATTCATTCTGCTCTTTTCATGACTTTATTCTGCTGAACTTATATGTCTTCCCTGATGATTCAAGGCACATTACAGTACACAGCAGTCAGCTACATTGAACAAACTTTTTCAGGTGCTGCTGTCTGATGCAGATCAGCACTTAAACTATGTGCTATAAATGAATAGTTGGTTTAGTTAAGGCTTTGACGAAACAGTACAATCACAGCTCCATGGCGATGAAGCAACGTGGCATGCCCCAGGTGCATAGAAGCAGCTGCATTCACCAAGGGCAGTGTTCCTTCAAACAATTCACAGACTTAGACACGTTAACAAGGGCTAGCTCGCCTCAGCTTGATGCCAAATATGGTCAAGCCATGAGCATTATCCACTATGCTAGGAATCATCAGTTGGTTCAGAGGGCTCACGTACCAGGCTTCAGGACCAAATGAGATCAGTCTCATCTTCAGCAATGTTGTTGGTCACAATGATGCCACTTGATTGGTACCCCATCCACCACCTTCAACATTCACTCCCTCCACCCCCAACGCACTATGGTAGCAGTGTGTACAATTCACAAGATGCACTACAGCAACTCACCAAGGCCCCTTCAACAGCACCTTCCAAACTTGCCACCTAGAAGGACAAGGGCAGCAGATGCTTCAGAACACCACGACCTGCAAGCTCCCTACCAAATCACATACCATCCTGGCTGGAATTATATCACCATTCACTGTCGCTAGGTCAAAATCCTGGAACTGCCTCCCTAACAGCACTGTGGGTGTACCTACACCACATGGACTGCAGCGGTTCAAGAAGGCAGCTCACCACCACCTTCTCAAGGGCAATTAGGGATGGGCAATAAATGCTGGCCTAGCCAGCGAAGCCCACATTCATGAAAGAGTAAAAAAAAAATTAAGAGAGCTTTTAAGAGTTTCTCAGCATAACCTAACCATGCAGAGATTCAGAGGTCTGTGAGGCATTTTTAAATTCGTTGTAATTTTTGCCTGCTTGCTGGCATGACTTTTTGAAAGCAAATAAACTCTTCTTCCCTTCTTGGATCTTCCCTAGTACAGGATTACACATGAAGAGATAAATACAAGTGCAGATATTATGTAGAATGAATTATGGCGCACAAACACATATTCACAGACCAGGTGTCGGGGAGGAGGAAGAGCCACACTAAAAATAGGAAGCAGAGACATGTACACGAGGATAGAGAGAAAACTGCACACCAAGGTAAAAATAAATCAAGAAAATTAATGGACATAACATATAGACACAGGGGCCACAATTCAGAACCTATACTTCAAGCAATCAAAAGCATGCATTGCTTCAAGATATAGTGGTTGCATGTTGCCATCATGACAGTGGTCTGCTACGGTGGTAAGAGAACAGCAGAGTTCATAATGCTAAACTATGGAGCTAAAAACATGTACAGAGAACAGTGAAGGACGAACTTTCAGAGCATGCAGCCTGCTTCCCAGTTGAGTGAGGGATAAAACAAGTGCTGAAGGCCTGAAGGATTGCAAAAGGTTGTGCGTACTGAACTCGTGAAGATTTACCGCTGCATTTAAAAAATACTTACTGTTTGGTCCAGCGCTTAGATGGCAGCTGGACTGCATAGGCAGCAGATGGAGTATCTCAACTACAACAGACAAAGCTCCCACTTTGATACTGGAACTCTGGTTACCAGGAGAAGGCTCTGTGCACACTTGCTTACTTGTGATTGTAACACTCCACTTTCAATCATGTATCAGTAGCGGATTACGAAGAGCTTTGGGATATCTTGAGTGATATGCCGAGGTTTTACATAAATACAAGTTCTATTTTCCTTTTAATGTTTTCAGGAGACATGATCTCAAAATCATTCAGGAAGATTGCACAACCAAAATAACCTTGGCGCCAATTAGCTTCAGCAACGTGCTGCACTTATATCCAAGGGATTTACCACTGCTGTTTCTGCTACATATCAACATGGAAGTGTCAGTATAACCTTAAAACAAATTACAGCAATTGCTTAAAGGCAAAATACTGCCGATGCTGGAAACCTGAAACAAAAACAAAAAATGCTGGAAAAACTCAGCAGGCCTGATAGCATCTGTGGAGAGAAAGGCAGAGTTAACGTTTCGAGTCTGTATGACCAAAGAGCCATACAGATTGGAACGTTAACTCATCTTTCTCTCCACAGATGCTGTCAGGCCTGCTGAGTTTTTCCAGTATTGTGGGATTTTGGGACGACAATTGCTTCTTGGATTAGGAGCTAGCAGGACCATACAGGAGATAGACTGGATTTCTATACAATTGTGCCAGACTCCGGAAAACACAATATCAAATCAGATTCTCTTTCTCTTCCTTCTCCCTCTCCACAACTCCCAAACACTTCATAATTCAACTAAATACCTAGCAGTATCCATAATGACAGAAAAAGTTCTGGTCTTTATGTTCCCGATCACTGCAAATCCCCACAGCAGAACTTGAACTCAAAGCTGATATTCTAATGCTGTAAAGAGGGAGCTGCTCTATTAGCAGAGGCATTGACCTCCTAATACAATATTAAACCAGAACTCTATTAAATGGTTCAGGTGGCATGACTGGAAGAAGAGCAAGGAATCCAGATGTAGCAGCCAACCAAATAATCTAGGTGTGCCAGACAAACAAGGCATCTTGGTGTCCTGACCAATGTCCTCCCTCACACAACATCATCAAAAGCAGATCATTTTTCTCATTTTCTTTTATTCATTCATGGAATGGGTGGAACCTGGCTGGTAGATCATAACTTTTATTTTTTGTTAAGATATGCAGAGAGTAGCTACTGAACAGAGTCACAGGAGTCAGCTGATGAACTTTTAACAAAAGAATAAAACATTTATTAAACAAGGCAAACTATATCACAATATTCCTTCAATCACAACTATACCTTTGCAGATATATACAAATTCATAAGAATGACACAAATTACAAAAGCTACCTTATACTCTAATGTTCATGGTAAGAATATAATCCATGAGAACAATAGGCAACCTGTGGTCAGGCACACAACAATCTGAAACCAAGTGACAGATGCCATCCCAAAGAGATGCTATGGATCTTTTATCAACTCCCCCAGATGCTTGTCACACCATGAGCCAACCGATCTCACTGAAGTCAGTCTTTCACACGAGGGTTTCAAATCTCCATTCTCAAAGAACTCGCTATGGAATCTTCTCCCAAATAATACTTTCTCTCAGGCGCTTTTCACAACCCCTCTAGGGTTGCGAACTCTCCTTCCAATGTTCCTTTCCCCTGAATCTTTCTTCCACATACTCTCTCTCTGACTCAGCTCTGCCAACAGAACACCACTATTTCACATGCCCACAGTAAAGAGTTAGAGACCTTCGGCTATCTCCTTGGATCTTCTGGCTTCTTGCAAGTCTTTTTGCTTTAAGTCTGCTTCCTGCAACTTTCTCCCTTTAAGCTGGGAGCCTTTCTCTGGTCTTCACTCTTAACTTCACTTAACAGGACCATTTCCAGGATTCCTGGTTTTCTTTGATTAGAAGGTCTTCTTGGGACCTTTTGTATTCCACTCCCCTGGATTTGGGGACTTTCTTCTTTAGTTTTTGGAACGTGTATTCTGCAGTTCCCTCTCGTGTCCTGCTTTTCCTGGCAGCTGGCTTCAACTTCAGTTTGGGACTCGCTATCTGTCTGTCTCCTATGTTGCTTCTGCTGGCAACTGCTTCCAAATGAACTCAAACTGCTTTCGGTTTCTTCGTCTGTGTGGGGGCTCTTCTCTGGACCCCTGTTGCTAGGCAACAGCACAGTTTTTTTTTCTACCTTGCTTGTTTTAACTCTCCTTCAAGAGTCATAAACTCTCATCAAAATGCAGGCATGAATTATTGCTGTACTGTAGCCTTTTTTGTACCATACTCAATATGACTGTTGTTAATTTTTTTTAAAAATAAAGAATAAAAATAAATAAGTAAAATGCAGACATCCTTTTAACCCACAAAATACTTAAATATGAAATTAAACAAACTTAAAGATATACCTTATTCCTAACACACCCAAATACACATATACCTTGCTTGGACTATCTCTACTTCCTAACACCATCCCTAACTGTCCTCAAGAAGGTGGTGGTGAGCTGCCTTCTTGAACTGCTGCAGTCCATATGGTGTAGGTACAGCCAGTGTGTTAGGGAGGGAGTTCCATGATTTTGACCCAGTGACAGTGAGGGAACAACAATATAGTTCCAATCAGGGTGGTGTGAGACTCAGAAGGGAACTTGCAGGTGGTAGTGTTTCCATGCATCTGCTGCCCTTATCATTCTAGGTGGTAGAGGTCTTTGGTTTGGAAGGTGATGTCAAAGGAACCTTGGTGAGTTCCTACAGTGCATCTTGTAGATGGTATGTACTGCTGCCACTGTGCATTGGTGGTGGCGGGAGTGAATATTTGTGGATGGGGTACCAATCAAATAGGCTGCTTTGTCCCGGAGGGTGTTGAGCATCTTGAGTGTTGCTGCAGATGCACTCATCCAGGCAAGTGGAGAGTATTCCATCACACTTCTGACTTGTGCCTTGTAGATGGTGGACAGGTTTTGGGAAGTCATGATGTGGGTTACTTGCCACAGGATTCCTAACCGCTTACCTGCTCTTGTAGCTACAGCATTTGTATGGCTGGTCCAGTTCAGTTTATGGTCAATGGTAACCACCAGGATGTTGATAGGGAGTAACCAAATGTGGCATCAAGGGGTCAAAGAAACATTTAAGTCAATGGGAATCAGGGGAATGTCCTCAACTGGAGTCATACCTAGTACAAGGGAAGATGGTTCGGTTTGTTGGAGGCCAATCATCCCAACCCCAGGATATCGCTGCATGAGTTCCTCAGGATAGTGTCCATGTCCCAACCATCTCCACCTGCTTCGTCAATGACCTTCCCTCCCATCATAAGGTCAGAAGTGGGACGTTCTTTCATGATTGCAGTGTTCAACACAATTTGCAACTCCTCAAATATTGAAGCAAGTTGTGTCCACGTGGAATCCTGGAACTCCATCCCTAACAGCACTGTGAGTGTACGTACACCACATGGACTGCAGCGGTTCAGGATGGTGGCTAACTACCACATTCCCAAGAGCAATTTGGAATGGGCAGTAAATGCCGTCCTTGCCAACAATGCCCGCATCCGTGAATGAATCATAAAAATTGCCATGTGTAATTTTGGTTGCCCCATTTGTCTGTGCAGTAGTAAATGGATTTTAAAGTACTTCATTCATTGCAGCGTGTTCTGAAGTGATTCTGAAACATCTAAGTCGTACTAAATAAATGGAAGTCTTTTGAAAGGGAAATAATTACATAGGGATTTGTTAAAATTCACTTGCAAATAGCACCAGGCAATTCACAACTTCATTGTTTTTAGATATTGTAGTCTCTTTTACTCACTGCACGGACATTAACCAAAAGCTATGTAGAATCCGACATACGGTTTAATTTGCATCAAAGAGCTGGCACAGACTAGGCAAACCAAATGGTCTCTTTTGTGCTTTAAACATATATGGTCAAGAATTTCCATTTCTACAACACATTCTCGGAACAAAGCACAATTCAGGACTTGATTAACTTTGCAGGTGTTGCTACTGTTTCTTTTGCAGGCAAACACGGCAGCCAGTTTACAGATTATGTTACTGATCCAGCACTCGAGAGATCTGGAATCCAGAGAACACGTGTTCAAATCCCACTTTAGCAATTTGACAATTTGAATTCAGTTGCATAAAAACATCTGCTACCAGCAGAAATGGCCAAGAAGCCCACCAGCCTCCACATTCAAAGGATCATCCTCCGCTATTTCCACCAACTCCAGCATGATGCCACCACCAAACACATCTTCCCTTCACCCCTCCCCCGGCAGCATTCCGCCGGGATCGTTCCCTCCAGAACACCCTGGTCCACTCCTCCATCACCCACTACATCTCAACCCGCTCTCATGGCACCTTCCCATGCAACCGCAGAAGGTGCAACACCTGCCCCTTTACTTCCCCCCTCCGCACCGTCCAAGGGCCCAAACACTCCTTGCAAGTGAAGCAGCATTTCACTTGCACTTCCCTCAATTTAGTCTACTGCATTCACTGCTCCCAATGCGGTTTCCTCTACATTGGAGAGACCAAACACATTCTGGGTGACTGCTTTGCAGAACACCTTCGGTCTGTCCGCAAGCATGACCCAAACCTCCCTGTCGCTTGCCATTTCAACACTCCACCCTGCTCTCACGCACACATGTCCGTCCTTGGCTTGCTGCATTGTTCCAGTGAAGCTCAACGCAAACTGGAGGAACAGCACCTCATCTTCCGACTAGGCATTTTACAGCCTTCTGGACTTAACATTGAGTTCAACAACTTCAGACCATGAACTCTCTCCTCCATCCTCGCCCCTTTTTGATCCTTTTTCAAATATTAATTTTTTAATTTTAATTTTATATAGATTTTTCCCACCCATTTCTATTATTATTTTTAAAATTTATTTCCATTCTTTGTTTTACCCCCACCTTTTAACCTATTTTGATCTTTTCTCCCACACTGTCCCCTCCCCCCATCCCCACTAGGGCTATCTGTCACTTGCTCATTCTGTTTTCTACTTTTAATGTCACCATTATCACCTCCTTTAGCCAGTATCACCAGCATCAACACCTCTTCGACCATTTGTTTATGACATCTTTTGCAATCTCTCCTTTGCCTCCACCTATCACTGGCCCTCTATCCAGCTTCACCTGTCCCACACCCCCCCTTAAACAGTATATATTTCACCACATTTCTACTTCTCTTTAGTTCTGAGAAAGAGTCATACGGTCTCGAAACGTTGGCTCTGTCTTTCTCTCCATAGATGCTGTCAGACCTGCTGAGTTTTTCCAGCAATTTTCGTTTTTGTTTCAGATTTCCAGAATCCGCAGTATTTTGCTTTTATCTTAAATGTTTTTCTTAGAATAACAAGGTCCCACAAACAGCACTAAGATTAATGACTAAATTATGATCTGTCAACACACCAGGAACACATCAAAGAAGCAGCTGGTCATCGAAATGAGTGAGTGAGGCCTTAGCTTTTGTTATTCATTGACAGAATGTGGGTGTTGCTGGCTAGACCAGCACTTATTACCCATTCCAATGTAACTGAGTGGTTTATGAAGCCATTGCAGAGGGCAGTTAAGAGTCAACCACATTGCTCACTGTTTAATATCTCCTCCGAGGGTCTGCCCACACTCTCTCAGAGTTGCACTCACTAGTCAGACTAGAATCTGTATCAAGTCTTGGAGTGGGGGGTCTTCCGTGAGGAGGGTGTATAACCAACTGAAATATGCTGGCACTTTAATTATCAGGTGCACAGTCAATTATCACCAACATGCACATTCATGTATTACCAGTCACATGACAGGATGCATGAGGTACAGTATTGTGCAATAACTGCTGTTTAGCTTCCCTATGAAGTGGGTGAACTGAGGAGCTCAGGGAAAAGGCCTGAGCACATAACGCAGAAATCCAGCAAGGTGGAAGAGAGAAGATGAGGTACATCAGGTAATACCGGTTCAAATTTGTGAATCTTTGGTTTAAAAAAAACTTTTAAAACATTAGCCAGAATTCCCTGGCAAAAGAACAGGTAGTTTAATAGTGCTTTCCATTATTAATGTATAAATGATCCAATAACTGTGGCGAGGAAGAGATAACCCATGAGTTACAAATCTCCATGTTATTGGATGCTTTGCTCCACTTCATTAGTCTTGTGAAAATGGCAGCTCAACCTCAACCTTCTAATAAGTTTCAGGAAATTGCTACAATAATACCAATGAAACTTGCTGCACAAAGTCCTTTGAACAACAAGATTTATGTCCCCGTAATGCCAATCAGCCTCTCCAGCTCAGAAAGGGAACAACTGAAACTGTGGAGTCTCATTCCAATAGGCAAATTGTTGAAAGATTAAAATTTAAAATGAAATATTTTAAAAAACATTGTTTTTTCCCCCTCTCTCAATCCAAATTTTCTTTTCCTCTAGCCCTTTGACTCTAATTTACCCTTCTTCCAACCCTATCATTCCTCTATTCCTTTCCCAATCCTTAAGTCACATTAGATAATGGATAACAAAAACAGAATTACCTGGAAAAACTCAGCAGGTCTGGCAGCATCGGCGGAGAAGAAAAGAGCTGACGTTTCGAGTCCTCATGACCCTTCGACAGAACTTGATTTCGACTCGAAATCAAGTTCTGTCGAAGGGTCATGAGGACTCGAAACGTCAGCTCTTTTCTTCTCCGCCGATGCTGCCAGACCTGCTGAGTTTTTCCAGGTAATTCTGTTTTTGTTTTGGATTTCCAGCATCCGCAGTTTTTTTTGTTTTTAGATAATGGATACTTTGTTGGTTCTGTCATTCACCAATCTCTCAGATGAACGATTATCAGCTTCAGGAATTTGCAGCACAGAAACTTCCAAGCAACAGGGTGAGAGGAGAAGTCTAACTAACAGATGTCCCACTCCAATGACTGTTGTGGTACTGAAACACATCTTCAGGACTCTGCCTCTTCCTTTCCCGAAGGTGTTGACTTGTAGCTCGACAGGCAACGGCCTCAGTATCTTGCCCAAGTATGCACAGCTGAGACTAATGCTATTCTCACCCAACAGAATTGCCAGAGGAGTTGTGGGATAGAAATTGGGAACGGAAAGCTGAACTGACTTCTGGCATACTGCAGCCCTGCAGTGAATTATATGACAGTCAATTCTCATACAAAATGACAAAGTTACAACAAAGGGACTCATAGACTGTAACACAACCCTAGGCTCCCTCCCTCATTTTATTGCCCTCTGAAACAAATTACAATGCAACATCGTAATACCCTCGGAAATACTGTAGTTTCATAATTCTAATACTGGACCAGCAACCCAAATAAGTAAAAATCCTAGCCAAACTGTGACACTGGGTTCAGTAAGTTTGGACAATTATGAAAGGAACCAGAAAAAAGATCATGCAAACTGCCAATGTGTCATAAAAACCCAACTGATTTACTGATGTCTTTCAGGGAAGGAAACTTGTCACCTGTGAAACTGGAGTGTCTAATTTTGGACATCACATTTAAGGGACAATCTTTTTGTATTCATTTGTAGGATGCAAGTGTCGCTGGCTAGGGCTGCATTTATTGCCCTCGAGAAGGGACTTCAACCACTGCAGACCATATGGTATAGGCCACACCTAAAGTACTGTTAGGGACATTCCACAGAAATGAAGGAACGGCAATATAGTTCCAAGTCAGGATGGTGTGGTTTGGAAGGGAACTTGCAGGTGGTGGTGTTGCCATGTATCTGCTGCCTTTGTCCTTCTTAATGGTGAGATTGGAAGGTGCTGTCGAAGGAGCACTGGTGCGATGCTGTGGTACATCTTGTAGATGGCACACACTGCTGCCACTATGCAACCGTGGTGTGGGGTGTGGATGTTGAAGGTGGTGGATGAAGTGCTGATCAAGTGGGCTGCTTTGTCCTGAATGGTGTCGAACTTCTTGAGTGTTGTTGGAGCTGCACTCATCCAGGCAAGTGGAGAGAATTCCATCACACTCCTGACTTATGTCTTGTGGATGGTGGACAGGTTTTGGGGAGACGGAGGTGAGTCACTTGCTCTCAGTCTCTGACCTGCTCTTGTAACCACAGTATTTATCCAGCTGGTCCAGTTAAGGTTCCAGTCAATGATGGCTGGAACTCGGTGTGAGTTAGGCTATGGGCCACTGAGGAGAAAGTTAGAATAGTCGAGGGTAAGGGGAGCAAAAGCAACAATAAGGTTTCAGTAGCAGATGGGCTGAGGCAGGGGAGGAGCCAAGAGACAGGTAATGTAACTGATGTGGAAGTGGATATGGGGTGGGATGCTCAGCTATAGTCAAGTAGGACGAAGACTACAAACAATCTGGTTCAGCCTGAGACAGTGGCCATTGATCGAAGCTATCACTAGATGTTTTTACTTTTGTGCAAATAAAGTTGATGCTTTCACTTTTCTCAGCGACAAAGGTTGCTGGATCAAAATCCAGGAACTCTGTACTTGATAGCACTGTGCAGCACCTTCAGCACATGGACTGCAGCAGATTAAGAAGGCAGCTCACCACCAACTTTCAAAGGCAACTCTGGATGAGCAATAAATACTGGCCTAGCCAATAACAGCCATAACCCAAGAATGAAAAGAACATGGCAAAACAGATTATCCGCCTGTCATCTTGTTTTGGAAATAGTGTCAAGTGGGAGTGGATGAAAATCCAACATACAAGGGAACTTTGTCTAAATGGAATACGGTAATCCTCACCTTCAAATTGTTCGCATACAATTTACATCTTTCAGGATACAAAACTACATATTCACACTAAAAGGAAAATCTCAATGATTTATTCATTTCAAATAGAAAAAAAATTGCAAGTTAGATGAGAAGAAATGACTTCACAGGCCGAGTCTTTCTCAGGGCATTAATGCAAGACTCTTATTTTTGCACTGCCTGCAGGCTCTCTGTGTGCCAGTCCTTTTAATTAACAAGGTGAATCATGCAGCAGATCCCTAATTAGCGAACATGACAACCTAAATGGAAACATGTAGACAGACCTGGCACTGGCACAATGCTGTGAGACGAGAAAATTGGGGGTTGGGGGGGGGGGCATGAAGATAATCGGTGGGGGGAGAGAGAGAGAGAGAGAGGGAGAGGGAGAGCGGGGGGGGGGGAGGGGGCAGACGAGGGGGGACGGGAGAAGGGGAGAGATGGGTCGGGGAGAGGGGGTGGGAGTGGTGGGGACAGGAGGCTGGGGGAGAGGGGTCAGCAGAGAGGGCGGGGGAGAGTAAGGGAGGAGTGGGAGAGTGTGTGAGGGGAGGAGAGAGAAGGCAGATAGAGAACAGAGGAGGAGGAGAGAGGATCATCTGGGGATGGGAAAGGATAACGTTTTTTTGTCCATTAATGTCTTTAACAAAAATTCTGTCCTCATGAATGAATTGGGCTACAGGAGCTACTTGCATCTTTAATAACTGGGTGCATTCCCAACATCAGCTAAAGCAGCTGTAAATCCAGGTGAGATTTTCCCTCTGCTGGGTTTGGGTGGGGGTGGATGAAATCTATAGCCAGTACTTATGTTGCTTCACAATATTAATTTGTTGCAAATATAATTTACAGAACACAGCCAAAGCTCTTCACCTTATAACTAGTGTAACATGGCAAGGGATATTAAGACGTCAATGGTTTTGAAGTTTGGGAGAAGCTACGTTTAGCAGCAGTCTGCAGACCTACAATTAAAATTTTAAAAATGCTGACTTCTGGGATGTGTAATCAGAGCATCTATTGATGGCTTTGGCCTGCCTGAGGTTTCATCCTGATCAATCAGCCTAAGTCACCCCCCTCCTTATTGGTTCAATAAGGAGCCCTCATAAATTGTCCACGGCACTATGACTATGTTTGGAACAGCCCAACCTTGTAATAAAATTTCTGAGCACTTCACTGAATGAGGTGGGAACGCTTTTTTCATGGCATTTCATCATTATACAAAAAGAGTGAGGGTCAGGCCATGCTGTGGACTCATCTGTATTCAGTGCTGATGAAAGACTCACCATGATACCCACACAATGCTCACCAACATTTTAATTGTTGCAAATAATGTTTGAAGACTCTAATCAAGCATTTAAAGACTGAAGTTTTATTGCTATACATATGCGACTCTACAAATTTTTTTTCGAAAACACAAATTTCTAAGTTTATTCCAAAGGTTGTAAAATGTGTGCAGGAACAGTTCAATGTGTAGCACTCTCCATCCATTAAAAAAAGACTCCTCTGTCACTGATTTCAGTTCACCAACTCCCATCTGTAAAGAGATAACATTTCACATCTATCCCTTTACCAGGGAGCAGCCCAATGTCAGTGACACACCAAGGTGAGCCCATTAACCAGGAGATTTCCTCACCTAGGGAAACCAATCAAGAGGTGGCCAAGTTGAAAAATGTCAGTAATGGTTGGGTAACAGAGTGTGATGGGTGCTGCACAGTTGGAGGTACAGGCAGTGGAAGCAGGATCTTTGAATTTTTTAAGGCAGAGCTAGATAGATTCTTGATTCAGAAGGGGGTGAAAGGTTATCAGGGATAGGCGGGAGGTTACAATCAGATCAGTTACAATCAGGAGGGCCATACGGACTCAAAATGTTAGCTCGGTTTCTCTCTCCACAGATGCTGCTAGACCTGCTGAGTTTTTCCAGCATTTTCTGTTTTTGTTTCAGATTTCCAGCATCCGCAGTATTTTGCATTTATCAGCCATGAACTTATTGAATTGTGGGGCAGGCTTGAAGGGCCGAGTGGCCTACTCCCACTCCTGTTTCGTATGTTCATGTGTAGGTGCTGTCCCAAGGGTTTGACATTAAACTACTGCCCCATCTTGTCTCCTCTGCTGAATGCAGGAGTTCCACTACATAATGCAAAGAGGGGTGAGCGCTCCCCATGTCCTAACCAACATTTTACCCTAAATCATTATCACCAATAAAAACAGATTAGCTAGTCATTCATCTGTCATTTGTGCGACCCTACTGAGTAAATGTTGGCTGCCTCGTTGCCCTGTATCATAACAGTAACTGCAGTTCAAAACAGTTTCCTGAGGCCATTCAACGTGATACAAGCAAGCCCTTTCTATTAATCCAGATTCTTTTAGTCCTGGCAAGTCTAGATTAACACTAATTCATGCCTCAGTGGTCAAGCAACAATCCATTAAAAAAAATCATTCTCATCAAGTGGGTATCTGTGGCAAGGCCAACAATTATTGTCCATCCCTGCTTGACCCGAGACTGTGATGGCCTTCAAGCCAATGCATGTACAGCTGAACGGTCACTTCAAAAGACACTGAAGAGTCAGCTGCATTGTTGAGGGACTTCATTCACATATGGAGCAGTCTGGGTATGGATGGTGGGTTAACTTCCTTAAAGGACATCAGTGAACAGGCTGGTTTTTCGCAACAATCCAACAGCTCCATGGTCGCTTTTAATCAAATCAATCTTTTATTTCCAGCATATAAAGAAAACTGAATTTAAATGCTCAAACTGCCATGGATTTGAACTCTCATTCTCAAGATTATTAGTCCAGAGTCCTGGATTATTAGTTCAGTAACATAACTACACAACTATAGCCAAGGTAATATTTTGGGCTGAGGGGCTTTTGTGGGGAGAACGTTGTAGTTCTCTATATTGAGTGAAAATATTTCCACTTTATACTGTGCCTTTCAAATGCACTTCACATACATTGGTCAGAATTTTGCCTTCGCCCGATCAAGCACTGACATCGATTTCAGGCTGGCTGGACAATTAACGGCCAGCCAGCATGAAACATGCGCTGCAGCGCTCAGCACTGCCGGGGTGAGGGCAGGAGGAGCGCGTGGGTGGAAGTGTGCGCAGGCAGGGGGGGGGGCATGTGTGCAATAAAAGCTCCCTGGGGCAGCTCTGTGCAGCTCTCTGAGGCACAGAGCTACCTCAGGGAGCAGAAGATTTTTAACGATAAAAATAAAGATACTAAAAATAATGAAAACATGTCCCCTCCTGTCCCTGCCCATGTGACAGAGTCACATGTTAAACATGAGTGTTAAAAGTTGTTTTTTTTTTAAATCACTGGTCGAGACCTCATCCCGCCAGCAGATGAGGTTTCGCCAAAAATGCAAGGGCTGCTTGTCCTTTCCACCTGCCCGCCAACCAAACGGTTGGACAGGAAGCAAAAAATGAGTCAATTAATTGATTAAGTGCCTTAATAGACAGGCATGCTGCCAGCTCCCGCGTGCACCCGCCAACCGAAATATTGCGCCAAGGACGTCCTGGCGCTCACCCAACGTTATCGCGCGTCATGTTACACTCACACGGGCTGGGCACACGCCTGTCCAATGAGAGAAAAATTCTGGCCATTAGTTTTCAACTGCAGGTCGCTGCCACATCAGTAAAGTGCAAGCTGATCTGTGACAGCACGGTTTCACAAATAACAATGAGATGAATTACTTCCACCATCATGTAGCCCGGTGTCTAACATTTAGGTTCGCACATGAAGAATAGCAATTTGTGTGAATTACTGAAGAGAAGCCATGGTCTGAAAAACTGCAGGTGAGCGAGGACCAGAACTTCAATAACTTGCATTTATATATATATTACTCCTTTAATCTAGTATAATATCCCAAATTGATTTCCATGAGCACGATCAGGCATAAGTTGATACTGAGTCAAAGGTGGCATTAGAACAGGTGTCCAAAAACTTGGCTTTTAAGCATCAACTTAAAAGATGACAGTTTTGTTGTTTTTGCACTTTTGGTCTCCTTACCTAAGGGAGGATATAGTGGGCACAGAGAGAGTGCAACAAAGGTTCACCGGACTAATCCCAAAGATGGTGGGATTGTCCTAAGAGGAAACACTAAGCGGACTGAGTTTAGAAGAATGAGAGTGATTGCATTGAAGTGTACAAAATTCTTACAGGGCTCAACAGGGTAGATACAAGAAGTATGTTTCCCCTGGCTGGTGAACCTAGAACCAGAGGACACAGTCTCAGAATAAGAGGAAGGCCATTTAGCACCAAGATGAGGAAGAATTTCTTCAGTCAGAGGAGTGGTGAATCTTTGGAATTCTCTACCCCAGAGGACTGTAGAGGCACAGTCGTTGAGAATATTCAAAGCAGGGATCGATAGATTTCTAGATTATAATGACATCCAAGGATACAGGGATAGTGTGGGAAGATGGCGATGAGCTAGATCATCAGCCATGATCTAGTTGAATGTTGGAGCAGGCTTGAGGGGCTGAATGGTCTACTCCTGTTTCTATGTTTCTATCACAGTGTTGGAGGCATGAAGTAGTTTGGGGAAGGAATTCCAGAGCTTCAGACCTTGGCAGCTGAAGGTATAGTGCAACTGGAAAAACTGGGCAGTAGGAAAGAAGGGAAGGGATTTTGCTCAATAAGCCACTGACAAAAATCATGACAACATTTCTTGCATGTTCTGAGACGAAAAAGGCTTGCAGCAGCTATTGCAGTGCCCTCTCTCCAAACACCATCCATTTCACCAAACATCTCACAGATGCAGTGCAATCTGGTGCAGCGCTGCAAATCACTTAGAACCGAATGTCTCAGGTTCAGTCCCTGCCTGTACAAAGTTAGTCAAAAAAGGAATTGTGAGGAAAAGACTTCCATCCAATCTAGTTTGCAAGAAATGTAAGTTTAAGACAAGGAGAAGGCAATTTGATGCTGTGAAATACCAAATTATCACTTACCCTACCCCAGCTGTTGCCTTGTTAAATGTGTCAACATCATTTTTAAAAATCCTGTGTGCAAATATATTCAAAGAGAAATTATGAATTGTGCGATAACAAGATATATCACACTTGCATGTCTTCAAAACCTCCTCCATAGTAATTCATCCTTCTTCCCACCCCAAACACCGTGTCCCAGATGATCGATTGGCAGTGCGCAGCATCACCCTTATTCCAGGCTACAAAGCAGAAGTATCGAACATGAAGAAAACAATCTCTGACAGCCATAGGTGTGAAGGAACAAATGTCACAATAGACAGGGTACGCAACATAAGTGCCACTGGCAGTTCTGAAGATGAAGTTTTGAGAAGATTCACTAATTGGAATTTGCTTTTAAATATTTGAGGACTACAAATTTTGTCTGG
The DNA here is from genome assembly GCA_026770705.1 of Isurus oxyrinchus. Lineage (NCBI taxonomy): Eukaryota > Metazoa > Chordata > Chondrichthyes > Lamniformes > Lamnidae > Isurus > Isurus oxyrinchus. The sequence goes on along the minus strand of JANJGN010000007.1, from coordinate 179,590,264 downwards.
GAAAGTTGGAAATCCTTTAATTTTCCAGAACACTGGAAATGTTGGATGATCGCCCTGGACAGTTACTCTCCCTTCCTGACCTCTGATCTATTTTCAATAACAAGCTTCTTTTATCTCCCATGCTATGTTCCAAACATTCATCACTATGACTGGTGCTTTTCCTGATACTGGTTCTAAATCCACATCTCATTGTTTTGATTCATGTTCCAGCTCCTACTTTACTGAGTGACTTTGAAGTAATATTCTCAGTTTACCTTACCTATATCATTCAATATTTTATACACTATGAAGTTCCCCCTTCAACCTACTTTCCAGACTGTAGGGCTTATGATTCTCTGAGTTTTCCTCTCAACTCATCACCTTGATGTTTTCTTATTGCTTGTAGATTTTTTGTCTCAGAACTTGCAGAACTTGAAGTCAAGTCTACCAACAGCACACAGAACACCTCTGCAGAATTCCTGATATTTCACTGTTCTGCTCAAATCAGGAGGTCATGGGGCTGCACGCCTCCACAGATCTGAGCATGTAACCTAGGTTGAAACACCAGTGCAGTAGAAAGAATACTGCATCACGAGAGGAAGCAATAAACCTGAAAACTAAACTATTCTAAGTGCAATGAGTTCTTTCATTGCCCAAGGCAACAACCACATCTAAAACAACACCTCCAAAACAGATGAAGTGGTCAACTGTGTTTCACTTGCTGTTTGCAGGATCTTGCTGTGCGCAAACTGGTTGCTATGTTTCCCTGCATTACAGTGGCAGCACTGAAAAATACTTCTTCATCATTGCCTATCTCTAATTGCCCTTGGACTGGGTTGTCTTGCTCAGCCATTGCATAGGGCAGTCGACTACATTATTGAGAGTCTGGAGACCCATGTAACACCAGACCAGGTAAGGATAGCAGATTTCCTTCCCTAAAGGACATTAGTTAACCAGATGGGCTTTTACGACAATCAGTGATAGTTTCATGGTCACCATTACTGAGACTAGCTTTCAATTCCAGTTTAATTAACTGAATTCAAATTCTACTAGTTGCCCAGGTGGGACTTGAACCCAGGTCCCCTGGGCACTACTAATCTGGGCCTCTGGATTACAGGTCCAGTGACATTACCACTATGCCACCAACAGCCCATAATTAATTAACTGTGAAGCTTTTTGGAATGTTCAGGGATGTGAAAGGCACTATATGAATACAAATATTGTATTTTCACCTTACGTATAATTCAACAATTCATTGGCTTGATTGCTTCCCCACATAGGAAGATGAGTTCTGAGCCTATTTTCACTTAGGTTCTTTCAAAAGTTTGCAGGGGTTAATTCAAACTCATTTGATATTTTTGTTTCGCATCTCTTTAACCAATGTGCAATATTTCACAGAATTTTTTTTAAAATGTCATTTTCAACGCAACTGTTCAATTTTCATGAAAGAAAAAAGGGATGGCAGTAGCTAATAAGGGCTGGAGAGAGAGAGAGCTGTCCTGGAGAGATCAAGGAAGATTAGAAGCTAGTATTTATAAACAATAGGTGTACCATTAGACTACTAGGTGTATTCTATAGGCCACCAACTAATGGGACAGGTAGTGTCAGATAGAGGCAGATATAGTGTGCTCAGTGGAATTTTCTATATCAATATGTTTCCAGTCCTACAAGGAAGGAGGCATGGGTCAAGCTGGCTATGTGTCAGCAGGACAACCTTTAGGGGACAGTGAACATTGTATCATAAGGTTTAGGTTAGCTATAGAAAAAAGACAGGGAGCAAAACAGAGTAAAAATAATGAATTGGGGGAGATGGAATTTCAATAGGGATGGGAACGGGTCTGGACCGGTTAAATTGGAATCTAAGATTGCCAACAAAAACTGTAAATGAACAGTGGACTGCCTTTACAGAGGATAGAGTGCAGGTACAATTGAGTTACATTCCCATGAGGGAATGTCGGGCAATAAAGCCAGAGCTCCCTGAATGACAAAAGAGTTAGAGGACACGCAGAAAAAGGGCATATATCTTAGGTGCAGGCTGAAATAAGAAAGTTCAGAGGGGAGGTGCAAAAAAGAAATAAGAGCAGCATACTGTATGAGAAGAGGTTAATAGCTGACAAAAAAGAAACCAAAAGTCATCTAAAGGCATTTAAGGTGGTAAAAGCAGCAGTAGGATCAATTAGGGTCCGAAAATGGGATTTACATGTGTGGGCAGGGGGCATGGCTGAGGTACCAAATGAATACTTTGCATCTGCCTTTACCAGAGTAGATGATGTTGCCGAAGTCTTAATGAAAGAGGAGATAGCTGGTATGCTGGATGAGCTAAAAATGGATAAATTGCCGTTAGCAGAAAGGCTGCACTTCAAGTGAATAAGTCACCAGGACCAGATCAGATGCATCCGAGGATACTGAGGGAAGTAAGGGTCAAAATTGCACAGGCGCTGGCCATAATCTTCCCATCCTTCTTAGATGCAGGGGCGATGACAGGGGACTGGAGAATTGCAAATGTTACACCCTTGCTCAAAGAAGCCTGCAAGGAAAAACCCAGCAATAGGCCAGACAGTTTAATCTGAGTGGTGGAAAAACATTTAAAAACAGAAATCCAAGACAAACTTTAACAGTCACCTGGAAAACGTGGATCAATAAAGAAAAATCAGCATGGATCTGTTATGAACAAATCATGTTCAACTAATTTGACTGAGGTTTTAATGAGGTAACCAAGACGGTTGATAACGCAGTGAATGTGGTGTATTATATTTCCACTTTCTTTTTCAAATTCCGTCACACCCCAGAACACTGCTGCTCCCAACTCTCCCTTCAGGTAAGTGGTAGTCCCTGTTCCTGATTTCTTCCAGGTTTACTGTGTTTGTCTGACCTTGTGACGTCATCTCCTTACTGGTCAACACTTTGAGCAGCCACTTTCCATCTCCCCAGAAACCTCCTTATCCAGAACTTCCTGATGGGAACTAGTCCTGGCTCACCCTCGGGGAAATGTGGACTTCCAAAAGGCACTTCCTCAAATGCCACATAGCAGACTTGCCAGGAAAGTTGAAGCCCTCAGAATAAAAGGGACAGAAGCAGCATGGAGACAGAGTTAACTGAGTAACAGTAGTTGTGAACAGTTGTTCTTTGGACTGGAGGAAGGTAACAGTGGAGCTCCCCAGGGATTGCTGTTAGAACAAAGAACAAAGAAAAGTACAGCAAAGAAAAGAACAGGCCCTTCAGCCCTCCAAGCCTGAGCCAATCATATTGCCCATCAACTAAAACATTTTGCACTTCCGGGGTCCATATCCTTCTATTTCCATCCTATTCATGTATTTGTCAAGCTGCCTCTTAAAACACCACTATCGTACCTGCTTCCACCACCTCCTCTGGCAGCGAATTCCAGACATTCACTACCCTCTGTGTAAAAAACTTGCCCTATACATCTCCTCTATAGTTTTCGCCTCTCACCTTAAATCTATGTCCCCTAGTAATTGACTCTTCCACCCTGGGAAAAAGCTTCTGACTATCTACTCTGTCTATGCCACTCATAATTTTGTAAACTTCTATCAAGTCGCCCCTCAATCTCTGTCGCTCTAGTGAGAACAATCCGAGTTTCTCCAACCTCTCCTCATAGCTAATAACCTCCAGACCAGGCAGCATCCTAGCAAACCTCCTCTGCACCCTCTCCAATGTCTCCATATCCTTCTGGTAATGTGGCGACCAGAATTGCACGCAATATTCCAAGTATGGCCTAACCAAGGTTCTATACAACTGCAGCAGGACTTCCCAGCTTTTATACTCAATACCCCTGCCAATGAAGGCAAGCATGCCATATGCCTTCCTGACCACCTTATCCACCAGCATTGCCACTTTCAGTGACCTGTGGACCTGTACTCCCAGATCCCTCTGCCCATCAATGCACTTAAGGGTTCTGCCATTTACTGTATATTTCCTGTCTGTATTAGACCTTCCAAAATGCATTACCTCGCACTTGTCTGGATTAAACCCCATCTGCCATTTCTCCACCCAAGTTTCCAACCGATCTATATCCTGTTGTATCCTTTGACAATCCTCTTCACTATCTGCAACTCCTCCAACCTTAGTGTCGTCTGCAAACTTACTAATTAGCCCAGTTACATTTTCTTCCAAATTATTTATGTATACTACAAACAGCAAAGGTCCCAGCACTGATCCCTGCGGAACTCCACTAGTCACAGCTCTCCATTCAGAAAAGCACCCTTCCACTGCTACCCTCTGTCTTCTATGACCAAGCCAATTCTGTATCCATCTTGCCAGCTCACCTCTGATCCTGTGTGACTTTACCTTCTGTACCAGTCTGCCATGAGGGACCTTGTCAAAGGCCTTACTGAAATCCATAAATACAACATCCACTGCCCTTCCATCGTCGATCATCTTTGTCACTTCCTCGAAAAACTTGATCAAGTTAGTGAGACACGACCTCCCCTTCACAAAACCATGCTGCCTCTCACTAATACGTCCATTTGCTTCCAAATGGTAGTAAATCCTGTCACGAAGAATCTTCTCCAATAATTTCCCTACCACTGACGTAAGGCTCACCGGCCTGTAATTTCCTGGATTATCCCTGCTACCCTTCTTAAACAATGGAGCAACATTGGCCATTCTCCAGTCCTCTGGGACCTCACCTGTAGCCAGTGAGGATACAAAGATTTCTGTCAAGGCCCCAGCAATCTCTTCCCTTGCCCCCCTCAGTACTCTGGGGTAGATCCCATCAGGCCCTGGGGACTTATCCACCTTAATATTCTTCAAGACGCCTAACACCTCCTCTTTTTTGATCTCAACATGATCCAGGCTTTCTACACACTCTTCCCTAGACAAATCAACCGCTAAGTCCTTCTCTTTGGTGAATACTGATGAGAAGTACTCATTTAGTATCTCTCCCATTTCTTCCTGATCCACACACAGATTCCCACCTCTGTAAACAAAAACAGAATTACCTGGAAAAACTCAGCAGGTCTGGCAGCATCGGCGGAGAAGAAAAGAGTTGACGTTTCGAGTCCTCATGACCCTTCGACAGAACTTCTGTCGAAGGGTCATGAGGACTCGAAACGTCAACTCTTTTCTTCTCCGCCGATGCTGCCAGACCTGCTGAGTTTTTCCAGGTAATTCTGTTTTTGTTTTGGATTTCCAGCATCCGCAGTTTTCTTTGTTTCCCACCTCTGTCCCTGAGTGGGCTTACCCTTTCCCTGGCTACCCTCTTGCTTTTCACATATGTATAAAAGGCCTTGGGATTTTCCTTAATCCTGGTTGCCAGTGACTTTTCATGACCCCTTTTAGCCCTCCTGACTCCTTGCTTAAGTTTCTTCCTGCTTTCTTTATATTCTCCACGGGCTTCATCTGTTCCCAGCCTTCTAGCCCTTACGAATGCTTCCCTTTTCTTCTTGACTAATCTCACAACATACTTCGTTATCCAAGATTCCTGAAACTTGCCATACATATCCTTCATCCTAGCAGGAACATGCCGGACCTGAATTCTTATCAACTGACGTTTGAAAGCCCCCCACGTCAATTGCTGATTTGCCCTCAAACATCTGCCTCCAGTCTAAATTCCTCAGTTCCTGCCTAATATTGTTATAATTAGCCTTCCGCCAATTTAGCACCTTAACCCGAGGACTCCTGTTATCCTTATTCACCAGTATCTTGAAACTTACTGAATTATGGTCACTTTTCCCGAAACGCTCCCCTACTGAAACTTCGACCACCTGGCCGGGTTCATTCCCTAATACCAGGTCCAGTATTGCCCATTCCCTAGTTGGACGATCTACATATTGTCTTAGGAAGCCTTCCTGGATGCACCTTACAAATTCTGCACCATCCAAACCCCTAGCACTAAGTGATTCCCAGTCAATATAGGGAAAGTTAAAATCACCCACCACAACAACCCTATTGCTTTTACATCTTTCCAAAATCTGTCTACATAACTGTTCCTCAATCTCCCGTCGGCAACTGGGAGGCCTTTAGTAAACCCCCAACCTTGCGACTGCACCCTTCCTATTCCAGAGCTCTACCTATTTTGCCTCGCTGCATGAGCCCACCGAGGTGTCCTCCTGTTGTACAGCTGTGATATTCCCCTTAACCAGCAGTGTAACACCCCCACCGCTTCTACATCCCTCTCTATCCTGCCAGAAACATCTAAATCCTGGAACGTTTATCTGCCAATCCTGTCCATCCTTCAACCAAGTCTCTGTAATAGCAATAACTAGTTAGAACCACTGTTTTATTGTTATATAATAATAAGCTGGACTTGGGTCTGTGGGGCACAATTAAAAATTTACAGATGACACAAAGCTTGTAAATATTGTGAACTGCGAGCATGACAGTGATGGTCTTCAAAATGATAGAGAAGCTGGTGGAAAGGGTGGACACATGGCAGATGAAATTTAATGCAGAAGTGTTAAGTGATAGATTTTAGTAGGAAGGATGAGGAAAAGCAATTCAAAAGGGGGGTGCAGGAGCAGAGGGACCTAATGGTATATGTGCATAAGTCATTGAAGGTGGCAGGGCAAGGTGAGAAAGTGGTTAATAAGGCATACAGGATACAGGGATTTATTAATAGGGGCATAGAGTAAAAGAGCAGGGTGGTTATGCTGAATTTATATACTGGCTAGACTTCAGCTGGAGGTATTGTGTTCAGTTCTGCGCGCCACACTATAGGAAGGATGTGAACACACTGGAGAGAGTGCAGAAGAGGTTTACAAGAATGGTTCCAGGGATGAGAAACTTCAGCTATGAGGATAGATTGGAGAGGTTGGGACTGTTCTCCTTGGAGAGAAGAAGACTAAGAGGAGATTTGATAGAGATGTTCAAAATCAAGAAGGGGCTGGACAGAGTAAATAGGGAGAAGCTGTTTCCGCTCATAAAAAGATCAATAGTGAAAGGGCACAGATTTAAAATGATTTGCAAAAGAAGCAAATGTAACGTGAGAAAAAAACTTTTTCACACGAGTGGTTCGGGTCTGGAATGCGCTGTCTGGAAGTGTGGTGGAGGCAGGTTCAATTGAGGCACTCAAAGAGGGCATTAGGTGATTATTTGAATAGAAGCAATGTGCAGGGGTTTGGGGAAAAGGCAGGGCAATGGCACTAGGTCATAAAATTCATTTGGTGGGCGGTGCAGACACGATGGGTTGAATGGCCTCCTTCTGCGCTGTTAAAATTCTGTGATTCTGTGAATGCACTGCCTGTGACAATAGAAAAGCAATGCAAACATCTATAGAAATATTTCATGTTTCTCAATGAGATTACACTCCAATATACAATGAAGTACCTCTTTCTTTGTGTATTTGTCCTGCCATCGAATTCTCATGATGGGCTCCCGGTATCTTTGGTGGAAGCATTCCAGAGCCTGGATGTGGCGCCCAGGATTCAAGATAGCATTAGTTTAAAAGTTCAGGCTTATAATATTGCAGAGTTGCAAGCCTGAGGATGGAGGGACTTTTAGAAACCAAAGAATGATCAAGAACGCGATAGAGGGAAAAAAAAGAGTAAACTATCAAAGAGATATAAAAATAGCTTGTAAGAGCTTCCGTAACTATATAAAAAGAAATAGAGTAGTGAAAGGAAATGAACCCTTTTGAGGCTGAGACAGAAAGTTCTATTGTGAGGTGCTTAAAGTAATTAATAGAAAAGAAAAAGTAGTAATGGGGCTAAATGATGATAAATCCACTGGGCCAGATGGTCTACATCCGAGTGTTAAAAACAGATGGCTGCAGAGATAGTGGATACATTGTTCACCGTCTTCAAAAATTCCCAGGAGTGGAAGATAGCAAATATAACACCACTATTCATGGAAGGAGGGGGGAGAGAAAGCAGGTTCAACTATTTGTCTACATAGCATTTCGCAACCAGTTCATACTGGTGTTTATGCTCCCCTCAAGGCTCCTCCCAGCTTTTATCTATGATCATAACCATCTACTCCCTTCTCCCTCATATGCCTCTAGTTTCCCCTCCAATGCATCTACACTATTCACTTCAACCAGTCCCTGTTGTGGCAAGTTCCATGTTCTTACCACTCTTTATGTGAAGAGGTTTCTCCTGAATTATCTATTGGATTTCTTGGTGACCAATGGTGATCAATTACCATCAATATTTCTGATCAGTGGTGCTCCCCAGGATGTTGATCTTGGGGAATTCAGTGATGGTAATGCCATTGAACACCGAGGGAAGATGATTAGATCCTCCGCCATTGGAGATAGTCATTGCCTGGCATTTGTATGGCACAACTATGACTTGCCACCTATCAGTCCAAGTCTGAATGTTGTCCAGATCTTGCTGCATGCTGACATGGACTGCCATTTTGGAATGGAATGGAACTAAACACTGCTCAACCTTCAGCCAACATCTCCACGTCTGAGCTTATGATGAAGGGGATATCTTTGATGAAGCAGCTGACTATGGTTGGGCTGAGGTTACTGCCCCAAGGAACTCCTGCAGCGATGTCCTGGAACGAAGATGAGTGACCTCCAAAATCCACTTACTTTGTTTTAGGCATGACCAGCCCCTGGGGAGCTTACCCCCACCCCCACCCCACCCCACCCCAAAATTCTATTGAATTACATTTTGCTAGGGCTGTTTGATGCCAGACTTGGTCACATGCTGCCGAGAAGTGAAGGGCAGTTACTCGCGCCTCGTCTCTGGAATTCAGCTCTATCATATACGTTAGGACCAAGTGATTCTGTTGGCACCCAGTCTGAGCATCGGTGAGCAGGTTATGGGTAAGTGCCACTTGCTCACATGGTCTCCAATACTTTTCCATTAATTTGAATATTGAGAATGGACTAAGGGGGTGGCAATTGGCTGGATTGGATTTTTTCTGTTTTTACCTGTGAAGCCCCTAAGAGATGTTTGATATGTGGTGAGTCCAATATAAACGCAAGCCCCTCTTTCAAACATACATCCAATGCTGATTAAATGGTGGTTTTTATTTTCCGAAGGCTTCTACAATAGAAACAAAATGCTGGATAAATTAATTTCTAAGGAAGGTCTACAGGCTCCCGCAGTTGCCTTGCAGCTGTTGTTTCTCAGCTCATCCTTTAAATTATCCAAGTTGATTTTCAAAGCATATTTTGAACTGTTGAGCCAACAGTAGAAAGATCCTTGGCATGCTTACTGCAACAGGAGCAATCCAATTCCTTTTCCAGCTCACAAACAGACAGATGCAGCTCAGCCAAGGAGACTGGTATAGGCCAGCATTTTTACATACCTTTGTTGAGCTTGTTTAAGGGTTCATTATAATGCAGCATCAAATGAGAAATGTAAGAGAATTATTGAGGTTTGGAATTTCACTAAGCAAGATTTAGGAGCTTTTGCTAGTTTACAGGCTGCATCTTGCAGGTTGACTGTAGTCAACATTCAACCAGACTTAACTGCAACAATTTTAGAAGAAATACATCCTTAAGGAGAAATTGCAAGTCAACATTTTGAATATAACACATTTACATTTATGATTACTTTTTAAAATTTCAGGGCACCATATCACAGCATTTCTACTCAAATCCAACTTGGTGCTTCTGTTGCTTCACTGAATTTTCATATTGGTGCTTTGTGGAAGTTAAATAGACATAAAGCCCAAACAGGGCTCTGCTCTGTTCTGACCACGTATTGACTACTGTGTCTATTCCTGGTTGTCAGGACATGAGAGAGACATATTCACACATTCAAGGTAGAGTAGAGAACCACACAGCTAATTCCTAGTTATGGTAAAAGACTGACGGGACTTGAACTTTTCAACTTTGAAAGGAACCAACTTAGTGGTGACATTAAAGATAGAGGCAAGACAGCAATGTCTATAATAAGTCTGAAAATAAACACAATGTGACTGGAAGATGACACATGGGACGAGCTCCCCGGGTGGGAGTGATATAACAGTTGGTCAACTCCAGATGTCCAACCCTGTCTCTCTCCATTAATACCACAAACTCCTTTAACAAGGCTTTTGCTTTTTGATCTGAAGTCGTATAGTCTCCCACAGCTCAAAATGGAAAATATTAGGCTACTAGATTCTACTCCCACTATCACCTACTTGCCAACAATGCTAATTCAATTAAGATCATCAGTTGCTTACCTGGCCTGAGACACATCGTCAGCACTTTCTTGAGCTCACCATAGGGCTTTAAACCTGGTCAACTGCTGAACACGTATTGGACTGTCTATCGAACATGCCCTGCCTACAGCCTGGCGGCAGTGCTCTTTCACCACTTCCATGAAGTGTCAGCCTACATTATGTACTCAAATCCACGACTAGGGCTTGAAATTGTGAATTTTTACCTCAAAGGTGAGAGTACAAGCAACTCTGCCAAGCTGAAGGAAAGATGAAGAGCAGAGGCAGGGAGTTTGACCGCTGGGGAGGAAGGGATAACACTTTTTGAAGCCAAATAGCAGGTTTGCCAAATACTGACGGGAGCACAGCACCATCAGTTTTTCACTGGGATTTCATTGCAGTATAAAGTGGGAGTGTGAATTTTTCATCCTTTGTTCCCTTGAATGGTAAGAAGCAGCCAGCAGTCGTTGCAAACCTGGGATGTGTCCGATTGAATGCATTTTTTATACAAGAATGTACAGAAAGAACCACTGTGACCATCTGGCTGATATCAAACTTCAATAAGTGCCATCCTACATAATGTTCCTCAGGCCTCTTTAACACATCTATTGCCAAGTAACTGTTCACGACCCTGTGGAATTTTTTGAAACAATCCACTTTTATTACGTTTATGCTATAGAACATAGGCTGAGGTACTTAACAGGTGGGAATAATTTGAGGCCATAAATGAAGTGCAAACAAGAAGTGGATCACATATTGAATGGCAATCCTGTGTGATGTTCCTCTGGCAGTGTCAACCAATAGACATGACCAGCTGGAGGGTGAGGCTATGGTAACACCATTTCAGTCCCATGCACTAATTTTACACCTTACACATAACATAAGTGTGTACATTTACTAAACAAACATTGACTACCATTCTGTGGCAACACCAAGTAACAAACTCAACAATCAAAAACACTCATGTTGTGCTTTCCTTCTTAACATTTTAGTAAGAAATGTACATAAAGGTTTAAACTGATAAGCATACCATGTGTAATTATGAGCATCAAGATCACATATCCAACGAATGTGTCTATTACTCATTTATTTGCGAATCAGAAATACAATTAACCACAACTGGATCCTAACAAACCATTAGTGACCAGTGATTAATATACTGGGCAACACTGTCCTCTTGGTACCAATATGTTATTTAAGATAATCTTCTCAAACAAGGTTTCTTTCTGCAGAGACTAAAGGGTAAAGAAAGAGAACTTCAAAAAAAAAATTGCTGCTGGGTCACTCCAATGAGATCATTCTTTTTAAGATGAGACAAATCACTGACGTTCCAATCAGCTGTGATTTAAATAAATCATCAATGTGCACAATATGGTTGAACAACAGGGGGCTTCATTCCAGCAGGACATTTTCCATTATGATCTATAGACTACATTTTAAAACATTTTATTGTACTAAGGGCAATATCATTCTATCATGTTGGATTGGGCATTAATAGTTCTTTCGCTGAAGTGCTAAAGGAAGGGAAATTTTTCACACTTTATTTTAATAGAAGGTTACAATGGCGTTCCAATTTCTAAGTTTGACACATGGAATTCATATGGAATCTACAGGCAAATGTTTTCTTTGCATCTAATTTCACTTTGGAAGTTAGTTTCTTCCAGTTCTTTTCATTTAAGCACGAACATACAATACTTTCCTGGAGATGAGCAGGCTGGGCTACCTGTGCATTCATTATGTGGATCTTTCCAAATGACTTTAATGGATGGGGAATCCAAAGCTCTAGTATCACTATACAGGTGCTCAAGTGGGGCCCAACACTCTTAGTGGCAGAAATACTGTAAACAGGGGTCCAAAGCTCTACCATTTTGAACTGGACATTTAGAACAAGGATTCAACTTTGCTGTCAGTGAATGGATGCTTTTAATAGGGATACACTGCATGCTTATGTGACCAAACAAGTGTAACAGAATCCTGGAGCAACTGGCCTAAAACCTGACACCACTTCTATTAAAATGTGACTGTCTCGATTCAGTTCCAATTGGACTTCAGCTCACAGCACAGTATTAACTGACCAAGGGACATCCAGTGTCATACTGGTACAGTGAGAGGACACTTACTGAGATTTTGGCTGGTGAATTTAATTGTGGCATTGTTGGAAAGAAATAACATACAGTTCTCAGAATATAATTAGTACCACCATGTAGATGCAGCACAAGTGCTTTTAATCTGTACTCACTAACGGTTATCTCTTGCAAGGACCCCTGCTAACACTCGAATCTATTGTCCTGATTGCTGCATGGGAAGCAGAAAGCATCCATCAAGCTAGTGAAGAGGAATTTTTTAAAATCACACGGCAAGTGAAGAAGAAAACATTGAAAATACAAGTGCAATGGAGAAAAAAATGAGTAGATTACACACAATAAGGAATGTTTTCTCTAAAAGTAGGCTAAGGACTGGATTAAGGACAAGAAAATATTAAGCTCTTACCCTGAAGTAAAATTTCCCCATTGGAATTTTTGATCCTGAAAAGTGCAAATTTCTGCACAATATGATTTTATGTCCATCAGAAAGGACACAAATGTTAATTGCAGTGTCAGAATTATCTGTCACATCACTTTTGTTAGAAGTTAACTTTGAACTGTATTGAAAAAATATTCCCAGAGATTCCCCAATCAGAGACTTCTTTCAACTCCAGGCAATATGGGCATCACTGGCAAGACCTGCATTTACTGCCCATCTCTAATTATCCTTGAGAAGGTAGCGGTGAGCCAACTTCTTAAACTGTTGTAGTTATGGGGTGAAGGTAATCCCAACAGTGCTGTTAGGTAGAGTGTTCCAGGATTTTGACCCAATGACAATGAAGGGCTTTGCTGTGTCCTGCACCTAGGTCAATGTTGGATTGTCTGTCTAGTTTAATTCTTTGGGCTTTTTCCTAGCAGTCTGGTACAAAATAGTGGCTTGCTAGGTAATTTCAGAGGACAGTTAAGATCAACTACATTGCTGTGGCTCTGCAGTCATGCATATGACAGAACGGGTAAAGACAGCAGATTTCCTTTCCTGAAGGACATTCATGAACCAGATGGGCTTTTACAGCCATCCAATAGTTTCATGGTCATTGTTACTGAGGCTAGTTTTTTTATTCCAGGTTTATTAAATTAATTGAATTTAAGTTTCCTAGCTGTCTTGGTGGATTTGTACTCACGTCTCTAGATCATTGATCCAGGCCTCTAGTCCAGTAACATAACCATTATACCATCGGATCCTGAAGACTTAACCCGATGCGGCCTTTCCGCAGGCCAAGAGTGCCCAGGTGCAATTCCTGGTTTGTGCTGTCAGCCACTACAACAGGCTATGGAAAGGGTGAGAGCATATCTACAGGTGTTCCTGCTCCTGATGGTTACAGAGTTGACCTGGCCAGAATGTTTTCTGGTTTGACAAGGGATTCAGCCAAGGGTCACACACTACAACATGTGAGGTCAAACTCAGCTCAGCTATCCTACATGGTTGAAAAAATAACTTAGAAGGCCAATGGAGTGTCGGTCTTTATCTCAGTAGAGTTGGTTACAAAAGGCTGGGAGTTATGCTACAGCTATACAAAGCTCTGCTTGTGTTCAGTTTCAGGCACCTTGGAGTGGGTGCAGCACAAAATCACCAGAATGACACTGGGGCTAAAAGTGTTAAATTATGGGAACAGATTGCAGACTAGACTCTTGTTGCCATCAATCCAGAAGAGTATGGGGTGATCTAATTGAGATTTTTCAGATGGTTAAGGGATGTTATATGGATTCTTTAGGGTGGGCAGTAAATGCTGGGGATTTGCCAGCAACACCCACATCCCATAAAGGGATTGAAAAATATTGAAATTATTTCCTGTGGTGGAAGAGCCCAGAACAAAGGGACATAATTTTAAAATTAAAACTAGGCTGTTCAGTGGGGATGGCAGAAAGCAGTTCTTCACTCAAAGGGTGTGGAAATCTGTTACTCTCTGACATAAACATGGTTAAGGTCTGGGGTCAACTGAAAATTTCAAAACTGAGTTTACTAGATTGTTAGCTAATGAAATTAAGGGTTATGGAACCAACCAGGTAAATGGAATTGAGGTACAGATCAGCCTTACATGTCTTTAACTTGAGCATGATCGGGAGACCAAGCCTGAGTAAGACAGAAACCGACTGAGCAGTGAATTAGGTTGACCTGTTAAATTCAGCTAAGTTTTCTTGATGTTTAAATATAGATTAAGACTCAAGCTCTGACACAGAATGAACAACCTTCAAGTAAATTAGGCTAGCTTGTTAAACAGGGAAGTGCCTGGTAGTGGCAGTAATCTGTCAATCAGCTGAAAATATTTGGTTTAATTGGTGTTAACTACAGTAGCAGAAAGCTAAACTAACTAGTGACTCATCAGCAGGTCTGCAAAGGTCAGGCTTTTCAAACCATAGAGTCAGTAAAGTGAGCAGAGTCTAGAGACTATATCTGAGTGAGATGGAAACTGAGTAGGGAATTCTGGTGCACGGGAGAAAAGATGCTTGAAGGAAGGTTTATTGCAACTCAAAGTGTGTTAAGTATTAGTCAGATTTATCAGCACTAGTAAGGTTTATCAATCATTTTAAGATTAATTCAGTTAAGGCCAAATAAAATAAAGTTAGTTTTATTTTTATTTTACTTATATTAACATAAGTGAAATTAAGACATGGCAGGGCAGTTTGGTCTTGTGCAATATGTGTCCTGTAGTATGTGGGAAGTTGTGAATACTGCCAGTGGCCTAGATGACCACATGTGCAGGAAATGTCATCAGCTGTAGAAACTTGAGCTCTGGGTTTTGAAGCTTGAGCGGTGGCTGGAGTCACTGTGGTGCATCCGCAAGGCTGAGAGCTACATGGATAGCATGTTCAGAGAATGGTCACACCACAGGCTAGAAGCATGCAGACAGAAGGGGAATGGGTGACTGCCAGACAGTCTAAGAGAACCAGGCAGGTAGTGCAGGAGACTCCTGGGGTCCTACCCACTAATCTGTTTTCTGCTTTAGATATTGGTGAGGGTGTTGGTTCCTTGGAGTGCAGTCAGAGCCAAGTTTGTGGCATCATGGATGGTTCAGCAGCACAGGAGGAGGGGAAGAGCAGTAGTGATAGGGGATTCATTGGTTAGAGGAACAGACAGGTGTTTCTGTGGCTGTAGATGTGACTCCAGGATGGTATGTTGCCTCCTTGGTTCCAGGGTCAAGGATGTCATGGAGTGGCTGTAGGATATTCTTCTGGGGCAAGGTGAACAGCTAGAAGTCATATTCCATGTTGGTACCAATGACTTGGGTAGAAAGGGGGATGAGGTCCTGAAAGCAGATTTCAGGGAGTTAGGAAAGACATTGAAAAGCAGGACCTCTAAAGGTCCAGGAATCTCAGGATTACTTCCACTCAAGCGTATGAGTGAACATAGAGATAGGTGAACTGAGCAATTGAACACGTGGCTGGAGAACTGGTGTAGGAAGGAGGGCACCACATTTCTGAGGCATTGGAACCAGTTCTGGGCCAGATGGGACCAGTACAAGATGGCCGGGCTGCATCTTAACAAGACCAGGACAAACATATGAACTAGGAGCAGGAGTAGGCCACTCGGCCCCTCGAGTCTGCTCCACCATTGTAACCTCCCACCTTTCACCCCCTTGTTAATCAAGAATCTATCTCTGCCTTAAAAATATTCAAAGACTCTGCTTTCACTGCCTTTTGAGGAAGAGAGATCCAAAGACTCACGACCCTCAGAAAAATTTCTCCTCAACTATGTCTTAAATGATACACCCCTTATTTTTAAACCACGTCCCCTAGTTCAAGATTCTCCCACAAGATGAAACCTCTCCACAACCACCCTATCAAGATCCCTCAGGATCTCAAAAAAGGTTTTCTCACAAGGAGATTTGCTAGTGCTGTTGGGGAGGATTTAAACTAGATAGACAGGTGGATGGGAACCTGAGAGGGAAGCAAAAGGCAGTCGGAAAGTAGAAAGCAAAAATAGAAGACAGGCAAAGCATAGGCAAGCATCAAATAGGATCAGAATACAGAATAAAATGTTTTTTTAAAATGAAAGGCACTGTGAATGAATGTAATATTGACAAAAAAGTTGATGATTTGAAGGCACAAATTCAGCTAAATGCATATGATTTAATTGCCATGATGGAGACATGACTACAGGGTAAACAAAGATTGGGAATTAAACATTCAAGGATATTTGGCATTTAGGAGGGATAGGTGAAAAGGAGGTAGGGTAGCACTATTAGTAAGGGATGAGATCAGTACATTGTAAGAGAGGATCTTTGATCAAAAGATCAAGATATAGAATCAGTTTGGGTGGAGCTAAAACAGCAAGGGGCAGCAAACATTGATGGGAATTGTTTATAGGACACCAAACTGTACTGGTGATAATAGGCACGGTATAGATCAGGAAATTGGAGATACATGTAATATGGGTAATACAGTATTAATGGACGACTTCAATTTACACCAAATGGCTTAACCAAATCAGCAGTAATGCTCTGGAGTGTATACAAGATGCTTTCTAGAGCAGTATGTTGAGGAGCCAACAAGGGATCAGGCTATTTTGGATTTAATATTGTGTAATGAAAAAGGGCTAACTAATAACCTTGCTGTAAAGGATCCTTTGGGAAATAGTGACCATAACATGATAGAATTTCACATTAAGTTTGAACGTGATATTGTTCATTCTGAAACTAGGGTCTTAAATCTGAAGAAAGGAAATTATGGAGATATGAGGGACAAGTTTGCTATGGGGGCTTGGAAAATACACTAAAAAATCTGGTAGTCAGGCAATGGCTAGTACTGAAAGAAATACTACACTGTCAACAATAAATATACATTCCTCTAAGGCACAAACACCCAAAAGGAATGGTAAAGCAACAGTGATTAATGAAATAAGTTAAAGCTTGCATTATATTAAAAAAATAGCTTATAAAGGATACCAGGGAAAATGGTAAGCCTCAGGATTGGGAGCAATTTAAAATCTAGCAAAGGAGAACCAAGAAACAGCATTCATATTATATTTTTCCTTTCTTAATCAAACTAGCAAGGAACATAAAGGCAGGCTGCAAAAGCTTCTTTAGGTACATAAAAAGGAAAAGAATAGCTAGGCCAAATGTGGGCCCATTACAGGTAGGCACGGGAGAATTTATAGTGGAGAACAGAGAAACAACAGTTACTTTTAGTCTGTCTTCATGTGCTTTGAACCACCATTGGAGGCAGTTCAGAGGTTTACTAGATTGATAGTTGGAACGAGTGGGTTGTCTTAGGAGGAAAGTTTGGACAGGCTGGGCTTGTTTCCATTGGACTTTAGAAGAGTGAGGGGTGATTTGATTGAAGTATACAAGATCCTGAGTGACCTTGACAAGGTGAACGTGGAAAGGATGCTTCCTCTTGTGGGTGAGTCCAGAACTAGGGGGCACTGTTTTAAAATTAGGGATCACCCTTTCAGGACAGATGAGGAGAATTTTTTTTTCTGAGGGTTGAGAGACTTTGGAACTCTCTGCCTCAGAAGGCAGTGGAAGCTGGGTCACTGAATATTTTTAAGGTGGAGGTAGAATGATTCCCTTGCCTAACAAGAATCTAAGGTTATTGGGGTTAGATGGCAATGTGAAAATTGAAACACAGGAAGATAAGCCGTGATCTTATTGAATGGCTGAGCAGGCTCGAGGGGCCAAATGGTCTACTGCTGTTCTTGTTTCTTATGTTCTTATATAGAAAATCTCCCAGAAATGCTAGGCAGCTAAGGGGCTTGTGAAACTGAGGAACGAAAAGAAATTAGTATTAGTAAAGAGGTAGTACTTGGAAAGTTAACTGGAATAAAGGTTGATAAATCCCCTGGACCAGATTGTTGAAGGAGGTGGCTAGAGACAGTGGATGCATTGGCGGCTGTCTTTCAAAATTCTTTAGATTCTGGAAAGGTTCTGCAGACTGGAAAGTAGCAAATGTAACCCGCCTATTTAAGAAGGGAGGAAGGAGAATGGAAAGCTACAGACCTGTTAGTTTGACATTAGTAGCATGACTTTTTTTGCTAATTCGTTCACAGGATGTGGGCATCGCTGGTTTGGCCAGCATTTATTGCCCATCCTAATTGTCCTTGAAGATGGTGGTGAGCTGCCTTTTTGAGCCGCTGCAGTCCATATGGTGAGGTACACCCACATTGCTGTTGGGAAGGAGTACCAGGGTTTTAACCCAATGACGGTGAACGAATAGTGATATATTTCCAAGTCAGGTTGGTGAGTGGCTCAGACAGAAACTTGCAAGTGGTGGTGTTCCCATGTATCTGCTGCCCTTGTCCTTCTAGATGGTAGCAGTCGTGGGTTTGGCAGCTGCTGTCGAAGGAGTGAGTTCCTGCAGTACATCTTGTAGATGATACACACTGCAGCCACTGTGCATCGGTGGTGGAGGGAGACAATGTTTGTGGATGGGGTGCCAATCAAGTGGGCTGTTTTGTCCTGGATGGTGATCAGCTGCACTCATTCAGGCAAGTCGAAAGTATTCCATCACACTCCTGACTTATCCACCACCTACAAGGCACAGGCTTTAGGGAGTCAGAAGGTGAGTTACTCACCGCAGGATTCCTAGCCTCTGACCTGCTCTTGTAGCCATGTATTTATATGGCTAGTTCAGTTCAATTTCTGGTCAATGGTAACTCCCAGGATGTTGATAGTGGGAGATTCAGTGATGGTAACACTATTGAATGTCAAGGAGAGATGGTTGGATTCTCTCATGTTGGTCATTGCCTGGCACTTGTATGGATGAATGTTACTTGCCACTTGTCAGCCCTATCTTAGATATTTGGACATTTGGACATGGACTGCTTCCGTTTCTGAGGAGTAGTGAATAGTGCAATAATCAGTGAACATTCCCACTTCTGACCTTATGATGGAAGCAAGGTCATTGAAGCAGGTGAAGATGGTTGGGGCCTAGGACACTATGCTGAGGAATTCCTGCAGTGATGTTCTGGAAACTTTAGAATAGATTCTAACATTATGTGATAACTGGACATTTAGAAAGGAATGGTAAAATTGGGCTTAGCCAATGTGGATTTATGAAAGGAAAATCACGTTTGACAAACTTGGGAGTTTTTTTTCGAGGATTTTACAGTGGATGTGATGTACCTGGATTTTCAGAAGGCTTTTGATAAGGTCCCACACAGGAGGTGAGTAAATAAAATTAGAGCACATGGGATTGGGGGAGGCATTGAAAATTGGTTATCAGACAGAAAGCAGAGTAGGAATAAACAGATCATTCTCAGGATAGCAGGCTGTTACTAGTGGGGCACCACAAGGATCCGTGCTAGGTCCACAGCTGTTCACAAACTATATAAATGATTTGGATATGGAGACTGTTTTGGTCTTGATTTTCCAGACAGGTTTCTCATAAGCAAGTGAATTTTATTTACAAGGCTTCAGTAGCAGTTACATGCTTCCATCAAGAACCCTGACTAGACACCAACTCCGCCCCTAAGGTTCCCCGTGCTTTAATCTGACTCGTTCACTGTCACGTGATACTACAGAGTACAACAGGTCTTAAAACTATAGTCACAACAGAGACCAATTGTAATAGTCCCAAATTTTCTGATGACACCAAACTGGTTGGGAATGTAAGTTGTGAGGAGGAAACATGGAGGCTTCAAAAGGACTTGACCAGGCTATGTGAATGGGCTAAAACGTGATAAATGGAATAAAATGTGAATAAGTGTGAAGTTATTCACTTGGGTAGAAAAACCAAGGCTGCAGAGTATTTCTTAAGTGGTGAAAGGTTGGGAAGTGTGGGTGTCCTTGTTCAAGAGTCACTAAGAATGTAGTTTCACAGGCATCAAGCAGACTTGTGGTCATTCTTCAAATGCAGTCCCTAGTGACCACTGGCTGGTCATTCGTAGTACTGTACCATGTAGATGCAGCAAGCAACTTGGAAGGCAAATAATACGTTGGGCTTAATTACAATGGGGTTTGAATACAGGAGTAAAGATGGCGTGCTGCAGTTATATAGAGCCTTGGAGAGACCTCACCTGGGTATTTTGCACAATTTTGATCCCCTTATCTAAGGAAGGAAATATTTCCTCTAGATGGAGTGCGATGGAGAATCACCAGATTGGGATTGTTTTGTGGTGAGGTTGAGGAGACTGGGTCTGTATTCTCTAGAGTTTAAGAATGAGGGGTGACCTCATTGAAACACACAAAATTCTTACAGGGCAGGACAGGGTGGATGTAGATGTTTCCCCTGGCTGATGAGAGTCTAAAACCAGGGCACATAACCTCAGGATAAGGGGTAGGCCATTTAAGACTGAGGTGAGGAGGAGTTTCTTCACTCAAGAGGTGGTGAATCTTTAGAATTCTCTACCCCAGGGTTCTGTGGAAGCTCAATCATTGAGAATATTTAAGACAGAGATCGATAGATTTCTGGAGAGCAATGACATCAAAGGATATGGAGAGTGTGCAAGAAAATGGTACAGGATCAGCCACAATCAAATTGAATGGTGGAACAAGCTTGAGGGGCTGAATGGCCTCCTCCTGTTCCTATGAATGACCAGCCAGTGGTCACTAAGGACCGCATTTGAAGAATGCCCACAAGTCTGCCCCTTTGCCTGTGAAACTGTACTCAAGACATAGTCGGACCTGAAAGGGGAAGCAGAAAGTGAATAAACTCCTAACTCTACTCTTCAAACCTATCGAACAAAGTGAAAGTTTGCGGCTCTGTCTCCAGCAGCAGCTGTCACTGCAGCAGTCTACTCTGCCACATTTCACTGGCTTCAATTAGTTCTCCAGTCTTTTGTCAGAGAAATGCTTTGCGTATCAGGCTGTTTAACAAAAAATTGGAAACTCTGGAAATCCTTTGCAGATTTTAATAACATATAAACTTTCTTCAGCTACAGTCACCTGCAATAAATTCATTTTTTAAAGGCTGGTCAAGATTGTTTTCAGGCTGTTATGCAAAGGCGGAACACGTTAATCACGAGTGACTACTGAAGCTAAATCAATCACGACTTGTAAGAGGGAATTAATGAACAGCTGAAACATAAATATTAAAGAACACAGAGTAAGACAACAGAACCAGGAACAGATTCAACAAACTCCAATGTGGAACCAGCAACCCACAGATGTCCAATGGTAAACTGGCTGCTTTCTGCCCAAAATATCTCATTCTCTGGATATAATTTCCAATACAGAAAGTAATGGAATGAATCATAAGGAATGGACTAAATGTGGGAATTTACTTTTGTTTCGTAACTTTCAGTTTTTCTATAATTGGGATTTGTCCCTCTTCACTCTCCTCAAAATACAAATTGTATGATCTGAATTGGAAAAAATACAATGGGCATTTCACTGAAACCAACAGCGTGCTGTGCATCAGCAACAAGAAAACTGAATGGTATCTTGGAACGTTTACTCAGAAGCACAGAACCTACATCCCAGGTAACGATAAATCTGTACCGCCACACCAGGAGCACTGGATACACTTCGAGTTACTGGTAGTCACACCTGGAACACTGGGTTAAATGCTGAGGAAAAGGACACAGACCGTTTAGACTGATCCATTTCACAGAGAAGTGAACCCTGTGGAATTTTTTTTTCTCCCTGATTCATTGGATGTGAGTACTGTTGGCAAGGCCATTTATTGTCCATCCAATCTGCCCTCCAAGGTGATGGTGTGCCGCCTTCATGAATCATAGAGTCATAGATATCTACAGCACAGAAAAAGGCCCTTCGGCCCATCAAGTCTGTGCCGGTCAAACAAGTCCCTAACTATTCTAATTATTGCAGTTCATGTGGTGCAGGTACGTGCACAGTGCTGTTGGAGGGAGTTCCATGATTTTCTCCAAGCAATAATGCAGCAATAATGGTATATCTCCAAGTCAAGATGGTGTGTGCATTGGAGGGGAACTTGCCAGTGGTGACATGCATCAGCTGCTCTTACTGTAGGTGGTAGAAGTGCTGAGTTTGGTAGGTGCTGTTAAAGAAGCCAGGGTGAGTTGCTGCAGTGTATCTTGTAGATGGTACACACAACAGTCATGGTGTGCCTACACGGAGGGAGTAAATACTTAAAATGGTGGATGGAGTGCCAATCAACTTGGTTGCCTGTCCTGATAGTGTTGACTTTGAGTGTTTTTTGGAGCTGCATTCATTCAGGCAAGTGGACATCATTCCACTTCACTCCTGGCTTGTGCCATGCAGATACAGGAAAAGCATAGGGGAGTCAGGTGAGTTACTCACCACAGAATTCTCAGCATCTGATCTTCTCTTGAAGCAACTATATGTGACTTGACCAGTGTCAGATCAATGTTGATCTCTGGGATGTTGATGGTGGTGATTCATGTTGGTAATGCCATTTTGTTTTATGCTTTCATGGCATATGAGTGTCACTAGCAATGCCAGCATCTTTTACCCATTTCTTCTTTCCTGGGATGTGGGCATTGCTGGCAAGGGCAGCATTTGTTGCCCATCCCTAGACCCACAGCAATGTGGTTGACTCTTAAATGCCCTCTGAACAAGGGCAATTCAGGATGGACAATAAATGCTGGCCTAGCCAGTAATGCCCACATCCCGTGAATGAATTTTTAAAAAAAAACTGCCCTTAAAGTGAGTGGCAGAGAGCAATTAAGAGTCAACCACGTTGATGTGGGTCCGAGTCATAAGTCGGCCTGACCAGGTAAGGATGGCAGATTTCCTTCTCTGAAGGACCGTCAAGAACCAGATGGGTTTTACAACAATCTGCTAGTTTCAAGGTCACCATTACTGAAACTAGTTTTCAATTCCAAAGTTTATTAATCCAATATAAATTCCACCAGCTGCCATGGTGGGATTTGAACCTGTGCCTCTGTCCAGTGACATTACCACCTTCTCAAAGGGAATCGGAAGGGGGAAGATGGCGGCGTAATGGTAGTGAGCCACTTTCTTTAACTACCGCAATTCCATGCAGTGCAGATACTCAGCTATTGGGGAGTTCCAGGATTCTGATCCAGTGACAGTGATTGAACGGTGATATATTTCCAAGTCAGGATGGTGAGGAGCTTGGAGGGGAACTTCCAGGTGGTGGTGTTCTCATGTGTTGAAGGAGCCTTGGTGAGTTCCTGCAGTGCATCTTGTAGATGGTACCACTGTGCATCAGCGGTCAAGGGAGTGAATTTTTAAGGTGGTGGATGTGGTGCCAATCAAGCAGGCTGCTTTGTCCTGGATGGTGTCAAGTATCATTGTTGGAGCCGCACTCATCCAGGCAAGTGAAGCGTATCCCATCTCACTCCTGATTGTGCCTTGTAAATGGTGGACATGCTTTGGGGGGGGGTCAAGAGATGAGTTATTCCTTGCAGAGTTTGCAGCTTCTGACCTCTTGTAGCGACCAGCATTTGTATAGCTGATTCAGTTTCTGGTCAATGGTAACCCCAGGGTGTTCATAGTGGGAGATTCAGCAATGGTGATGACATTGAATATAAAGGGGAGATCGTTTAAATTCTCTTACACAAAAACAAAAAGTGCTGGAAAAACTCAGCAGGTCTGACAGCATCTGTGGAGGGAAAGACAGAGTTAACGTTTCGAGTCCGTATGACTCTTCAGAACTGAAGAGTCATACAGACTTGAAACGTTAACTCTGTCTTTCTCTCCACAGATGCTGTCAGACCTGCTGGGTTTTTCCAGCACTTTTTGTTTTTGTTTCAGATTTCCTGCATCCACAGTATTTTGCCTTTATCCTATTAAATTCTCTTGTTAGAGATAGTCATTGCCTGACACCTGTGTGGCGTGAATGTTACTTGCCACTTGTCAGCCCAAGCCTGGTTACTGTGCAGGTTGTGCTGCATACGGACATGGGCTGCTTCAGAATCTGAAAAGTCACGCATGGTGAACATTGCGCAATCAGTGAACATCCCTACTTCTGACCTTACGATGGAAGGTCATTGATGAAGCAGCTGAAGATGGTTGGGTCTAGGCCACTATCCTGAGGAACTCCTACAACGATGACCCTGGACTGAGAAGACTGATTTCCAACAACCACAACCATCTTTCTTTGTGCTCTATATGACTCCAACTAGCAGAGAGATTTTCCCCAATTGACATTGACTCCAGTTTTGCTAGGGCTCCTTGATGCCACACTCAGTCAAATGATGTCAAAGGCACTCTCACCTCTGGAGTTCAGCTCTTTTGTCCATGTTTGGACTAAGGCTGTAATAAGGCCAGGAGCTGAATGGCCCTGGCTTAAAATACAGCATCAGTGAGCAAGTTATTTCTGAGTAAGTGCTGCTTGATGGCACTGTCAATGACACCTTCCATCACTTTACTGAGAGTATACTGATGGGGCGATAATTGGCCAGAATGGATTTATCCTGCTTTTGTGGAAAGTACATAGCTGGGCAATTTTCCACCATGGCCAGGTAGATACCAGTGCTGCTGTACTGGAACAGCTTGGCTTTCACATTGAGGATATCTCCATTGTGTTGTGGCACTATCATTGTGCTAATTGGGATAACTTTCAAACAGATCTAGCAACTCAAAACTGGGCACCCTGGGCACTGTGGGCCATCAGCAGAAGAACTGTATTCAAGCACAATCTGTAATCTTGTGGCCTGGCATATCCCCCCATATCATCAAACTGGGGGATTACCCCTGGTTCAAAGAGTGCAGGAGGGCATGCAAGGAACAGCACCAGGCATACCTAAAAAGTGTCAATCTGGAGAAGCTACAACACACTAGTACTTGCATGCCAAACAGCAAAAGCAGCAAGTGATAGAGCTAAGCGGTCCCACAATCAACGGATCATATCTAATAGTGAATGGTGGACATTAAACAACTCACTGACAGAGGTGGTCCCATAAGTGTCCCCATCCTCAATGATGGGGAGCCCAGCACATCAGCGCAAAAGATAAGGTGCAAGCATTTGCTACAATCTGCAGCCAGAAGTGCCTTTGTCTCCACAAGGACTGGGTGCAGTGGTCACTTCTACAAATACAAATACAGTCATAAACAAAAGCATCTGCTGCAAGCAGGTTGAGGAGGACGAGGTCAAATAGTTTTTCCCTCTTGTTGGCTCCCTCACTACCTGTCGCAGGCCTATTTGAGCAGCTATATCTTTTAGGGCTCAGTCTGTAGTGGTGTTAAAAAGCCAATCTTGGTGATGGACATTGAAGTCCCCCGCCCAGAGTACATTCTGTGCCATTGCCACCCTGGTGCTTCCTCCAAGTGGTATTCAAAATGGAGGAGCACTGATTCATCAGCCAAGGGAGGGTGATACATGGTAATCAGCAGGAGGGCTCCTTGTCCATGTTTGACCTGATGCCATGAGATTTAATGGGTCCGGAATCATTGTTCTCAGGGCAAATGCCTCTTGACTGTATACTACTGTGCCACCACCGCTGGTGGGGCTTTCCTGTCAGTGAGACAGGGATGGTGATGGTGGTGTCCAGGACATTATAAGATGTGATTCCGTGAGTGTGATCATGTCAGGTTGTTGCTTGACTCATTTGTGGGACATTATTTTGGCAAAAGCACGGAGTTTGGCAAACCCAGTCCTGTCAATGCTGCATTGTAGTTTCCGGTGCCTAGGTCGATGTCGGGTGGTCCATCCACCCTTTTACATTCCTTTTTATACTTTGGTGGTTTGAAACAAGGGGCTTGCTAGGCCATTCCAGAAGGCATTGCTTTGGGTCTGGAGTCACATCTCGACCAGACCAGGTAAGGAGAGCAGTAAACCAGTTATGGTTTCATGGTTAATGTTACCGAGACTAGCTTTGAATTCTAGATTTATGAATTGAATTTAAATTTCACCAGCTGCCATGGAAGGATTTGAACCCGATCCCAAGAGCGTTGCCAAGTGGCAAGTTACATTCACCCCACGCAATGACCATCTCCAACGAGAGGGAATCTAACCATCGCCCTTGATGTTCAATGGCATTACCATCACTGAATCCCCCACCATCAACATCCTGGGGGTTACCATTTGACCAAAAACTGAACTGAACTAGCCTTATAAATGCTGTGGCTACAAAAGCAGAAAAGAGGCTAGGAATCCTGCAACAAATAATGCGCTTCCTGACTCCCCAATGCCAGTCCACCATCTATAAGACAGAAGTCAGGAGTATGATGGAATACTCCCCATTCACAGCTTCCACAACACTCAGAAAGCTTGACACCATCCAGGACAAGCAGGCCGCTTGATCGGCACCACATCCACAAACATTCACTCCCTCCACCACCGACAGACAGTGGCAGCAGTATGTACCATCTACAAGATGCACAGCAGGAATTCACCAAGGCTCCTTCGACAGCACCTTCCAAACCCACAACCACTACCATCTAGAAGGACAAGGGCAGCTGATACATGGGAACACCACCACCTGGAAGTTTCCCTGCAAATCACTCACCATCCTGACTTGGAAATATATCACCGTTCCTTCACTGTCACTGGGTCAAAATCCTGGAACTCCTTCCCTAACAGCACGGTGGGTGTACCTACACCACATGAACTGCAGCGGTTCAAGAAGGCAGCTCACCACCACCTTCTCAAGGGCAACTAGGGATGGGCAATAAATGCTGACCCAGCCAATGAAGCCCACATTCTGTGAATGAAAATATATTTTAAAAAACCTGGGCCTCTGGATTAATAGTCCAGTGACAACACACTATGCCAATTCCTCCCCGCCAAGGTGTTCCATGTGTCTGCTGCCCTTGCCCTACTAAGTGGGACAGGTCACGGATTTGGAGGTACTGTCAAAGGAGGCTTTGCAAGTTGCTGCAGTGCATCGTGTACTTGTTATACACTGCTGCCACTGTATCAGTGGAGAAAGGAGTAAATGTTTTAAGGTGGTGGATGGGGTGCCAATCAAATAATAGAGTCTAACTACCTCCACTTATTGGAGGTGGTCATTGCTTTGCACTTGTGTTACGTGAATGCGATTTGTCACTTACCAGCTGAAACCAGAGTGCTATCCAGGTCTTGCTGCCTGCGGACAAGGACTGCTTCAGCATGAGTCTTCGCGAATGCAAGAGAACATTGCAATAATCAGCATGCACCTCCCCTTCAAATGTTACAGTGGAGGGAAGATCATTGATGAAGCAGCTAAAGATGACTGGGCCTCGCCTACTGCCCTGAGGAACTCGGCAGTGATGTCCCGAACGTATCCCAAAAGGCTATCAGAGCAGGGTCTGGGAAACATTTGATCGGTATAAGGAGGTGATTAGGGGGTTCATCTGGAGACTGGCCAGACAGACTGCATGGCTTTTCTGATCAGTGTTGCTGCAGGCACAGGCCTGAAGACATAAGTAACAGCCAACTGTGAACAGACACACTGGAACCAGAGTACTTCATCCAGCTCATTGAGCCTGCCCCAATGCATTAGAAACTGAAATTTAACAGCATCAATTTTGTGACTGCTTTAAATAGGGAAGGGGAGGTTGAGGGAAAGCCACTTTGCAATCAAGAGCAAACAGTGAAAACAGCAAACCAAACTCAAAATCCACTCGAGTCACCTGAGAGCAACTCCTGAGAAAGACTAAACACTCACTTCAACATGAACCAAAACTTAGGGATAGTAGTTACTTTGGAATCCAAATATTTTCTGTTCAAAGTGTGGAAGGGTTCTTCATATTTTAGAATAAAAATGAAATAATTCTTCATCCGAACTACTAACTCCAGCATGGAACAATCTGGAAATAATCACCTCTTACACCATAAGGTTACCAGTTTGCGCATGTGTTCACTTCCCATGAGCAACTTCAAACATGAGTCGAACTAGTTTGGGTTATGTGGTTGGTGTGAGGGGAGGGTGCCACAGGGAAGAAAAACAAAGGCAACTTTTCACAAGTCTGATTGTTATTAGTGTGATACGAGCACTTGAACATGAAAAATTAATCAGCAAAGCCTTGAAAGATCAAGCATAGCGATCTGCAGTCTTCCTTACCTCCTTTGCTTTCTGCTTTAGCCTCGCATGCTCGGGGTCTTCTTGCCGGGAGCGACTCTAGGCAGTTAGAGAAAGAGGAAGAGAAAAAAAACATACAAGGTTTAACAGCTGATTTTAAAAACAACTGGTTCATATGCGACAGTGAGCAAGGACTAACAAAGGGTAAAATACAAGGTGTCAGGGACAGTGCTACACACACGTGCTACTTCAAGCCAGCTGGTGTCTCCAGGTAAAACTATTATAAAATATAAGTGAAGAAAAATAATTTTTAAATTTTGTAATTCTACAAAATATGAAAGCCGAGCGTTTCATCGAATGAAAATGTTCTCACAAACAAACTTAGTTTTCAAAGCATATTGAATATAAACAGAAAATGTTTGAAATACTTAACAGCTTTGACAGCATCTATGGAGAGAAAAACAAGTTAATGTTTCAGATGTTCACCCTGTATTTCTTTCTCCACAGATGCTACCAGACCTGCAGAGTATTTTTGATTTCAGATTTCCAACTTTTGTTCCAAAGCACATTTTGTTGCTTCTCTCTGCCCTTGTCCAAGTTCCTAAAGTCACAGATTCCCTGCTCGACAGCAGCACTGACAGAGCACGGAGCTCCAAGGCCCCAAATAATTCTTTCTTCTTGTGAAAGCCCAGATAGCAAGTTTGTCAGACATAATTGCAGTTTGGTACATGTTAAAGCAGCCAGGTAGTAAGTTTCAAACCAAGCCTTTGCATTAGCAACATTAAGTAGGGTTCCCTGGATTTTTAAGGATGTGGTACAGAATCAGTGTATTTTAAATAATTCACCATCACTTGATGTGACCTTGAGTTGGTTAAAAAACCAGACAACTGTGTCCAGAATGCAACCATTGCTTCCTTATCAAAATTATTGCAGCAATCCAGGAAAACAGTCATACTGCTCAAAAAAATAGGATTTACATCAGGAGTGCTGAAAAGACCATTGCCTTGCCAGCCAGGCGAGTTTCTAGACCTACTGAGCACAGAATCTTTCCTAACAATCGTATCTATAAAGCCTGACACTTCACATATTGCAACACTGTTGGTGGCCATTTTTGATTTGAAATTTCCCATCAACAGTAATTGGGATATAAATCTGAGCCCTGTTTCCTGCAGTTCTTGCTGAATCGGAAGGTTCTTCAAGCTGAAGAGTTCATCAGTGTCCAGTTTACATATCTACAATTATGTAAAATTGGAAACAAAAGCAGGCCATTTAGTTCAATTGTCTATGCTAGTTTTATGCACCACACGAGACTCCTATCACCTTACTTCACCTAACCCTGTCAGCATATCTGTCTGTTCCTTTCTCCCTCATGTTTAGCCTGCTTTTCCTTAAATACATCTATGCTATTGCCTCACATTCTTCACCACACTCTGGGTAAAGAAGTTTCTCCTGAATTCCCTTTTGGATTTGTGTGTCACTATTTTATATTTATGGCCCCTAGTGTTGGATTTCACCCACAAATAGAAACAGTTTCTCTGCCTACTCTATCAAACCCTTTTATAATTTTGAAGACCACTAATAGGCTACCTACACCCCAATGAAAAGGTGACAACAGGTGGCCACATGAAACAGACATTGAAGTTCAGGAGTGTGGAATATTGGATGGGGTATTGGATGGGAATATAAAATATAAGAAGAAATACCAAGGTGTTTAGCATTCATGGAAGTGGATAAATCACAAGGCCAGGATGAAATGTACCCCAGGCAGCTAAGAGAAGAAAGAGAAGTTCTAACCATTATCTTCCAATTCTCTCTCTGGCTAACAGCCCGAGTGATTAGAGGCCAGTCAGCCTAATCTCATTAGTGGGAAAATTATTGGGACAAAAAATTGAGACCAGTACAAATTGCCATTTAGAAAGGCTTCGATTAATCAAAGTCATTCAGCATGGGTTTAAAGGAAGGTCATGTCGGACTAACTTGATTTAATTTTTTGAGGTAACAATGACTTTCAATGATGATAGGATGTATGATGTAACTTACATGGGTCTTAGCAAGATCCCACAGAACAAACTGATTAAAAGTTCATGTGATTCACAGAAAAGTAGCAAGTTGGATCAAAAATTGGCTTAGTGGCAAGAAGCAAAAGGTAATGGTCAAAAAGTAGACCGTTTCAAGTGGACAGTTGTCAGTACTGGGTCCCTTGCAGTTTGTCATTTATCACTGAATTAGACTTTAATATAGGGGGCATGATTAAGAAGCTTGCAGGTAGGTTGTGCAGTTGATAGTGAGGGAGAAAGCAATAGACTGCAGAAAGATATCAATGGTTTGGTAAAGTGGGCAGAACAGTGGCAAATCAAATTTAATCTGGAGAAGTATGAGGTAATGTGGGGAAAGCAAACAAGACAAGGGAATACACAATAAATGGTAGGATTCTGAAGTGTAGAGCAACAGTAGGTCCTTGGAGTGCATGTCCTCCTTACAGCACTGTAGATGTACATACACCACATGGACTGCAGCGGCTCCAGAAAGCAGCTGACCACCACCTTCTTAAGGGCAACTAGGCTTAGGCAATAAATGCTGGCCCAGCCAGCAAAGCCCACATCTCGTGAATAAAAAAAAATGTCTACCAATCCCTGAAGGTAGCAGGGCAGGTAAATAAGGTGGTTAAGCATATATACATGATATATCCCTTTATTGGCAATAGAGTGGAAGAGCTTTGAGGTTATGCTAGAACTGTATAAAACATGAGTTAGACAACAGCTACTGTATTGCATACAGCTCGAGTCACAGCATTAGAGGGAGAATGTAATTGCACCAGAGAGGGTACAGGCAAGATTTACAAGCATGTTACCAGGAATGGAAAATTTTAGCAATGAGGAAAGATTGGATTTACTGGGATTGCTTCCTTTGGAACACAGAAGGTATGGGGAGATTTAATCAAGGTGCATAAAATTGAGATGCCTAGGTAGTGGGGAGGATAGGCCTATTTCCCTTTTCCCCTGGTTACTGACCTTTCTGCTTAGATTTAAAGTAGACCAGAAGGATGAGAGGCGACTTGTGGTGTAATAATTTCACCCAGAGGGTGGTGGGAATCTGGAACTCTCTGCCTGAAAGGATGGTAGAAGAAAAAACTCTCATTGCATTTAAATAATTATTTGGATATGCACTTGAGGTGCCATAACCTATAGGCTACAGGCCAAGAGCTGAAAAATATGAATAGTTCGGATAGCTCTTTTTTTGGTTGACAGGCAATGGGCCGAATGGCCTCCTTCTGTGCCAAAGATTTTCTCGGTATCAAAATCCTCCCAAGTATTGGCTAACACAACTACGTCATCTGCTATTAGTTGGCCAACTTCGTATCCCTAGTTGAGTTGTGGCTGAGGGAAAGGGGTTAGTAGTTGGGGAAGTACCTCATTTCAGTATCACCCCTAGCAGCATATCCAAATAACTCACCGCAGAAATTTAACTAAAACTTCATTGTGTTTTCAATTCAGTCAGCTAGCCCTTCAAAATGGGTTATGGAGGCAGATTATTTTCTTGAGGTCATCTGCGGCGAGTAGCTACACCACACAGACTCCAGCAATTAAGGCAGCCCTTTCTCAAAGGCAACTAGAGATGGGCAATAAACATCGGCTTTGCCGGCGAAGCCCACATCCAGTGAATTAATTAAAAAACTGAGCACTCAGCACTGGTTGAAGAACAGTTAGGGGAGGTGGCCCAAAAAAGTGAGCCACTGGGATGAGGTGGAAAGATAGAGGAGTGTTGGTTCTTGCAGATCCTTGTCGCACGCTTGTTGTGAGGAGTGACTGAGTTGGAGGTAGTGGCATTTTTGGCAGGATCCAAAGAGTAAGCTCTTGCTGATCTGTAATTCGCCGGTCAAGGAGTTGAGCAGCAGAGTGGTGGTTACTCTGTCAATGGTCGTGGCAGAAACATACAGCTGGATATAAACCTAAACATGCAAGTTGCTTAAAGATGTTTGTTGACAAGAAACTGAGGGCAGAACCTCGAAGCACATCAGAAACGATCATGAGCAGGCATGGAGGAAGCCACTGCAGAAAGTTAAAGATAGCACCAGAATCAAACAAGGGCATTGCCACATGAGGGGACCATAAATGACACACAGAATCACAGTGCAGAAGAGGCCCTTCGGCCCATCGAGTCTGCACCGACACATGAGAAACACCTGACCTACCTACCTAATCCCATTTACCAGCACTTGGCCCATAGCCTTGAATGTTATGACGTGCCAAGTGCTCATCCAGGTACGTTTTAAAGGATGTGAGGCAACCCGCCTCCACCACCCTCCCAAGCAGTGCATTCCAGACCGTCACCACCCTCTGGGTAAAAAAGTTTTTCCTCACATCCCCCCTAAACCTCCTGCCCCTCACCTTGAACTTATGCCCCCTTGTGACTGACCCTTCAACTAAGGGGAACAGCTGCTCTCTATCCACCCTGTCCATGCCCCTCATAATCTTGTACACCTCGATCAGGTCACCCTTCAGTCTTCTCTGCTCCAACGAAAACAACCCAAGTCTATCCAACCTCCCTTCATTACTTAAATGTTTCATCGCAGACAACATCTTGGTGAATCTCCTCTGCACCCTCTCCAGTGAAATCACATCCTTCCTATAATTTGGCGACCAGAACTGCACACAGTACTCTAGGTGTGGCCTCACCAACATGACCTCCCTATTTTTTAATCTATGCCTCGATTGATAAAGGCAAGTGTCCCACATGCCTTTTACACCACCCCACTAACATGCCCCTCTGCCTTCAGAGTTCTATGGACACACGTGCCATTGTTCCTTAGAACTGCCAAGTGCCATGCCGTTCGTTGAATACTTCCTTGTCAAATTACTCCTTCCAAAGTGTATCACCTCACACTTTTCAGGGTTAAATTCCATCTGCCAGTTATCTGCCCATTTGACCATCCCGTCTATATCTTCCTGTAGCCCAAGATACTCAACCTCACTGTCAACCACCTGGCCAATCTGTGTATCCTCCGCAAACTTATTAATCCTACCCCCCACAAAGTCATCCAAGTCCTTTATATAAATGACGAATAATAGGGGACCGAGCACAGATCCCTGTGGTACGCCACTGGACACTGGTTTCCAGTCACTAAAGCATCCTTCTGTCATCACCCTCTACCTCCTACAAATAAGCCAATTTTGAATCCACCTTGTCAAATTACCCTGTATTCCATGTGCCTTTGCCTTCTTTATAAGTCTCCCATGTGGGACCTTGTCAAAGGTTTTGCTGAAATCCATATAAACTACATCAACTGCACTACCCTCATCTACACACCTGGTCACCTCCTCAAAAACTTCAATCAAATCAGCAAGGGATGGTGAACTGTGTTAAACTCTGCAGCAAAGTTCAGGGTGACTTAGGAATAGCACATCAGTTGAAACATTCATCAGTGCAGTGTTGGTGACATGGGCAGGGTGGAAACTGAACGGAAGGAAAGACACCAACGGTCCAAATGCTTGGCATCACTGGTTTGGCTCTTGCTTACTTAATCAAACTCATGCACCTATTTGGACTTGATAGTAAAGACAGGCTCAATGAATATGATTTACAAACTAAATTTTTTGAAGAATATTTTACTACAGACAAGACACTGCTCATTCTGGCACTGCACCCCAGTGGGTAATAAAGTGTGTTTTGGTTAAATTAAAATTGAAACTGTGGTCCAATAATCAACAACATGTAATCCTGCCTCTCTGAGCCAAACTCCAGAACAGAATCTATTACCCATGCAAGCCTTTTCTCACATATTTATTTTTTTTCTGGGGGGGGGGGCGTAGGTTGGGATGCAAGGGAGGGGGAGGGGTGGCAGTTTGAGTTACAGCCCCAGATCTATTGAAACCCACATTCAAACAGATGCCGTCTAACAATTTGGTTTCATCACTGAATTAGTACATACCTTTGCTGCTTTTAATAGAATTTCTCTCTCCTGGTCATCCTTCCTTTGTTTTTCAAGCCGCTCCAGATGTTCAAAGAATTTCAGCTGCGTCCGAACATCTGTTGCTTGTTCGTACCATTCATGGTCCTAAAGATCATTTAGAGAGTAGATACTTAAGAAAATATCTCATGCACTGTCAACAAATGTATTTTACAGCAATTTTCATCCACTCTAACCTAATAACAAGCAATAAAGATTATGCAATCTATGCAAATTTGGCTATCCCATGTTCAACAGGTTAACCAATATTCACAGACTTAACCATGATTTGATACTGCAAGCAGAAATCATTTGGATCAACAATAACCATGCCTTGAATTTTTTTAAATGTTAAAACAAGGAAAATGGATGCTGAGTGAAGGCTCATTCCTGTTGACTCTGAGCTTGGTCCAAAAGGTGACTTTTGGTAGGGTTTTGAAAAGAGATGGAAGTGGGGAAGTTTCTTTGGGAGAGAGTCCCAAAGAGCAGGAACCAATCAATGAAGATTCTCTCACCACTTCTGGAGTGAAAGGGTGGGCAAAAAGTGTTCAAGGAGGGGAAAGGTTGTGCAAGATCGCAGAAATATGGTCATGCAAGGTCATGGAGGGATTTGAGGGCAAGCTTTAAGTTTTTTAAGTTTACTATATTAGGGGATGGCAGGCCAATATAGGTCAGCAAGGACCGGAGTGAAAAGGACTTAGTGTGGTACAGAATACACAGGCAGACTTTTGGATAAGTTTGGGAGATGGAGGATATGTTAAAGATGCAAGTTACACTTAAAGCACCTTTCATGACCTCACAACATCCCAAAGTTCTTTGCAAAGAGTGAAGTATTTTTGAAGTGTGGTCACTGTTGTAGTGTAGGAAACACTCATCCAGCAGCCAGAACTATAACAGCTTCTAAAAGCAGCCAAATATTTGAAAGGAAAAAAACTGGGTACAGGAAGGAGGAAAGAGAATGGAAGTAAGCTGATATCCCTTTCAAAGAGGTGAGGGGCCAAATAGCCTTCTCCTGCACTGTTAAAATTCTGTAATTCTACAGCTCCCTGCTCTTCAGAATGCAGGACACACAGATTATTTTTCTCCTGTCCAACAGAAACCATGATGGGAACACTCAGTCATCCTAGGGAGTCTTTGCAATAATTTAGCAGAAAACAGTCAGAAGGGCAGTTGAATTCCAATTCAATCAAAGTTGGGAACCCAACCTCATAAATGCACCACACTCTGCTGCAAGGGGATATGATATTTTAATGCATTTAAGTAAAATACTTGGTGAAATCAACATTTAATTAAATCTGTAATTTAATTTTATAATCTTTAATGAATCCTCTACTCTTTTAAGATATATGGCGTGCAGATCACCCAAACTATTGCGGAAACATTCTGGTTTGACAAAGCGAATAATTTAGGTCAGCCAATCACATTAATCCTGATACTATATAATGATAATTCAGCACAGAAATTGAGGGTCTATCCACATCTCAGCACTGAGACAGGCCATGAACACCCAGTGTTGGGTTTCAAAATGTATGCCTCATATTTCTCATCACCTCTGACTTCGCTTTGATATTCATACGAACTCTCAACTTATCTAAAAATGCAAATGTTAGATCCAACCTATTTACTTCACCTCAAACCGAAAGCCTCTATTCTTTCACGTTTTAAACCCACCCCGACAATCTGTCTTCGAGTAACCTTTCCCCACCTTAATTAAATCATTGACACACACACAGACACACAGTCTTCTTCACAGAGTAGCACAATATTCCCCAAAAATATTTTTTTAAGAATAACGTCCATTCTCACTTAATCCGCAAACTTTGAAATTGCCTCCTGTACACCAAGATTTCGATCATTAATATATATCAGGAAAAGCAAGGGTCCCAATACCAACCCCTGGAAAACTCCACGACAAACCTTCCTCCAGCCCAAAAAATAACCATTGACCATTACTCTGTTTCCTATTATTCAGCCAATTTTGTATCCACATTGCTACTGTCCCTTTTATTCCATATCAAGACCGCTCAGTATCTTATATGTTTCATTCAAGTCGCCTCTTATTCTTCTAAACTCGAGCGGGTACAAGCCTAACCTGTCTAATCTTTCCTCATAAGATAACCTGCCCATTCCTGGTATTTCTTTATACTTAACTAGCTTCCACATAAACGCATCTCTGCTTCAAGCACTTGCTGTGATAGCGAGTTCCACATTCTCACCTATCTCAGGGTAGAGGGTTCTTCTGAATTCCAAATTGATTTTCTTGTATTTATGTCCACTAGTTCTGAACTCCCCTACAAGTAGAAACATCTTCTCTGCATCGCCCCATCAAACCCTTGGTGTAAAAAAAAACCACCTGTTCTGCAAATTCCAATATGAATCAGCTCCCAGGCTGCGTCACCAACCTGCACTAGGACAGGAGAGACACTGCATTTGGGTTCAGCACCCCTGAGCTATGGAGAGTAAACAGACAGGGTTTCTACTCTCAGATCACTAACTGCTACTTGCGCTGTTAAATTCACATGTAGATACGCGAGCAGCGTTATATTTCGTGCGTGGGGCTCATATTGAATCAAAACATGAGAAACACGGTCATTTTAAAAATAACTATTCTTATATAGACGAGGTACAGGGTTGTTGCCATCATCCATGACACTGTACCAAAGAAGGGGGTAAAAGACTGGGATGGGGAAAGAGGCCTAAATCACATCTTCAGTATTCAGTTACAAAGAATCCAAGATCTAGCTTTCATACTGAGTTTGACAGGATATTCAACACAAACAGTCGAGCCCGATTTCTCCACACAAATTCAATTTGGAAGGCTCTTCAGCCAATTTGATCACATCCTTCCAAGATAGCAACTTTAGAATCCAGTTACTATTCAGATGGGCCAATGGGTTGACTTCATCAACTCTCCCTGGCAACAGGCTCCAGCTGTCGGCAACGATGCGTGAATATGAGACCGTCAGTCTCATATCTTCCCTTAACAACTTTGAACCTTCCCTTGCCCTGTTCCCCTCACATATTGAAGCATTGTTCTGGATTAACTTTCCTTATCCCATTCAGTGTTTAACATACCTTTGTAAAGTTCCCTCTGGGTTCTCTTTATAGGCTGGCATAGCATACCACTATTTGAGCCACTGGACAACAATCGGCAACCCTCCTTTGCCAGGAGTGCTGAACTGAATGGTAGCATTCCCAATTCAATCAGCTAACTCACCGCATAGCAAAAATTGCAACACAGACTCCTGAATTTGTGTTGTTCAGTGCCACACCAGGACAGTGCTTTTAGCTACTTAAGATCCCTCCCCACTAACACTATCAACAATATTTAGAATGCACCGCCACTGTGTAAATAATTCAAACTAGCTGACTGGAACAAACTTATTCATTTACATTTACGAACTTCCAATGATCGCATGGCTGTGGTTTATGAAGTAACAGAAGTGATGCACCACACTTTACAGAATATCCTGGAACAACAAGGCCCTTTGCTTCCAAGTCAATTAAGTAACGATAAAGAAAAAAGGGGATGACAGGCAAATGAGCTCAAATTTGACAGCAAAGGAGCCTAAAAAAGGACAAAAGCCATGCTGTTGCAATGAAAGGACATCCACCTGATATATTAACTCTTTCTTTCTCCATAAATGCTGCCAGACAGGCTGAGTATTTCCATCAGCTTCTGTTTTTAATACACGATTTATTAATTGGGCATTTGATTAGCTTGTAGTCTGAATGTGAGCAGATTCCATTGTGAAAAGAGCCAGAGAACATCACATACCGTTGGTATTTGGAACTAAGCAACTTTCAAATTTTTAAGTGCAGAAATGATCTTCCCTCACCTTCTGCATCACACACTCCCACCACCTACTCCCCAGCTCTGTGGCATATTGGTGTGATAACAAAATTAGGAACTGATAAAATGGAATATCAAAACTTGATGACGAGGCTAAGACTGAATGCATATGGTGGAGTTCACAATCTCCGCATGGCAGGACACAGAAACCTAGGAGCAGGACTAGGCCATTCAGCCCATCATCCTGCTCTGTCATTCAATATGCTCATGGCTGATCATCCACTTCAATGCCTTTTTCTCACACAATCCCACGTCCCTCTATGCTTTTCGTATTTAGAAATCTGTCAATCTCAGCTTTAAACATACTCAATGACTGAGCTTCCACAGCCCTCTGGGGTAGGGAATTCCAAAGATTCACAAACTTCTGAGTAAAAAATTTCTCCTCATACGAACTAGGAGCAGGAGTAGTCCACTCAACCCCTCAAGCCTGCTCTGCCATTCAATAAGCTCATGGCTGTAACCTCCCACCTACCCCTGGTAACCCTTCACAACCTCGTTTATCAAGAATCTATCTACCTCTGCCTTTAAAACAATTAAAGACTCTACATCTACCGCCTTTTGAGGAAGGGAGATCCAAAGACTCACTACCCTCAGAAAAAATTTTCTCATCTCTGCCTTAAATAGACGACCCCTTGTTTTTAAACAGTGACTCCTAGTTCTAGATTCTCCCAAAATAGGAAACATCCTCTCCACATCCACCCTGTCAAGACCCCTCAGGGTCTTGCATGTTTCAAACAAGTTGCCTCTTACTCTTCTAAACTCCTAGTCTGTCCAATCTTTCCTCATAAGAAAACCTGCTCATTCCAGGTATTAGTCTAGTAAACCTTCTCTGATCTGCTTCCAATGCATTTAACATCCTCCCTTAAATAAGGAGACCAATACTGTACACAGTTCTCCAGATGTGATCTCACCAGTGTCCTGGACAACTGATGCATATCCTCCCTACTTTCGTATTCAATTCCCAATGATAACATTCTATGAGCTCCCTAAGTACTTGCTGTACCTGCATACTAACCTTTGTAACTCATGCAAGAAGACACCCAGATCCCTCTGAATTTCAGAGCTCTGCAATCTCTCACTATTTAGATGATATGCTTTTTATTCTTCCTGTCAAAATGGACAATTTCACATTTTCCCAAATTATATTCCATTTGTCAGACCCTTGCCCACTCAATTAACCTGTGTCCCTTCGTAGCCTCCTTATTCCCTCTTCACAACTTACTTTCCTACCTATCTTTAACATCAGTAAATTTAGCAACCATACCTTCTGTCCCTTCATCCAAGTCGTTTGTATAAATTGTAAAAAAAATTGAGGCCCCAGCACTAAGCCCTGTGACATACCACTTGTTACATCACACCAACCAGAAAAAAAACACATTTATGACTATCCTCTGTTTCCTGTTAGCTAGACAATCTTCTATCCATGCCAATGTTATCCCCTACACCATGAGCTTTTATTTTCCACAATAACCTTTAATGTGGCATTTTATCAAATGCTTTCAGGAAATCCAAGTATAGCACGTCCACTGGTTCCCCATTAGCCACAGCAATGTGACTGCTTCAAAGAACACCAATAAATTAGTTAAACATGATTTCCCTTTCACAAAATCATACTGACTCTGCTGATTGCCTTGAATTTTTCTAAGTGCCCTGCCATAATGCCTTTAATTAAAGCTTCAAACATTTACCCAATGGCAGATGTTAAAGCTAACTGGCCTGTAGTTTCCTGCTTTCTGTCCCCCTCCCTTTTTGAATAAAGGAGTTACATTTGCTATTTTCCAATCTAATGGAACCTTCCCTGAATCCAGGGAACTTTGGAAAATTCAAACCAATGCATCAGCTATCTCACTAGCCACTTCTTTTAAGGCCCTAGGATGAAGTCCATCAGGAACTGGGGATTTATTAGTCCGCAGCTCCAACAGTTTGCTAAGTACCACTTCCCTGGTGATTGTAATTTTCCTTATTTTCAATTATTAATTCCCCAGACTCACTTTCTGTCGGACCAACGCTCACTTTATTAATGCTTTTCTTATTTAAGCATCAAGAGAAACTCTTACTATGTCTTTCTATTTCTAGCTAGCTTTGTCTCACACTCCAATCTTTCCCTCATTAATCTGTTTTGTCATTCTTTACTGTTCTTTATATTCTGCCCAATCTTCTGACCTCCCACCCATCTTTGTGCAATTATATGCTTTTTCTTTTAAGTTTGATGTGACCTTTAGTTTTTTTTTAATTAACCACAGATAGTGAGTCCTTCCCCTGGAATTTTTCTTTCTCATTGAAATTCTGCATATTCTGAAATGTCCCTTTAAATGTCTGTCACTACATCTCTATTAACCTAACCCTTAATCTTATTTCCCAGTTCACTTTAGCTAGCTCTGCTTTCATTCCCACATAATTGCCCATATT
The DNA here is from genome assembly GCA_026770705.1 of Isurus oxyrinchus. Taxonomy (NCBI): domain Eukaryota; kingdom Metazoa; phylum Chordata; class Chondrichthyes; order Lamniformes; family Lamnidae; genus Isurus; species Isurus oxyrinchus. Next base: position 179,550,149 of record JANJGN010000007.1, on the reverse strand, counting down.
TAAGTTTGAAATGCCAGTCTTGGACCCATTCTTCTCTCCCTCAAACTGAATGCAAAATTCAATCATATTCTGAACACTGCTACCCAGAGGTGTCTTCACTATGAAGTTATCAATTAATGCTAACTCATTGCACAACACCAGGTCCAGAATAACCTGTTCTCTGGTTGGCTCCAGAACGTGCTGTTCTAAGAAACTATCTCGAAAACATCCTATGAACTCCACATCTATGCTATCTTTGTCCATCTGATTTTTCTAGTCTGTATGTAGATTAAAATCCCCCACAATTATCGCCGTACCTTTCTGACAAGCTCCCATCATCTCTTCTTTTATGCTCTGACCTAGCATGTAGTTAGCATTAGGAGGCCCGTGCACCACTCCAAGTGACGTTTTGCCTTTATTGTTTCTCATGTCGACCCGCATTACTTCTACATCTTGGTTTCCTGAATTTAGGGCATCCCTCTCTGCTGCTTTGATACCATCATTAATTAGCAGAGTCTCCCCTCCACCTTTCCCTAGCTTCCTGTCCTTCCTACAACTCATCTTGGTCCTAAATGGCTTCCCCTTTATTTTGAAATTATGTCCCCTGGTTCTACACTCTCCAACTAGGGGCAACATCTCACCAGCATCTACCCTGTCTATCCTTTTGAGTATTTCATAGGTTTCAATGAGATCATTTCTCATTCTTCAAAACTCTAGAAAATACAGGTCCAGTTTCCCCAATCTCTCTTCATAGGACAGTCCTGCCATCCCAGAAGAAGTGTGGTGCATCTTCACCACATTCCTTCTATAGAAATAATATCCTTCCTCAGGAGACGAAAACTGCACATAGTACTCAAGGTGCGGTCTATACAACTGAAGCAAGACTTTGCTACTCCTGTACTTAAATCCTCTTCCAATAAAGGCTAACGTGCTATTAACCTTCCTAATTGCCTGCTGCACCATCATGTTAGCTTTCAGTGACTTATTGACAAGGGCACCCAGATCTTTGTCCAACTACACTCTCTAATCTCTTACCATTTAAGAAGTACTCTGCACATCTGTTCCTCTTACCAAAGTAGATAGCATAACATTTTTCTACACCATATTCCATCCGCCATGTTTTTGCCCAAAGTCCATCCAAAACCTCTTGAAGCTACTTTGATTCTTCCTCACAATACACATTCCCACCTAGCTGTGTCATCTACAAACTTAGAAATATTACATTTTGTTCCCACATCCAAATCAGTGATATATATTGTGAAGATGAATATTATTTTAATATTTTGGGAATATGGTGGTATTCTGTAAAGAAGGCTGTGTGTGTGTGTGTGTGTGTGTGTGTGTGTGTGTCCATGGGTAATTAAACTGGGGGAAGGTTAGTAAAGACAGGTTGTCTGTGGGAACTGAGAGATGAAATGTAAAGGTGCTACTTGCATGTACTTGTAATGAGAGGCTATGGTGAAGTTGAATGTACGAGTAAATAGGTTGGGCTTTAAAATTTGCATTCAGTGATAGTAGAGATTTGACATTTCAGCTGTTAAATTTCAAAGGAGAATTTAGAAGTGATGAGGTACTTTTGCAACTTACAAATGTTCCATAAGTAAACAAGGGAAGATTATTAAATTTTATTTGACCCAAAAGTGGAGATAACAGGAAAACATGAACAGCTGGGGACCCAAATACTGTTCCTTGCGGTACGCCACTAGTCACAGCCTGCCATCGCGAGAATGACCTGTTTATTCCTACTCTCTGCTTTCTACCTGTTAGCCAATCCTTATTCCATGCCAATATATTACCTCCTATCCCATGTGCTTTAATTTTGCTGTGGGGGACTTTATCAAAAGCCTTCTGAAAATCCAAGTACGGTAAGTCCACTGACTTTCCTTCATCAATTGTTAGTAACATCATGAAAAACTCCAACATGTTCAGCAACATGATTTCCCATTCATAAATCCATGTTGACTATGTCCAATCAGATTATTATTAACTAAGTGCCCATTTATCATATGTTTTATAATAGATTCTAGCATTTCCCTACAACTAATGTAAGGCTAACAGGTCTGGAATTCCCCGTTTTCTCTCTCCCTCCCTTCTTAAATAGTGGGGTGACATTTGCTACCTTCTAATCTGCAGGAACCATTCCAGAATCTATAGAATTTTGGAAGATGATCACGAATGCATCCACTATCTCCAGAGCTACCTCTTTCAATACTCTGGGATGTGGAATAGCAGGTCCCAGGGACTTGACAACATTCAGTACCATTAATTCTGCAATACTAATTTCCTTCAATTCTTCTCCCTGGTTCCTTGGATCTCTAATTCTGGGAGACTTCTTGTATCTTCCTCAGTAAACCGACACAAAGCAATCAATTATCTTCCCTGTCATTTCTCTATTCCCCATTACAAATTCTCCTGACTCTGCTTGTACTGGACCCATATTTGTCTTAGCCAAACGTTTCTTTTCTACATACTTATAGAAGCTTTTACAGTCCATTTTTATATTTTTTGCTCTTACATTCATATTCTATCCTCCCTTTATCAGTTTTTTTTATCCTCTTTTCCTGTATTCTAAAATGCTCCCAATCCTCAGATTTATTACTATTTCTGGCAACCTTATAGGCCTTTTCTTTTAAACTTCTACAATCCTTAACTTCCTTTGTTAGCTACAGTTGACTGGCTTTTCTTTTTGGTTTTTTGTGCCTTGAAGGAATGTATAATTACTGTAAACTATGTAATAATTCTTTAAAGACTATCCATTGCCTGTGCACCGTCATACCTTTTAATGTATTTTCCCAATCCAACTCAGTCAATTTGCCCCTCATACCTTCAAAATTTCCTTTGTTCAAATTTAACACCCTGGCTTGAGGTTGACCTACCTTACTTTCAAACATAATGTAAAATTCTATCATATTATGGTCACTCATCCTGAAAGGTTCTTTTACAACAAGATTATTAATTAGCCATTTCTCATTACATAATACTAGATCCAAAGTAACCTCTTCTCCATGCAGTTCCTCAACATAGTGCTCTTGAAAACCATCTCTAACACATTCCAGAAACTCATCCTCCACAGCATTGGTGCCCATTAGATTTACCCAGTCCATATGCAGATTGAAGTCACCCATGATTACCGTATTATCCAGGCTACATACTTCTCTAATCTCCTGATTAGTACCACGCTCCACAATACCACTACTGTTTGGTGGCCGAAAACAGATTCTACCAATGTTTGCTGCCCCTTGCTGTTTCTTAGCTCCAACCAAATAGATTCCACATTTTGTTCTTCTGATTAGAGAACCTCCCTTACTAATGTACTGATCCAATTCCTGATTGTCAGCACACCGCCAACTCCTTTTCCTTTTTGACTATCCTTCCTAAATGTCAAATATGCTTGAATAATAAATTCCTAGTCTTGAACACCCTTTTGGCCCGAAGCTTAGGCTCAAACACGAGGAACATGTTACACAACCCCAACAGCCTAGAGGTTAATGTCAATGGAAATTGAGCTTCCCTATCTTCCTGTGTCTTTAGTGCCATTTCTTTGGTTACCGTGTGCCAGGACTGCAGGAACTGTATTTGAACAGTGCAAGATTGAGCAACCCAGGAATGGCAGAACTCTCAGAATGATACAGCAGAGGAGGAGACGAATTGCCCCATCATGCATGTGCCAGCTCCTTGAAAGAGTTATCCAATGTAGTCCCAATTACCTGCTCTGCAAACTTTTTTCAAACACCTGAGGATGAGGAAATCATAGGGTTACAGAAAAAAAAATGGCGTGCCCAGGAGGGTATGAGACAATAATTCTCTCCTCTGTGGAGGTTGCACTTCACATTTACAAAATGACTTTCACTACACCCTGTTCCCATGACCTACCAGTCAACCTGATTCAGAATACTGGAGTTATACTGCCAGCCAGCAATCCTGATGCATCCTGATTGAAGCCAGCTAGCTGAAGTATTTGAGAAATTCTTGCAGTCGGATACTGGATTGTTCTTTTCTCCCTTACAATTAAACACGTTTCTACCATTCTTTGTGAAATGGGCTCAATGTTCAAACAGAACATTACAAATTACTCAACCTGCACTCTTATGGTTTGTAGCATAACCCTGGTGAAGGTGCAGTGCGATTTTACTAGAATGGCACGAGGGAGCAGTTATGTGGACTGACTAAAGAAGCTGTGACTATTCCCCTTGGAGCAAAGGACATTAAAGGAGGGATTAACCTTCACAATCATGAGGGGTTTACTTCAAGTAGATAAAAATAAACTTTCCACTGGCATGCAGGACAACACAGAGTTAAGGTAATTGGCAATAGAACCAGTCATTTGTTCTGGTCTGAAATACACTGCCTGGAAGGGTATTGGAAGCAGATTCAATAGTAACTACCAAAGAAATTGAATAAATACTTGAAAAGAATATTTGCATGGCTATGCAGAAAAAGCAGAGAGTTGGGACTAATTAAATAACTCTTTCCAAGAGCAAGCACAAACACAATGGGCCAAATGGCCACCTTCTATGCTACATGATTCTATGAACCTTATCATTACCATCCACTTCCAGGGCATTACCACCTAGTTAGGAAACTGACTAAGCAACAAGAGAGTAGGGATAATGGCTATTTACACAGTGACAAGATGTGTCTGGTGGTGTCTGCAAGGGTTCATGTTGGAGCCTCAACTATTCGCTATGTTTATTGATGACTTAGATAATGGAATAGAAAGCCACCTATCCAGATTTGCCAATGACACAAAGATAGCAGCATTGCAAGCAGCGTAGATGGAAATGTAACATTACAATGAGGAATTGATAGATTAAGTGAAAGGGCAAAATTGTGACAAATGGATTTCAACGTAGGCAAACATGAGTTCATCCACTTTGGATCTAAAAACAACAGAACCAGGGGACACAGTTTCACAACAAGGGACAGGCCATTTAAGACTGAGATGAGGAGGAATTTCTTCACTCAGAGGGTGGTGAATCTTTGGAATTCTGTGCCCCAGAGGGCTGTGGAAGATCAATCACTGAACATGATCAAGACAGAGATCGACAGATTTCTGGATATTAATGACATCAAGGGATATGGGGATAGCACAGGAAAGTGGCATTGAGGTAGATGATCAGCCAATGAAGGACGGAGAAAGCTCGATGGGCCAAATGGCCCACTCCTGTTCCTATCTGTGTACTTTCTAAATGGTGATAAGCTATAAACAGTGGAAGTCCAAAGAGATTTAGGGGGTCCAGGTTTTTAAATATCTTGAACAGGTGCAGAAAATAACGAAAGGGTAATAGAATGCTCACCTTTGTATTTAGGGGATTAGAATACAAGGGGATAGAAGTCATTTTCCAGCTACAGAAAGCCCAGGTTTGACAACATACGAATTAGGAGTAGTAGATCATTCAACCCCTCAAGCCTACTCCGCCATTCGATAAGATCATGGCTGATCTGATTGTGGCCTCAGCGCCACTTTCCTGCCTACCTCTGGTACCCTTTGACTCCCTTGTTAGTCAAGAATCTATCCACCTATCTGAAAGATATTCAATGACCCTACCTCCACCACTCTGTGGGAAGAGTTCCATACATTCACGACCCTTAGAGAAAAAAAATTCTCCTCATCTCTGTCTTAAATAGGAGACCTCTTATTTTTAAACTGTGTCCCCTACTTTGGGTCTCTCTCACAAGGGGAAACATCCTTTCAGCATCCACACTGTCAAGTCCCCTCAGGATCTTATGTTTCAATATCACTTCGCATTCTTCTAAACTCCAATGGAACAGGTCCAACTTGACCAACCTTTCCTTACAAGATAACCCCGTCATCCCAGCAATCAGTCAGGTGAACCTTCTCTGAATTGCTTTTAATGCAGTTATGTCCTTTTTTAATAAGGAGACCAAAACTCTAAACAATACTCTAGATGTGGTCTCACCACTGCCCTATACAGCTGTAGAAAAACATCCCTACTTCTATATTCCATTCGTCTTTCAATCCCCTTGCATAAATAACATTCCATTTGCCTTCCTGATCACTTGCTGTGCCTGCATACTAACTGTTTTGTGATTCATGTACCAGGACACTTGGATCCCTCTGTACCTCAGAGTTCTGCAATCTCTATTTAAATAATATGCTGCTTTTCTATTTTTATTGTCAAAGTGGACAAGCTCATAGTTTCCCACATTATACTCCAACTGCCAAATTTTTGCCCATTCACTTACTCGACATCTTTCTTTCCTTCTTATATTTGAGACATCAGCAAACTTAGCAACCATACATTCAGTCCCTTCATCCAAATCATTGATATAGATTGTAAATAATTGAGACCCCAACACTGAGTCCTGTGGCATTCAACTTGTTGCATCCTGCCAACCAGAAAATGATCTGTTTATGTCTATTCTCTGTTTCCTGTTAGCTAACCAATCCAATATCCATGCTAATATGTTACCCCCTACACCATGAGCCCTTATTTTGTGCAGTAATCTTTGATGTGGCACCTTGTCAAATAGCTTCTGGAAATCAAAGTATATCACATGCACATGTTCCCTTTTATCCACATTGCTTGTACTTCCTAAAAGAACTTCAATAAATTGGTCAAACATGATTTCCCTTTCACAAAACCCATGTTGACTTTGCCTGATTGCATTGAACTTTTCTTAGTGCCCTGCTATAATCTGCATATTCCAGCATTTTCCAAGGACAAATGTTAAGCTAACTGGCCTGTAGTTTCCTTTGTCTCCCTCTTTTCTTGAATAGAAGAGTTACGTTCACTATTTTCCCATCAGATGGGGCCTTTCCAGAATCTAAGGAATTTTGGAAAATCAAAACCAATTAATCTACTATCTCAGCAGACACTCTTTTAAGTCTCTAAGATGAAGTCCATCTGGACCTGGGACTTGTCAGCTTTCAGTTCTAATAATTTCCTCAGTTCCCTTTCCTGGTAACAGTAAATATTCTAAGGTCCTCCCTCACTTTCACCTCTTGATTCACAACTATTTCTGGGATGTTATCTGTATCCTCTACAGTGAAGACAGACATTTTTTTTTCAATTCACCCATCATTTCCTATTTCCCATCATCAATTCTTCAGACTCACTCAAGAGGGGCATCGTTCACCTCTTTTCCTTTTTAAATACTCTTACTAGCCGTTTTTATATTTCGAGCTAACTTTCTCTCATACTCTAATTTCTCCATATTATTATTCTTTGGGTCATCCTTTGCTTTTTTTTATGTTCCAATCTTCTGGCTTATCACTAATCTCTGCAGAACAGTACACTTTTTCTTTCAATTTGATGCCATCTTGAACTTCCTTAATTAGTCACAGATGGTGAGTCCTTCGCTTAAGAGTCTTTTGCACTAGAAAATATTTTTGCTGAGTGTTGTGAAATATCTCAAAAGTCTGCCACTGCATCTCTACTGACTTATCCCTTAATCTAATTTCACATTCACTTTAGCCACCTCTGTCTTCATACCCTCATAACTGCCCTTATTTAAGTTTAAAACACAGTCTTATACACACTCTTCTCTCCCACAAACTGAATGCAGAATTGAATCATATTATTATTACTGCTACCTAGGGGCCCTTTTACTATGTAGTAACTAATTAATCCTGTCTCACTGCACATTCTAGTATAGTCTGCTGTAGAAGGTGCAACTCTAAGAACCTTTCCCGAAAACACTATGAACTCATCTTCCATACTACCTTTGCCAATCTGATTTGTCCAATTTATATGTAGATTAAAAACATCCATGATTATCATTGTACCTTTGTGACAAGTCCCCATTATGTCCTCCTGCACACCCCATCCTAATGTGGTTACTGTAATGGGGTCTATAAACTACTTCCACAAGTCATTTCCTACCTTTACTATTTCTCATCTCTATCCAAACTGATCCTACATCTTGATCTTCAGAGCTAAGGTACTAAAAGTATCAATGTACTAATGCCATCCTTAATTAAGAGAGCTACCCCTCCACCTTTTCCCAGCCTCCTGTCCTTCCAAAACGTCATGTACCATTGAATACCCACATCCAAGCCATTGTCATCTTGCAGCCATGTATCTGCAATGGCTATCAAATTATATATATTTAATTCTATTTTAACTCTCAATTCATCCAGTTTGTTAAGAATTCTACATGCATTTCGATACAGAGCCTTTAGTTCTGTCCATTTATTATTTTTGCAACGTCTAGCCTTACCCTGCTGACTCACTCTTATGTTTATATGCTGTCCCTTCCTGCCAAGCTCTGATTATCATTCCCCGATTGCTACTTTGCTCTCTTGCCTTCTCTGTTTATATGATCACATCTTCCCACACTTCATCATTCACCTCCACTATTCAGTTTAAAGCCCTCTCTACCGCCCTACTTATACAACTCGCCAGAACACTGGTCCGGGCATGGTTGAGGTGCAGACTGTCCCAATGGTACAGCTCCCACTTTCCTCAGTACTGGTGCCAGTGCCCCACGAATCAAAACCCTTTTCTTCCACACCAATCTTTGAGCCACGCATTTAACTCTCACCTTATTTTCCCGACGCTAATTTGCTCACGGCACAGGTATCAAGCCTGACATCATTACTTTTGAGATTTTGTTTTTTAATTTAGCGCCTAACCGCTCACACTCGCAAAGCAAAGCCTCTTTCCTAGTCCTACCAATGTCGTCTGTACAAACGCAGCCCACGACCACTGGCGCCTCTCTAGCCCAGAGCAGCTGTCCCAAAGCCTGGCACAGAGCAGGCAACACAGCCATCCGGACTCTCCTTCTCAGCTGTAGGGAACCGTGTCTATCCCTCTGACTATACTGTCCCCTTCCAAGGCTACTTTCCTATTAACTCCCCCCGCTTGAATGGCTTCCTGTACCACGGTGCCACGTTCAGGTGGCTCATCCACCCTGCAGCCCCCGCTTTCAGCCTTCGCGGCTGCAACCACCTCAACTTGTTGGATAATTGCCAGGGCTGAAGCTCCTCCATTTCTACCTCATCGGCCCCCTCACCTGCCTCACTCTCAGTCACACCCTCCTGTCCCTGAACAAATCAGAAGACCCTATCCCAAGGGATGGTGATCACCTCCTAGAATGAAATGTCCAAGTAACTTTCCCCACCCCAATGCATCGCAGTGTCAGCAACCTGTCGTCCAACTCAGTGGCTCTGAGCAGAAGCTCAAGTTGCAAACACTTATTGCAGACATGTTTGCCCTGGGTCACACTGGCATCCAGGAGCCCCCACTATCTGCAGCTGTAACACATCGCCTGCCCTGCCACCCTTAGTGTCGTAAATAATTAATTATTTTCTTAATTTTTAAAGTAAATTAATGCCTCTTCTCATCACCCTTACTGTACTAATTTAAACCTCAGTAACCCAGTAAATCCTGCCACTCAAGAATAAAATTAATAGTGAATTCTCTGAATTCTTTCTTCCCTTCTGTTAGTGTCGCATGAATTATAAGGTAGCTACTTAAGGATTATTTCAAAAATTATGTTAGTCTAAATTCCAGCTCTTTATAGACACTCCCTCCCTGGACTGCACAGCTAAGAAACGACGGGCTGAATCTTCCTTGGAGTGGCAATCCATGTCGAATCGCCACTCTGCTCCTTCTCACTTACCTTGGACTGGAGGACACATTTCTCACCTGGACTTCCAGCCCAGCCCAGGCCACCTGAGAAACGCACAGCGCAGCAACTCCTGGGAGTCCTTGTCTGCAGGACAGCAGTGTCGGGCAAAGTGAAGCCACAACTCCCATTTTACGGCACCAGCTGCCATAAACTGTTACATTTCAAGGTCCCAGTCACTTTGACAGGAGCGCGCAAGCTAAGTGGGTAGGATGGGTCGGGTGGGGGGTAGTTTTGTGGTCTGAATGAGGGAGGCGGATGGGTCTATGGGAGTTGGCGGGGGGGTAGTTGGTGATGGGTGCAAATGGGTAGCTGGGAGGGTGAGATGGTTGGGGTAGTTGAAGGGTGGCAGTTGGTCAGGGGATGGGAGTGTAGTCGAGGAGGTGGAGGGGTTGGGGGTATAGATCAGGAAATGCCAGGATTAGCCCACTGACTAGTCAGAACAATGATCATTACCAGCTGCTTGGTTTCAGGCCTGCCTCCCTATTGTACTTGAGATTTCAATTAAGAACAAGCTTTCCCGGTTTCTTGGGTGTTCAATCGTGCATTGTTCAAACTCTATAAGGTAACCTGTCCAGATCAGTGGGGCGGCGAGATTCAAGAGATTCTATTCAATGAACCTCGGTGCTACTAGGAATTACTTTGTAAGGTTGACTCAGATTATGAAGCAAAGAGTTTTCAATATTGTGAAAGGATGGGACAATATGTATAGAAGCAGATGGCTTCCAGTAGTTAAGGAGTCAAGAAGGAGGGCTACGGATACAAGATTAAATGTAAGGGACTTAGAACAATGACGGTGAGTTGCCTCCTTGATCCACTGCAGTCCATGTGGTGTAGGTACACTCACAGTGCTGTTAGGGAGGGAGTTCCAGGAGTTTGACCCAGTGACAGTGAAGGAACGGTGATATATTTCCAAGTCAGGATGGTGAGTGACTTGGAGGGGAACTTCCAGGTGGTGGCGTTCCCATGTGTCTGCTGCCTTTGTCCTTCTAAATGGTAGTGGTCGTGGGTTTGGAAGGCACTGCCGAAGGAGCCTTAGTGAGTTCCTGCAGTGCATCTTGTAGATGGTGGACACTGCTGCTACTGTGTGTTGGTGATGGGGGAAGTGAATATTTGTGGAAGGGGTGCCAATCAAGTGGGCTGCTTTGTCCTGGGCGGTGTCAAGCTTCTTGAGTGTTGTTGGAGCTGCATTTGAAACCAAAGTGGGTAGATGGAGTTAAGGTACAGGTCAGCCAAGATCTAATTTTTTTTTATTCATTCATGGGATGTGGGCATCACTGGCTAGGCCAGCATTTATTGCCCATCCCTAATTGCCCTTGTTCAGCAGGCTTTTAAGAGTCAACCACATTGCTGTGAGTCTGGAGTCACATGTAGGTCAGACCAGGTAAAGAGACCAGGCAGATTTCCTTCCCTAAAATAGATAGGTTTTTACAATAATTGGCAATGGTTTCATGGTTATCATTAGAGTTCTAATTTCAGATTTTTACTGAACTCAAATTCCACCACCTGCCATGGCAGGATTTGAACCTGTGGCCCCAAAGCATTACCCTGGGTCTCTGGATTACTAGTCCAGCAACAATACCACTACGCTACTGCCCTCCCCAATTGAATGCCAGAACAGGCTTGAGGGTTGTCACTGGAGCCATATGGCCTCAAGCCTGCTCTGAAATTTAATAAGAAGCTGGTGTCTGCATGAGCAGACACCAGGTGAGGACTGGGATAATGCTTGGCTGTGAAATCTCTATACCATGACTGAACAGCAAACCAAGGCTCACCATTTGGACTGGACTCATTTAAACAGCGGTCCTTCATGTAAGGGACAGAAGATTAGTAAGAACATGTGCTTTCAGGAGAGGAAGGAAAAGAGGACAAGCTTTTCTTGTAAACTCAAGTATTAATTTTCAAGGATAAACTGTTTTTTCTGCATCTCCATTACAACAGCATGATCAGCATATACATGTTCAAGTATTCATCCTGAAAGTTTGCCAGTTGGTTGAAATAAGTGAGTTTATTGGAGATAGCAGTATATATGTACATGTCTTTAAGTCTTTTGTTTTAACATCTGCAGCTGTAAAGCTAGCTGTACTAATACAAAGTGCTTTTGTTATTCGAATGGTAACCACTCAGAAAATATTACAATACCACAACATTGGCCTCAATTTCAACGGTTGAGGGAAGGATTGTACCAACCATAAGCTACCAAGACACAATACTTTGTTAGAAGTTGCTGCAAAATGGAGCGAGAGAGTTGCCTTTTTATGCCTGTTCCTGTGTCCTTCAAACATACTCAAGCTTTTTACAGGAGATTTGTTTGATTGATTTTCTCTCTCCACTCCCCCTGCTGAAAGTGTTATCTTTCCAGTTCAGCTTCTAGTCAATTGTCACCCCAAGAACATTGAAGGTGGGGAATTCAGTAATGTTATCCCATTAAATGTCAAATGGTCTTGGTTAGATTCTCTGAGTAATCAGTGCCTGGTACGTGTCGGGTGCGAATGTTGCTTTCCACTTATCTGAGGATTTACGAATGGTACCAAACACTGTGCAATAATCAGTGAACATCCCAAATTCTGACCTTATGATGGAGGGAAGGTAATTGATAAACAGCTGAAAATAGTTAGGCCTCAGACACTACCCTGAGGAACTCCTGTAACAATGTCCTGGACCTGAGATGATTGGTCAAAATAAAACAACCGCAGCCATCTTCCTTTGTGCTAGGTATGACTGCAATCAGTAGAGAGTTTTCCTCAATTCCCATTGACTTCAATTTTAATAGGGCTCTTTGATGCCACTCCTGGTAAAATGCTGCCTTGATGTCAAGGGCAGTCACTTCTACCTCACCTCGAGTTCAGCTCTTTTGCCCGTTTAGATCAAGGCTGTAGTGAGGTCTAGAGCCGACTGGCCCGGGCAGGACCCTAATTAGGTCGATCACCTGGCTTGATAGCAATGACGGAGAAAGAGATATGCTGAGTCATGAGATTACAGATTGTGGCTGAATATAATTCTGCTGCTGTCAATGGCCCAAAGCATCTCATGGATGCCTGGTTTCGGTAGCCAAATCCATTCTGAGTCTTTCCCATTTGACACATTTGCCACACAACATGGACAGCATCACCAGTGTGAAGATGGGACTTCGTCTCCACAAGAACTGTTCAATGATCACTCCGACCAAACTATCACGGAGATCTGCCTAACAACAAGAACACTTTTCTTTCTGAGGGAAGTTATCTGTACCCTAGCAACTGCCGCACAAGTTTAAAGAACAGTTACTTCCTTAAAGTGGTAACACATTTAAAGTGGTCAATAGAAGAAAAAACGGCTACGGATAGCAAATTAGATTTTGCTGTTGGGGATTTGAAATAAACGGGCATGAGGACATGGCGAGAATCGGGGATTTTAAAAAAACTGGCGCGAGGACAGAATGAGAGTTAATTAACATTTTATTGCGTTTGCTTAAATTCCAATTTTGGTGCAGTAAATAAATAACTCGAGGGGTGGCAGGGCTGCTCATACCTTTCAAGTGCACATCCTGTGCAATGTGGGGACTCCAGGATGCTACCCATGTCCTGGACAGCTACATATGCAGAAAGTGCCACCAAATGCAAAAACTCGAGGCCCGTTTCTTGGAACTCGAGGAAGAGCTGGTGTCACTGAGGTGCGTTCGCGAGGATAAGAGCTACATGGGTAGCGCACATTTCAGGAGGTAACTATCCCGTAGCTTACGAAAGAGCAGGCACAGAGGGACTGGGTGGCTGTCAAACAGACAAGAAAGGCAAGGCAGGTAGTGCAACAGACTCCTGCGGATATCCCACTTTCTAAAGGGTACTTAGATCTGAGTACCAATGGGGGGAAAGGGTTCTTCCGGAGAGAACAGCATGACCAGAACATCATGGGTGGCTCAGTTGTGCAAGGAGGGAGGAGAACAATCGTGGTTTGGGATCCTTCAGTTAGGGGGACAGACAGGAACTTCTGTGGTCACAGATGTGATTCCAGGATGGTATGTTGCCTCCCTGGCACAAGGGTCATGGATATCACTGAGCAGCTGGAGGACGAGGATGCACAGCCAGAGATCGTGGTTCACATTGGTACCAATGATAAAGGCAGAAAAAGGGATGAGGTCCTGCAGGCTGAGTTCAGAGAGTTAAGAAAGATATTAGCAAGCAGGACTTCAAAGGTAGTAATCTCTGGATTACTTCCAAGGCCACGTGCTAGTGAGTATGGAAAAAGGAGAATAAACGAGATGAATGTGTGGCTGGAGAGATGGTGCAGGGGGGAGGGCTTCAGATTTCTGGGGCATTGGGACAAGTTCTCGGGGTTGTCTACACCTGACGAGGACCAGGACGAATGTCCTTGTAGGGAGATTTGCTCGTGTTGTTGGGGAATAGCAGGGGGGATGGGACCCTGAAGGCAGATAGGACAAATTCAGAACATGAAGCAGGAAACAGAAAATTAGCGGGTGACTCTGAAAGACAGAAGAAACAAAGGTTAAAAGATTCACCGCACAGGAATTTGGCAAAATTAAAAAATATTTATTTAAATGCAAGGAGTATAGCAAACAAAGGCGATGAGCTGAGGGCACAGACACATTGCAGCATGATATCATTGCTATAATGGAAACTTGGCTTAAAGAGAGGCAAAAATGTACAGCTCAACATTCCTGGATATAAAGTTTTCAGGCAGGATAGACAAAAAAGGCTAAAAAATTGTGTAGCATTATTAGATAAAGAATCAATTACAGCTGTGAGGAGGGATGGTATACTAAATGAATCATCAAATGAGGCCATATGGGTTAAGCTCAGGAATAAAAAGGGAGCAGCCACACTACTAGGAGTGTACTATAGACCCCCAAATGGTGGAGGGGAGTTAGAAGAGCAAATATACAGACAGAATTCCGAGTGCAAAAACAACAGGCCAATAATAGTTGGGGAATTCAGCTACCCTAATATCCTCTGGGATATGAACAGTGTAAGAGGCACAGAGCGCACAAAATTGTTGAACTGCATTCGCGAGAACTTTTTAGCTAGCATGTAACAAGCCCAACAAAAGAGAGTACAATTTTGGATTTAGTCTAGACATTTAGGAAATGAAGCTGGGCAAGTGGATGAATTACCAGTGGGTGACCATTTTGGAGATAGTGACCATAATATAGTTAGATTTGATATAATTATGGAAAAGGATAGAGATGCAACAGGAGTAAAAGTTCTAAACAGGGGAAAGACAAATTTTATGGAGCTGAGAGGTGATTTGGTGAAAGTGGACTGGGTACAGTGACTTTAAGAAAAATCTGTGACAGACCAGTGGGAGGCATTCAAAAGTGAGATTCTACTGGCACAGTGCAGACATGTCCCCACAAAGAAAAAGGATGGTACTGCCAAATCTAGAGCCCCCTGCTTATCTTGAAGTATACAGGGTAAGATAAAGCAGAAAAAGAAAGCTTATGACAGTCACAAATAACTTAATACTGTAGAAAGCCTAGGAGTACAGAAAGTACAGGGGTGAAGTAAAAAAGGAAATTAGCAAAGAGAGGATACGAAAAAATATTGGCAAGTAAAATCAAAGAAAACCCTAAGATGTTTTACCTCTACATTAAGAGCAAGAAGGAAAGGGGAGGGCCAGAGATGTACCTGGTAACTTGTGTTCTGACGCTGAAAATGTGAGCAAGGTTCTCAATGAGTACTTTATCTCTGTCTTCACTGAGGAGAGGGATGAAGCAGATATTCTCATTAATGAGGAGGAGTGTGCAATATTAGATACAATAAACATAGTGAGAGAGGACGTACTCGAGGAACTGACATCCTTGAAGGTGGATAGGTCACCAGGGCCGGATGGATTGCATCTCGGGCAAATAATTATAGACCAGTCAGTCTGACTTCTGTGGTGGGCAAATCATTGGAATCAATTCTGAGACAGAGGATAAACTGTCACTTAGAAAGAAATGGATTAATCAGATATAGTCAGCATGGTTTCATCAGAAGGTTGCATCTTATTAATTTATTAGAATTTTTTTGAGGAAGTAACTAGGAGGATTGATAAGGGTAGTGCAATGGATGTGTCTACATGGCTTTTAGTAAGGCCTGACATGGCAGGCTGGTCCGAAAAAAGCCCACGGGGTACAGGGTATGTGTCAAGTTGGATTCAAAATTGGCTCAGTGACAGGAAACACTAGGGCAATGGATGTTTGATGGACATTTTTGTGAATGAAAAATGGTTTCCAGTGGGGTTCCACAGGGCTCAGTGTTGGGTCCCTTGCTGTTTGTTGTATGTATTAATGTGGGTGGCATGATTGGGAAATTTGTGGATGACACAAAAATTGGCCGTGTAGTTGAAGTGATAGAATAGCTGTTGTCCCCAGAATGATATCAATGGTTTGGTTGAGTGGGTGGAAAAGTGGCAGATGGAACTCAATCCAGAGAAGTGTGAGCTAATGCATTTGGGGAGGGCAAACAAAGCTAGGGAATACACAATAAATGGGAGGATATTGGGAAGGTAGAAGAAATGAGAGACCTTGGAGTGCATGTCCACAGGTCCCTGAAGGTGGATAAGGTAGTAAAGAAAGCAAATGAAATGCCTTCCTTTATTGGACGAGGTACAGAATACAAGAGCAGGGATGTAATGATGGAACTAAATAAAACGCTGGTTAGGCCACACATGGAATTTTGTGTACAGATCTTGTGACCACATCATTACAGGAAGGACATGATTGCTCTGGAGAGAGAGTACAATGGAGATTTACAATAATGTTGCCAGAGGTTGAAAATTCTAGCTATGAGGAAAGATTGGATAGGCTGGGGTTGCTTTCCTTAGAACTGAGGAGGCTGAGGGGTGATGTGATTGAGGTGTACAAGATTATGAGGGGCGTAGATAGTGTAGACAGGGGTTCCCTGTTTCCCCTAGCAGAGAGGTCAATTACCGAGGGCAAAGATTTAAGGTGATTCGTGGAAGGATTAGATTGAAAATGAGGAAAAACTTAACCCAGAGGGTAGTGGATGTTTGGAATTCACTGCCTGGTTTGGTGTTGGAAGCAGAAACACTCAACTCATTTAAAAGGCACCTGGATTTCCACCTAAAGTGCTGTAACCTACAAGGCGACGGATCCCTGGTGCTGAAAGATGGGATTAAAATGGGCTACTAGCTCTTATTTTTTCTTTTTCGGCAGGAGCAGACATGATGGGCTGAATGGCCTCTTTCTGTGCTGTAACTTTTCTATGGCTCTATAGATACATGTGTGACAGACGGATTGGTAAGAACGAAGTCAAATAGATTTTTCCCTCATGTTGGTTCTCTCACCAACTGCTGCAGGCCCACTTTAACGGATATGCTCTTCAAGTCTCAGCCAAATCAGTCAGTGAGTTGCATGGAGTCACTTTTGGTGATGGACATCGAAGTCCCCCAACCAGAGTACATTCTGTGCCCTTACTACCCTCAGTACTTCTTCCAATTGGTATTCAACATGGAGGAGTATTAAATGATAAATTGAAGGGGGGACATAGATGACAATCAGCAAGAGGTTTCCTTGCCCATGTTGGACCTGATGCCATGAGACTTCATGGGGTATGGAGTCAATGTTGATGACTTCCAGGGCCACTCTCTCCTAGCTATATATCACTGCATTGCCACCTCTGGTCAGCATGTCCAGTCTCACAGCTAGACAGAGATGGCAGCAGAGGAGTCTGGAACATTGACTGCAAGGTTTGAGTCAGTGAGTATGACTACGCCAAATTGTTGCTTGACAAGCCTGTGGGATAGCTTCCCAATTTTGGAACAAGTCTCCAAATATTAGTGAGGAGTCTTAACATTGACTGGGCAAGGTGTGCCTTTGATGTTTCCGGTGCCTTGATCAATGCCATGTGGTCTGTTTAGTTTTATTCATATTCATTTTTCTCTAGCAGTTCGTTACAATTGCATGTCTCGCGAGGCCATTTCAGAGGGCAGTTAAGAGTGAACTACATTGCTGTGGGTCTGGAGTTGCACGTAAGCCAGACCAGGTTTGGACAGGAAATTTCCTCCCTGTGGGACATCAGTGAACCAGATGGGCTTTTACAACAATCCAACAACCAGACTAGCATTTTATTCCAAATTTATTAAATGTGAATTTCCCCAGCTGCCATGATGGGATTTGAACTCCTGTCCCCAGCGCATGAGTCCAGGCCTCTAGATTACGAGCTCAGTAACATTACCACAAGGCTACTGTCCCCGACCTGCCTGACACACAGTCACACCCCTTCTTTCCCTGACCTTTAACAAGACCTACACCACTTCCTAACCTAAGGGGTGTGACTACCTCCTGGAACAGCATCTGTGTAACTCTCCACCTTCTTAATGTCCCGCAATGACCACACTTCAGACTCCAGTTTAACAATCTGAGCTTAAGTCCCTTCAGATGGAGGTGCTTATTGCAAATGTGGTTATCTGAGATCACAATGGTCTGCACAAACTCCCATTTGATATAATCAGCAATGAGAGAATGATCAAATGATCTTGGTTGAGATATAAAGATTGGCTAGTGCACCAAGGAGAATTTCCCTGCTTTTCCTCCAATCACACATTTTATCTGGGAGGGCAGGTAGGCATTAAGTCTTAATCCAAAAGGCGATACCTTCAACAGTGCACCATTCCATCAGTACTATACTGGGAACATTAGCCAAAACAACGCGCACAGTTTTCTCAAACTCTATTACTCAGAGCCGAGAGTGCGACACACTGAACCACGGCTGACACCCTCAAACGATGAACGGATTACTTCAAAACAGCAACAAACAGCACAACAGCAGCTCAACATCATACACACCAATTTATATTAAGTCAAGCAGGGAGCAAACCCCTCCTCGGGCACAGGGACACCTGCTCCACATACCTTGTGAGTTTCCATTCTGTGTTGTGCTATTGATGTCAGTTTTCCGATGACCATTTTTAACCGTTCTTGCGTTGCGAGTGAAATCGTGTTTACTATGTCAATGGGAACGTCCGTGATTCCAAATCTTTTAGCTGCAAAACATTTCGTTTGAAATATATTCTCAAATTTTTTTTTTAAAACATGGACTTTTTTTCCAACCAAATTGAAAAGGTCAAAAAAATTACTCAACACCACCAAGGTTTCCCCACAACTGACCCTTTTCTTGTGTCTTGCCAGGGATGAGCTTGGCACTGTACTTGAGCCATGTTAATCACTGATTCAGGTGCAAGGGAGAACATCAAAAGCCACAGCCACTTCTCATCCCATTGCCTCAAGCACAGAGACGAGGCATAAGATGGCCCTTTTCCACAGTGAACACAACATGTACGACTGATGAGGAGGGAGACTACAGGGGTAGGAGGGAGACAAAGGAGAGACTGCCCATCGAGCTGAAATGCAAGGCAGCCAGCTCATAGAACTCTGCAGCACAGTAACCAGCTAATTGGTCTATGCTATGTTTATGCTCCACTCAAACCTCCTTCCAACCTTATTTCATAGCATCCTATCAACATATCCTATTTCTTTTCTCCTTCATTTATCCAGCTCCTTTCAAACATATTTATGCTAATCGTCTCAACCACTCCAAGTGGCAGCAAGTTCAAATTCTCACCAATCGAGTAGACTTCTACAGACGTAACTGAAGGAATAGGTGAATCTGAGCACTGAATTGAATTCCAGCCACGTCATGTTTCCCTTTCACTTTGGACAAGGTGAGCAAAAAAAGGCTCTTCTCAGCAGAATGAATGACATGGCAATAATATGCCTGTGCATGCAAAGGAATGGGGGAATACCACGTGCTTGCATGTGAGAACATAGCATGGAACTCAGAATGGCACAGGGGAAAGAGACCAGGAACACCATGGATGTTTCTGTGCCATCTGATACTTGGCTCTGAAACAAACTCAAACCGGAGGAGAGCACAGGAATCGGTCAGTAGTATGTTTAAAGTGGGGCTGGGACATAGTCCTGAGGAAAGGCAGAAAAATTCAACTTTAAAAGATAATCAAATGCCCCGAATTGCATGTTATAAGGTTTCATAACTCAGTACACAGGTAATCAATCCATCTATTTGCAATGAAGTGGAATTGTTTGCATAATCAAGCACAATGTTGGCGTACAAGCTTTCAGCTGGGATTCTTCAAAAGCAGCAGGTTGACCGGCCGTTTATTTATTCTCTGTTGCCAGTTCATCAGCAATGGATCTTATTTCACAGTCCACAGTGGCTTGTTATGAACTGGAATGTACTGCCTCAAATGGCAGCAGATTCAAAAGGAAGGGCAGCAAACAACAGGTAAAATGCTGAGAAAGGCATGGTATGAGTGTTTTTTGAGCATTAAGTGCTTCAGCTCCTTGATTACTAAATTGTGGTAGACATTTATAAATAGTCATTGCAGCACAGAAGGAAGCCATTTGGCTCATCAAATCCAGTGTGAAGCACATTTACCTGTGGCTAGTCAGCAATTTTTACTGGACAACATTGTCCTACTGAGGCTCAAAGCCAGCAATCCCATCCTGGTTCACCATCTCCTCACCCCACAGCCCCTGATCAGTGTAGAAAATCTCCTCTTTGACAGATCTATCTAGTACAGAGACATCAACATCTTGCTTTAACAGAGTAAAATATCCCAAGCTTCACACGAGTGTTATTAATATTTGAAACCAAACCACAAAAGGAGGTAATACAATAGATGACCGAAAAGGAGAGAAAGGCAGAGAGATTTAGGGAGGGAATACCCAAGCTTAGGGCCTAGGCGGCTGAAGGCATAGCCGCTGATGGTGGAGTGATTAAAATTGGTGATGCAAAAATCCAGGATTGGACTGGAGGAAGTTACAAAGATTGAGAAAGGCAAGGCCATTGGGAATTTGAAAACACGGATGAGAATTTTCAAGTTGCCAGGCTAGGAGCCAATGCAGATCAGTGAGAATTGTGGTGATAGGTGAATGGAACTTATGCATGTTAGGATATGGGCAGCAGAGTTTTGGATAAGTTTATGTAAGATGGAATATGGGAGACAAGCAAGAAGAGCATTTAAATATTCAAGTCTAGATGTAACAAAGGCTTAGATGAAAGTTTCAGCAGATGAGCTGAGGCAAGGGAAGAGTTAACCCATTTAACAGAGGTGTGAGTAAGTTGTCCCCGTGGTGGAACAGATGTGTAAGCATCTTGGAGTCAGATATGACATCAAGATTGCAAAT
Source organism: Isurus oxyrinchus (assembly GCA_026770705.1). NCBI lineage: Eukaryota > Metazoa > Chordata > Chondrichthyes > Lamniformes > Lamnidae > Isurus > Isurus oxyrinchus. Next base: position 179,529,430 of record JANJGN010000007.1, on the reverse strand, counting down.
GCTTTGGTTCAACCCCAAACAATTGTCAAGGGGAAAAGGATGGAGCCGGTGGCCTGGGAATGGAGTTTGTGCAGGGACAGAAGACAGTGACTTCGGTCTTCTCAATATTTAATTGGAAGAAAATGCTGTTCATCCAGTACTGGGTGTAGGACAAGAAATGTAACAAACCATAGTAAAAGAGCCCCTAGGCAACAGCGATCATAATATGATGGCTCAAATTAAACATGAAATTCTAAGAAGTGTGGGTCAAAGTCTAGTGTTGTAAACCTAAATAAAGGTAATTTAAAGATATGTGGATAGAACCAACTAAAGTGAACTGGGAAACTAGATTTAAAGTTAGGACAAAACAGACACTGCAACAGACTTTTAAGGAGATATTTAATAAGGCAAAGCACAGATTTATCCCAGTGAGAAAGAAAGTCTCTTAAGAATTAGAATAAGAGAGAAAGCTAGCTAGAAATATAAATACAGATACTAAGAGTTTCTACAGGAATTTAAATAACTAGAGTGAGTGTTGGTCCTCTGGAGAGGAATTAATTTTTTTTAAAATTTATTTGCTCAGGGGATGCGAATGTCGCTGCCTAGGCCAGCATTTATTGCCCATCCCTAATTGCCCTTGTTCAGAGGGCATTTAAAGGTCAACCACGTTGCTGTGGGTCTGGAGTCACATATAGGCCAGACCAGATAAGGGTGGCAGATTTCCTTTTCTAAAGAACATTAGTGAACCAGATGGGTTTTTACAACAATCAGCAATGGTTTCATGGTCATCAGCACACTTCTAATTCCAGACTTTTATTGAATGCAAATTTCACCATCCGCCTCGGTGGGATTCAAACCCCAGAGCATTACCCTGGGTCTCTGGAATACTAATCCAGTGACAATACCATTATGCCACCACCCCCCCCCAACTTAATAATGGAAAACAGGGAAATGGCAGAAGCACTGAACAAGTATTTTGTGTCTGTCTTCACTGAGAAGGCTTAGAAAACTTCCCAAAGATATGTGAAAATCAAGAAGTGAAAGGGAGGGAGGAACTTAAAACAGTCCCCATCATTAGGGACAAAGTACAGGGAAAACTATTAGACCTAAAGTCTGACAAGTCCCTAAAACCTGACGGCTTGCATCCTGGAAGATGCAGAGACAGCAAAAGCTTTGGTTATAATCTTCCAAAATTTCTTCGGTTCTGGAAAGGTCCCAGCTGGTTGGAAAATAGCAAATGTAACACCTTTATTCAAGGAACAGGAATGAGTGCAGCTCTAGAACTCAAGAAGCTGGACACCAACCAGATCAAAATAGCCCACTTGACTGGCACCCCATCCACAAACATTCACTCTCTTTACCACCAACACACAGTGGTAGCAATCTGTACCATCTACAGGATGCACTGCAGGAACTCACCAAGTCTCCTTCGACAGCATCTTTCAAACCTGTAACCTCTACCACCTAGAAAGACAAGGGCAGCAGATGCATGGGAACACCATCACTTAGAAGTTCCCCTCCAAGCCACACACCATCCTGACTTGGAACTACATTGCCGTTCCTTCACTTCGCTGGGTCAAAATCCTGGAACCTGGAATTCCCTCCCTAACAGAACTGTGGGTGTAGCTACACCACATAGACTGCAGCGGTTCAAGAAGGCAGCTCATCACCACCATTGCAAGGACAATTAGGGATGGGCAATAAATGCTGGCCTAGCCAGTGATGCCCACATCCAGTGAATGATTAAAACAAAGCAGAAAACTATAGGTCAGTTAGCTTGACATCTGTCATGGGGAAATTGCTAGAATCCATTGTTAAGGAGGTTATAGCAAGATACTTAAAAATCATGATGGGATCAGACAGAGTCAACATGCTTTTGTAAAAGTGAAATTGTGTTTTCCTGATTTATTAGATTTCTTTGAGGGACGAACAAGAAACGTGGATAAAGGGGACCTGCAGATGTGTTGCACTTGAGCTTCTAAATGGCCTTTGATAAGGTGCCACATCAAAGGTTTCTACACAAAGTAAAAGCATGGATAGAGGATTTGTTAGCTATCAGAGAGTAGGGATAAGTGGGTAATTTTCGGGCTGACAAGCACCAAACAGTAGTGTGCCACAGGGGTCAGTGTTGTCTATACAATCTATACCAATGACTTAGATGAGGGGACTGAATGTATGGTTGCCAATTACACCAAGATAGGGAGGAAAGTATGTTGTCAAGAACAGGTAAAGTGTGTGCAAAGGGATGGGTTTAGTGAGTGGGCAAAAACTTGACAGATGGAGTATAATGTGGGAAAACGTGAACTTGTCCACTTTGGCAGGAAGAATAGAAAATCAGTATACTATTCAAATAGAGAGAGATTGCAGAACTCAGTGCTACAGAGGGATCTGGGTGTCCTGGTACATGAATCACATTAAGTTAGAACGCAGGTACAGCGAGTGATTAGTGTGGCAAATGGAATGCTGATGTTTATTGCAAGGAGAATGGAATATAAAAGTAGGGGAGTTTTACCGCAGTTCGACAGGGCCTTGGTGAGACCATATCTGGAATACGGTGTACAGTTTTGATCTCCTTATTTGAAAAAGGATATAAGTGCATTAGAAGCAGTTCAGAGAAGTTTCATTCCTGGGATGAAGGGCTTATCTTATGAAAAAAGTTTGAACAGTTTGGATCCAAACCCATCAGAGTTTAGAAGAATGAGAGATAATCTTATTGAAACATATAAGATCCTGAGGGGACAAACAGGGTAAATACCAGGAGGATGTTTCCTCTTGTGGGGAGACTGGCATCTACCCAGCTATGTGGAAAATTGCCCAGGAATGTCCTGTACACAAAAAGCAGAACAAATCCAACCCGGCCAATTATTGCCCCATCAGTCTACTCTCATCAGTAAAGTAATGGAAGGGGTCATCAACAGTTCTATCAAGCAGCACTTGCTTAACAATAACCTGTTCACTGATACCCAGTTTGGGTTGCGCCAGGGCCACTGAGCTCCTGACCTCATTACAGCCTTGATTCAAACATGGACAAAAGAGCTGAACTCCCAAGGTGAGGTGAGAGTGACTGCCCTTGACATCAAGGCCGCATTTGACTGAGTGTGGCATCAAGGAGCCCTAGCAAAACTGGAGTCAATGGGAACCGGGGGCAAACTCTCTGCTGGTTGCAGTCATACCTAGCACAATGGAAGATGCTTGTGATTGTTGGAGGTCAGTCATCTCAGTTCCAGGACATCACTGCAGGAGTTCCTCAGGGTAGTGTCCTAGACCCAACCACCTTCAGCTGTTCCATCATAAGGTCAGAAGTGGGGACGTTCACTAGTGATTGCACAATGTTCAGCACCACTGGCAACTCCTCAGATACTGAAGCAGTCCATGTTCAGGTGCAGCAAGACCTGGACAATTTCCAGGCTTGGGCTGACAAGTGGCAAGTAACATTCGTGCCAAACAAGTGATGGGCAATGACCATCTCCAACAAGAGATAATCTAACCATTGCACCTTGGCGTTCAATGACATTACCATCACTGAATCCCCCACTATCAACATCATGGGGGTTACCATTGACCAGAAACTAAACTGGACGAGCCATATAAGTACTGTGGCTACAAGAGCAGGTCAAGGGCTGAGAATTCTGCAACCAGTAACTCATCACCTGACTCCCCAAAGCTTGTCCATCCTCTACATGCCACAAGTCAGAAGTGATGGAAGACTCCCCACTTGCCTGGATGAGTGCAGCTTCCACAACACTCACCATCCTGACTTGGAAATATACCACCAATCCTTCACTATCGCTTGGTCAAAATCCTGGAACTCACTGCCTAACAGCACTGTGGGTGTACCTACACCACATGGACTGCAGCAGTTCAAGGTGGCAGCTCACCACCACCTTCTCAAGGGCAACTAGGGATGGGCAATAAATGTTGGCCCAGTCAGCGAAGCCCACATCCCATGGATGAATAAAAAAAGACTAAAGCTAGGAGACACAGGTTAACAATAAGAGGGTCTCCCATTTAAGACAGAGATGAGCAATTTTTTTTTCTCTTGGAGGGTCATTAGTCTGTGGAATTCTCTTCCCCAGGAAGCAGTAGAGACTGGGTCATTGAATTTATTTGAGGCTGAGTTGGATAGATTTTTGAGAGACAAGGGAGTCAAGGTTTATGAAGCGCACACTGGAATTTAGAGTTGAGACCACAATCAGATTAGCCATCGCCTTATTGAATGGCAGAGCAGGCTCAAGAAGCCAAATGGCCTATTCCTGTCCCTACGTTCCAGTGCAGGGTTCAAGAGCGGTAATGGTGAGCTAGTGCTGGGTGTCCTCAGCATTCATGTGAAATCTGGTAGAGCTATGCTGCAATAACAATAGAAAGTTCCCTGGGAGAAAAAGAGGCAGGGTCTCCATTATTCTGTCCAACAGCAGAGGTCATAATGACAAAACATACAGTCTTGAGCTTGGTTGTCAGTGAATACTGTTTCAACCCACCAAAGGGTTAAAACAACTTAATTAGATCAAAATAAAATTAAAATGCATTTGTACCGCAGGTATAGAGTGAGGTAAATTAAAGGAACATTACATTTGAAGGCAAAATAACATTTTAACTGGCAAATTATAGCTGTATTTGTAGCGAGTCATCTGAAGATTAAAATACATACCCCGAGGAAAACTCGATTTATGTGAAGAGTACACTCATTCTTACTCAACTTTTATATTAAATCTTTTTTGTAGGTCAATTTTTTTCTCAGGCCCGATCAAACACTCCCAGGGCAGGTGCGCCATGGGGTTAGATACAGCGTAAAGCTGCCTCTACACTTCGTCATCACTCAGTTCAGGTGCAGTGTGGGTTAAATAGACTAGGTGCCACCTCTTCTTTCAGGCAGTGACTTCCAGACCTAGCTCTCACTGATAACTTAGAGGTGGAGATAATCCAGGAGTTGGGGATCTGAAATGAGCAGCAGGAATCAATACTGAATCTGGCAAGGAGAATGCTATTGAATTGATTCAGCACTGGAGAAGCAAAGCCACCCAGACATAACATGTTGGTCAAAATCATAGAATGATGACAACACAGAATGAAGCCATTCAGCCCAACATGCCCAAGAGTGACTCAGTTCTCGTCACTCCTTGTCTTTTCCCCGTGGCCCTGCAATTTTCTCTTCAGATAATTATCCAATTCCATTTTGAATGCCACAACTGAAGCTGCCTCCACCAGGCAGTGCATGTCATATCTTAACGACACGCTGCATAAAAAAAAACTTGTCCTCTTGTCATTTTTAGTTCTTTTGTCATTCATTTTGCATTGGTGTCCTTTGGTCCTGGAGTCTTTCTGTTCATCAACTCTGTCCAGACCCCTCATGGTTTTGAACACCTTTATCAAATTTCCACCCAACCTTCACTCCTCGAAGGAGAGCAACCAGAGTTTTTCCAATCTATCCACTTAAATTCTTCACCCTGGAACAATTCTTGTAAATCCTTTCTGCGCCCTCTCTGATGCCTTAACATCTTTCCTGAAGTGTGGTGCCCAGAATTATACACATTACGCCAATTCAGGTTCACCACAATTTCCTTTTATTGTACTCCATGCTCCTATTTATAAAGCCCAGGATCCCTCTACATTCTTATCCATTTTCTCAACCTGGCCTGTCACCTTCAGCAATCTGTGCACAGATATCCCCAGGTCCCTCTGCTCCTGGACCCCCTTTAGAATTGCACCCTTTATTTTATATTGCCTCACCTCAACCTTCCTACCAAAATGCATCAATTCTCACTTCTCTGCATAAAATATCATCTGCCATTTGTCCACTCATTCCACCAGCCTATGTCCACTTGAATTCCATCACTATCCTCCTTACAGTTCACAAGACTTCCATGTTTGGTATCATCTGCAAATTTTGAAATTGAGCCCTGCATGCCCGAGTGTAGGTCATTAAGATGGATGAAGAAAAGCAATCCTTGTAGTGACCCCTAGGAAAGCCCACCTTCCTCTAGTCTGAAAAATAACTGTTCACCACTGCTCTGCTTCCTTAACTCAGCCAACTTTGTATCCACATTTCTTCTGTCTCTTGTATTCCATGGGGCTTCACCTTTGCTGTCAAGTCTATTCTGCGGCACTTTATCAAATGTCTTTTGGAAGTCCATGTACACAACAGCAACCACAGTAGCCTTGTCAACCCTGTTTGTTACTTAATTTTAAAACTCAGGCAAGTTAGTTAAACACAATTTGCCTAATCCACATTTGTCCAAGTGACTGTTAATTTTGGCCCAGATTTTCACCTCGAAAAGCTTTCCCACCACCAAGGTTAAATTGACTGCCTATACTTGCTGGGTTTATCCTTACGCCCTTTTTTGAACAAGAATGTAACATTTGCAATTTTCCAGCCTCAGATATCAACCCCTCTATCTAATTGGAAGAATATGGTCCGTGCCTCCACAATTTCCACACTTAGTTCCCTCAGTAACCTTGGATGCATCTCATCCAGGCCTGGTGACTTATCAGGTACAGCGAGCCATTCACCTACTTCCTCTTTATCAACCAAAATCAACAGGGAGACAATTCATCTTGTGGACGCCAGTCAATGCAAAGGGATGATTTTTTCTCAACAGTTGTATGATCTTGATCCTTATCTGAGACAAGGACAATGGATTTGTGTGTGTTTTGGGGTGTAATTGTTTGGGCGGTTGCACATAAAAATTGATCTAAATTAGCTTACAACCAACTGAGGCAGTGACCTCACTTACCTATTTCTAGGATGCGTTTGTGCAGAGGGCCACTGGTCAGAAAGGCTTCATCTTTACACGAGCGAACCTGCGTTCCAACCAACTCAGAGTTGGTTGCCAATATGTTGGCGCTTTCCTCACTCAGATTAACTCCTGCCATTGAGGTTACATCGTTAATGTCATCATCGTCTCTGCAATGAGAGAGGAAAGCATGAAATTGCTGTACAAACTCTGACTTTGTATCTCAGTTTTTTTTTAAAAAACAAGAATGGCATGCACAGAGGGCAGAAAAGCATATGAAAAAGAAACAGAATTAGGTCATATGGCCCATGTACTTGCAATTTGCTGGATGTACCACAGCACATTGCTTGGTCTCATTGCTGGTTTGTCCTATCAAAAGGGAGTGTGGAATGGGCCTGTATTCTTTGGAGTTTAGAAAGCTGAGAGGTGTTCAGGCCCACTCCGCCAATCAATAGCATCATGGCTGATCTTCAATCTCAACTAAGCTTTGCCCATCCCTCGAGTCCTTTAGCAGTCAAAAATTCTCCAATCTTAGTCTTGAATGTAGTCTAACTAAGTATCCAAAGCCCCCTGGAGTAGAGAATTTCAAAGATTAACAATGATCAGAGAGAAGAAAATCATTATCCCAGTCCAAAATGGCTAACTTATCATCAAGAGACTGTGGCAAATGTGCCCTCTAAGCTGTGTGGCTGCACAGCAATCGAGAATGTGCTGTGCATATGCAACACTCCCTTAAGATGCACACATGCACATCAAGGGGCCACGCGGTGCATAAAACAGGCCACGCATAACAAACATAAATTAAAAGGAACGTTGACCATGACCCCAAATAGGCTCTCCAGCAAGAATAAACAACCTCTCAACATCTACCCTGTGGAATGCTTGAAGAATATTACACATTTCACTGAGATCACCTCAGAATTTTCTAAACTCCAAAGAATATAGGCCCATTGTACACACTTTGTCCTCACAGGACAAGCCAGCAATGAAACAAAGCAATGTGCTGAGGTACAACATCCAGCAAATTGCAAGTACACAGAACATGGAACACACAAACAGGTCATTCAGTCCAATCTGTTGATGGTGGCCCTGCTATAACATCTTTAATAATAGCGTCAAAATCCTGGAACTCCCTTCATAACGGCCATGTCCCCTTTCCCTCTCTTTCCCTCTCCCCCTAAGGTCTTGAAAGAAGTGACTAGTGAGATGGTTGATGCACTGGTTTTAATTTTCCAAAATTCCTTAGATTTGTGGAAGGTTCCATTAGATTGGAAAATAGAAAATGTAACTCCTTTATTCAAAAGGGGGGGGGAAAACAGGCCGGTTAGCCTAACATCTGTCATAGGGAAAATGTTAGAAGCTATTATTAAAGATATTAGGGCAGGACACTTTGAAAAATTCAAGGCAATCAGGAAGGGTCAACATAGTTTTGTGAAAGGGACATCATGTTTAACCAATTTATTGGAGTTCTTTGAAGGAGTCAATGTGCTGTGGATAAAGGGGAACCTGTGGATGTGCTGTACTTAGATTTCCAGAAGGCATTTGATAAGGTGCCACATCAAAGGTTATTGCAGAAAATAAAAGATCATAGTGTAGGATGTAACATATTGCCTGCCAATTGTTTGCACAAATGTTACTTGCTACTTGGCAGTCCAAGCCTGGATATTGTCCAAGTCTTGCTGCATTTGGACATGGACTGCTTCAGTATGAGTCTTGAATGATGCTGAACATCAGTGAACATCCCCACTTCTGACCTTATTATGGAGGGAAGGTCATTGATGAAGCAGTTGAAGATGGTTGGGCCGAGGACATTAGCCTGAGGACTCCTGAAGCCATCTTCCTTTATGCTAGGTATGACTCCAGGCAGTGGAGACTTTTCCACCCCCCCATTACTATTAACTTCATCGAGGGCTCCTTGATGCCACACTCCCTCAAATGCTGCCTTGATATCAAGGGCAATAGCTCTCACCTCACCTCGGGAATTCAAAACTTCTTTCCATGTTTGAACCAAGGCTGTAACGAGGTCAGGAGCTGAGTGCCCCAAGCAGAACCCAAAATAGGCATTAGTGAGCAGGTTGTTGCTAAGCAAGTGCTGCTTGATAGCACTGTTGATGACCATTTCCATTACTTTACTGATGATCGAGATTATGCTGATGGGGCGGTAATTGGCCGGGTTGGATTTGTCCTGCTTTCCAGTGGACAGGACATACCTGGGCAATTTTTCACATAGCCGGACAGATGTCAGTGTTAGAGCTGCACTGGGACAACTTGGCGAGGGACCTGGCAAATTTTGAAGCACAAGTCTTGAGTACTACTGCCAGAATAATTTTAGGGCCCATAGCCTTTGCACTATCACCTAGAACAAGGGCAGCAAATTCATGGGAACACCACCAACTGCAAATTCCCTCCAAGCCATACACCATCTTAACTTGGAAATATATCGCCGTTCCTTCTGTGTCACTGGGTCAAAATCCTGGAACTCCCTCCCTAACAGCACTGTGGGTGTACCTACATCACATGGACTGCAGTGGTTCAAGAAGGTAGTTCACCACCACCTTCTCAAGGGCAATTAGGGATGGGCAATAAATGCTGGCCTAGCCAGCGATGTCTACATATCAGGAGAGATTTTAAAAAACAGTCAATGAATGGATCCGACTTGATCCACAAAAGACTTGGCAGATTGGGCCGAATGGTCATTTCATATTTTCTCTCTCTGTTTCTTATTTGAGCAGCAAGGCTAAGAGCACTTGCTGTTCAGGGATCCAGAATTAACTACTCTCATACAGTTTAATTTCTGGTAGGTGTTGGCCATACACTAAAGCTTCCTCTACACTGTCCCCATCAAACACTCCCAGGACAGGTACAGCACAGGGTTAGATACAGAGTAAAGCTCCCTCTACACTGTCCCCATCAAACACTCCCAGGACAGGTACAGCACGGGGTTAGATACAGAGTAAAGCTCCCTCTACACTGTCCCCATCAAACACTCCCAGGACAGGTACAGCACGGGGTTAGATACAGAGTAAATCTCCTTCTACACTGTCCCCATCAAACACTCCCAGAACAGGTACAGCACGGGGTTAGATACAGAGTAAAGCTCCCTCTATACTGTCCCCATCAAACACTCCCAGAGCAGGTACAGCACGGGGTTAGATACAGAGTAAAGCTCCCTCTACACTGACCCCATCAAACACTCCCAGGACAGGTACAGCACGGGGTTAGATACAGAGTAAAGCTCCCTCTACACTGACCCCATCAAACACTCCCAGAGCAGATACAGCACGGGGTTAGATACAGAGTAAAGCTCCCTCTTCACTGTCCCCATCAAACACTTCCAGGACAGGTACAGCACGAGGTTAGACACATTGTCAGTCTCAGAGAAGCGTCCCTTACTGCAATAGTGCGCCATTTTTCTTTTTTTTTATTTATTCATGGGATGTGAGCAGTGCTGGCTAGCCCAGCATTTATTGTCCATCCCTAATTGCCCCTGCTAAGAGGGCATTTAAGAGTCAACCACATGGCTTTGGGTCTGGAGTCCCATGTAGGCCAGAACAGGTATGGGCAGATTTTCTTCCCTAAAGGACATATGTGAACCAGGTGGGTTTTTATGTCAATCGACAATGGTTTCATGGTCATCATCAGACTTTTAATTCCATTTATTTATTGAATTCAAATTCCACAACATCAATTCTGTTGAATATCCCTAAGACTGCCATATGAAGGGCCTTTTTGGTGCACTGGATTTGCATGAAGATTATTCCAAATCCCACTCACCCAGCAGTCATACAGCCAAGAGAAAGGCAACATATCCACCCTATCAGTCCAAGTTGGGTTCGAACCCCAGTGCCATTGGAGACCCAGGCAGCCTCTGCACAAAGCCAACTTGATACACAGAGCCTACTGTTCACATAGGAAAGCTTCCAGCAACAGTGCAGCTGCTGGCCTACACCCAGCCTCTTTCATTTCCAGCATAATGAATTAAGGGTTTCATTTCAGAAATCTCACATTCCAAAAGGGGGGCCATGTCATGTACTAAAAGTACAGTTCCCATAGTATTGATTCCAACAAGAAAGGTTTGTGTGAAGATAGAGTCTATTAAATCTCTCAGAAATGTCTGAAAAATCTTTATATATAATGTATTTTTTTTCTGAACGACCATTTTGCTCAAAGCTGGGGCAGGAGTGAAAGGATAAGACGTTAGTTCATTACCAATAGCTCTTTATTTTTAGCATCTGCTGCACTTCTCTTGGAGGTTACCAAGGGTTAACAACACTGATTTGAAAGGCTCTACCTCCCATGAATCCCAGTGCCTTTACAACTGTTCGCTTGAACCACAGCACAGGGAATTGTCTGAGGTTAACCCAAATCAGACTTTGATATTTATCTGACACTAAGTGGACTGGAAGGTGCCAGAAAGGCGGCAGATGAAAAGCATGCAAATCACAAGACTTTACTTCCGGTATGTTTTACACAAATACTCTGATTCTTCCATTCATGCACTCCTGCCTCCACAGTCTCAGCCCATTCACCTCGGTATTCAAGGGATTTTCAAGCTGGGTGCAATTCTCATTTTTATTTGAGTCAGAATGTTGACAGTTCAAGCACCACTGTAGGATTTGAGCACATAATCTAAGCTGACACTGTGGTAGACTCGACAAAGTGCTGCAGTATCAGAGGTGCCATCTTTAGGATAAAAGTTAAAGCAAAGTCCCCTCTACGTGCTCCAGGAGGTTCATGCAGTTGTTAGGGATCCCTGTCAAGACAAAAAATTGCAGTTACAGGGAACCTTTAACATAGTAAAAGATCCCAAGGCACTTCACAGTGGAGGCCCAAAAAGATTTAGGGGTCCATGTACTCAGAAGACTAAAACGTAGTAGTGGGGTGAAAGGACTGTCATCCCCACCACCTGGGCTGCAGAGGTCAGCTGCAACCATTTGTCCATCCTCCAGGACCAGAAATTTGTCACAGGTCATATACTTATTCTGTCTAATTAATTGATGTATCAAAGCTAACCAGTTGCTTCATAACCAACTTATTAAATCATCTAATAATTACTTATAACTAGTCTTATGCCTACTTAGGCATCTGTGGCCCCCGAAGTCTTACAATTGGTGTCAGAAGTGGGATCCACAGTAGTCGAGTGTGGCTTGGAATTTAAGCAGCAGCAGCCTGAGTTTGTAGGTAAACGAGTGGGTAGTTAAGTGAAACCAAATATTACAATGGCAATAGCATATGCTAAAGGGCAACTGATAGAGAGTCTGACTGCAAAAACGGGGACATCAGGAACAAGAGAAACACAAGGGCTGCTAGAGGAATGTGACGGAGATTACGAGTCTGTTTCTGATAAGCTTTCTAAACAAGTTCAGAAGGGTAAGGTTAGGTTAAAAACAGCCCAAAATAGGCTGGCTTAGGTGTCCATGTGTGTGCATTACGGCTGAATACCAAGTATAAGGAGTCAAGGGAACAGGCTAACAAACTGCAGGAGGAAACTGACAGCTTACACACTCAGTTATGGAGAGAATAGGAGGCAAGTGATGAAGCACGTTACAAAAAGCAGACAGAGCAAATACTGGAACAAAGCACTGAGTTATGAGCAGAGACTGCCCAGTTGAAGGGAGAGCTAGAGGATGCAGGGGGTGCTTTGAAAGAACTTGATAAGGGGAGGACCTTCACATCCCCTGACGCAGACCATGCTCCTTGTCTAGCTAAAGTCAGACAGCTCCAGACGCAGATCAATCAACAAGTTGTGGTTGCTGTCTCTAAGGTGATTCTGGGCTTTGCTGGAATAAGACTGTTGAAAGCAAGCCCTACTCCGCGTTGTCTCCCCTGTACAGTGAGACAAAGCCGGTGCGTGTAGTCATCCAGGCCAGGGGAGAGCGAGATAGAGGGAGATGATGAAGGACGCTCTGGCATGTCTAAGGAGGGCATCACAACCATGCACTGTCCCCTTGGCCCCGGGAAGGTTCGGGCCCTGAGGGAAGAACAGGGGATTACAATGGATATGAGTTCTGATCTCCTTCTCCTAATGCCAAAGTGGGAAATTTTCAAAGCCTCACATCCAGAGTTAGAGAATCAGGATTTTAAATGGATCCTCCTGGCTGCATGCTCCCTAGATTTAAAAAAGGGAAATGAGCCGGGATATGACAGTAAAGGGTTTGCTCAAGGTGCTAGAGGATGACTGACGAAGGACCAAGGAGAAAACATTGATTTTCATGAGGTCCGAGTCAAGATCAAACAGACTGCCACCAAAATACACCGAGTGTATTTGCAGAGGGTTCACGACTGTTACCAGAAGAGGGAAGTGATTCGGAGGAGGAGGGAACAAATTGTATTCCCACCCCCCCCGGCTCCCACGTTCCAAGAGCCATTTCTTGAAAGGGCTCCAGCCATTGGTCCGTAGTGCTTTGGGGGTTTATAACAGTAAGATAGTGGGCTGGGATGTGATAATCCTCTATGCTAACACAGTCTGTGGACAAGTCCGTAATAGTACTCCTTGAACACCCGCAAAATTGAAGATAGCAGCTGTCAAGGGCCCCTTGCCAAACCAAAAATCTGGGTCGCCTAAGAACTCCATGCAAAGAAGGGGCATTCAAATTCATTGTTGCCATTCCAATCCCATGGGGCATTACGCCCACATTTTGCCGCAGTAAGCGTTTGTGGGCAGGAGCAGGCAAAAATAAAGAGCTCTGCTTCCCTCTCTTTCCTCCTCCTGTACGGACAATCCTGACCCAGTCTAACAGCATCCAGAGAGAATGGAGTTCGCGTTAGAGGCCATGAGAATTAGAACTGGGTCTCGGTAGGTAGCCGCAACCATGTCTCAGCAGTCATAGTTGCTAGGCTGGGTCTGCGGCAGGCGGTGAGGGAACCAACAAGAGGGCAAATCATACTTGACCTCATCCTCACCAACCTGTCTGCCACAGATGCATCTGTCCATGACAGTATTAGAAGGAGTGACCACCGCACAGTCATTGTGGAGGTGAAGTCCTGTCTTCACATTGAGGGTACCCTTCATTGTGTTGTGTGGCATTACCACTGTGCCAAATGGGATAGATTTTGAACAGATCTAGCAACTCAAGACCGGGCATCCATGAGGTGCTGTGGGCCATTAGCAGCAGCAGAATTGTACTCGAACACAATCTATAACCTCATGGCCTGACATATCCCCGACTCTACCATTACCATCAAGCCAGTGGATCAATCCTGGTTCAATGAGGAGGGCATGTCAGAAGTAGCACCAGGCATCCTTAAAAATGAGGTGTCAACCTGGTGAAGCTATAACACAGGACTACTTGTGTGCCAAACAGCATTAGCAGCAAGTGATAGAGAGAGCTAAGCGATCCCACAACCAATGGATCAGATCTAAGCTCTGCAGTCCTGCTACATCTAGTCGTAAATGGTGGTAGAAAATTAAACAACTCACTGGAAGAGGAGGCTCCACAAATATCCCCATCCTCAATATGGAGGAGCCCAGTACATCAGTGCAACAGATAAGGCTGAGGCATTTGCTACAATCTTCAGCCAGAAGTGCCGAGTGCATGATTCATCTCAGCCTCCTCCAGAGGTCTCCAGCATCACAGATGCCGGTCTTTAGTCAATTTGATTCACTCCACTTGATATCAAGGAACAGCTGAGGACACTGGACACTGCAAAGGCTATGGGCCCTGACAATATTCCGGCAATAGTACTGAAGACTTGTGCTCCAGAACTTGCCACGCCCCTAGCCAAGCTGTTCCAGTACAGCTACAACACTGGCATCTACCCGGCAATGTGGAAAATTGCCCAGGTATATCCTATACACAAAAAGCAGGACAAATCCAACCCAGCCAATTACCGCCCCATCAGTATACTCTCCATCATCAGTAAAGCAATGGAAGGGGTCATCAACAGTGCTATCAAGCAACACTTGTTTAGCAATAACCTGCTCACTGACGCCCAGTTTGGGTTGCGCCAAGGCTACTCAGCTCCTGATATCATTACAGCCTTGGTTCAAACATGGACAAAACAGCTGAACTCCCGAGGTGAGGTGAGAGTCACTGCCCTTGACTTCAAGGCCGGATTTGACCGAGTGTGGCATAACAAGTAGCCCTAGGAATCAAAGGGAAAACTCTCCGCTGGTTGGAGTCATGCCTAGCACAAAAGAAGATGGTTGTGGTTGTTGGAGGTCAGTCACCTCAGTTCCAAAACATCACTGCAGGAGTTCCTCATGGTAGTGTCCTTGGCTCAACCATCTTCAGCTGCATCATCAATGACCTTCCTTCCATCATGAGGTCAGAAGAGGGGATGTTCGTTGATGTTTGACAATGTTCAGTAGCATTCGCGACTCCTCAGATACAGAAGCAGTCCACGTCCAAATGCAGCAAGACCTGGACAATATCCAGGCTTGGACAAACAAGTACCAAGTAACATTCATGCCACACAAGTGTCAGGCAATGACCATCTCCAACAAGAGAGAATCTATCCATCACCCCTTGATTTTCAATGGCATTACCAACATCCTGGGGTCAACACTGACCAGAAACTGAACTAGCCATATAAATACTGTGGCTACAAGAGCAGGTCAGAGGCCAGGAATCCTGTGATGAGTAACTCACCTCCTGACTCCTCAAAGCCTGTCCACTATCTACAGGACACAAGTCAGGAGTGTGATGGAATACTGTCCATTTGCCTGGATGAGTGCAGCTCCCACAACATTGAAGAAGCTTGACACTGTCCAGGGCAAAGCAGCCCACTTTATTGGCACCACATCCACAAACATGCACTCCCTCCACCACCGATGCACAGTAGCAGCAGTGTGTACCATCTACAAGATGCACTGCAGGAATTCACCAAGGATCCTTATCAGCACCTTCCAAACCCATGACCACTACCATCCACAAGGACAAGGGCAGCAGACACATGGGAACACCACCACCTGGAAGTTCCCCTCCAAGTCACTCACCATCCTGATTGGAAATATATCGTAGTTCCTTCACTGTCACTGGGTCAAAATCCTGGAACTCCCTCCCTAACAGCACTGTGGGTGTACCTACACCACATGGACTGCAGCGGTTCAAGAAGGCAGCTCACCACCACCTTTCAAGGGGAACTAGGGATGGGCAATAAATGCTGGCCCAGCCGGCGCCACCCACATCCCTTGAATGAATTTTTAAAAAGGGCCCAGCACAAACTTTAACCAGGTTCGACAATTCGGTTCAAACGTCAGGATAGGGCTCCCTCCCCACAAAACTAAACATAGACAGGATCCAAGTCACAGTTTTATCCCTGATTTCCATGGCCATGCATAAAGGCCAGGGCCTATTGGATAGCAATGTGCTCAAGAATTACAGAGCGGAATTGATTACGCCAATAACTGTAACTGCTGGAACCTTAAGAACGGGCCCCCCAAATAGTGTGCATTCAGTATTCGCGATTAAGAAAGCTGAGGAGTATAAGCCAGTCGCTTCAGTGGATCCTGAGGTTCAGGTAATTCTCGAATCGATACCAGGTGTGTTCACAACTAGCTTGTGGAAGCATGACCAGACCCAAGGAAATTAATGGGCCAGTACACGACCCAGTGAAATAGTACTCCTACCCAGCCGACGGTGTACCATAGATCCAGGCTACCATTGAGTCGTTATTAAAGTAGGGTGATGCCCACAAGGGCACATTCACCACAAACTCCCCATTTTTGAGGGTTAAAAAAACTGGATGGCAGTTGGCGTCTGACAATCGATTATTGGAAACTGAACTCAGTCACCCCAGTTTGCGCTCTGGTTGTACGGAAAACCCCCATCCTACACTCCAAGATTCCCAGTGGGAGCAGTTTTTGCTACTCTGAACTTCTCAAATGGTTTTTGGAGTATCCCAGGAAAACAAACGAACCAGTTGAAGTTTGCCTTAACCTTTGAAGACCAGGGCTGTACCTGGACATTCACGCCACAAAGGTTTCACAATGCCCCTACCATCTTCATTAAGCATACGGCTGGAACATAGGAATGCTTCTCACAACCCTCCTGCCTACTCCAGTACATTGATGACCTCTTCCTAGTCACTAATTAATTATATGCATCACATCTGAATTGCTGCTTCTTAATCAACTTGATAAACCTTCTTGAAATTACTTATGACCAGTCGACTGCCCATTTAGTTATCTGTGGTCCCCGGACCCCGAAATCTTATAGGGTGCGGCAATTAGGCCAAAAGGGTGTTGGGGGTGGGGAAGAGGTATGCTTTTATTCTTTCACTGGATGTGGGCATTGCTGGCTAGGTCAGCAGTTATTGCCCATCCCTATTTGCCCTCCTAAGGTGGTGATGAGCCGACTTCTTCAACTGCTGCAGTACATGGTACGCCAGTAGTGACAGTAGGAAGGGAGTTCCAGGATTTTGGCCTAGCGACAATGAAGGAACGGTGACCATCCAAATCAGGATGGTGTGTGGCTTGGAGAACTTGCAGGACGTCGTGTTCCCATGCAGCTGCTGCCCTTGTTCCTTCTAGGTGGTAGCGGCCATCAGTTTGGAAGGTGTTGTTGAAGGACTCTTGGTGTATTGCTGCAGTGTATCCTTAGATGGCACACACTGCTGCCACTGTGCTTCAGTGGTGGAGTGAGTGAATGTTTAAGGTGGTGAATGGGGTGCCAATCAAGTGGGCTGGATGGTATCAAGCTTGAGCATTGTTGGAGCTGCACTCATCCAGGCAAGTGGAGATTATTCCATCACGTTCCTGACTTGTGCCTTGTATACGGTGGACAGGCTTTGGGGAGCCAGGAGTTGGGCTACTCAGCGCAAGGTTCCTAGCCTCTGAGATAAAAACAAAAAACTGCGGATGCTGGAAATCCAAAACAAAAACAAATTTACCTGGAAAAACTCACCAGGTCTGGCAGCATCGGCAGACAAGAAAAGAGTTGATGTTTCGAGTCCTCATGACCGTTCAACAGAACTCAATTCTGAGTTGTGAGGGGTGAAGGAGAAGCCAAATGCAGTTGTAAACAATTTAGTAATTAGGGAAACAGAGAGCATACTGTCCCTGCAGCATTCAGATAGCTTGTTGCCTCCTGGGTGCCTGGGTGAGGGACATCCCAAACAGGCATGAAAGAATATTTGAGAATGATGTAGATATTCTGATCATTGTGGTCTATGTTGGGGGCAGCAACCAAGGAAAAAGTAGGCAAGAGATGGAGGCTCTGGTTAGCTCAGTTGGTTAGATGGCTAGCATGGTCTTCAGAATTACACCAATAGCATGGGTTTGATTCCTGTTCCAACTGAGATAGACTTGGTACCTGCCTCTTCCCCCTGCCCCTCAGAGTGGAAGATAATGGCAAACCACACCGACAAAAACTGCCAAGACAACAGCTAGGGATGAAGTACCAGCAGACAATGAGCCAAGGACCTGCCTTCGGGCAGAACACATATGGCATGACAGGCAAGAGGTCCTGTTAGCAGTGTACCAGGAACGGGGAGCTAAATAAAGGAATCGGACCTCATGAGTTACAATCTCTGGAATGTTATCCGAGACATGTGCAAATTGGCGAAGGGGTAAGGTTAGGGATCTGAACACATTGCTGAAGGTATGCTGTGGGAAAGAGAGGTTCCATTTCATAGGACACTGGGCAGGAATTAACTATACCATCGGTACAGGTTCCAGCTGACCTGGGCTAAGATCAGACTGTGAGTGGAAAGGATAAATAGGGCGATCACAAGAGCTTTAAACTACTAAGTGGAGGTGGGCCTGGGAGGAAAGGATAATATAAATAGTCATCTGAAAACAAAAGAAATTGTGCTTTAGGCAATACAAGCAAAGGGAAAACTAAAATACGTAATTAAACTAGGAGAGAGAAAGAAGTGTGAGCAAAACATTAGAGCAGAAGCACAAGTTAAAGTGTGTGACCCAAATAAATGTTCTTTGTACAAACACGGAGGAACAAATTGAATAAATTCCATCTGCAAATGCAGCTTGGAGGATATGACATGATAGTTATAATAGCAGCAAGTCAGCAACGTGGTCAGGACTGGGAACTAAATGTACCAGGTTATAACATCTACAACAAAGATGAGAAAAATGGTAGATGGGGAGGAGTAGCCTTAGTGATTAAAGATGAAATCACCTCAATGGTAAGAGAGGATATAACAAGAAGTGAGCAAGCAATGGAAGCTTCATGGGTAGAATTAAGAAAAAGAAAAGGATCAAGGCGCAGTGGGAGTTGTGTATAGACCCCTAGCTGTGGCTGTAAACTGGTAGATTGCACAAATGTAGAAATTAGATAAACAAGTGGCAAAAGCAGTTATTTTGGGTTGTCACTTCCAACTATCACCAGAGGAATTAGAAGAAATAATGCACACTTAACGTTCTTGAAATTATGCTGACCAGGGTGGGGGGGTCGTGGGGAGGTTCGAGGTCCGGATGTGGGGGTGAAGGGGGTCCAAGGTCCGGGGATGGAGGAGGGGTTCAATGTCCGGGGTGTCAGAAGTCAGGGGGTGGAGGGGAAATCAGAGGTCGGGGGGTGGGGAGGGGGTTTGGAAATTAGTGGGGTGTGGAGGTCCAAGTCCGGGCTGGTGGGGGAGGGGAGAAACAGGGGTGGTCAAGTGCCTGCGGGGGACCAAGGCCGGGAGCAGAGGACAGTCGGAGGTGGAGACTGAGGCTGTCCACAGTAACTGGGAAAATCTGCTCACAGATAAAATGTCAGAGATCAGTGGGCAGTGTTCAAATAATAATTTGTGACAGAGAACCAGTTTATACTCCTAAAAGGCAAGGTTCTACTTGCCTAAAAAAGACAACTGCATAAAAAAGGCATAGACAACTATACAGATAAGAAACAACATAAAACTAAAAGAAAAAGCGTACAAATGCAAAAAAATACACAGATCGAGGCAAACGGGAGAAATGCAAAGGGTGGCAAAGCAGATAGTAAAAGCTACATAAAAGGGGGTATGAAGAGAGATTTGGAAGGAATATCAAAATCAGCAAAAAACTTTTACAATGACATTAGGAAAAGAAAGTGGTCAGGATCAATCTGGGCTCCATGAAAACTGATAACTCTGATGTCATTGAAAATAAGGTAAGCATGCTGAATAATGACTTCGCATCAGCATTTAGAGTACACGGAGAAGTCAGAATGCCAGAAATCACAAGGAAACTATTACTGATTCGGGGCTAAGAATCGACAAAATTAATAAAAGCAAGCTCATAGCAATGGAGAAAGTCATGGCACTTTTTTGTTTATTTGTTCATGGGATGAGGGCTTCGCTGGCTGGGCCAGCATTTATGCCCATCCTTAATTGCCCTTGGGAAGGTGGTGGTGAGCTGCCTTCTTGAACCGCTGCAGTCCATGTGGTGTAGGCACACCCACAGTGCTGTTAGGGAGGGGGTTCCAGGATTTTGACCCAGCGACAGTGAAGGAACGGCTGATATATTTCCAGGATGGTGTGTGAGGTTTGGAGGGGAATTTGCAGGGCGGTGGTGTTCCCAGGCATCTCTGCCCTCATCCCTCTAGGTGGCAGAGGTCACACAGGATTGGAAGGTGCTGTTGAAGGAACTGAAGAACAACAAATTTCCAGGATCATAATAAAAGCAAAATACTGCAGATGCTGGAGATCTGATATAGAAACAGGATCTGCTGGAAAAACTCAGTAGGGCTGGCAGCATCTGCGGAGAGAGAAACAGAATGAATATTTTTTGAAGTTCTTCAGAGCTGAAGAATCATATTGGATTTGAAACGTTAACTCTGTTTCTCTCTTTGCAGATGCTGCCAGACCAGCTGGGTTTTTCCAGCAATTTCTGTTTTTATTTCAATTTCTCAAGACCAGATGGCTTCCATCCCAGAGTTTTAAAGGAAGGGTAGTGCACATACCCTGACTATAACATTCCAAAGTTCTCATGATGTGGGAACCATTCCTTTAGATTGGAAAATTGCACGTCACTCCACAATTTTAAAAAGGTGATAAAGGAAAACCAAGGACTTACAGACAAGTGAATGTAGCATCTGTGGCCGTCAATTTTTTCTGCACCTTCTTTTGTAAAGGATAGGTCATGCCTGATAAATCAGATTAAATATTTTGAGGAGGTGTCAAAGCAATGGATGGGGCAACATCTATGGATGTTATTATATGAATTCTCAGACAGCATTGGATAAAGTCTCTCACGAAAGACTGAGAGCTCAAGTTGAAGGTCGTGGAATTAAAAGCAAATTATTTACTTGGTTAGGTAATTGGCTGAGAGGCAGAAGACAGAGTAGGGATAACAGGAAAAAAACTCTAATTGGCAGTATGTGACTAGTGGTATCCTGCAAGGGTCTGTTCCCCTGACTCCGCAGATACTGAAACAGTCCATGTCCAAATGCGGCAAGACCTGGACAATATTCAGAGTTTAGCTGATAAGTGGCAAGTAACATTCTCACCACACAAGTGCCAGGCATTGACCATCTTCAACAAGAGAGAATCTAACCATCTTCCTCTTGACATTCAAAAGCATTACCATCATTGCATCTCCCACTGGGGGTTACCATTGACCAGAAGCTAAACTGGACTAGCCATGTAAATTCTGTGGCTACAAGAGGAGGTCAGGGACTGAGAATGCTGTGGTAATTCACCTCCTGACTCCCCAAAGTCTGTCTGCCATCTTCAAGACACAAGTCCAGGAGCGGGCTACGCATGCGCAATTCAGCATTTTAAGTTCTTCAGGCAAAGACGGGCCCAGCCTGTCTGCGCAAAAAAGAAATGGCGTGAAAAAAATGGGTCATGTTACCCAGGAGCAGGGCACCATATTTAGAAGAATCCCTGGCAGGGACAGGGAGAGGTCCCAAAGGGAGAGAGAGCAGTCCGAGTTAAAAGAACGGAGCAGAGAAAGATACGCTATATTCGGGAAGGTATAATTAGATTGGAAAATATCTAATGTAACTCCTTTATTCAAAAAGGGAGAGAGACAGAAAGCAGCAAACTACAGGCCAGTTGTCATAGGGAAAATGTCCGAAGCTATTATTAGTTATAACAGGGCACTTAGAAAAATTGAAGGTAATCAGGCAAAGTCAACATGGTTTTGTGACAGAGAAATCACATTTAAACAACTTATCGGAATTTGTCTACATTGAACAAAATGTTATTGGTCCCTAACCAGATCTGACCAAAACCTTGGGGGTTGGGTCCAGGATCACAACAGAAGGGCATATTGGCCTTGGAGAGAGTGCATCGCAGGTTTACCAGAATGATACTTGGACTCTTCGGTTTAAAGTACAAGGAAAAATTAGAATAATGAGGATTGCATTCCCTGGAATTTAGAAGTTCAAGAGGTGAATTGATCAAAGTTTTCACGAATATGAGGGGAACAGATAGGGTAAAGAGAGAGAAACTATTTCTGCTGGTTGGGGAGTGGAAGCATTGTTTAAAAATTAGAACAAGGCTTTTCAGGCATGGGGGTCGGAAACACTTTTACACACAAAAATGGTAGAAGTTTGGAATTCTCCTCCGCAAGCAGCAACTGGTGCCAGAGCAGTTATTAATTTTAAATCTGAGATCAACAATTTTTTGTTATCTGAAGGCATTGAGGAGAATGGGCCAAAATATTTGGAATAAATCAGAGATTGGCCACAGTCTCATTGAATGCAGGAAGAGGTTCGAATGGCTCAATAGTATATCCATGTTCCTGTTCCCTTACATGATCTACATTAGAATTCATCGATCAAACCTCACCTCTTCACTTGAAGAAGGTCAGGTCAACCTATGTCCACTTGGACTGCGAACATACCCAGCAGTAACAAATTTTATCCTTGGGACATATCTACAGAGTATTTTCAGCCACATATCACTACTCTGAAGGGAATGAAAGAAATACTGTTATCGCACCCTATTTTATCCTCAAGATGTCCCAAAGCATGATATATTATATGAAGTACTTACTACACTGACAGGAGTATTGGATGAGTTGAAACAATGAGTTATTACGTAATGACATCAAGAACTGGCATTTATATAGCACCTTTAAAAACATAAAACATCCCAATCCACTTCAAAGGAATGTTATCTTACCAAAATTGATAAATTGGTAAATTCACAAAACTTTGGCATACACTGAGAATGTTTTTCATGATGTATATTAATGTCTTAGATGTGCTCAGGATAGAGGGCACAGTTTCTAAACTTGTAAGTGGAGCCAACGGTGAGGACAGAGGCAGGCTGGTGCAATGGGTGGACACGTGGCAGGTGAAATTTAATGCTGACAAGTGGGAAGTGATACATTTTTGATCAAAGAAAGAGGGAAAGTAAAATAAAAGGTACAATTCTAAAAGGAGTGCAAGAACAGAGACTTGGGGGTATATGTGCACAAATCATTGAGGGTGTCAAGGGAGGGTGAGAAAGTGGTTCAATAACAAGCGCATGCAATCATGGCTTTATATATAGAGTAGAGCACAAAAGCAAGGAAGTTAAGATGAACTTCATAAAACACTGGTGTGGTCTTCGATGATGTAGCATCTGTGTGGGTAGAGTTGAGGAATCGCAAAGGTAAAAAAACCATAATGGGAGTTATGTACAGGCCTCTGAACAGTAATCAGGATGTGGGGCACAAGATACACCAGGAGATAGAAAAGGCCTGTAAAAAAGGCAAGGTTACAGTGATCATGGGGGATTTCAATATGTAGGTAGACTGGGAAAATCAGGTTGGTAGTGGATCCCAAGAAAAGGAATTTGTGGAATGTCTACGAGATGGCTTTTTGGAGCAGCTTGTGATGGAGCTCAACAGGGAACGGGCAATTCTAGATTTAGTGATGTGTAATGAGGCAGATTTGATAAGGGAGCTTAAGGTGAAGGAACCCTTAGGAAGAAGTGACCATAATATGATAGAATTTACCCTGCAATTTGAGAGGAAAAAGCTGGAATCAGATGTAACGGTATTACAGTTGAATAAAGGAACTACATAGGCATGAGGGAGGAGCTGGCCAGAATTTACTGGGAGATGAGCCTAGCAGGAAAGACAGTGGAACAGCAATGGCAGAGGTTTCTGGGAGTAATTTGGGAGACACAGGAAAAATTCATCCCTAGGAAGAAGAAGCATACTAAAGGGAGGACGAGGCAACCATGGCTGACAAGGGAAGTCAGGGACAGCATAAAAGCTAAAGAGAAAGCATTCAATGCAGCGAAGACCAACAGAGGACAACTAAAAAAGAAATAAGGAGGGAGAAGATTAAACATGAGGGTAAACTAGCCAGGAATATAAAATAAGATTGCAAGAGTTTTTTTTAGATATATAAAGGGTAAGAGAGAGGCAAAAGTGGACATTGGGCTGCTGGAAAATGACACTAGAGAAGTAGCAGTGGGGAACAAAGAAATGGCGGAGGAACAGAATAGGTACTTTGCGTCAGTCTTCACGGTGGAAGACACGAGTAGCATCCCTAAAGTTCAAGAGAGTCAGGAGGCAGAGGTATGGTAGCCATTACCAAGGAGAAGGTGCTAGGAAAACTGAAAGGTCTGAAGGTGGATAATTCACCTGGACCAGATGGATTACACCCCAGAATTCTGAAGGAGATAGCTGAAAAGATAGTGGAAGCATTAGTGGTGATCTTTCAGGAATCACTGGAGTCAGGGAGGGTCCCAGAGGACTGGAAAATCACTAATGTAACCCCCCTGTTTAAGAAGGGAGTGAGGCAAAAGACGGGAAATTACAGGCCAATTAGCCTGACCTCAGTCGTTGATAAGATTTTAGACTCCATTATTAAGGATGAGATTTCAGAATACTTGGAAGTGCATGGTAAAATAGGGCAAAGTCAGCATGGTTTCATCAAGGGGAGGTCATGCCTGACAAATCTGTTAGAATTCTTTGAGGAGGTAGTGAGTAGGTTAGACAAAGGAGAGCCAATGGATGTTATCTACTTGGACTTCCAGAAGGCCTTTGACAAGGTGCCGCACAGGAGGCTGCTCAGTAAGATAAGAGCCCATGGTGTTAGAGGCAAGGTACTAGCATGGATAGAAGATTGGCTGTCTGGCAGGACGATGAGAGTGGGGATAAGGGGGTCCTTCTCAGGATGGCGGCCGGTGACTAGTGGAGTTCCACAGGGGTCACTATTGGGACCACAACTTATCACTTTATACATTAATGATCTAAATGAAGGAACTGAGGGCATTCTGGCTAAGTTTGCCGATGATACAAAGATAGGTGGAGGGACAGGTAGTATTGAGGAGGTGGGGAGGCTGCAGAAGGATTTAGACAGGTTAGGAGAATGGGCAAAGAAGTGGCAGATAGAATACAACGTGGGCAAGTGTGAGGTCATGCACTTTGGGAGGAAGAATAGAGGCATAGACTATTTTCTAAATGGGGAGAGAATTTAAAAATCTGGAGTGCAAAGGGACTTGGGAGTCCTAGTCCAGGATTCTCTTAAGGTTAACTTGAAGATTGAGTCGGTAGTTAGGAAGGCAAATGCAATGTCGGCATTTATTTCGAGAGGACTAGAATATAAAAGCAGGGATGTGCTGCTGAGGCTTTATAAGGCTCTGGTCAGACCACATTTAGAATATTGTGAGCAATTTTGGCCCCATATCTCAGGAAGGATGTTCTGGCCCTGGAGAGGGTCCAGAGGAGATTCACGAGAATGATCCCAGGAATGAAAGGCTTGAGATATGAGGAATGTTTGAGGACTCTGGGTCTATACTTGATGGAGTTTAGAAGGATGAGGGGGGATCAGATTGAAACTTAAAGAATACTGAAAGGCCTGGATAGAGTGGACATGGGGAAGATGTTTCCATTAGTAGGAGAGACTAGGACCCGAGGGTACAGCCTCAGAGTAAAGGGAAGACCTTTTAGAACAGAGATGAGGAGAAACTTCTTTAGCCAGAGAGTGGTGAATCTATGGAATTCATTGGCACAGAAGGCTGTGGAGGCCAGGTCATTGAGGGTATTTAAAACCGAGATAGATAGATAGATAGATTCTTGATTGGTATGGGGATCAAAGGTTACGGGGAGAAGGTGGGAGAATGGAGTTGAGAAACTTATCAGCCATGATTGAAAGGCGGAGCAGACTCGATGGACCGAATGACCTAATTTCTGCTCCTATGACTTATGGTCTTATGAGTATTGCTCCAAATTTTAGCACCGCACTTTAGGAAGGATGTGAAAGGTTTAGAGAAGGTACAGAAAAGATTTAAGTGAATGGTTCCAGAGGTGACTAACTTCAGTTATGTGGACAAGCTGAAGCAGCTGGTGTTGTTCTCCTTTAAGAGAAGGTTGAGAGGTTTGGTCGAGGTAATCAAAACCATGAGAGCCTAGATAGAGTAGGTAGGGAGAAACTGTGCCAATTGGCAGAAGGATCTAGAAGCAGAGTACACAGGTTTACGGTGATTGGCAAAGGAACCAATGACATATATGAGGAAAATCCTTAAATTGAGAGGGGTAAGGATCTGGAATGAGCTGCCTGAAAGAGTGGGTGAGACAAATACAATCGGAGCTTTCAAAAGTAATTAGACAAGTACTTGAAGGGAAAAAAATTGTAGGGCTAAGGGGATAGGAGGGCGAAGTGGGACCACCTGAATTATTCCTGCAAAGAGCCAATACAGACTTGATGTGCTGAACAGCAGCCTTTTATGCTCAGACCATTCTATGATCTTAAATGTAATACAATGGAGAAGCTGAAAAGTGAGGAAGGAAGACAATACATTGAAGGATAGGATCGTTAAAATTAGCCCAAGTGCCACTCCACATTCAACACATGATATGCCCGCCCTGGGAGTGTTTGATGGGGACAGTGTAGAGGGAGCTTTACTCTGTATCTAACCCCGTGCTGTACCTGTCCTGAGAGTGTTTGATGGGGATAGTGTAGAGGGAGCTTTACTCCGTATATAAACCCGTGCTGTACCTGTCCTGGGAGTGTTTGATGGGAACAGTGTAGAGGGAGCTTTACTCTGTATCTAACCCCGTGCTGTACCTGTCCTGGGAGTGTTTGATGGGGACAGTGTAGAGGGAGCTTTACTCTGTATCTAACCCCGTGCTGTACCTGTCCTGGGAGTGTTTGATGGGGACAGTGTAGAGGGAGCTTTATTCTGTTTCTAACCCCGTGCTTTACTTGCCCTGGGAGTGTTTGATGGGGACAGTGTAGAGAGAGCTTTACTCTGCTGAAAATCAGATAGTGACCTGGTCTTTGGGATCAGATGCTGGTCCTCCATCAAAACAAGGTGACGGGCGGAAAGCAGGGGCAGAGTGGGAGATTCTCCTTCTGAAACCAAGGGCTTTGTCTATTAGACGTTAACTGCTCTCAATAATCAGGCTGAAAGAGTCAACCCACAGTGCTGGGGAGGAGGAAAATGAAACCAGGCGCAAACCCTATTTATACCCGTCTAAGGTTAATCCATCTCCCAGCTTTCAATCCTTTTGTAAATAAAAATGAGGCTCTGTGCATTTTATTTACCCCACCCTGTTGTCAGTCCTCACAGGGTCAAAACTTCACACATTGCAATCTGCATTGATGCATCGTAACAGAGCAATCTGTAACAACCAGAGACTGGGGAAAAAAATTACCAATACCTTTGTAGCAATATAACATTAAGGACAACTTAATAACAAAAACATTAATGGCTTTGGGTTTTTTTTGTCGAATTTCCCCACTGCTGCAGCAGCCAATTTGCCTTAGAGCCACTAACAAATTCTGCACACATGCTGCGAACGGCCAGGACCAGTCAGCGTTCAGAGGATTAATACAGGTTACTGGCTGAATGCCTTCAGGCCCAACTCACAGACGCTGTTTTGGCTGTAGGAGAGGTTAAAGGTTCAAATGCAAATTATGTCCAGACTGTGTTTCTTTGTCAGAAACATTCCAACTGCAGCAGGTTTAACGACGTTTTCCTCTCCCCACCAAATTAAACTTTTCACTTATTTCAAAATTTACAACGTCACTTTCTCTTCCATTTATCTTCAATGTAAAAAAAAATCAAAACTTAATCATGGCTATTAAAAACAGCAGAAGCTTAAAAAAAAAGTTCAGCTCAAGAAGTTCCGCTTGTGACAGATTAATTACCAAACTTAAAGATTTATCGATTTATCAGTCAAGGCCTGAAGCACATTTCCCCGATTGAGGACATTAATACCAAGTAAGCCTCTTCAGGTTAATCTATTCCTTGCATGAACTTGCTACAATTGAACAGTTGTTGAACAAGCTCACCAGATGCTGCCCTCTTGTGTGCAACTACAAGGCCTCCCTCCCAGCCTTGGTCTTTACTTGAAATGAAAAACCACAACCTCTCTTACCTGAAAGAGCCACCTCCAGGGTCATTCAGCTTGTTTTTCTGATTGGCAGGGACCTGGGACAAGGATCCTCCAAGACCTTTGCTTCCTTGCAGCAACGACGCCTTCCCCACTAAAGGAAAAAAGCAAGATTTGTGTTGATGAAGCGCCTTATCACATCACTCCAACATCACAAAGCTCTTCAAGCCAATGGAGTGGTTTGGAATTGCATCAGCTATTGGCCATTATGAAAGGGAAATGTGTTTGCACATAGCCTGATCTGGTAAACAGCAACAGCTGGACAACTATCTTACATCCACTTTCCCTCAGAACAAAAGTCACTGCTGAGACGGGGCAGGGGCTTGAATGGAATGTTGGCTGAGGAAAGGGGGCAGATGTTGGGGTGGGGGCAGGAAGAATGTTAACTGTGGTAGGGAGGGAGGTCATGTTAGCCACAGGGAATAGTGGCCGAGGTGGGGGGTGGTTGGAGCAGGAATGTGTAGGCTGGTGGGGTTAGGAGTCATTGACCTGAATACTAGAAGACAACTCTTCCCTTCTTCGAATCGTGCCTTGGTACCTTTAATGACAGTCTAAAACTCAGGGTCAGACAAATGTGTCAAGTTCCTCAACAATGCAGCACTTCTGTAAAATTGCACTGGAGGGTCCACTTAGATTAGGTGCTGATTTGGGATTTGAACCCACAACGCTCTGATCGTGAGATGAAAGCATCACCAACTGATGAACTGCATTAAAACCAGAAACACAGGCTCCAACATTGTCATTCACAAAATGTCTCATTTCTTTGAGATAGTTCCTTACAACATTCTTTTCATTTTGGCTTTTCTTGTGCTCTCCACATCAACCACCTCTGCTTCTCCAAAGTTGGCTGGCCAAACATGGTGAGGAACATCTGTGTCTCACTCTCTAACTTTTCCTTCCTGCAGTACACAAGCAGTCGGGGATCACAAGGATCTAAGCCCTCAGACTCAGACTTCATAAGTATTGCAAACCAGCATAAACAGCTAGTTCTTAAGAAATGATGCTGATGTTCTAAAGTCAGGAACCAACACTCCTTTCCAGTGTGGTAAAGATTATCTGACAGCAGTTTTACAGTTTCACTGCAGGCCTTAAAATGAATTTTAAAATCTTCCAGTAAAGATGACAGCAGCTTCTTGCCCCAGGCCAGCTTGTGTGCAGCTCCCAGGTTACTTCCGAGGTTCAGAAGACTCTGCCCAGTGTTGGAATTAAAGATTCCAAATGGGGGAGGACAACCTGGTACAGTGATTTCTATCTGCCCCAAAGTTATCTCGAGCATATATTATATAGATACAATACATTGCAAGCACAACACCAACAGCCCAGAGGTTTTTATTACATTGACTGAGAAGTCTGTCTAATTGGCACCACTTGGAGTCTCACTGTGGAATCTGGCTGTAAGGATGAATATCTAGTGCACAGTTGGATCTAATGGTTCTGGCACAAACCTTTCTAACATGCTTAGCATATTTCCTAACTAAAGAGGCTGCGTACATTGAATTTACAGGTCACTGCAGCTGTATTCAAAGAATGACTGGAACAACCACTCTAAGCATATTTTCCCTGCTCTCTTCTCTCATGGTTCAGTCCCACCATCTGCCAATGCAATCTTATTCAAAGTTATGGTTACATCGCATTTGCAGCATAGACACAAGACATTCAACCTAAAACATCCTCTCCAGTGTTTACACTCCACGAGTCTCCTCCCAACTTACTAATTCTCATCTACATACTGACCCTCGACAGCAACGTTCAAAAACACGACAGTCATTTCCACATGTATGCCAATGACACCCAGTTCTACCTCAACACCACTTCACTACTCTAACACTCTCTAAATTACCAGGCTGCTTATTTGACATCCATTATTGCATGAGTAGACATTTCCTCCAATTAAATATTGACAAGATCAAAGCCATAGTTTGTGGTCCCAACCACAAACTCCATTCCCAAGCCACTGACTCCATTCCTCCTTCTGGAAACATTCTGAGCCTGAACCAGATTGTTGGCAACCTTGATATCAGCTTCCAACCATATATCTGCACCATCATTAAGGACAGCCAGTTCCAAGTCCATCATTGCTGGATCTGGCAAAGGAGGCAGGCCAAGCAGATCAAGCAGGGGACCATTTGGGAGACAGTGGTCACAGTGCTGTGCAGTTCAGTTTAGCTATGGAAAACGACAAAGGACAACCTAGAATTTGAAAAACAACTTAATTGGAGAATGGCCAATTTCAATGGGGTGAAAATGGATCTGGCCCAGGTTAATTGGAAGCAAAAATTAGCAGGCAAAACTTAAACAGCACAATGAAGTGCATTTGAAGGGGAGAGCGTTCAGGCACAGTTAAGGTACATTCAAACAAAGGTGTAGGGCAAATGTATCCAGAGCACCGTTGATGATGCAAGAGATAGAGATATTGCCCAGGGCACCCTTGATGATGCAAGAGATAGAGATATTGCCCAGGGGTGTTGAACGCAACCTCAATATCTCTTCTGCCCAAGTGGAGAACAATGCAGGTTGGTGATGGAGCCTGTGAGCTGATTCATATTGGTCGTTTGTCGAACAGGTGATTTATTTTTTAATGCAAAGAAAAGGTTTGATTGGATAGACATAGAAAAGATAGTTCCACTTGCAGAGACCTGAAGTAGGGGTCATAAAAGGAAAAGAGGTATATGAAACCTATCAAGTTAATTGTGAGAACTAGGCTGACTATAGAAAGTTCAAAAAGACAGTAAAGAAAGAAATGAGAAGTAATGAGAGAGACTGGCAACTAATAAAGGGGAATATCTTGTATAAATAGCACAAGGATTGTTAGAGGAAGGGTGGAGCCAAGTAGGGATCAAAAAGAGGGACTTACATATGGAGTCAGAGGGCATGGCTGAGGAATGAAACCATAGAAAAGTTACAGTGCAGAAAGAGGCCTTTAACCCATCGTGTCTGCGCCAGCCAAAAAAAGAAACATTTTAATCCCACTTTCCAGACCCTGGCCCATAGCCTTGCAGGTTCCAGCACTTCAGGTGCAGATCCAGGTACCTTTTAAATGAGTTGAGCATTTCAGCCTCAAGCACCAACTTAGACAGCAAATTCCAGCTGCCCACCACCCTCTGGGTGAAAACGTTTTTCCTCATGTCCCCTCTAACCCTTCTACCAATCTCCTTAAATCAATGCCACCTGGTAATTGACTTCTCAGCTAGGGGGAACAAGCTTTTCCTGTCTACCCTATCTAGGTCCCTCATAATTTTGTACATATCAATTAAGTCACCCCTTAACCTCAGTTCCAAGGAAAACAACCCTAGCCCATCCAATCTTTCCTCATAGCTGCAATTTTCAAGCCCTGGCAACATTTTTGTAAAATCTCCTCTTTCTGCAGAGAAACTTTGTCCCTCCAATAACATGGTGACCAGAACGATACACAAAATTCCAGCTGCAGCCTAACTTGCATTTCATACAGTTCCATCATAAGACTTTTGCTTTTGTATTCAATATCTCGCACAATAAAGGAGTGGTACGGGAAAGAGGGGTTCCATTTCGTGGGACACTGGCATCAGTATTGGAACAAGAGGGATCGGTACCGTTGGGAAGGTCTCCATCTGAACCAATCTGGAACCAATGTTCTAGTGAAAAGGGTAAATAGGGTGGTCAACAGGACTTTAAACTAGAAAGTGGGGGAGAAGGGAAGGGTAAAACTCCAAGAAGTAAGACTAATGGGGAACAAAGCAGCAGGTTAGCGTGTGGGGGGGTGGATTCAACTTCATGGAAAATTATGAAAAACTGAAAAGAAAGGAGAGCCCAGGAGAGGCTATTAAAGTCCCCAGAACACAAAAAAGGACAGAGTGTTTGGAAAGGGCTAGGAATCTAACTTCAAGCGCATCAGATAAAGGGACGACAATGAGAAAGGGGACAGGAAATACAGGACTGAAGGTGTTGTATCTGAATGCACGCAGTATACGAAATAAGGTAAATGAGCTTGTGGTGCAGATTGAAATTGGCAGGTATGATGTGGTGGGCATCACGGAGACATGGCTGCAAGGGGACCAGAACTGGGAGCTAAATATCCAAGGATATACATCCTATCGAAAAGATAGGCAGGTTGGCAGAGGGGGAGGGGTTGCTTTGTTAGTAAGAAATGAAATTAAATCGATAGCAAGAAATGACGTAGGGTCAGATGATGTAGAATCTGTGTGGGTAGAGTTGAGGAACTGCAAAGGTAAAAAAACCATAATGGGAGTTATGTACAGGCCTCTGAACAGTAGTCAGGATGTGGGGCACAAGGTACACCAGGAGATAGAAAAGGCGTGTAAGAAAGGCAAGGTTACAGTGATCATGGGGGATTTCAATATGCAGGTAGACTGGGAAAATCAGGTTGGTAGTGGATCCCAAGAAAAGGAATTTGTGGAATGTCTACGAGATGGCTTTTTGGAGCAGCTTGTGATGGAGCCCACTAGGGAACGGGCAATTCTAGATTTAGTGATGTGTAATGAGGCAGATTTGATAAGGGAGCTTAAGATGAAGGAACCCTTAGGAGGAAGTGACCATAATATGATAGAATTTACCCTGCAATTTGAGAGGAAAAAGCTGGAATCAGATGTAACGGTATTACAGTTGAATAAAGGAACTACAGAGGCATGAGGGAGGAGCTGGCCAGAATTGACTGGGAGATGAGCCTAGCAGGAAAGACAGTGGAACAGCAATGGCAGGAGTTTCTGGGAGTAATTTGGGAGACACAGCAAAAATTCATCCCTAGGAAGAAGAAGCATACTAAAGGGAGGACGAGGCAACCATGACTGACAAGGGAAGTCAGGGACAGCATAAAAGCTAAACAGAAAACATACAATGTGGTGAAGAGCAGTGGGAAACCAGGGGATTGGGAAGCCTACAAAGACCAACAGAGGACAACTAAAATAGAAATAAGGAGGGAGAAGATTAACCATGAGGGTAAACTAGCCAGTAATATAAAATAAGATTGCAAGAGTTTTTTTTAGATACATAAAGAGTAAGAGAGAAGCAAAAGTGGACATTAGGCCGCTGGAAAATAACGCTGGAGAAGTAGCAGTGGGGAACAAAGAAATGGCGGAGGAACTAGGTACTTTGCGTCAGTCTTCACGATGGAAGACACGAGTAACATCCCCAAAGTTCAGGAGAGTTGGGGGGCAGAGATGAGTATGGGGGCCACTACCAAGAAGAAGGTGCTAGGAAAACTGAAAGGTCTGAAGGTGGATAAATCACTTGGACCAGATGGATTACACCCCAGAATTCTGAAGGAGATAGCTGAAGAGATAGTGGAGGCGTTGGTGGTGATCTTTCAGGAATCACTGGAGTCAGGGAGGGTCCCAGAGGACTGGAAAATCGCTTATGTAACCCCCCCCCACCCCATTTAAGAAGGGAGTGAGGCACAAAAGATGGGAAATTACAAGCCGATTAGCCTGACCTCGGTCGTTGGTAAGATTTTAGAGTCCATTATTAAGGATGAGATTTCAGAATACTTGGAAGTGCATGGTAAAATAGGGCAAAGTCAGCATGGTTTCATCAAGGGGAGGTCATGCCTGACAAATCTGTTAGAATTCTTTGAGGAGGTGACGAGTAGGTTAGACAAAGGAGAGCCAATGGATGTTATATACTTGGACTTCCAGAAGGCCTTTGACAAGGTGCCACACAGGAGGCTGCTCAGTAAGATAAGAGCCCATGGTGTTAGAGGCAAGGTACTAGCATGGATAGAAGATTGGCTGTCTGGCAGGAGGCAGAGAGACGGGGTAAGGGGGTCCTTCTCAGGATGGCGGCCGGTGACTAGTGGAGTTCTGCAGGGGTCACTGTTGGGACCACAACTTTTCACTTTATACATTAATGATCTAGATGAAGGAACTGAGGGCATCCTGGCTAAGTTTGCAGATGATGAAAAGATAGGTTGAGGGACAGGTAGTATTGAGGAGGTGGGGAGGCTGCAGAAGGATATGGACAGGTTAGGAGAATGGGCAAAGAAGTGGCAGATAGAATACAACGTGGGCAAGTGTGAGGTCATGCACTTTGGTAGGAAGAATAGAGGCATAGACTATTTTCTAAATGGGGAGAGAATTCAGAAATCTGGAGTGCAAAGGGACTTGGGAGTCCTAGTCCAGGATTCTCTTAAGGTTAACTTGAAGGTTGAGTCGGTAGTTAGGAAGGCAAATGCAATGTTGGCATTTATTTCGAGAGGACTAGAATATAAAAGCAGGGATGTGCTGCTGAGGCTTTATAAGGCTCTGGTCAGACCACATTTGGAATATTGTGAGCAATTTTGGGCCCCGTATCTCAGGAAGGATGTTCTGGCCCTGGAGAGGTTCCAGAGGAGGTTCACGAGAACGATCCCAGGAATGAAAGGTTTAATATATGAGGAACGTTTGAGGACTCTGGGTTATACTCGATGGAGTTTAGAAGGATGAGGGGGGATCTGATTGAAATTTACAGAATACTGAAAGGCCTGGATAGAGTGGACATGGGGAAGATGTTTCTATTAGGAGAGACTAGGATCCTAGAGCACAGCCTCTGATTAAAGGGAAGACCTTTTAGAACAGAGATGAGGCGAAACTTCTTTAGCCAGAGAGTGGTGAATCTATGGAATTCATTGTCACAGAAGGCTGTGGAGGCCAGGTCATTGAGTGTATTTAAGACCGAGATAGATAGATTCTTGGTTGGTAAGGGGATCAAAGGTTACGGGGAGAAGGCAGGAGAATGGGGTTGAGAAACTTATCAGCCATGATTGAATGGCGGAGCAGACTCAATGGGCCAAATGGCCTAATTTCTATTCCTATTTCTTATGGTCTTATAAAGGGAAGCATCCCACCTATCCTGTCACCTTCAAGAGCCTGTGGACATGCACTCCAAGGTCTCGCACTTCCTTACTCACTTGCTTTGTTTACCCTCACCAAATGCATTGCCTCATACTTTTCCAGAGTGAATTCCATTTGCCACTGCTCCTCCCACTCAATGGATATCATTCTGGAATAGACAGCTATCCTCTTCACTATCAACTACAAGGCCAATTTTTGTGTCATCGCCAATTTCCTAATCATGCCTCCCACATTTAAGTCTAAATCATTAATATATAACACAAACAGCAAGGTCCAAACACTGAGCCCTGTGGAACACCACTGGAAACCACTTTCCATTCACAAAAAACATCCATTGAGCATTTTTTTTTTAATCATTCATAGGATGTGTGCGTCGCTGGCTGGGCCAGCATTTATTGCCCATCCCTAATTGTTCACAGGGCATTTAAGAGTCAACCACATTGCTGTGGGACTGGAGTCACATGTAGGCCAGACCAGGTAACGACAGCAGATTTCCTTCCCGAAAGAACATTAATGAACCAGGTGGATTTTTACAACAATTGACAATGATTTCATGGTCACCATTAGATTTTTTAATTCCAGATTTTTTATTGAATCCAAATTGCCATCTGCCGTGGCGGGATTTAAACCCAGGTCCCCAGAGCATCACCCCTAGGTCTCTGGATTACTAGTCCAGCGACAATGCCACTACACCATCGCCTCCCCTACCCCAAGTGTTTCCTGTCACTGAGCCACTTTTAGATCCAACCTGCCACCTTCCCTGTATCGCATGAGATCTCACTTTTCTGACCAGTCTGCCATGTGGGACCTTGTCAAATTCCTTACTGAAATCCAAGTAGACAACATCCACTGCACTGCCCTCCTCACTACTTCCTCAAAAACTTCCATTAAGTTAGTAAGACATAACAAAACCATGCTGGCTATCCCTGCTCAATCTGTGTCTAAGTGACAGTTTATCCTGTATCTCAGAACCCTACCCACATCTTCTGCATCAATGCACAAGTTACCAAGTACACCTCTGATAAGCCCGACCTTTTCTTTAGTTTTTCTCTTGCTCTTAATGTACTGGTAAAACATTTTAGAATTTTCTTTGATTTCACCTAATATTTTTTCTTACCCTCTCCTTGCTTTCCTAATTTCCATTTGTGATTCACCCCTGTACTTTCTATACTCCTCTAAGCTTTCTACGGTATTAATTATTTTAGTTACTTCCAAGGGGAAGGTGGCAGGTTGGATCTAAAATCGGGGGTAACCTGGAGCTCAAGGTTCTGCAGCTGGTGACACTCCCTGCACATATAGTCATCCAGGACACTGGCAGTGTCCACAACTTCCCACATATTACACGACCCGCATTCCACACGACCGAGATGTCCTGCCATGCCTTCAATTTGCTTATTTTGCATTAACTTTATATTACTTTGGTTTGGTTAAGCAACTTTATTTTACTTGGCCTTGACTGTTGTTTCCCCATTGCTTGTGCTTCTCAGTTAAAAGTAAGTAGCCCCTTCTTTTAAAAAGAAAGTATTTTTCTAATTCTCAACTACTTGACGACACTCCCTAACAGCAGTTTCTCACCAACCAACGAGCTTACGTTTCTCCTGCGAGGTTAAGTGTTAGGTGCTACTGATTGCCTGTCCCAAGGCCCTCCTCTCACTCTCCACTAGGTGCTGCTGACTGCCTGACCCAGGGTCCTCCTCTTGCTCTTTCCTCTAGGTGCTGCTGACTGCCTGGCCTGGGGTCCTCCTCTCGCTCTCTCCTCTAGGAGCTGCTGGCTGGCTGTCCCAAGGTCTTCCTCTCGCTCTCTCCTCTAGGTACTGCTGACTGCCTGTCCCAAGGTCCTCCTCTCGCTCTCTCCTCTAGGTGCTGCTGACTGCCTGGCCCAGGGTCCTCTCACACTCTCCTCTCGGTGATGCTGACTGCCTGTCCCAAGGTCCGCCTCTCACTCTCTCCTCTAGGAGCTGCTGACTGCCTGTCCCAAGGTCCTCCTCTCACTCTCTGCTCCAGGTGCTGCTGACTGCCTGGCCCAGGGTCCTCTCACACTCTCCTCTCAGTGCTTCTGACTAACTGTCCCAGGGTCTTCCTCTCACACACACCTCTGAATGAAATGAGTACTTTAAATTATCTTTACCAAGACTGTCAAAATCAGACTGAAGGAGGAAGTGATCAAGAGGAGATATAAGAAAGGCTGGCTGTACTTCAAGTTAATAAGTCACCACTGGTGGCCTAAATATACAAAGGGCCGAAGCTCTGGAATTCCCTCCAAAAGCACTTAGGATGATGCTGAAAAACTACCTTTTGACCCAAACTTTTTGTCATCTAACCCAATATCTTCAACGGCCAATTTTGTTTATAATGCTCCTACGAAGCATCTTGGGACATTTTACTACTTTAAAGGTGCGACATAAATACAAGTTGTTGTTGGACAAGACACACATGACCACAGTACTGCATGAGTTAGAATCACCAAGAAAGAAAACTGAAATGCAAAGCAAATACCTAGCGAAGAGTGACACAAATAAATTGGGAATGCCATCAGATCATACATTCTACAAATTCTCCTATGGGTTAACAGCCCCAGTTCAGATCAGGAACTTACCAAGTAGATCAAGATAGAGATAAAATCTGTATACTGCCCTTGGTGATGCATTTCTTTTAACACCCCAACAAATTATGCCATGGACTGCTTTCCAAGGTACAACTCCCCACCCCGGGGGGGCTGCTGTGCATATCGTGAATGGTGGTGGGCAATTAAACAACTCACTGGAGGAGGAAGCTCCACAAATATCCCCATCGTCAATGACGGAGGAGCCCAGCACATCAGTGCAAAAGATAAGGCTGAAGCATTTGAAACAATCTTCAGCCAGAAGTGCTGAGTGGATGATCCATCTCGGCCTCCTTCAGAGGTCCCCAGCATCACAGATGCCAGTCTTCAGCCAATTCGATTCACTCAAAGTGATATTAAAAAAGGGCTGAAAGCACTGGATACTGTAAAGGCTATGGGCCCTGACAATATTCCAGCAATAGTACCGAAGGCCTATGCTTCAGAACTTGTAGCTGGAACAGCTTGGCTAGGGGCATGGCAACACTGGCATCTACTCGGCAATGTGGAAAACTGCCCAGGTATGTCCTGTACACAAAAAGGAGCACAAATCCAACCCGCCAATTACCCATCAGTCTACTGTCGATCATCAGTAAAGTAACGGAAGGGGTCATCAACAGTGCTATCAAGCGACACTTGCTTATCAATAACCTGCTCACTGATACCCAATTTGGATTCCGCTAGGGCCACTCAGCTCCTGGCCTCATTACAGCCTTGGCTCAAGCATGGGCAAAAGAGCTGAACTCCGGAGGTGAGGTGACAGTGACTGCCCTTGACAATCAAGGCTGCTTTTGACCGAGTGTGGCATCAAGGAGCCCTAGCAAAACTGGAGTCAATGGGAATCAGGGGCAAAACTCTCAGCTGGTGGGAGTCACACATAGCACAAAGGAAGATGGTTGTGGTCGTTGGAGGTCAGTCATCTCAACTTCAGGACATCACTGCAGGAGTTCCTCAGGGTAGTGTCCTAGGCCCAACCATCTTCAGCTGTTTCCTCAATGACCTTCCTTCCATCATAAAGTCAGGAGTGGGGATGTTTGCTGATGATTGCACAATGTTCAGCACCATTCGCGACTCCTCAGATACTGAAGCGATCCACGTCCAAATGCAGCAAGACCTGCAAAATATCCAGGCTTGGGCTGACAAGTGGCAAGTAACATTCGTGCCACACAAGTGCCAGGCAATGACCAACTAGAACCAGAGAGAATCTAATCATCGCCCCTTAATGTTCAATGGCATTACCATAACTGAATCCCCCACTATCAACATCTTGGGGATTACCATTGACCAGAAACTGAACTGGGCTAGCCATATAAATACTGTGGCTACAAGAGCAGGTCAGAGGCTAGGAATTGTGCGACGAGTAACTCACCTCCTGACTCCCCAAAGCCTGACCATCATCTACAAGGCACAAGTCAGGAGTATGATGGAATGCTCCCCACTTGCCTGGAGGAGTACAGTTCCCACAACACTGAAGAAGCTGGATACCATCCACGACAAAGCAGTCCACTTGATTGGCATCAC
Organism: Isurus oxyrinchus; assembly: GCA_026770705.1. Classification (NCBI taxonomy): domain Eukaryota; kingdom Metazoa; phylum Chordata; class Chondrichthyes; order Lamniformes; family Lamnidae; genus Isurus; species Isurus oxyrinchus. The sequence goes on along the minus strand of JANJGN010000007.1, from coordinate 179,490,571 downwards.
ATCCACAAACATTCATACCCTCCACCACCGATGCACAGTAGCAGCAGAGTGTACCATCTACAAGATGCACTGCAGGAATTCACCAAGGATCCTTATCAGCACCTTCCAAACCCACGACCACTACCATCTAGCAGGACAAGGGCAGCAGATAGATGGGAACACCACCACCTGGAAGCTTCCCTCTCCAAGTCACTCACCATCCTGACTTGGAAATATATCGTCGTTCCTTCACATTCACTGGGTCAAAATCCTGGAACTCCCTTCCTAACAGTACAGTGGGTGTACCTACACCGCAAGGACTGCAGCGGTTCAAGGAGGCAGCTCACCACCACCTTCTCAAGGGCAACTAGAGATGGGCAATAAATGCTGGCCCAGCCAGCAAAGCCCACATCCCATGAATTAATTTTTTTTAAAAATTCAAGACAGAGTTCAATGGATTTTTGGACACTCAGGGAATCAAGGGATGTGGGATCAGGTGGGAAAGATTTGGTGGAGAAGATCAGCCATGATCTTACTGAATGGTGGAGCAAGTTTAAAGGAACATGGTCCAGCTCTTAACTTATATCACCGTGTGCTTGCTCCACCCAGTCTTCTTCGACCCCATTTCATCCTAAACTCGCCAAAAATTTCAAATATTATGATTCCAAGACAAGAAAAAAAAAAGAAAAAGGATGAAAGGAAATGGAAAAAACAGCTAAAAAGAAGGAAGTAAGAGAAAGTCAGAGAATGCAGGAGGTTTGATAGGTCATTGACCTGAACCATTAACTCTGTTTCTTTCTCCAGAGAGGGTGAGAGGCGGTGCAATAATGGTAACATCACTGGACTGGTAATCCAAATGCACAGGTTAATCTTCTGGGGACAGGCATGTGTTCAAATATTACCGAGGCAGCAATCGGAATTTAGATTAAATAATAAAACCAGGAATTGAAAGCTAATCTCAGTGATGGTGACCACGAAACCTTCAATTGTCTTAAAAACTCATCTGGTTCACCAATGCCTTTTCGGGAAGTAAATGTGTCTTTGCCTTGTCTGGCCTACGTGTGACTCCAGGCCCCCAGCAATGTGGTTGACTGTTAAATGTTCTCTGAAATGTCGGCGCAAATCACTCAGTTCAAGGGCAATTAGGGATGGGCAACAAATTCTGGTCTTGCCAATGACACCCACATCCCATGGAAGAATAAAATTAGATGCTCCCAATTCTGCTGACTATTCTCAGCATTCTCCATTTTTATTACAGGTTTCCAGCATGCGTAGCATTTTGCTCTGGTTAGAGTTGGGGATTAGTCATCAAACAGGGCTGAATTTGACGAGACAGTGTTGAAGTGATGTTACCGGTCACCAAGTGCAGGTTATTGCTGATCATACCTGGTCTGATAGATGGGGTAATAACCACTGGCAATCTCACTTGAGCTCCTAGACCAGGTTGCCTTTTCACTGTCTGTACTGGAGACTGTACGATCTGTTAAAAGAACAGATGACATGAGATTTTATAATTAATAATAATATAATTATTCATAATATTCTTTACCCTTAATGACTGAAGGCTTCACAGTCTACTTGTGTCTATATTCCACTCAGCCTACTGTGCACACTGATAACAGACCTTGAAGAGTTTTTGTGCAGCCTCCTGCACATATACCTTGGCCCTTCATGTGAGTCCTGGTCATTGGACACAAGGGGACACTGTATTGAAGAATTCAGTGTTTCTCCAACATTTCACAAGTACAGAAGTTCCAAATATGATGCACATTATCAGAAAAACCAGCACCGTCTTCACCTCATAAAATAAACGACAATCCCACATACTGCAGTTTAAATACACAGCTTTTCACTGAAGCAAAATTCTCCTCTTCCTCCAAATGAAAATTCCTTGGAAAGCCTGCAGGTTAACTCTCAGCCAAGAGCAAAGTTGCACATTTTACTGAGGCAACAAAATAAACATCGTTTTTTAACATCATTCGTCACTGACTTAATACCAAACATATTTATGAGCATCCCACGTTCCATGGACCCGGTGAGATTGGAGGCGTTTCTCCTCTTGCAGCACCACCCCTGAAAAGGCAGCACCCAACCTCCTGTGAAACATGGGCGTCCCACCTCCCACACCGGATAGTGGGGGCACCCCACCTTCAGCAGCACCACCTGCCTCTCACCTAGTGAAGTGCGGGAGCCCCATCTCCCGCAGCATCCCTGCCGCCTTCCCAGGAAGTGGGGGAGCCCGACCTCCCACAGCACCGCCTGCCCTGCCTCCTTGAAACAGCAGCACCGCACTTCCCTCCCCCCCACCGTATAACAGTTGTGCCATACTACCTCTCCTCACCATGAAATGCTGGTGCTCCACCTGACCTCTCCTTGAAACAACAGCACCCGACCACCTCCCCCACCGCCAAACAGCAGAACCCCACCACCTCCCCCACCGTGAAACAGCGGAACCCCACCACCTCCCCCACCGCCAAACAGCGCAACCCCAGCACCTCCCCCACCGCCAAACAGCGGAACCCCACCACCTCCCCCACCGACAAAGAGCAGAACCCCACCACCTCCCCCATCGCCAAACAGCGCAACCCCAGCACCTCCCCCACCGCCAAACAGCGGAACCCCACCATCTCCCCCACCGACAAAGAGCAGAACCCCACCACCTCCCCCACCGCCAAACAGCGGAACCCCACCACCTCCCCCACCGCCAAACAGCGGCACCCCACCACCTCCCCCATCGCCAAACAGCGGAACCCCACCACCTCCCCCATCACCAAACAGCAGCACCCCACCACCTCCCCCACTGCCAAACAGCGGCACCCCACCACCTCCCCCACCGCCAAACAGCGGAACCCCACCACCTCCCCCACTGCCAAACAGCGGCACCCCACCACCTCCCCCACCGCCAAACAGCGGAACCCCACCACCTCCCCCACTGCCAAACAGCGGCACCCCACCACCTCCCCCACCGCCAAACAGCAACACCCCACCACCTCCCCCACCGCCAAACAGCGGCACCCCACCACCTCCCCCATCGCCAAACAGCAGCACCCCACCACCTCCCCCATCACCAAACAGCAGCATCCCACCGCCTCCCCCACCGCCAAACAGCGGAACCCCACCACCTCCCCCACTGCCAAACAGCGGAACCCCACCACCTCCCCCATCGCCAAACAGCAGCATCCCACCACCTCCCCCATCGCCAAACAGCAGCACCCCACCGCCTCCCCCACTGTGAAACAGCGGAACCCCACCACCTCCCCCACCGCCAAACAGCAACACCCCACCACCTCCCCCACTGTGAAACAGCGGAACCCCACCACCTCCCCCACCGCCAAACAGCAACACCCCACCACCTCCCCCACCGCCAAACAGCGGAACCCCACCACCTCCCCCACCGCCAAACAGCGCAACCCCAGCACCTCCCCCACCGCCAAACAGCGGAACCCCACCACCTCCCCCACCGCCAAACAGCGGAACCCCACCACCTCCCCCACCGCCAAACAGCGGAACCCCACCACCTCCCCCACCGCGAAACAACGGAACCCCACCACCTCCCCCACCGCCAAACAGCGGCACCCCACCACCTCCCCCACCGCCAAACAGCGGAACCCCACCACCTCCCCCACCGCCAAACAACGGAACCCCACCACCTCCCCCACCGCCAAACAGCGGAACCCCACCATCTCCCCCACCGCCAAACAGCGGAACCCCACCACCTCCCCCACCGCCAAACAACGGAACTCCACCACCTCCCCCACCACCAAACAGCGGAACCCCACCACCTCCCCCACCACCAAACAGCGGAACCCCACCACCTCCCCCACCATGAAACCGCAGCACTCCACCGCCTCCCCCACCGCCAAACAGCAGCACCCCACCACCTCCCCCACCACCAAACAGCGGAACCCCACCACCTCCCCCACCATGAAACCGCAGCACTCCACCGCACCCCCACCGTGAAACAGAGGAACCCCACCACCTCCCCCACCCACGACTATGAAACTGAAACATTCCACCTTCCCGCTCTCCCCCCCCGCCCACCATGAAACAGTGGCGCCCCACCTTACCAATGAAACAGGGACGATACCACCACTCTCCCTTCAACTTGGTGAAACAGGGGTGTTCCCCACCACTCCTTTGGCATCTGCTAAATATTGAAGAGTAAAGTACTTTTTTTTGTTCCCCATTTGTTCCCGAATATTTTTGTTTGGTGACTGCCTGATTGTGCAAACTGTCTGTCATGCTGAAACCTGACAGATCCAGGGGTCCAGATTAACAATCAAACCTGGAAACAATAAGGTCACTGAAGTAGTCTTGAGTTAGAGACTGCCATTCAACAGGAGGATGAAAGGTGTTTGAGATAAGAGTAAATTCTTTCTGACTTGGTTTCAAATTTAAATGCAGCAGGTTCCTTCTTAAAGATTTCCCCTTTCAAGCAGGATTGAAAGTTTGCTGCTGAAAACGGGATGCTTGCCAGGGGTGCAACCTGATCGATCTATCAATTTCAAATCTGCTTTTTAAGGCAAGGTTTCGCTTCAGGGACTCTCAACCAACCGAGCAGCAAGGTTTGAACAATGCCCTGGGACTAAACCCCTGCTAAAGCACTCTGTACTCTCCAACACGCTTGTGTAACTCTCACAGGCAGCACTTGTTACACTTGAAGTGAGAAGCACCCCATAAAATTCAGCAGTGACTATAAGACTACTTACTATAGACTGCTAAGTTCTACTTCGCCCCAAATGCATGGAATACAGCCCATGATACAGGGTAGCTCTATGTATCAGCTATGGTTTCCTCATTAATACACTATTATTGCAATGCAGCACTGCCTCTGAAAGGGAGCTTTCGAATCACATAATAAATGTCCTTTCCCCCTTGAGAGCAAGTATCCCGTGCGGTGGCTGGCTTATACTCTATTGTAAGAAGTTATTTGGTGTATAATGGACGCAAGAACAAATTGCACATAGGATGAACATCTTGTCCAATCAAGGATTTCAGTTACTCCTTTGGTGGAACGTACATGAGAAGTGTACACGTATCTTGCAATCATTCCTGTGCACGAACTCGTCAGTTAAAGATAAAACTCCAATGTCTGCTCTCTTTCATTTTTTAGTGTTTGGCTCCCTTTCGTCTGAAGCTTTTCAAAGCCGAACATTTAGAAGAGCACTCTTACACCGTTTCCAGCTTCTTAACCTGTATTCACAGGCTGTTAAAACCATTGGTTTCTCCTTTCCAACTGCAGTACATGTCTTCCTCATCTTCACCTTTAGTTTTCCCAGCCCGGTGCATTTTGGTAGGTTTTATAAAATAGTGTGTCTGCCAGCCTCAATCCAATCATGGAACTTATAAGCCGCCTTATCTCTTCCAGCTGCTGACGGACCTTGTGTAAATTTCCAGTGTTTCTATTTCAGATTTCCAGCTGTTAGTTTTGCCTTTCAGCCCTCCAAACTGTCCCAGACTCAACCATTCATGCACTACCATGTATAAGTTAGTCCATGTCACCACATACCAGATGGGTGCTCCGTCCTTCCTGGGCTAAGTTGATGTGTGCCTGTGTCACTGCATTTGTTCCTGAGGCTGTGTTATCAGTGATGGGCTGCCGTATTCGTACAGATGGTCTGGCCACGAGTGTGCTGACAGTCGCTGTCAACTGTGGTGCAGATGTGGTCTGTGCTGAGGCCACTGCCTGCGGCTGCTGAGGTTGCTGATTCACCTGCAGGATGCACTGCTGATTATGAGCCAGGGACTGCCTCAAGGCTGGCAAACTTTTCTGCAGGAAAACAACAAGCAGATAATGCTTAAATGTAATTCAACAGGCAAATGTTTCTTTTTAAACAAGATATACATCCGTTGCTAAAACTAATTGGACCATACACAAGAACTTTTGACAGAGGAAAAGGGCATAGGCTCAATAAACATTTAATATTCCAAAGCCTCCCTCAAGATTTAGGGAGCTGACTACAGTCTCTGTCCAAGGCCAAGGCTCCGGCAAATATTAACGTGTAAATTCGCAATCTCAATCACAGTGACAGACAAAAATCTCTGACCAACAGGGGGAAAAGGGTCCACAACTGCTTAAAAACTTGCAAAGAATAAATGGAGAATCTGTCTTCTCCTGCTCAATATTCATATGTGTCCATGGGGAAAGCCTGCAGATTGTTAAACTAGAGAAATACATCCCACCTGATCCTCTCTTCTACTACTATTAACACATTCACTTTCCAGCAGATCATCCTCAGCAGCAGGAACCCATGGGATTTTATACCTTCCAGGGCACTGGATCAAACTTGCATCCCCACTGCTCTCCAATTACCATCCAACAAATTGAAGACAGAACGAGGACTGAAACTGGGAATTTCTTATTCAAGTGCAACTACAAGCTTCAGAACTGCCAATCCCTTCTCTCCAGCTCCCGACCACCCCCAAGATACAACAGTGTAAATTATCCACAACTGAAAGTGAAGGTCACAACCTCAACACAATCCCAAATGTGGGTATTCCGTGCATACTTTAGTCAAAATGATAACAGTTGGACTTAAGATTGGAAAATCACTCCCTCCTTAGATCCAGGTAGAGACAGGGTCTCTTACAGCAGCTACATTGTCGAGTTCATCCTCAGCCTTTACCCACACTAATTCTTTTGATTGTGACTAATATGAGCAATTAAAATCTCACTTCTCTGAGACTTAGGGCAAACTACATTATCAAATTCAGCTTCACTCTCTGTGGAACCTACACTACACCTGCCCTGGGAGAGTCTAATGGGAGGCTAGAGGGAGCTTTACTCTGTATCTAGCAGGGTTTTCTTACTATGAAAGAAGCTGCAGAGTGTCCAATTCTTACAGGACCTGTAGATGTACATAAAGTGCACACAGATCGCCGTATAAAAATATACATCCTGTTTCTATTCGTACCACACCTTGAGAAAAGGCACCAGGTATGGCTGTGGGGATGATTTAAGTTCTGACTGAAGTCTGTTTGTGAACTCTTCTGGTTCAATCTTAGAGTCCTTCAAAAGAGAAAAAGACAGACAGTTAGGATTTTTCAGAGTTAGCAACATTTTCAATTTCAGGTTATTTTGTCCATTTCTCTTGGATGGGATTGCCATTTGTCTCCACAAGGAAGAGGTCAGTAAAAAAGGGCTAAGCCTGGGCACGGAATAACTTCCCCCCAATCTTGCCGCTCACCAATCCACTTTTGCCAGCTCTTCAACTGAAACCATTCACACTCGTCCCACTTCCCTGCTTCGTCCCTATGAGTGTGCGACCTCAACGGAGTGAGAGAGTTTGATGAGCTGAGGGAAACTTAAATATCTTTCTAAAAATCTAATATTGCTTGTAATTAACATTTAACTACAAATACTGTTTAACTGCAAGGACTGTTTAAATTAGAAGTCTCATCAAGGGCCTAAGCAGGGAGGTAACTCTTTCGAGTACAAACCCGTTTCCATCTGTTTCAGATGAAGTTAGATAGTTTGCCATTGTGAGATTTGAACTCTTAATCTTGGGGGTTACAAACCCAGTACCAAAACCACTTGGCTATTAGGAGCTCTCCACTGGCAGCCGCTGAAATAGCTAATTAAGAAAACCAGCTTGAACTGGTCTTGCTGTACCTGGGCTCAGCTAGTCCCTTGATTTAGAACATATAAATTCAGACATTCTCAGTGCAACCAACACTGAGTGTGCAACCTCAACAGAATGAGCGTTGGTGAGCTGTGGGAGGTGAGGAGTGCAGGGAGGTGCTCCTTTGCTTTTCTAACTTTGTTCACCCAGCAGGAACCAGTTCTTTCTCAACAACATGGAAAAATGCTAGCTGTTCGGTGAGTATCTGGTAAGTGGCCAGCGTCAATTCCTAAGTTTTAAAATAGCACAGGAATTTGTGATAAGGTTATTAAATATATAAAAGAAAATAAATAACTGAATAAAATAATTAAGTAATTAAGTAAAGCACGTAAGTATGGCAAGACAGTTGTTGTGGCTGCAGCATGCAGGAGCTCCTGGATGCCAGCGTAATCCAGGCCAAGCACATCTGCATTAAGTGTCTGCTACTTGAGGAGCTTTGGCTCAGGGTCACCGAACTGGAGACTGAGCTGCAGACATTGTGACACATTAGGAAGGGGGAAAATTACCTGGATGCTTTGTACCAAGAGGCAGACATTGTGACACATTAGGAAGGGGGAAAATTACCTGGATGCTTTGTACCAAGAGGCAGTCACACCCATTAAGGATAGAATCTTCTGATTTAGGAGATGGTCAGGACACAAAGGTGTGACTATAGCTGAGGCAGTGAAGGGGGGACCAGAGAGCAGGAACATCAGCCTCCGCAATTGTCCAATAGGTTTGAGGCTGTTTCAGCTTGTCTGGATGACAGCGGGGGCTGCCGGGTGGATGAGCTGACTGACCAAAGCTCTGTGGTACAAGAAGCACAAAGCAATGTAGTGGTAGTAAGGGACAGTATAGTGAGAGGGAGCAAGGAGCAAAAGACCAGACGGCTACATTGCCTGCCCGGTACAAGAGTTCAGGACATTTGCTCAGGACAGAGAGGAACTTGCAGTAGGAAGGGAGGAACCAGTGGTTGTGATGCATTAAGGTACCAACGACATAAGCAGGATGAGGAGCTGAGCATCAAAGATAATAATTTCTGCATTACTACCTGAGCCACTTTCAAATTGGCAAAGGGCAATTAAGATGAGAGAAATGAATGCGCGGCTCAAAGATTGATATGGGAGAAGTGGGTTCCGGTTTGTGGTGCACTGGCACAATATTGGGGAAAATGGGATCTGTACAGTTGGGACAGTCTACACCTGAACCGTGCTGGGGTTGGTGTCCTTGCAAAACACTTAACTAGGGAAGTAGAGAGAGTTTTAAACTGAATAATGAGGGTAACGGATCAAATTTGGGAAGATGTAGTAAACCATAGAGTACAAACAAGGCAAGAAAGAAAGGTATTAATATGGCAAATGATAAATGGACTATGACAGGAATGGACAGGGTGTACAAGCCTAAAAGTAAATCTGCAGCTAAGACTAGATGCTACAAAAATAATAGGCCAACAAAGCTAAAGGCTCTGTAACTAAATGCACGTAGCGTTTGAAACAAACCAGATTTTTTTTATTCATTTAGGAAATGCGGACTTCACTGGCTGGGCCAGCATTTATTGCCCATCCCTAGTTGCCCTTGAGAAGCTGGTGGTGAGCTGCCTTCTTGAACCGCTGCAGTCCATGTGGTGTAGGTACACCCACAGTTTTGTTAAGAAAGGATGTTCCAGGATTTTGACTCAGCGACAGTAAAGGAACGGCGATATATTTCCAAGTCAGGATGGCGAGTGACTTGGAGGGGAACTTCCAGGTGGTGGTGTTCCCATCTATCTGCTGCCCTTGTCCTGCTAGATGGTAGTGGTCGTGGGTTTGGAAGGTGCTGTCTAAGGAGCCTTGGTGAATTCCTGCAGTGCATCTTGTAGATGGTACACACTGCTGTTACTGTGCGTCGGTGGTGAGAGGAGCCAATGTTTGTGGATGTGGCAAGTAACATTCGCGCCACACAAGTGTCAGGCAATGACCTTCTCCAACAAGAGAGAATCCAACCATCACTCCTTGACATTCAATGGCATTACCATCACTGAATCTCCCACTATGAACATCCTGGGGGTTACCATTGACCAGAAACTGACCTGGACTAGCCATATAAATACTGTGGCTACAAGAGCAGGTCAGAAGCTATGAATCCTGTGGCCAGTAACTCAGCTTCTGACTTCCCAAAGCCTTTCTACCATCGACAAAGCACAAGTCAGGAGTGTTGGAATACTCCCCTCTTGCCTGGATGAGTGTAGTTCCCACAACACTCAAGAAGCTTGACACCATCCAGGACAAAGCAGCCCACTTGACTGGCACCCCATCCACAAACATTCACTCCCTCCACCACCGATGCACAGTGGCAGCAGTGTGTACCATCCACAAGTTGCACTGCAGAAACTCATCTAGGCTCCTTAGACAGCACCTTCCATACCCACAATCACTACCATCTCGAAGGACTGGGGCAGTAGAGACAAGGGAACACCACCACCTGCAAGTTGCCCTCCAAACCGCTCAGCATCCTGACATGGAACTACATTGCCGTCCCTTCATTGTCACTGGGTCAAAATCCTGCAACTCCCTCCCTAACATTACTGTGGGTCTATCTACATGTACTGCAGCGGCTCAAGAAGGCATCTCACCACCAACTTCTCAAGGGATAGACAATAAATGCTGGCCTGGCCAGCCGAGCCCACAACCCCTGAATGAATTTTTTAAAAATTAGAGAGGGTTGGTCCAAGTTCAGGAAACCAGGATGTAAAAGCAGTTTGGGTTGAGATGAGAAATGAACAAGGCAAAGTGTCACTTGTGCGAGTGGTGTACATGCCCTATAATTGTAACTACATGGTAGGACAGAATATAAAAGAAGAAATAATGGAAGCTTGTCAGAAAGGTGCAGTAATAATCATGGGGGATTTTAAACTACATATAGACTAGAAAAGTCAGAAAGGCAAAGGTAGCGTAGATGAGGAGTTCACAATGTTTTTGGGATAGTTTCTGGAGCTTACCAGAGAGGAAGCGACACGAGATATGATATTGAGCAATTAGATAGTATTAACTTACACTCTCACAGTGAAAGCACCTCTCGGTAGCAGAAATCATAATATAACTGAATTTTACGTTCATTTTGATAGAGAAACGAGTGCATCTAAGACTAGTATTTTAAACTTAAATAAGGGCAATTATGAGGGTACGAAAGCAGAGCTAGCTAAAGTCAACTGGCAAATGAGATTAAGGGATAGTTCAATAGAGGTTCAGCGGCAGACATTTAAAGGGATATTTCAGAATACACAGAATAGATACATGCCGATGAGAAAGAAAAATTCCAAGGGGAGGGTCCATCATCCATGGTTAACTGACAAAGTTAAAGACAGTATCAAACTTAAAGAGAAAGCATATAATTGTGCAAAGACAGGTGGCAGGTCAGAAGATTGGCAAGAATATAAAGAGTAGCAAAAAATGACAAAAAGATTAATAAGGAGTGAAAAATTCGAGTACGAAAGAAAGTTAGCTAGTATTATAAGGACGGATAGTAAGAGTTTCTATAGATATTTAAATTAAAGAGTGAACAAAGTGAGCGTTGATCCTATAGAGAGTGCATCTGGGAATTGAGAATGGAAAGTAGGGAGATGGCAGATGAATTTAAACAGGTATTTTGCTTCAGTCTTCACTATAGAGGACACAAGTCACATCCTGGAAATAGCTGTAAGTCAGGAAATGGAAGGGAGGGAGGAACTCGGGAAAATTACAATCACCAAGGAAGTGGTATTAAGCAAATTGTTGGGGCTGCGGGCTGACCAATCCCCAGGTCCGGATGGATTTCACCCTAAGGTCTTGAAAGAAGTGGCTTGTGAGATAGTCGATAATACTGATTGATTGGTTTTAACTGGTTTTAATTTTCCAAAATTCCCTAGATTTGGGGAAAATTCCATTAGATTGGAAAATAGAAAACGCAACTCCTTTATTCAAAAAGGGAGGGAAACAGAAAGCAGAAAACTACAGGCCAGTTAGCCTAACATCTGTCATAGGGAAAATGTTAAAAGCTCTTATTAAAGATGTTATAGCAGGGCACTTAGAAAAAGTCAAGGCAATCAGGAAGGGTCAACATGGTTTTGTGAAAGGAAAATCATGTTTAACCAATTTATTGGAGTTCTTTGAAGGAGTCACATGTGCTGTACATAAAGGGGAACCTGTGGATGTACTGTACTTAGATTTCCAGGGGGCATTTGACAAAGTGCCACATGAAAGGCTATCACAGAAAATAAAAGCTCGTGGTATGAAGGATAACATATTGCCATAGAAGATTGGCTAGCTAACAAGCAGAGAGTTGGCATAAATGGGTCTTTTTTCTGGTTGGCCGGATGCGACAAGTAGTGTGCCACAGGGATCAGTGCTGTGGCCTCAACTTTTTACAATTTATATAAATGACGTGGATAAAAGGACCAAAGGACTGGTGGCTAAATTTGCTGACAACAAAAGATAGGTAGGAAAGTAAATTGTGAAGAGGACGTAAGGAGGCTACAAAGGGATATAGATAGGTTAAGTGAGTGGGCAAAGATCTGGCAAATGGAGTATAATGTGGGCAAGTGTGAAATCGTTCATTTTGGCAAGAAGAATGAAAAAGCTTATTATCTAAATGGTGAGAGATTTGCAGAATTCAGATTCAGAGGCAAATGGGTGCCCTCATGCATGAATCACAAAAGGTTAGTATGCAGGTTCGGCAAGCAATTAGGAAAGCTCATAGAATTTTATTATTTGTGAGGGGAATTGATTACAAAAGTAGGGAGGTTGTCTCATGAGGAAAGGCTGAACAAGTTAGCCTTGTACCCACTGGAATCTAGAAGACTGAGAAGCGACTTGATTGAAACATACAAGGTCCTGAGGACTCTTGACAGGGTGGATTTGAAGAGAAGGCTTGCTCTTGTGGGAGGATCTGGGGGGGGTCACTGTTTAAAAATAAGGGGTCGCTCATTTAAGACAGAAATGAGGAGAAATTTTTTGACTGTCGTCTTTGGAACTCTCTTCCTCAAAAGGCTATGGAAGCAGAGTCTTTGAATATTTTTAGGGAAGAGCTAAATAAATTCTTGATTAACAAAGGGGTGAAAAGTTATCAGGGGTAGGTGGGAATGTCAGCCATGATCTTACTGAATGGCGGAGCAGGCTCGAGGGGCCGAGTGGCCTACTCCTGCTAAGTCGTATGTTCGTCCACGCTTTTAAAACCTTTAAGTATTGAAGGGTTAAATTTTTCAGTTTTATTGTGCGCTTACAGCGATGCATTCCAAATCCTTCCCATTTGAGCCAGTTAGGATTGACGTCAGGAAGCACTTCTTCACACAAAGGGTAGCAGAAATTGGAAACATTCCCCTGCACCTCACTCAGTGCCCCCACATAACCACCACAAAAGGCTGTGAAATTTAGGGGTCAACTGGAGCTTTCAAAACAGAGTTCAACTGAATTTTTTGAGGCAAGGGTATCAAGGAATATGGAACTAAGGGGGGAAAATGGAACTGTGCTACAGATCAGTCATGATCAAACAGCAAATGACAGAACCAGCTCAAAGGGCTGAATAGCTAATTCCTGTTACCATGTCTCTTGTGCTGATCCTGAGTCTTTTATGAATTCACTGCCCAGTTGAACAAATCTTTCACTCTTGCAAACGTTTTCATTTTTATGGAATAACTTTATAGATCCCCACAATCATTTCTGCTTCAAGATGTATAATCTGTCATTGTAAGCTTATCCTGTCCACCCCTATTTCAGTTTAGGTGATCTATGATGTACCGCCTTCACAGTGCCAAGATCCTTTTTGTAAAAGGATCTACAAAACTGCACATTACTCTGACCTAACCTGTGCTTTACAAATATAGCATCTTGCTCTTCTATAGTATCCCACTATATAATTATAATTCGCCCTTTTTCAATCTGTAAACCTGTTTTGAAAGACTGTGTATCTGCACTGTTTTTTTTTACTGTGAACTAGGTTGTATTTCTATTATTATTTTCCACCAAATGTATTACTTTATGTTAATTCATGTTTAACAGCATTTGCCACAGACCTGTTCACTCTCCTGTACTCTGTGCCCTCCTATGATCTTCCTCCCCAATTCAACAGCAGCAAAAGGTCACATTCATTCCATCCCCATGTCCATGTTTTGTGTATACAGGAATACAAGACAAGTGCAGGTTCGACTCCCAGCACCAGCTCCATCACCATCTTGTGAGAAAAGTTACTCATTCCTACTCTGTGCTTTCTACTCATTAGTCTCTTAAAGAACACTATCAGATGCTTTTTGAAACTTGTAAGTGGTTCTGTAGATTACAAAGTGAAGGGTAGCACTTGCAACCTCTTACTATCACTCAAGTATGCATGTATTGGGCAATTTCAATGCAAACAATATGACTGATTTCTTATTTACTGCTGTAATTATTTGCTCACATGGTGCAAATACATTCTTTGCTTTTCCAGCAACACAAGAACACACTGAGCTTAACAGTCCATTTTAAATAGGCAGCAGCCATCAGCAAATCCTGGAACTTTGGTCCATATTCAGGCTAACCTCACACTGCGGGAGTCTGATATTCCGTGAAAATTACAATTACTACTATAAAACCAGTTAGAAGCAAGCTCTGCCACTTGCCAACAGATCTTGAACAAGGCTCTTCACATTCCGGGAAGTGTCTGCAGACTGTCCACTGTGTGATGCAAGTTTAATCAAGGTTGCAAGAAAGTTCTTGCACTTCTTCACATTTTCCTGCATTTCCTAGATTTAAAAGACGAAAACATGAGCATTAATCACAAGTATTTATTTCCCTCTCTTGTACTTCTTTCCCGAGTCTTTTTCCCTGATCTCCTGAAGGATCTGGATGTCAATATTCTATGCTTAGAAGGATAGAAGTACTGTCTCCACATATGAGGAGTTGTGCTGCTCACAATGCTACTTGCGAGGTGGTACTCATTTCGGTTATTCACCCAAAAATGACTCAAATTCAACTCGTCATTGTTTAGTCTCTGGTCAGTCATCAGGCAAAGATGATCGCCTCAGCGAGATGAAACAGGGTTAAGTTGGGCTGGGGTCATACAAGTGGCTCCAGGGTTCAAACAGAAATGAGGTGACACACCTCCTGATACAAGTTCGGAACCAAGATAACCCATGGCAGAGTTGGCAACTTGGTACTATTGGTGCCAATTATCGAGCAACCAGCCATGCTCTCTAATAAAATCTGAATGTGTAGCCCAGAAACCAAGGATTGAGACGCTTTCTATTCAGCTCCATGTAGCCTCTAAATTGTTATAGGCTTGCAAGCCAGAGCTATAATCGCAATATTTAAATTTCCAAGGGTCTTCATAGAGTAAACAGGTAAAAACAATTTCCTCTGGTCGGAGCGTCAATGACAAGGGGTCATGAATTTAGCACTGTCACTAAGGAAGTGAAGAGAGAGAGACAAGAAACCTCTAGATAGAGGATTACTGGAACATCAAACGTTTTGCCACAGGGAGCAACTGAGGCAGAAATCATTGTATTCTTTGAAGGAAGATCAAATAAACATTTGCATCAGCGAATGATACAGGGCTATGGAGAAAGCGGAGAAACATGACAGCCCAAATAGCCTCCTCTGAGTTGAGTAGTCCTGGCTGTACAAACAGTGACTACAGCAATCCAATGCTACCCTTGCTTGTTGTCCATACACATGTACAATGACAACTTGCATTTATATAGCACCTTTCACTGAAGGAATATCCAAAGGAAGTGCCAAACTCGGACTGCCAGAAAGCAATCAGGAGCAGAAACCCAAGCTTAAGTTTCTCCACTTCCAAGGCCAGGGAAGCAAAATTATGAGCATCTCTCTCCTAGGAGCCTCGTTACTGACCAAGTCACTACTGATGTTAATCCAGCTCGCTCACACAGTCAGTAAGCCCTCCCAGCAAGCTGCCCCATCAACATTTGGTTTTTGTTAAAAGGTTGTTGACAATTCCAGTTTGCAGAAACAATACAGTAAAATTCTCACAAAGAATGGATTTCTTGTTAAACTTTACAATCTAAATTCTCTAACACCAAAAGCATCCCTACACAATTCCATTCATTTTTCTGGATTGCTCTCCCTTCTACTCCTGAAGGTTGTTACTTTTGCTAGCACTCAGTTCCCTAAGCACTGTCAAACATTCGGTACCTCACTTAACTCCATGAGAGCACTGGCACACCATTCAAGTGTGAAAGACATCACAACCTATTCAACTGCATGTGGCATCGCTGCCAAACTTGATCCCACTGAAACCTCACACATATGGACAGACAAAAACACACACACACACAGCAAGGAACAGAGGGAAATGAGCAGGAATGGTGACGCTGGCTGATTTGACTTCTACTCGACCCAGTGCTGCTGCTCTGGCTGAGTTGAGTTATCATAGCACAGACTGCTGAGAGAGTCTGGGCTCATCCTGATCTCCAAGAATGAGTCTGGCACTGGGTGATGTATTCATCTACTGAACGAACCAGTTCAAATTCCCTCAACAAAAAATTTAGTCGACGTCTCAGGCATTATGAACAGGAATTAACGAGGGGTTCATTTGTCAGCTCTGCAAGTTCCTTTTTGGGCAGCGTGTCCGGCAGCACAGAGCTACAGGACGTTGCTAGGTTAATCATAGGCACCTCCTCCACAGGAAAAGGGAAGATTTGTGTCTCAGTCACTGCCAGATCAGATCAGATCACATGCGTCCCAGCAGCCAGCTGAAGAGTGACATCAGCTCAGGCTAGGTTACCTGTCCAGCTTTCGCCAGGGGTGCAGCAGGATGTGGTGCCAGGGAAACCTAGGGTAGAGGAGGAGACAAGAACACAAATAAGGTTAAACACATTCACCACCACATCCTGGATCTCTTGAAGAGAATTGGTAAAGTCAATTTTTAAGAAAAGTATTTCTTAAAGAAATCAATGCGACCACAAAGACCTGTGTAACTGCGGGTGTTCCTGGCAGCGGGGAACTGGGTATAACTTGAGGATGGACTTGCAGTTGTGTCTTGGTTGCAGATTGGGGCTGAAGTGAAGCGGTGGTCTGGGTTGGGGCTTGAGACATAATGGTGTGATGGCTGCCCACACCAGTTAAGGTTGTTGTGTATACAGTCTGGGAAGTGCTGGTACGGCCAGATATCTGCAACAAATAACAGCAACTTTAAATCTCACCAACTGGTGGAAAATATTCTTATTCAAAATAAAAACAGAATATACTTTAAGCACTCATTAAGCCTGGCAACATCAGTGGAGGGCGATACAGATTTCAGATTGATGATCTTTTCATCAGAACTGACCAGAGCAGAATTTTAACACTCATGCAGCCTGCTGGCCAGTTTAAGGGACTTAACAGGGTCCTTTTTGCTGGGAGGATGTTTCCCTGACTGGGAAGCCTAGAACATGGGATCACAGTCATGACACCACAATTGTCATTTGGCCCTTTGAGCCTGCTCTGCCATTCCATATGATCATGGCTGACCCTCTATCGATGCCACACTCTCGCTCTCTCCCCATCCCCACTGACGTCTTTAGAGTTCAGAAATCTATTTCCTTCTTAAATATATTCAGTAACTTGGCCTCCACAGCCTTTTGGTAGAGAATTCCACAGCTTCACCACCCTCTGAGTGAAGAAGCTTCTCGTCATCTCAGTCCCAAATGGCCTAAACCGTATCCTGAGATTGTGTTCTAGATCCCCCAGCCAGGGGAAATATCATCTCAGCATCCAGTCTGTCCAGCCCTGTCAGAATTTTATACTTATCAATGAGATCTCCTCTCATTCTTCTATATTCCAGTGAATACAGGCCTAGTCAGCCCAATTTCTCCTCATACGACAATTGTGCCATCCCAGGAATCAGTCTGGTATAGAAATGGCAGAGATATTGACCATTTTGGACTGAGGAGGTTATGAATCTTTGGAATTCTTGACCCAGAGAGCTATGCATGCTTTGTTGTTGAGTATACGCAAGGCAGAGATTAATAGATTTTTGGGTTTCAAGGGTATTAAGGGATATGGAGATAGTGCGGCAAAGTGGAGTCAAGGTAGATCAGCCATGATCTCATTGAATAACCAAGCACGTTTGAAGGACAGAATAGCCTCCTCCTGCTCCTATTTCTTCTGCTCATGCTCTATTCGAGACTTCTTTTTATTTTCAGGATGTAGACCTCATTGGCAATTATACATTACACTGTCAATGTGATGGCTGGCCTTGTTGTAGAAGGTTGATACAACTGAGTGCCTTGCCAGGCCACAAGAGGTTAGTTAAGAGTCAACCACATTGCTGTGGGACTGAGATACATACAATAAGCCCTGACGGGTTAAATACAGATTTTCTTCCTGAAAGAACTAGTTAACCAGTTGAATTTTTAACAATCATCCAACATCTTCATTGTCACTTTTACTGAGGCAAGTTTTCCTTATTTCTGATTTTTGAAACCAAATTCAAATTCTCAAACTGTCCAAGTGGGGTTTGAAATCTTGCTCTCTGGATTAATAGCGCAGTAATAGGACCACTTATACAACTTTATCACCAGAAGCAAACATTTGTACAACAGTATTCAAGTAAAATCCTTGACAAGTTGACAAAAAGGGAACTTTGGCATTGCTAGATTTTTTTTTTTTATAGGTATTTTAAATCCTTACCAATCTCCCTTGGAATTGCACAAAAAGAGTCTGAATCCAGTACCGTCATCGGGTAAAGCAGGGTTAGAAGGGATCGTTGCTACAAAGTACGTGTTCTCACTCAGCTTCCAGTTTGAAGTCATAAATTCTGTCCTCCTTATATTTTTATTATAAATTCTATGGCCATAATTTTAATGGAAAAATGCTACATAAACTTGTCATACCGCAGGAATTCACTAAGGCTCCTTAGACAACACCTTCCAAACCCACGATCACTACCATCTAGAAGGACAAGGGCTGCAGATAGATGGGAACATCACCACCTGGAAGTAACCCTCCAAGTCACTCACCATCCTGACTTGGAAATGTATCGCTGTTCCTGATTGCCGCTGGGTCAAAATTCTGGAACTCCCTTCCTAACAGCACTGTGGGTGTACCTACACCACATGGACTGCAGGGGTTCAAAGAGGCAGCTCTCCACCACCTTCTCAAGGGCAACTAGGGATGGGCAATAAAAGCTGGCCCAGCCAGCGAAGCCAACATCCCGTAAATTAATTTTAAAAAGTTACACACTCCACCAGTAATCGTGCTACAGTACCTTCAATTTAAGGATATAATTACAGCAACTCCCAACTTCAGATAAGATTACATTTTCATCTGACATCAGAATCCATAAGTGCAAAGTGTTGACAAATTGTGCACAGACATGAACATTAATATATTAACTGGATTCAAGCAACCCAAATTAAAAATGGAGGCTACTCCTTTCCTTGTTTTAAAATGGAGGACCTGTGATGGTCTGTTTCAGGAAGATTCTGTTCAGCAAGTTAAACATGGAGTCTGGTACAGCCATGGTGTTTTTGGCTGAGTGCAGGCCACAGATGTGCATTGGGCTGAAGATGGTTTGACTTATATTCCATGCACTAAAGGAGAGGTAAGGAAATAAAACTGATCCAGAGAAATTATTTCCTCTGGTTTGGAATCTAGAACAAAAGGACACAACGTTAAAATTAGAGCTAATCATGAGACAAAATTAAGGAGGACCTTCCCCACACAAAGGGCAGGGGAATTTTTTTTTGCTCTTTCATGGGTGTTATGAGTGTATAATAATTTTCGTAATATTTTTCTAGTTTATTGTGGTGAGTTTATGGGGGTTGTGTTTTTGCGTGTGTGAGAGAGATTTAATTACATTTTGTAGCCAAGCAGACTGCAAGTTGAAGTTATCAAAGGTAGTAAGGTGTAGACGTGTCTTTAATATGCTAATGAGTAAACATGTTTGGAGTCTTAGCATGTAAGATGTAAATGGAATTTGCATTTTTAGATAGATGAGGGGGAGTGAATTTCAAAGAGGTTAATGAGAACAATAGTAACATTATAAGAAAGGTTTAAGTTCCAAAGAGATAGTACAACAATGGAATTTACATATTAAAAAGACTGAAACTTATATAAAGGAGAATGAGGCTGTGTGTCAGGAGAAGGCATCGTAAGATCTAACAGAAGAGTGTGAAGTCTCCAGGATTTGTGCATGAAGTCTGCTGTCTACAAAAACCAAAGTTGAAGAAAGCCACTTCGAATAGCACAACACCCTGGATAGTGGAAACTTGCTGGATCTGTTTAACATCTAAAAAATCTATTTTTGGACTGTTGCCTTAAAGGGGGTGTAACTGGGAGCCAGGTTAATTAGGGATTTTACGAGTTATTATAGTAGTGATCTGTAGTCCTATGTATGTGCTTGAAATCTTCTCTTTTGTTAATTAATATTTTAATGTTAGTTTTTAAAAAATCTCTGACTTATTATTTCTGAATTCAGGGCACGCATCTCAAAATAAATACAAATTGCAAAGCCATTGTGATAGCATGATCGAATTTCCCTTGTGGATTTGATCCACCTGCCACACGTCATCCGCTGCATCTTAACAACGGGATGTGAGCATCGCTGACAAGGCCAGCATTTGTTGCCCATCCCTAATGTCCCTTGAGAAGGTCGTGGTGAGCCACCTTCTTGAACCTCTGCAGTCTACGTGGTGCAGTTGGGAAAGGAGTTCCAGGATTTTGAACCAGCGACAGTGAAGGGACGCCCATATAATTCCAAGTCAGGATGGTGTGTGACTTGGAGGGAAACCTGCTGGTGGTGATGTTCCCATGTGCTTGCTACCCTTTGTCCTTCTAAGTGACAGAGTTCTCAGGTTTGGGAGGTGCTGTCAAGGGAAGCTTGACTTGTTGCTGCAGTGCATCTTGTAGATGGTACACACTGCTGCCGCAGTGCACTTGTGAGAATGGAGTGAATGTTTAACATGGTGAATGAGATGCCAATCAAAAGAACTGCTTTGTTCTGAAAGGTATTAAGCTTCTTGAGTGCTGTTGGAGCTGCACTCATCCAGACAAGCGGAAGGTATTCCATCACACTCCAGATTTGTGCCCTGTAGATGGAGGACAGGCTTTGGGGAGTCAGGTGGTGAATTATCTGCCGCAGGAATCCAAGCCTCTGACCTTGCGGCCAAAGTCTTTATATGGCTGCTCTAAGTCAGCTCCTAGTCAATGATAACATCACCCCCCCACCAACCCCAGGATGTAGTACTGGGGGAGTCAGCGACGGTAATATCACTGAACGACAAGGTGAGATGGTTAGATCGCCTCTTGTTGGAGATGGTCATTGCCTGGCACTTGTGTGGCGAGAACATTACTTGTACTTATCAGCCCAAGCCCGAATATTGCCCAGATCTTTCTGCATAAGTTCAAGGAGTGCTTCAGTATCTGAAGAGTAGCAAATTGTGCAATCATCAGCAAACATCCCCACTTCTGCCCTTATGAGGGACAGAAAATCACTGATGAAGCAGCTGGAGACGACTGGGCTGAGGACGCTGCTCTGAGAAACTCTTGCAGCAATGTCCAGGCTGAGATGATTGGCCTGGAATCTGGAACTCAACCCACCTCCACCTCGCCCCTCCCACCACAAAAAGCTGTGGGTGCTGGAGACAGCTGCAATTTCCCAAACTGAGATCGACAGATTTTTGCTAAGGGTTTCATAGGGTATTAGAACCAAGGCAGGTAGATGGGATTGAGATACAGGTCAGCCATGGTTCAATTAATGTGGTGAGCTAATGAAAAAGGAAAGGGGGAGCAAGCAAAAGGAAGCTTATTAATTTTACCTGCTGCCTCTGACCGCATGCTCAGCAAGGTAAAGGCTTTTCTGGTGCCCCACTGAGGAGCTCACTCACACGCTTGCCCACCATTCTCATTAAGTGGAAACTTCTGCTCCAGAAGCAGCCCCAACAACAGGTGTTGCACTTTCACACACAAGGCCATGAGCAGGTGGAGTGATATGACGCTTTGCATGGCAAGTCATTTTGTCACTGGATGCATGACATCACCATTCCTGTCCTGGAGACATGGAAAAAAAACTCACCCTTAACAATATGGATCATGCAGGGGCTGGTGTTGCACTTACCAGAGTGGGAGCTGCTGTGTAGGCAGGCTGTGAAGCAGCAACTGACACTGCGTTAGCTGGCATAGCTGCAGGTTGAACTACTTTGGCTTGCACTGGGTGTCCTGGCCTGATTGAAGAGATGGTCATGGCCGGCTGAAACCATAGACGCCAGTTAATAGAACAAAACACAAGACCTCAAACCATTGGTTAACACAAGGCACTGGTTATCTTGGGTGAATTTCTTTGGCGCACTGAACCACAGCTTCCTAGTATGTTTTGCTTCTTTTACTCTTAAAATCTTGAATTCCCTGACTTTTGACCCTGGTTTCCTAATAAATAATTTAATTCATCCATCCAGTCACTGGCTTTATCACATTAGAGGCCATTTAGCTCAGTGTTCTCCAACACACCGGGCTTTAAGTGGTAGTCCTGCCAAAAACTAGCGCAGTGAGCTAAGAGGGTTTGAGTGAGGATGGTCTGCCAATTCCACACCTGGATAAGGGGAAGGGAGGAGGTTCCAGAA
This sequence comes from Isurus oxyrinchus, assembly GCA_026770705.1. NCBI lineage: Eukaryota > Metazoa > Chordata > Chondrichthyes > Lamniformes > Lamnidae > Isurus > Isurus oxyrinchus. Next base: position 179,468,446 of record JANJGN010000007.1, on the reverse strand, counting down.
CACCAAGAAAGCACCAGAATGAAAATTGCTTGCTTGAACATGGGACTCTGAAAAGTTAGGTGGCCAGCCGACACCAAGCTGGCAAACTCTATGATGTGTAGCCAATTAGGAACATCAACTGTTCGGGAAGCAACAGCAACACAATCTCCTCATTTATCTCATCTCTTTATTAGCTTCAACCTCGATGCCCTGCACTGCAAAGCTCTTCGCCCTGGTTTCACAATTAAACCTTTTTAAGATTCTGGTACCATGCTGGATAGATCACTGTGGTCCATATGGCTAGTCCTAAATTTCAGTCTCTTCTCTTACCTCTAAAGTATCCAGCTCCCTCTTGGAATTACCATGATCTTCCTGTCTGAGCTATCTACAATCACTGTGAAAATTAGTTAAATCTGAACAATTTACCATCTCTCTCGTTTTAATAACTTGAGTCTGTGGTTATGTCCAAAGGTTTATTATGGTTCAGGTTCTTCCCTCAAGTTCCAGAGCAGCTTTCCTTGGCAAGGAAAGATACCAGAGGACTAAACAATCTCTGCTTGTCCAAACCTCTCATACAATTCAAAGCATCTGAGAAAGAAACCAAGTCTTGGAGAAAGTGGAGTTTGTCAACGTCCCAAAAAAGTGACACAAACTTTCTGTTGTGACAGACAGGAATCAAAAGAATCTCATCAGTTGGAGACAAGAGAGTGGGTATATGCATACAGTCACCCCTGTGCAGTGTATACACCAATCCAATACTGAACAACAAGACCGAAGAGCTTGGTCAAGTGAAGACTTGGACACAGCCCAGTGTCATTTGTTTGTACCATGGCACCGACGTGCTTTCCCAATTGAGACACCATGTAACCCGGGGGTATACTCAATCAAGCAGAGTGGGACTACCAACAATTTGGTAGCATACATGCAGTTCAAACAAATTAAGAGTTTAAGGCTTTCCATTGGCATTATAAGGGAAACAGTGCAAGGGAAAATCATTATTTTCAACAATACTTAACTTGGAAAATATTTGCTTAATATAAGATAGAGGAGGCGTAGGTTATTTCACCTGTCAGGCCTGCTCCATCATTCAAATAAGATCATGGTTGATCTCATGGTGACCTTAATGCCACTCTCCTGCCCACACCATGACCTACCCCCCACCAACCCTGCGTGCCACTGCCCATTACCCTCATCTTGCTGTAGTTCAGAGATCTGTCTAACTCTGCCTTGAATATATTCAATGAACTGGCCTCCACTGCTCTTTGGGAAGAGGATTCCTAAGATCAATGACCCTTTGAGAGAAGGAATTCCTCATCTCCATCTTAGATGACAGGGAGACTCCTATTTTGAAACTGTGACCTCTAGTTCTATATTACCCCATGAGGGGAACATCCTCTCAGCATCTAGCTTGTCGAGTCTCTTCAGAATCATATAATCAATAAGACAATTTCTCATTCCTCTAAGTTCCACTGTAGGCCCAACCTGCTCAACCTTTCCTCATAAGACAACACTTACATTTTTTTTTCTTCATTCATAAGATGTGGGCAACACTGGCTAGGCCAGCATTTATTGACCATCATTATTAGGTCAATGTTTGGTGGAACTGCTGCAGTGCATGTGGTGTAGGTACACCCAGTGTGCTGTTAGGGAGCAAGCTGCAGGATTCTGACCCAGCGAAAGTGAAGGAAAGGCAACATAGTTCCATGTCAGGTTGGTGAATGGCTTGGAGGGGAACTTCCAGGTGGTGGTGTTCCCATGTGTCTGTTGCCCTTGTCCTTCTGCAAGATAGTGATCATGAGTTTGGAAGGTGCTTTCTTAGGAGCCTTGCTAAGTTCCTGCTGTACAACTTGTAGATGGTACACACTGCTGCCACTGTGCGTTGGTGGTGGAAAGAGTGAATATCTGTGGATGGGAAGCCAACCAAGTGGGCTGCTTTATCCTGGATGGTGTCAAGCTTCTTGAGTGTTCTGGAAGCAGCACTCACTTAGGCAAGCGGAGAACATTCCACCACACTCCAGACTTGTGCCTCAGATGATGGACAGGTTTTGGGAAGTCAGGAGATGAGCAACTCATCGCAAGATTCCCACCCTCGGACCTGCTCTTGTAGTCATACTATTTATATGGCTAATCCAGTTCAGTTTTTGGTCAACGGTAACCCCCAAGATGTTGATAGTGGGGGATTCAGTGATGGTGATGCCATTGAATGTCAAGAGGCGATGGTTAGATTCTCCCTTGTTGGAGATGGTCATTGCCTGGCACATGTGGCATGAATGTTACTTGCCACATGTCAGCCCGAGCCTGGATATTGTCCAGGTCTTGCTGCATTTGGACATGGACTGCTTCAGTATCTGAGGAGTTGCAAATAGTGCTGAACATGTGCAATCATCAGCGAGCATCCACACTTCTGGCCTTAATATGGAAGGAAGGTCATTGATGAAGCAGCTGAAGAGGTTTGGGCCAAGGACACTACCCTGAGGGAGTCCTGCAGTGATGTCCATTGAGATAATGATTCACCTCCAATATGATTCACCTCCAATAACCACAACTATCCTCCTTTGTTCTAGGTATGACTCCAAACAGCAGCCCACCACCACCTCGCCATGCCCCAATTTCCATTGACTCCAATTTTGCTAGGGCTCCCTGATGCGCCACATGGTCAAATGCGGCCTTGGTGTCAAGGGCAGTCACTTTCACCTCACCTCGGGAGTTCAGCTGTTTTGTCCATGTTTGAACCAAGGCTGTAATGAGGTCAGGAGTTGAGTGACCCTGCTGGAACTCAAACTGAGCCTCAGTCCCAAGTGATTGCTAAGCAAGTGCCACTTAATAGCAATTTTGATGACCCCTTCCATCACTTTACTGATGACCGAGAGGAGAGACGCAAGAGGAGAGTCCCTGTCATACATGCCTTTCATAATACCATGCTGACTCTGCTTGATTGTATTATAATTTTCAAAATATCCTGTTACTATTTCCTTCATAATGGATTCCAGATTTGCAGTGCTTTCAACTCAAATGGTCAAGCACCCAATTTAAAACCTTCCAAGTTACCCAAATATGGTATCAATACCAAAACTCACATGGCCTCATTATGCCAAGAGGACAATTTCCAGCTCTGCTGTTCCATTCTGCACAACCATGATCAAGTCATTGGCTGCAAAACAAACCAACACTATGGCCTGAATCTTCAATGCAGTAGCAATCACCGTTGGATTGTCACTCCGCTCCTTTTTTCCTACCTTAGTCTGGAACTCCACATTTCTCGCTTGGACTTCCAAGCCAGGCCTGCTAGGAAATGTGCAGCATAGCTGCTCCTGTAGGACTTCAGTGCAGTGCAGGATCGTTGGGGAAAAAGGAGCCATGCAATCTTTTTACAGCGCTAGCTGCTATATTCCGCTAATTTTAAATATCCCAGCCACTTCTAGAAACTAGAACGGGTCAAATTGTCAGGGAGTAGCAAAGGTGTCACTGGGGAGGTATTCAGGTGGGATGGTTCAGGTGGTGGTGGTGGTCAAGGGAGAGTAGTTGGGAGAGTGGTCAGGGGAGGGCAGTCGGGGGAAGGTGCAGGCAGGGGTGTGCCGATGGCGGGAAGGGGGGTATGCAGACAGGGATGGTGCAGCTAAGGGAGGCAGGTGTGGTATGTGATCAATACTATAGTTACCCAGGTTTTAATCCTTCTAGCTTTTCCTGGGTAACTGTTCTGCTAAGTGAGCTGGAATCATCCAAAGTCTCCAACTTTTAAATTGGAGTTTCATAGTGTTCCAGACCCAGGATAATTGCCCACTCAAGTTGAAACTTTGTGGGCAATTCCCATGCAATCCTTGCATGGGGACTTCCAAAGGGGTCTCCAGCACATCTTCAGGGCTACCTCTGGGGTACGACCCTCCGTGGAATCGCAAATCTAAACTAATATTACACCTTCCCATTCTCCTCTAAACCAAAACTCCCATACCCAAGTGCCAAATATCAACACATCAAACCTTCACTCATTCCATCTTCATCACATGCTGCAGAACACACATATTCCCTCTAACTTCCACATTGCACTCCATCCCAATTTTTGTGATATGCCCAGTCTTTTGAGCCCTTGTCAGTGCTTTGTGACGCAACTCCCCAGTGCAACGAATACTCCCCCCAATTGTATGCTCTACAGCAGCTACAATGTAGAAATACAACTCCTGACCCCAGTTGCTTGCAATGTATGGAAAACACACACTTTTCTCAGCCACAGTTGAAATTCAAAACTTATTTTCCCTTTTTCCCCTACAGACATATATTAGGAAGTGATAAGGATAGTTTGCCTCCAATGTACAACAGGAATTATACAGTCACTCAAAAAGCAAGGCAAGCGGGTTGGATCAAGGTTGCTCCGGTAACCATCTCTAGAACAATCCACTGGTCTGGAGGCAGATTTTACACCCTAGGCACTAGATACAAATAGCAAAGGAAACTGAAGAGGGAGCTCCTTAACCACATGTCAATCAGCTTTGCAGGGACAACAACTGACAATTGAACAAAGCTGATCTGCTCCGAAAGCTTAAGATTTTCCGAAACCTTACGTCAAGAGGTCTTTCATCACCTAGGTTCAAAGCACAAAGCCTGGGGATGGAGACATGTCCAACTCCATCGGGAAAACGAAAAGGAAAAAGCTTATGATGGAGAGACTCAAGCAGTGAGGGCTCAAAGCCTTCAATACACAATACTGACCAGCTCATCAACTGACAACAAAAAAAATCCCAACTGCAACCGTTGTGCTAGGTCTCAACACACAGCAGCCGCAAAGTAAACCTGCTAGGCTAGTTCAGCTCTGTGTTTGCCCAGTGATGTACCTTAATGCAAATCCAGCAAGGTTACCCTCAGGGCTGCTGCCAAATGCCTGTAGGAACACACTGTGACTTGTTTTTCAGCTACAATGAAATTGCTTTAACATGTTCAAGGCCTTGATTAGGTTGTTCCTCAACCTTCTAAATTTGAGATAATATAAACCAAGGCGATGCAACCTGTCCTCATTGTTTAACTCTAAGTCCCAGTATCATTCTGGTGAATCTCTGCTGCAGCCATTCCAAGGCCAATATATCCTTCCTGAGATTTGAAAGAACTTGCAGCATGGGAGCGCAGGAAGTTTAACATTTCACCCAAAAGACGGTACCTCTGACAGTGCAGGACTCCCTGAGTCTGTAACTGGAGTGACAGGTTAGATTATTGGCTCAAATCTCTGGATTGGTAGCATAGTCGTTATGTCACTGGGCTAGAAATCCAGAGGCCTGGACTACCAATCAAAAAGCACGGCTTTAAATCCCATCACAGTAGCTGGGAACTTATATTCAGTTAATTAAATAAGTCTAGAATAAAAAGTTTGCAGTCACAGTGACTATCTGACTACCAGATTGTTTAAAACATCTGGGTTCACTAAAGTCCTTTCCTTAGCCTTACCAGGTCTCGCCTATATGTGACTCCAGGTCCACAGCAATGTGGCTGACTCTGAAATGGCCGAAGAAGCCATTCAGCTGTACCAAGCCACATCTTAGAACTGCAACCATTCAAGAAGGTGTCCCACCCCCAGCTTCAAAGGCAATAAATCTTGGCCTTGGCATTCCGTGAGTGAAAAAAACAAATGAACACACAATCTGACTCAGGGCCGAGAGTGCTACCACTCAGCCATGGCTGACACAGATGGACTGCAGGTAGGTGGGCACGAAGGATCAAAGGTCTCCTGCCTGAAACTATTGTTATACTTGTGCACTCAAATTCTGTTCCAAAGCGCCTTCAACCTTGTCATACCTTTTCCTAACTTATACCCCTCGAACCATAACATACCTATCCCATTTTTCTCCCAATTTCTGGTCAGTCTCCCACTCAGCCAAATTTAAAGTATATTACTCCAGATACTGGAAGTGTACGATTTACGAAATAGCATCTGTGTAGAAGCAGGTACAGTTCATTTTTCAGATCCTAAGACTCTCGATCAAAAACAGGTCAATTATCTCTTTGTGCAAAAACTAGCTGCTGCAAATCTCTACATCACGACAGTGCCCATATTTAGAAGTACATTATATAAAATGAAAATATTGCAGATGTTGGAGATCTGAAATAAAAACAGAAAGTGATGGAAAAACTCAGAAGGTCTGGCAGGATCTGCAAACAGAGAAAGAGAGTCAACGCTTCAAGACCAATACTCTTCTTTAGAACAGAAGTACATAACTAGCTGTAAAATGCTTTGAGACATCCTGAACGCTTTCTTCGTTTTTTTATTCACAGGGTGTGGACGTCGCTGGTGTTGCCCATCCCTAGTTGCCCCCAAAAAGGTGGTGATGAGTCTCTTCCTTGAATCACTACATTCCATGTGGTGTAGGTACACCCACAGCACTATTAGGATGGGAGTCTCAGAATTTTGACGCCAGCAAGTGAAGGAACAGCAATATAGTTCCCAAGTCAGGGTGGAATGTGGCTTGGAGGGGAACTTTGCAGGTGGTGGCGTTCCCTTGCAACTGCTGCCCTTGTCCTTCTAGATGGTACAGGCTGTGGGTTTGGAAGGTTCTATCGAAGGAGGCTTGGCAAGTTACTGCAATGCATCTTGTAGGTGGTACACACTGCTGCCACTGTGTCGGTGGTGAACGTTTGTGGATTGGATGTCAATCCTGCAAGCTGCTTTGTCCTGGATGGTGTCGACCTTCTTGAGTGTTGTGGGAGCTGCACTCATCCAAGACAGTGGAGAGTATTCCATCACACTCCTGACTTGTGCCTTGTAGCAACGGTGGACAGATTTTGGTGAGTCCGGAGATGAGTTACATGTCACATAATTCCCAGCCTCTGACCTGCTCTTGTAGCCACAGTATTTATATGGCTAGTCCAGTTCAGGTTCTGGTCAATGGTAACCCCCAAGATGTTGACAGTGGGGGATTCAGCGACGGTAATCCCATTGAAAGTCAAGAGGAAATGTTTAAATTCTCTATTGCCTGGCACTCATGTGGCAAGCATGTTCCTTGCTATTTATCAGCCCAAGCCTGAATGTCAAAAAAGGTTTGGTGAGTTGCTGCAGTGCATCTTGTAGATGGTGTACACAGCTGTCACTGTGCATCAGTGGTTAAGTGGGTGAATGTTTAAGGTGGTGAATGGGGTGCAAATAAAGCAGGCAGCTGTGTCCTGGATGACGTCAAGCTTTTGAATGTTGCTGGAGCTGCAATTAAAAGGTTGTGAATGGCCCTACATTAATGCAAGCATATCAGGAGCTGAATCTGGAACTTCTGGTCTTTGCAACTCAGATGTTCAATGCTTCCAACAAGCGAACCAACTCAGTTCACAACTCACAAAATGCTTTGGAATAAGAGCTGCAGTAACATACGCTTCATGCTGATCACACAGCTGATTATGGGAATGCCTCCACACCTCTAGAGCACCATCAGCAGGAACTGAGCAACATTGCAGTCTTGTGTGTGATGCACGTTAAGACAACAGTGAACTTTGGAACTGCAACCTAGCAAGCATCACACCTCTAAAAAGGGAGAGAAGCAGAGTTTTTTAAAAATCTGCAGAACATAATTATGACTTTATGATGTTTTGAACAGATGCAATGAAGAGTACTGTATTGCCTTTCTGATGGAATGTATAAATACAAGTTGTTGATTTAATAGTACCTTCAACCTAATTAAACATTCCTAGGTGCTTCATAGGAACTTTGTCAACCAACATTTGACACCAAACTACCGAGCCACACAAGACGACATTTGGCCAGATGATTAAATGTTTGGTCCAAGTAGTAGGTTTTAAGGAGCATCTAAACAGAGGAAAATGAAGTGGGGAGGCAGAGATGTTTTGGGAGGGAATTACAGAGCTTAGGCAGCTGAAGGTCCCTGCTGCCTGCACAGGTAATTTTGAAGGCTCCAAGACAATGTTCAAATAAGTGTGGCATGTCGACCCAGTGTTTTGGCCGCCATTCACCCCTCAACTGAAATTATAAAGAACAGATATTAACTGGTCACTTTTTTCAACACTATTTTGTACAATTCAGCTGAGGGAAAATTGACTTGACTGCAAAACAGTGATTGCTTTCTCTGATTGACTGATTAACTGTGAAATGTTTTAGGACAACTTGATATAATACAGTTCCATTCATACCTTCAAGTTTACTGTATATTCTAAAGTGTCTCAAGGGCCCAACATTTAGCATCAACTCATGACCCTGTGGAGAAAGGCATTGTCAAATGTGGTACTGGGCAGTACAGATGCAGTTAGTGGAGTGGCAGCCTTATGTCTCGATGAAGTGATGGTTTGTGCTATGCTGGCCAATTTGGTGTTAAGCATCACCTGGTAAGGCACAGGAGCCCCACTCTGGCATTGCCAGCTCTGCTGCATTTGCAGCAGAGAGAGACAATAGGCAGGGAAGGTGCATGATCAACTCGCCTGTTTTCTCTGGGCCATCTTCTCAGCTAGCTGAACTTTATTCATTTCTGTTCACCTATTCCAATGCTCTTCCAAGCAGACAGCCTCCAGAAGTCGCAACTGTCAGCGACTGTCTCCTAGTTGTCAGTGCCAATGTCTGCCAACTTCATTTCTTGCAAGTTTCCTTGTAATGAAGGTATGAACGTCCGGGTCATGACCCAGTGGCCAGTTCACCATACAGAAGGTCTTTGGGTATATGGTCATCATCCATCTGATGAACTTGGTCGAGCCAGCTCAGACATAGTTGGTTTGGCAATGAGTGTATGCTGATGGAATTAGCACAATCCAGGACCTCTGAGTTGGTTACATTGTCCTGCCAAGAGATGGCAAGGGTACGTCTGAGACAACGAAGATCTAAATTGTTCTGTCTTTTCTCCTGCCTACTATATGTTGTCCAGGTCTCACTACTGTAGAGGACTACGCTGAGGATGCAGGCTTGGTAGACTCGCAGGTTGGTGTTCTCAGTCAGGTTGTTGTCCTATACTCTCCTACTCAGCTTGAATATAACAGATGCAGCTTTAACAATGTGTTGCTGTAGTAGCTGGGGTGCAAATATTGACATCAGCCCGGATTCCTCTCCCTCATCACTTATCGGTACTCAGCAGATCATGAGCAAGATCACTCACACTGGGTGCTCTTTTCCTCTCTAATGCAGGGATATGGTACAATGCTCCTGACCCAACTCTACCAACACTGGCTAAATCTAATCCAATGGTCAACAAACCTGGAACATTCCCAACCTGTCTGGCGCAGTAATGCACTAGACATTGTCTCAGCTGTGAATTGTACAGTCACCTGAAGCTCTGACTCAGGAGGTGCATAAAAACAATCAAGTCACACCTCTGCACCCAATCTATGACCGAAATTATTAAATCACCTCAATCGGTAAGCTACCACCAAAACCAACAATAGTAACAGGTAAAATAATATTAACTCACCTGAACGACCCATGGCTACAGGCAGAAACCCAATTGGGTGTTTCAAAAACTGCAGCTTAAGAGATCATTTGAACTTACTGCCTGGATTGTGCCATCGACACTGACATCCAGCTAGTGTCCACTTCATACAGAAGAAAAGCACAGCTAGAGGGCAGCATTCATGCTCAAATATCACGTGTTACAGCTCCAAGACATTGCAACTACTTAATTTGTCCATTAGACGATGAGATATCAGTGGTAGAGGGATCCATTCTGATGTGACAATTAAACAAGGTGTTATTCGAAAGGAGAGCACCATTATTTAGGAAGTAACCTATTGGTGCTGAATTGGGGAGTAACTTCAAGTTATCTTAGCGTCCCTGGGCCTGCTGGATGAAAGGAGTGGGTGAGAGCCAGGGTTCTGCTTCTGATTACTATTTTGTGATCCCTCTGCTGAAACATAATGGGGAGATCAGGCCTCACCCTGACATTCTCTGCCCAGATTCACACACACAGGATGGTCACTTGGTTAGGTACTGAAGGACGGGAGACATCATTGAAATTCTAACCCCAGCAAGAACTGGTACTGCCACAGGACAGGGAGAATAGGAGGAAGCTGGCAATAGAAGGAGCAGTGAGGTATTCAGCCAAATATACTAGGTGTGGCTAACAAGATAACCCAAAATGGTGAACATTTAAACCACTCCTGTGAAGAACTGGCAGAAGTACAGTGGCAAATACCTGAAGTCTTTCGTTTTTACTGATTTATTCTTGAGAATCTTAAAGAATTTCTGATCAGTTTCTTTGGTTGAACCTGATATAATGAAACAAAAACTGAGATGTATCAATCTTTGCAATTTCCTGACCCTTTCTTCCCCCAGCCCTCACGAATTTTGCCCCGTCTTCATCTGAAGATGCAAATTCCTTACTGAAGCTTGGTTCTTATGGCTAATTTTCACAAACAAGCCAAAACAGTGAATTTTGTTATTTATTCTCAGAATGGAGACATAGTTAGCAAAATCAGCATTTACTGTCCACATGTAGCTTGTCCATCTTACATGTAGATAATTTCTTCAGTCACACCTCTCTTTGAATAATAACCCAAATAACCCATATAAATATAGTGCCTACATGAGCAGGTCAGAGTCTGGGAATTCTGTGCCAAGTAACACGCCTACTAACGCCCCAAAGCCTGTCCACCATCTACAAGGCACAAGTCTCCAGTGTGATGGAATGCTCTCCACTTGCCCGGATAAGTGCAGCTCTCACAACACTCAAGAAGCTCGACATCATCCAGGACAAAGCAGCCCTGCTTGATTGGCACCCCATCCACAAATATTAATTCCCTCCACCACCGACGCACAGCGGTAACAATGAGTACCATCTACAAGATGCACTGCAGCAACTCACCAAGGCTCTTTCAACATCACCTTCCAAACTTGCACCCTCTGTCACCAAGAAGGATAAGGGCAGCGGATGCATGGGCACACCAGCACCTGCAAGTTCCCCTCCAAACCACTCACCATCCTGACTTGGAAACATATCGCCGTTCCTTCACTGTCGGTGGGTCAAAATCCTGGAACTCACTCCCTAACAGCGCTGTGGGTGTACCTACATGCAGTGGTTCAAAAAGGCGGCTCCACATTACCTTGTAAACAACCCTCATCAATCAGTAACTCCAGTGCTTCACCAACGTGGTTGGCACACAACTGCCTTCAGTGGTCACTTAGTCACATCAGATATACCTAATTTTATTTCAAGTTATCTATAAACAAATAAATAAAAAGATGAGAGATGGCAGGACAAGCTCTATGTTGAAACTATAGCATCTGAGAGTTTATGGACAGACAGGCTGTCACTGTGCTGGATTGTCACACATACAAAAAATGCCTCTGCCTTCAGCCACTCTGGCTCAGGGTCTTTCAGCTGGAGTGAGATTTACAGACACTCCGAAGCATAAGGGAGGGAGATAAATTTCTGGATAGTTCTATCCAGAGCACAGTCACACCCTTGGGAAAAACACAGGTTCAGGAAGAAGAGTGTGACTGTCAGAGCGGGGTAGCTTAGGAGAGGTTGTAAAGGAGGCCCCATAGGCATTGGTCCTGTCTAACCGGTACAATGTGCTCGCTGCCTGCGAAGGCAAACAGCAAGGCTGTATTCAGGACAGCCACAGTGCAGACCAAGGCATCATGGTCTAGAAGGTTTGGCGGAAGGAAGGATTAGGCTGGTGGAGAGTGAACAGAAATGAGGTATTGATAGGGGATTGTATAATTAGGGGAATAAATAGCATCGTCTGCAGCCATGAATCAGAGTCCCAAAGCGTGTGTTGCCTACCCAGTGTCAGAGTAAGGGATAGCTCGAGGCGGCTGGAATCAAATTTGGAAAGAGTGGGGGAAAATCAATTTGTTGTGGTTCTCATCAGAACAAATTACGCAAGTAGAAACAGGGGGAAGGATCTGCTGAGGGAGTAACAGGAGTTAAGAGTTAAATTCAAAAGCAGGACCTGAACAGTAAAGATCACTAGATATTGCCCAAGCCACATGCACATTTACAGACAGATCAGGGGAATTAAAAAGTGACCAAAAGGTTGGTGCAGTAAAGAAAGGTTTTTTTTAACAGGGCACTGGCACAAGTACTGGGACAGGAGGGAATTGTATCAATAGGTCAGGCTTCACCTAAACTAGAATGGGACCACTATCCTAATGTAAAGGCTAAATAAAGATGCACTACAAATACAGTGGTAGGATTGGGCAAGATAGTGGAGGATTCACAACAAATCAAAAGTCTAAATATAAACCAAACTTAAAATGAGACCACAGGGCAGGTTGAGCTAAGTGGTCAAAGAATATATAGTTATAGAACAGAAGTGCAAAAGGAATAAAATGAAAAGAACTTCTATTCAAACTGACTTAAACTGTACAGCAATGCAGGTAATAGAACAGGGAAACTGGGGGCAATAATACATTATAAATGCAAGCTTTAAAGAGTCATACAGACTAGAAACATTAACTCTGTTTCTCTCTCCACAGATGCTGCCAGATTTGCTGAGTTTTTCCAGCAATATTTGTTTTTATTTCAGCTTTCCAGCATCTGAAATATTTTACTTTCATCGCAATAACACATTGCCTGGAGGCAGATATAGTGGAGATTACTGAGACATGGCTACAGCGTAATGAGGACTGGGAATTAAACACTGCAGAATACAACATTTGTAAAAGATAGAGCGGGGAAAAAAGGGGAAATGGGAGTCGCGACACTTTAATTAAGATGTAACATAATAGCAGGAGAAAGAAGTGACAGCTGTCAGTAAGGCAGAAATAGAGCCACATGGATAGAGGTAAAAGATGATCAAGTATCAATCACAATAATAGATGTCGTCTACAGGCCTCTCAGGAGGAAGGAAGGTGCAGGAAGAAATATACAGATGAACTAGGAAAATAAATCAAAAAAATAGAATCATGGGAGATTCTAACTTTTTTTTATTCTTTCATGGGATGTGGGCAGCACTGGCAAGGCTGTTGCCCGTCCCTAATTGCCCTTGAACTAATATTGCTAGGTCATTTCAGAGGGCAGCAAAGAGTCAACCACATTGCTGTGGGTCTGGAGTCACATGTCGGTCAGGCTAGTTAAGGATGGCAGATTTCCTCCCCTAAAGAACACTCGTGAATCATTTAGGTTTTTGCGACAATCGAAGGTAGTTTCATGGTCACTATCACTGCGGCTAGCTTTACGTTCCAGATTTATGAACTGAATTCAAATTCCACCAGATGTCGCGGTGGGATTTGAACCCAAGTCCCCAGAGCATTAGCCTTGGTCTCTGGATTACTAGTCCCCAGCGACATTACCACTATGCCACCATCTCCCAGATCTTGAAATTAACTGGCCAGAACAGGCAGGTAAAGGGGTAAAGGAATAGAGTTCCTACAAAGTGTACAGGACTCCTTTCAATCCATTATTTATGAAGCCCAAGAAGGGGTCGACAAATGGAGAATGAGCCAGAACAATTAAGAGTAGGGGAACATCTAGGAAATAGTGACCATAATATAATATGTTCTAAGGTAATAATTGAGGCCATAATTATGAAGACAACCAGCTAACAGCCTGGGGAAAAGTTGATTTCAAGGGACGGGGAATAGAACTTAGAAAAATAAAATGGACAACAATATTGGCAAACAACGATGTAGAATAGCAATGGGGAATATTTAAAATGGTGTTCAGTGTCCTGGAAAAAAATGTTCTGCTGAAAAACAAGGCCAAACAAAACAATAATGAGACACCACAGATGAATAAAGGTTTAAGGGAAACATTGACCGAGGTGCTACATGTACATTAAGTATTGAGACAGCAGGGAGTGAAAGACAAAGGAGAATATGAACAGGTCAGGAAGGAAGCAAAAAAAAAATAGCAAGACAAAGAGAAACAATGAAACTAAATTACCAAGGGGCGTAAAACAAAATAGTATCATTTTTAAACTTATGTTTCTGTAAAAACAAGGAAGTCAGGCCATAAAGGGATAAATAGTACAAAATCACAGGCAATGATAGCAAGAAAGCAGAATATATAACTGCATTTAAACTAAAAAATATTCAATCAACTAACCAAACTCGAAGAGGATCAAATTCCTGGTCTGGACACATGAAATTCTTTTAAAATGTTTGGATATAGAAAAGAGATAGCAGAAGCAGATTACATTTCGTTATTAATACTTGAGAAAAAATTGTACCATCAGAGGACTTGCAAATAGCAAACATTATACTGAGTTTTTTTTTATTCATTCATGGGATGTGACCTTTGCTGGCTAGGCCAGCACTAATTGCCCATCCCTAGTTCCCTTTGAGAAGGTGGTGGTGAGCTGCCTTCTTGAACCACTGCAGTCCATGTGGTGTAGGTTCACCCACAGTGCTGTTAGGAAGGGAGTTCCAGGATTTTGACTCAGCGACAGTGAAGGAACGGCGATATATTTCCAAGTCATGATGGTGAGTGGCTTGGAGGGGAACTTCCAGGTGGTGGTGTTCCCATCTATCTGCTGCCCTTGTCCTTCGAGATGGTAGTGATCATGGGTTTGGAAGGTGCTGTCTCAGAAGCCTTGGTGAATTCCTGCAGTGCATCTTGTAGATGGTACACACTGCTGCTACTGTGCGTTGGTGGTGGAGGGAATGAATGTTTGTGGAAGGGGTGCCAATCAGGCAGACTGCTTTGTCCTAGACAGTGTCCAGCTTCTTCTGTTTTGTAGGAGCTGCACTCATCCAGACAAGTGGAGAGTATTCCATCACACTCCTGACTTGTGCCTTGTAGATGATGGACAGTCTTTGAGGAGTCAAGTGGTGAGTTACTCGTCACACAATTCCTAGCCTCTGATCTGCTCTTGTAGCCACAGTATTTATATGGCTAGTCCAGTTCAGTTTCTGGTCAATGGAAACCCCAGGATGTTGATAGTGGGGGATTCAGTGATGGTAATCATACCGAGCGATTTTTTGCAATGCCTATCGGTCCCTCTGCTCATGTGCTCTCATAAAAGGTGGCTGTTTCAGGACTGCGCGTAGGTACTGAGGCCCAAAAAAGCCAATTCTGAGCCAAGAGCTGCTTGAGAGGAATGCATTGGGTAGTAGCAAGCTGGCAAACATGTGAAGCTGCTCAGCAGAATTACAGCAAAAGCTGCGAGAGGCAGACCACTTTCCGTCCTCTGACTCAGCAGACCTGTCGTTAACCATGTTCGTTCCATAATGCCGAGGAGCTTCCCCTCTGCGTGATGTGCTTTTGACTTGTTTTGGGTGCCTGATGAGGTGAAGCCCTTGCCACAGGCTTGACAATGCAAAAAAAGGCTTCTCACCCATGTAGATACATTGGCAGCCAGTCAAGCTCTAACAATAGGCAAAGGACGACCTTGTCACATGAGCCTGACCACAAGAGCTGCTCACCACTGCGGCTGCACATATGTCACACCAGGTTGCTGAATTTTAATTAACATTTCTGCCTTGAAGTTGTAACCTTTGCCCCATGGGTCTGAATTGATGAATTATCAGTTGCAGAACGAGAAAAAATAAAACTCCAAAGAAGTAACTAACCCACGAAAGTATGAAGAATTTTATTTTACCAGCCAAAGACAACAATAATTAGAATTGCAGAACCCTAGACAAAAGAACCGTCACATTCTACCATCTCACCATTCTCACATGACTTGTGCCTTCCTCAGCTATGAAATCACGTCATACAATCCGACATAAAAGGATTTGCTGATACTCAAAATATCGGACTGCAAGGACTTTAGTAAACCATGTTCTTCCTTCAGGCTGATCACAGAGTTCTCTCCATGTACCTTCTGGGAGAAGAAATGTGAACACGCCTCATCCTGCACCACAGGGTAGACTCTGGACCGCAAGATGATCTTGGAAGCCTCCGAACAAAAGACCGAGGCTTGAAGGCTCTTCACCTCTTGGAGGTCCTCTTTGACATCGACCCCTGTCATCTGCAGCCGGAGCAGGTTCTGCATGTTTTTCTGGAGTCGGGATATTTCCCTCTGTTCTTTTCTAGCATTCTGAACACCTTTGAGGATGAAAACCTTCTTGACATTCTCCTTGATCGCTTGTCAGGGACTCAAAGGGGCTTCACGATTTTCCAACCTTTGTAATTCCTTGAGTTCCTCAACGTTCTCTGGGGTCAGCAGTTGCACATTCAGCTTCCACGTTCCTCTGCCAACTTCCTGGTCTTCCTGTGAGTGACAGTCAGCCAGTAGGAGGCAGTGATCAGAGAAGAACACTGGCTTGACATCGGTGGATCTGATCGTGAACACCCAGGGCACAAACAGGAAGTCTATCCTGGACCGGATAGGCCTGTCTGGCCGCGACCAGGTGTATCTTCACAGTGCTCCATCTGCAGGGTTACTGAAGACATCGTGCAGCTTGGCATCCTTTACTGTTTCCATCAGGAGTCTGGACGTGGCGTTCAATCTGCCTTCAGCCCTGCCGGATCGTCCAGCTGCATCAATGATGCAGTTGAAGTCACCACACAGAATGACCGGCCTGGAAGTCACCAGCAGCAGTGCAAGCTGAAGGACCACCAACCACTTGCTGTTTTGCCAGAGCAGAACATTCTTGTACAATACGTCTGCTACAAGGAGGTGCTTACCCATCACCTTGGAGATGGTGAAGTTGCCTCCTGGCATTAGAACACCCACGCCGGAGGAACGTGAGTCATTTCCTCCTGACCAGATTGATGGCCATGGGAGCACCTTCATGACCACTGCCTGTAGGAGCTGAGATGCTGTATCATACACTCCTGCAGAAACACGTCAGCTTTGACCTTGGCAAGGTAATCCAAGTTCGCAACGCATCGCGTCACAAATTTAACACTATGCACATTAATGGACACAATCTTATCCCAAATCCTTTTATACTGGATTGTATGACATGAAGCCCACAAACAGTACAGCCTCCCAGGCCTTCCTGTCCTCTACCACAGAGGTCTTAGACAACAGTACATACCCACGCAAAAGATGTAACACCTGCCCCTTCACTTCCTCTCTCCTCACCATCCAAGGGCCCAAACACTCCTTTCAAGTGAAGCAACGTTTCACTTGCATTTCCCCCAACTTAGTCTACTGCATTCGTTGCTCCCAATGCGGTCTCCTCTACATTGGAGACCCCAAACATAAACTGGGCGACCGCTTTACAGAACACCTGCGGTCTGTCCACAAGAATGACCCAAACCTCCCTGTCGCTTGCCATTTCAACACTCCACCCTGCTCTCTTGCCCACATGTCTGTCCTTGGCTGGCTGCATTGTTCCAGTGAAGCCCAACGCAAACTGGAGGAACAACACCTCATCTTCTGACAAGGGACTTTACAGCCTTCTGGACTGAATATTGAATTCAACAACTTTAGGTCTTGACCTCCCTCCTCCATCCCCACCCCCTTTCTGTTTCTTCCCCCTTCCTTTTGTTTTTTTTCCAATAAATTATATAGATTTTTCTTTTTCCCACCTATTTCCATTATTTTTAAATATTTTTAAATCTTTTAGGCTCCCCCCACCCCCACTAGAGCTATACCTTGAGTGCCCTACCATCCATTCTTAATTAACACATTCGTTTAGATATATATCACCAACTTCAACACCTCTGTATTCTTTTGTCTGTGACATCTTTTGATAATCTGCTTCTATCACTGCTTGTTTGTCCCTACAACCACACACCCCCCTCCACTTCTCTTCCCCCACCCAACCCACCACCCCCCACACACCCACACACCTTAAACCAGCTTATATTTCACTCCTTTCCTATTTCTACTTAATTCTGTCGAAGGGTCATGAGGACTCGAAACGTCAACTCTTTTCTTCTCCACCGATGCTGCCAGACCTGCTGAGTTTTTCCAGGTAATTCTGTTTTTGTGTTGTACATCGGAGAGTCTGGTCAAACCATCAGCTCTGGATGAACTAATTAAGGCCCTTGAGTCCTTCAATAAGAGTAAAACTCCCGGAAGCGACACCTTGCCGGCTGAGTTGTATTCGGCTCTGTGGGACTGGTTCGGCCCAGACCTGGTGGAAGTGTACAAGAGTATGCTTCTGGCCGGTAGCACATCAGAATCCGAGAGGAAAGGCATCATTACCCTCATCTACAAGCAGAAGGGGGAAAGGGAGGAAATTAGAAATTGGCGACCTGTTTCACTGCTGAATGCGGACTATAAGATTCTGTCCACAGTCATCGCCAATCAGGTCAAGTCTGCTCTGAAGTTGGTGATCCACCCTGACCACACCTGCGCGATACCCAGCAGGGAGATCTCTGACAGCCTCACGCTACTCAGGGATACGATTGCCTATGTACAGGACAGGGGTGTGGACACTTGCCTCATCAGCCTGGACTAGGAAGACGCCTTTGACAGAGTATCACACACCTACATGGTGGATGTGCTCTCCAAAATGGGATTTGGGGAGGGAAACCCACAAATGGATCCAACTGCTCTACACAAACATCTGTAGTGCAGTTTCAATCAGTGGGTGGGAATTTTCCAATTAAATCTGGAGTCAGGCAATGCTGCCATCTCTCCCCTTTCCTGTTCATGTGTTGCATAGAATCCTTTGCTGAGTCCATCAGGAAGGATCCAGGCATAAGAAGAGTGACGATCCCAAACAATGGAAGCACTCAGGTCAAAGCTTCCCTCTACATGGACAATGTCACCGTCTCCTGCTCAGATCCACTGTTAGTATGCAGACTGATTAACATCTGCAATCAGTTCAACATGGCCTCGGATACCAAGGTAAATCGCGGCAAGAATTGAGGCCATGTTCTTTGGGAACTAGACGGACCGATCCTTTGTCCCCTTCGCTGTCAGGTCAGACTGCCTGAAGGTGCCGGGGATATGGTTCGGAAAGGCCAGGGCATGCGTTAGAAACTGGAAGGAGCGAGTAGTCATGGTGAAGAAAAAAACGAGGCATGTGGAAGCGACAGTTCCTCTCCATTGCAAGTAAGAACCTGGTCATCAGGTGTGAGGCCCTCTCGGTGTTGCTATATGTGGGGCAGGTCTGGCTCATTCCTCACTCCTACGCTGTGACAATCACTCGAACCATATGCCACTTTATCTGAAGGTCGTAAGTGGACCATGTTTGCAGGGACACAATGTACAAACCTCTGGATAAAGGGAGAAAAAAGTGTGCCCAACATCACCCTCATCCTGATGGCCACCTATGTGTGTGGCTGCATTAAGCTATGCGTCGACCCTTGGTATTGCGAGCTGAGGCTCTACCTGTCCCCGGTGCTGCGAAGAATGGGTCTGGCTATGTCGCCGTGGAACATTCCAAGTAGTTGGGCCGTGCCGCACCACCTGTCCCTCATGGAAAAATTTATATAGAGAAACACCTTCAACCACAAGTCCATCAGGCAGTGATCGGCACATAATGTCCTAGAGGCCCTGAGGGAAAAGGAGAGGGTGGATTCTATTGGATGGTTCCCCGAACAGACTGTCAAAGACATGTGGCAAAATGCCTCATCGCCAGAACTCTCCAACAAGCACCAAGGCATAGCCTCTCTCCCCGTCAGATCCTTCCTACACTCCAGATCCTTCTCACCTCCTCCGCACGTTGCCCTCGAGGTGGCTGTTGGTGGGGAAGAGACCGTTGTTCACCTCCTTATGGAATGTGCCTTTGCAAAGAAGGTCTGGAGAGAAAGATGCGATAGCTTTTGTTGAGGTTCATCCCAAGCAGCTCTGTGACACAGGACTCTGTGCTCTACAGGCTGTTCCCAGGGGGACACAGCGCAATAAATATCAACTGCAGCTGGAAGATTATCAACTCGGTAAAAAACGCTCTTTGGTCTGCCCAAAACTTGTTGGTCTTCCAGACTGTGCAGACTGGTACATTCCAAGGACTACGGGCTAAAGGACTAACTAAAGCTTGGGGCAAAGACGCAATGGGGAAAAGTCGCTGTCTAAGGCCTTTCAGTCATAATGCACCGAGGGGCTGTGAACTGTATAGAATCCCTCGGGCTGTATGACTCACAATGAATGCTTGCATCATAGTTGTATTGGGGCGCCTCAAAGTGTAACATGATCTATGTAAACAATGTAAATACCATTACACTGACTGTTATGACCATTTCGAAATGTCTGTAATGTTCCTTGACTGCATTGAAGCAATTCAGGGTGCAACATGACCTATGTGGAAAAGATGAATCTGATAGCACTCTCTGTGATGGCCATTTTGAAATGTTTTGTAATGTTCTTTCAGATATTTTATGAATAAAGTACAGTTTTGCAAAAATAAATAATACAAAATCATAATAGCAATCTAAATTCTGCCTGCCCCGACATTGGATCAAATCACATGTTCCAGACAAACTGCTGGGTGTGTCTGGTTCTCCAAGGGTACAAATTATAAATTTAGTCCAATCTACTTGTGTTGCAAATCAACACTGTAAATAAGGAAGACGCTTAACAAGATAGTACAAGTCCAGGGAACTGAAGCCCAGAGCTTAATATCGTTGGTAAGGAAAATAATAGAATTCCTACTAAAGGGGAAAATAGAAAAACATATGAAGACCAAAAATATAGTCATGAATAATCAACATGCATTTCAAAAGGGGAAGGCTTATTTGACCAGCCTCATGTAATTCTTGAAGATAAAATAGATAGCAGAGAAGGGTAATGCAGCAGAATTTATCCAGGTTTACCAAGCACCATCAATGCAATGCCACACAATAGACTAATGAGTTGAAGGTCAGAGGATGTAGCGTCTGGAGTCAGACAAGTAGACAGACAGAGAGCAAGGATAAAGCTTGGATATTCAGGATGGGAGGAGGTGAAAAGTGGAGTCCCACAGGGATTGGTTTTGGGACTACTGTTGGTCACAATTTATATTAACAATCTTGACTTTGGAATCAAAAATACAATTTCTAAATTTGCAGATGTCATTAAATTGTGGAAGGACAGGCAATACTGAGGAGGACTGTAACAAATTACAGTATAGCATTAATAAATTTGCAGCCTGGCCATATAATTGGAAAATGAATTGCAACAGTTAGGTATGAGGTATTACATTTTGATTAGAAAAATAAGGTGGTCACATATTGCTTGGAAAATAAGTATCTGAAACAGCAAGGGAAGCAAAAGGATCTGGGATTACAATATACAAATCACTCCAGATTATAACACAAATCAATAAAGTCATAAAAAAGTAAATCAATTATTGGGGTTCATTTCCAGAGGGATAGAATCAAAAAGTAGAAAAGTCATGTTCAACTTGAAGTGTACCTTGGTTATACCACACTTGGATTACTGTGTACAGTTTTGGTCGCCATATTATAAAAAGGATAGATTGGCACTGAAGAAGGTACAAAGAACGATTTACAAGGATGTTTCCGGAAATGCAGGGTTATACCTATCAAAAGATGATGAACAGGCTACACCTCTTCTCTTGAAAAGGGAATGCTATGGGCTCAGCTAACAAAGGTCTTTAAAATGATCAAGGATTTTAATGCAGTAGACACAGGGTACTTCTAATTGTGGGGAACAGCAAAACTAGGGCCAACAACATAAGATAGTTATCAATCAAGTAACATATTCAGAAAAATGTCTTTAACCAAACAATGCAAGAAAGTGGAATTTGTTACCACAGGGAGTTACTGAGGCAAATCATATAGATACATTTAATCAGAAGCTGGTTAAGTACATGGCCAAATGGCCTATCTTTTATTCTCTATATTCTATATAACTTTATGTGAAATAAATGCAACCATAAAAGGCGAACAGAATCCTTAGTTTTGTACTGGAGGCATAGAATGTAAAGCATAGAAGCAAACCTGTACAGTAATTTATTGGACCAGCAGTCTGATTTTTGTTTCCGGTATCCATTACAGAAAGGGTGTAAAAACAATGGAACAAGATCTAATAACAATTCACAAGAGCATTATTGGGAATAAGGGGTCAGTTAGGAGCAAAAATTATGAAATTCTTTTTTTTTCAGTAAAGCTGGGAAGATTTAAGAGGTGACCTGGAAGAGGTCTTTATAATTGTGGAGGATTAAAAGGGGATTCAGTGATAGGTGACAAGGGAGCACATGTTTCAGATCATCACAAACAAATTTCCAAGAGGTGGTTTGCTAAAACATTCTTACACAGTAGATGGTTAGAAAACGTAATTTTCTACACATGCATGCAGTTAAAGCAGTGCTAAAACTGCTTTGAATAGGGAATTACCACCCTCTCCACATCTCTCTCCTCCTTTCAGATGTTCCTTAAAACTTAGCTCTTTGACAAAGCTTTTAGTCACCTGTCCTACTATCACCCCTTTTGAGGCTCTGTGCCAAATTTTGTTTGACAATCGCTCCAGTGCAATATTTTAGCACATTTTATGACATTAAAGGTACTGGATACAAATAAGCTGTTGTTGCAGGTCACCGCTTGAGAATGAGATGACTGAGATTAAGGGGTGGGGTTCATGTGGAGGAAGTTACAAGCACAGATTTGATGCAACAAATGTTAGTGTCCTACGTTCTGCTATTACTTTCCAACAGGGTTTGCTGCGCATCAATATGGCGAGGGGGTGAAGCGCTGTCTGCTTTTTTGCCCTCCATAACCTAAGACCTAATGAAGCACACTTACTATTGCCCCAGCCAGCTGAGCTCACTACAGACCAAGGGTCAAATCTGGGCCCTTGATGGTTTCTATGACTCAGCACCACATCAAGCAAGACAGCACACACTGAGCTGTCAAGGAAGCTAATATTCTGAGTGATGAGATTTGGCTTGGTGAGCCCTTACAGCTGAAAAGGGAGCTGATATCTTAGGCGGTCTGGAGAGTTTGTGTCCTCTCAAATACATGAGAAAGAATAAAACATTACTAGAACAAAAATGAAGGTATAAACATGATTTATTAAAATTTACAGACAATAATAGGTGAAATGAGAAATGCATAAATATATAGGTCCAGCACTTTTCAGAAGAATTTTATTCCCAAGAAAATATGACTTTATTAACCAAATTTCACTTTTGTTTTAGTTAAAACAAAACATCAAAAGAAATAAAACAAAAACAAGCAGCCAATGGGTACACTGTGACACAAAGTTCATGCCTCACATTTGATTAAATTTTCCCAGGGACAGGTAAAATCTGAAACAACTGCCCTGTTTCCTGCAATTCAGATTCTAAACACCTTCCATGTAATCACTCCCTCTCCCCACACCCCAGTTACCACTGAGAGTGAAGGCCCTATGACGCTCCCCGACCAAATCCAGCCTTCTCCGCCCACCGAAAATCTTTATCAGACTCTCTTGGTCAGATTTCCGTGCTGTCATAATCCTTTCCCAAGCACACTTATTACCAAAAGCCACTGGCATCAGATGCCCTCTGCTGCACCATCCAAATGAACATGCTGCAACTGAGACCCCGATTATAAGTGGTAAGTGGTTTGTTCCACCACAAAGAGTATCACAGCTGAGCCTTGTCTTCCCAAATCGTGCAATTCCCAGGGGAAAAGCATCCAGAGTGAGACCAATTTATTTTTTTCCTTTCAGGCCGATTGCACTGACACAAGTGCCTGTTAGATTTACATCACAGAATGAGTATTCATATGTGCACCTACATCTGAAAAGCTTATGATGGCTTCTCCACCTGGTACATCTGTATTCAGCCGAGTTGAACTAATTAACATGAACCTCAACCAAACCTGGGACATTTTTATCCCAATGACTTTAGTTCTATCCCTTGTTAAACAATCCAAAAAGCTGGAGGGAGAGGGTGGCCAAGTGGGAGAGGGGTTTATGTTGGTGAAATGTGTATTTTGCTTGTGGGCAAATTGTAAGTTTTCCTACCTGATGGATGATATTTCTGACTGGCCCAATGGATGCATCTGTTGAAAATAAAGAACTGAATTGTTTTTGAGATATCTTATCCGTAATTTCTGAAAATCAGCTTTCCCACTACTTAAGAGTGAGAGAGAGATGCTCAGAGCCATAATGAAAGTTCTTCACAGAACCCTTCAAAACTAACCAGAAAACAATCGATTCTGTGTTGAACAGGGGTTGTCCATTCCATCCAACTTTCTTTGTAGTTACTCTTTAGGGTTTTCCTTTCTTCCCTCCCCTTTTAGATATTCGTCCAAGTCCCTCCACTCCTTCATGTAGTATATCATTCCCTCCTCTGCTTCCAAACCTCGACCCATGTCCCACTTGAATTTAGTAACAGGCTGGCGTTGATTCCAATTTTGATTATTTTTTCTCCTTATGTGGGGCAGGGGTAGGAATGGAGAACGCAGAGGGTGAGAATAAACAACTTACTTTTCATAGACCCACCTCCCCAACTCCACACTCAAGGATTCAACATTTATCTTAGAAAAAAGACTTGCATTTATATAGTGCCCTTCATGGCCTCAGAAGGCCCCAAAGTGCTATACAGCCATTGAAATACTTTTGATATATAGTCACTGTTATCATGTAGGAAACGCGAGAGCCAATTTATTCACAACAATCTCCCACAAACACAAGTGATAGTAACCAGATATTCTCTTCCAGTCACATGGGTTGAGGGACAAATGTTGGCCAGGTCACTAGGAGAACTCCCCTACTCATCTTTGAAATAGTGTTATGGGATCTTTTACATCCAACTGAGGGGTCAGATGAGGCTCCGTTTAAACATTTCATCATTAGACAGCACCTTTGACTGCATCACACAGGGAGTGTCAGCCGACATTTTCCGCTGAAATCCCTGGAGTGGAGTCTGAATCCATTAACTTCTAGCCAAAAGGTGAGAGTTCCACCCTTGAGTCATGGCTGACTCCTGCATTCCAAAGGTTGATAACCTATATAAATAGACCAACATGGTTGAAGTGCCCAAACACCATCACCTTCGAAGGGGGAGGTGGGTTTAGAAAGTTTTGAACCTGAAGCTCCCCTTTCACCCTTACAAACTTCACCGAGGTAGCCACTCAGCCAGAAAACAGAACAAGGAAGAAGTTTCTAATGATAAATTTCTTTGCCAGTCATGAGGGAGGTGATGCACAACCAGAGTATGATTCCTTCCAATAACTCCAATGAGAAGGAACCAGAAGTAGAAAAGCCTGGGGGCGGAGTGGGGAAAGAGCTGAATGGTGGGGGAAAAGGGTTAGAGGAAGCAGAGGGTGGGCAGATACTTTCAACTGAGTCTATGAATCTGCTCTCAGGTTAAGGGAGCTAGATTTCACAGTGATGTCAGGGACCCATTGCTCTAACACTGCCCAAGTATAAAAAGCTGATCTTTTCCTTCCTCTGTATTGTTGATATGTTTCTGCCCCAGATACTTCACACTACTGTTAATAAGCCCAATTATAAGCCTCTGCCCATGCCCCACTTAAACCAGTTACCAGTCAGAGGCGAATGATTTCCATTTTGACACCCTTTTTGAGAAGGGGAGGTTTTGGCAAATGACTTGAAGGATCAGCACCCCCAGCTCCCTGAACCAACATGACAAGATCAGAAATGCAATGCAGTCAACTACAAATGCAAGCCCACCATCCCATTGCTGTGCTCCCCAGGGACTGAACAATCCCAGCATGCCACCACCTTTCCTGGCTTTGTATCAGGGCAGCATCTTGAAAACCTTAAACAAAACAGGGTTTTGCATGAGATTCCTGAGCAATTAAGAGTGTATAAAAACAATGGCACAGATAGAATAGTAAGTGTGAAACAAGGAGTCTTCGCACTGCAAAGGAGTACCCAGTATGTGTCTGCAAGCACCACTCATTGTCTCTAACTGATTAACCATCTGACCAAGCAAGAGAATTCAGTCAATTCATACCTGGGCTGATGCTAGGCGGAATGTCGCACCACTTGTAGGAGCAGAAGGCTTGGGAGAGATGCTTCCTGGCCGTTGGGTCTGGGCTTGAACCTGTGCATGAGCCTGGGCCAATGCTTGTTGAGGAACCATGACAAGCTGCCCACTCTCTGTCCGGACCAAAATCATTCCTGGAAAAGGAGGGAGTGAGGAAATTATTAAAGTTTGTTGACAGCTATTTTAATTTCATATAGAAAACACACATTAAAAGCAATCAAGACACAGAAATTTCAGGACAAAGCTTGCTAGGCAGCACAGAGTAAGGATCTTTTACACTCACCTGAGGGCAAATCGGGCTGCAGTTTAACATCTCATCCAAAGGACACCACCTCCAGTAACCCTCAGTACTGCACTGGGAGTTTCAGTCTAGACTTGTGCTCAACTCTCTGGAGTGGGACATTAATCCACAATCATCTGACTCAAAAGTGAGAGTGCTACCTGATACATCCATCAAAGTAACTAAAAGCTCCTTCGAGGTCATTAAATAAAATTCTGGTTTCCTCGTGTGCTAAATTCAGTTGGGTTTTTTTCTTCCCAAACCACTTTCACTTTTGGTGAAACACAGAGTAACATAATACCATAATACCTGAAGCAGAGAGAACCTTAAGTCTCACAGCTCATCATTTAACACGATCCTGATGACAGTCCTGTATTGAAGGCAACTCCAATTTCAAACCATTTTTTTAAATGGAGATTTTCAGACGATTTTAACAATATTGCATCTGAATGTAGAAACTGCTCTATACGTATAGACATAATACATCAGAAACAAGCGTGGAGTAATATAATTACTCCCATACAAATGTAGATTAACAAATAAAATCCACAAACAATAATCCTTTGCACCACGAGAGGGAGCTGCACACAATGCGATTGGCACAGTGACAAACCAGTTACAATAAAACTCGAGGCCAAGTAAAAATTGCACTCCTCACATTGACCCTGAGGATTACAGTCACATTCCTGCAACATAGTCAAACACAGAAGCAGACAACAATTGATTTTGAAAGATTCTTCCGTTTTCACACATTCCCAACCTCCTCTTCATTTTACCTGAAGGAACAAGCAAATAATCTGATGCGAATGAAAGTGCCACAAAGGAACTATGCCATGAGCTTTGTTCCCAGGTGGTGGCGTTTACTCAAAAATCACACTCTTCATCACACAGAGAGAGAGAAAAAAATCAGCAAGAAACCTGAAAATGACAAACACATCTTGACAAACCTAACATCAGCTCGGAGGTAATGTGCTAAACTGAGTTGGTAGAACCAGTTAAAACAACAGTGGTAAGACGCAAATGGGATGGAAGATCAGAAGAGGAGGTGGTGCATTGGCCAATTAGTTAAAAGCCCATGCAATGACTGGGAATTGAAAGCCCTCCAAGTCTTAGGCAACAGTTCTGGTTTCTCCAGAGAATTTGCTAAGTAAAAGAGATAAGCTTATCTAAGTCAGCTCAGTGTGTTACACACATTGTTCTATCCAAGTCACATTCTGCCGTATGATTGATTCCAAACACTATTACAAAGCTGTAAAGTTAAAAGGAGAATCACACTACTATTCACCAGCACAAATAAGATTTGTCAAAAGAAATGTTGAAAAATAAAAAGTTTCTGTCTGCCTGATATTGTATACTCTCTCTCCCTGTAGATACAGATCTAATTCACCAAAGCCAATTTTCCAGTGGGTTTTTACTGCTAATGGCTGGGGTTCAATCGCCTCTTTGACAGCATTAGTTCACAGGGCTTCGAAGTTCGAAAACTTACTTTAAAAGGAGGGTCAGGTGAAGGCTGCTGTCTCCCTGTGAGTTGCTTGTGAAAAAAAACACCAACAGGAATGTGGGCAATCAGCCTATAACGAAGCCACTGCATGGACAACTCCAGCCATCGAGCCCAAATTCCCAGGTGCCAACTCAGGGAAAATGAGACAGAGGACTCGGCCGCTCACATCAAGGAAAGTGTCACCAAAGACAAAGGAGACCAAAAACCAGATAAACCCCAACTCCCTCCCCATAAAAGTAGATAAGCTGACCATCACAAATGTCTATAAGCCACCAAATGATCTGTGGACCAACATCACTGTACAGCCTGCAGGCCAGCCAATCATCTACATTGGTGACTTCAACAGCCAATACCACATGTGGAGGTAGCTCAACACCACCACGGGAAAGCAGCTGTCAGACTGGGCCTAATGCTCATGTACAATGCAAAGCAGCTTGGCACATTCCATTCCACCAGATGGAAAGAAGGGCTAATCACCTGATCTTTGCTTCACCACTGCCCACTGATGTGCACCCACTAAGTTCATCCCATCTTCTCCCTCTCCCAACGTCATCCAACTCTCACTCGCACCACCCTTTAATTACTGTCCATAAACCCAAAGCCAAAACCAAACTGGATTCTGTGTGAGGGCAACTGAGATGCCTACAGTGGATACTTACAAACCACCATGAACTGGATCCCAGCCTTCCCCAAAAGCTACAAACATTTCTCAAACAGGCAGCCATCAAATTCATTCCCAGAGCTTCAAAAATACTTTGATTGCCTGCTGGGCCACAGAATATGAACACATCCTGGAAAAATAAAAGGAAAGTGAAGAAACCCACGTTGCTACAGCACTCCTCATCCCTTGACGAAGGGCCCCTTATACGATGGCGGAGAAGATAGACTTCAAACACTCAAGCCGAAAAGTGTGGAAACTCCTGGG
This sequence comes from Isurus oxyrinchus, assembly GCA_026770705.1. Lineage (NCBI taxonomy): Eukaryota > Metazoa > Chordata > Chondrichthyes > Lamniformes > Lamnidae > Isurus > Isurus oxyrinchus. The sequence goes on along the minus strand of JANJGN010000007.1, from coordinate 179,440,125 downwards.
TTGTCTGGGAGCAGCCGAGCAACAAGCACATCAGTGGCGCAGAATCGACGGCGATGCCATCGCTCCATGGCTCCAAATAAACTCAAAGACAATAACCAGCAGAGAAAATAAGCTGGAAGCAAAAATGGCCCCGATGCAGTCTTTCAAGACTGCCCCACCATAGACAAGCTTGTCAAGCCCTTGAACACAACAGGAAGTGGCACAGCAACCAAGTAAATAGGCCCCAAGCCATTTGCTCCCCATGCAAGCCTGAAGCTGAAGTAGGGCGCATCAAAGCCATCCTGCGGGATAATGGCTACCCTGATCACATCATTGCTCACTGTATATCACTCACACTCATGAATGGGCCTAAGGCTGCACTTTCAGTCCTAAAAAGTGCCCAATCTTTTTTTTTTATTCATTCACAGGGTGTGGGCTCTGCTGGCTGGGGCAGCATTTATTGCCCTTCCAGAGTTACCCTTGACAAGGTGGAGGTGAGCTGCCTTCTTGAAACGCTGCAGTGTAGGTACACCCACAGTGCTGTTAGGGAGGGAGTTCCAGGATTTTGACTCAGCAACAGTTAAGGAACAGCTACACATTTCTAAGTCAGGATGGTAAGTGACTTGGAGTGCAACTTCCAAGTGATTTGGAGGGGAACCTCTGCTGCCCTTATCCTTCTAGATGGTAGGGGTTGTGGGTTTTAAAAGTGTTGTCGAAGGAGCCTTCGTGAATTCCTGCAGTGCATCTTGAGGATGGTGCACACTGCCGCTACTGTGCGTCAGTGGTGGAGGGACTGAATGTTCGTGGATGTGGTGCCAATCAAGCGGGCTGTTTTGTCCTGGACACTGTCAAGCTTCTTAAGTGTTGTGGGAGCTGCACTCATCCAAGCAAATGAGGAGTTTTCATCACATTCCTAACTTGTGCCTTGTAGATGGTAGACAGGCTTTGGGGAGTCAGGAGGTGAGTTACTCGCTGCAGGATTCCTAGCATCTGATCTGCTCTTATAGCCACAGTATTTATGTGGCTCGTCCAATTCAGTTTCTGGCCAGTGGCAACCCCCAGGATGTTGATAGTGGAGGATTCAGTGATGGTAATGCCATTTAATGTCATGGGGTGATGGTTGGATTCTCTCTTGTTGGAGATGGTCATTGCCTGGCATTTGTGTGGTGCAAATGTTACTTGCCACTTGTCAGCCCAAACTGGATATTGTCTAGATCTTGCTGCATTTGGACATGGACTGCTTCAGCATCTGAGGAGTCGCGAATGGTGAACATTGCACAATCAGCAGCAAACAACCCCACTTCTGATTTTATGATGGAAGAAAGGTCATTGAGGAAGCAGCTTAAGATAGTTGGGCTGAGGGTACTATCCTGAGGAACGTCCTGGAGCTGAGGTGACTGACCTCCAACAACCACATCTTCCTTTGTGCTAGGTATGGCTCCAACCAGCTGACAGTTTCCCCCGATTCCCATTGACTCCAGTTTTGCTAGGGCTTCTTGATGCCACACTCAGTCAGAAGTTGCCTTTATGTCTGTCAAGGGCAGTCACCCTCACCTCAGCTCAGGAGTTCAACTCTTTCGTCCATGTTTGAACCAAGCCTGTAATGAGGTCAGGAGCTGAATGGCCCCAGCAAAACCCAAACTGGGTTTTTATTGCTAAGCAAGTGTCAATTGATAGCACTGCTGATGACCCCTTCCATTACTTTACTGATGATGGAGAGTAGACTGATGGGCCAGTAACTGGCCGGGTTGGATTTGTCCTGCTTTTTGTGTTCAGGACATACCTGGGCAATTTTCCACATAGCTGAGTAGATGCCTGTACTGGAACAGCTTGGCTAAGGGTGCAGCAAGTTCTGGAGCACAAGTCTTCAGTACAATTGCTGGAATATTGTCAGGGCCCATCGCCTTTGCAGTATCCAGTGCTTTCAGCCGTTTCTTGATATCACATGGAATAAATCGAATTGGCTGAAGACTGGCATCTGTGATGCTGGGGAACTCTGTAGGAAGCCAAGATGGATCATCCACTCGGCACTTCTGGCTGAAGATTGTTGCAAATTCTTCAGCTTTATCTTTTGCACTGATGTGCTGGGCTCCCCCATCATTGAGGATGGGGATATTTGTCGAGTCTCCTCCTCCAGTGAGTTTAGTAGTCCATCACCATTCACAGCTGGATGTGGCAGGACTGCAGAGCTTAGATCTGATCTGTTGGTTGTGGGATCGCTTAGCTCGGTCTATCATTTACTGCTTATGCTGTTTGGCCCTGTATTATAGCTTCACCAGGTTGACACCTAATTTTTAGGTAAGCCTGGTGCTGCTCCTGGCATGACCTCCTGCACTCTTCATTGAACCAGGGTTGATTCCCTAGCTTGATGGTAATGGTAGAGAGGGGGATATGCCGGGCCATGAGGTTACAGATTGTGTTTGAGTGGTATTCTGCTGCTGCTGATGGCCCACTGCAACTCATGGATGCCCAGACTTGAGTTGCTAGATCTGTTTGAAATCTATTCCATTTAGCATGGTGGTAGTGCCACACAACACAACGGAGGGAACCCTCAATGTGAAGGAAGGACTTCATCTCCACAATAATGGTGCAGTGGTCACTCGTACCAATACTGTCATGGACAGATGCATCTGCAGCAGGCAGGTTGGTGAGGGTGAGGTCAAGTATGTTCAAGGATTTGAAAATTACTGTCAAGGCCCCTGATATTTCTCCCCTTGCCTCCCTCAACAGCCATCCCATCCGGGCCTGTAGATTTTTCCAATTTTAAGGCTGCTAAACCTGCTAATACCTCCTCTCTCTCTATGTAACTTCCTCTAATATTTCACAGTCCTCCACCCTGATGCCTATACATGCGTTGTCCCTTTCCAATGTGAAGACCGACTGAAAGTACATTCAGGACTGACCCACGTCTTCCGGGCCCACACACATTACCTCTATGGTTCCTAATTGGGGAAGGGGGGTTCCCTCACCAGCTGCTGCAGACCCAGTGTAGCAGCCAAATCCTTTAGAACTTGGCCAGCTCAGTCTATAGTGGTGCTACCGAGCCACTTTTGGTGATGGACATTGAAGTCCTCCACCCAGAGTGCATTCTGCGTCCTAGCCACCTTCCATGCTTCCTCCGAGTGATGTTCAACATGGAGGAGTACTGATTCTTCAGCTGAGGGAGGGCAGTACGTGGTACTCAGCCGAAGGTTTCCTTACCATGTTTGATCTGATGGCATGAGAGTTCACAGGGTCCGGAATCGATGTTGGTGTTTCCCAGGGCAACTCCCTCCCAACTGTATTCCACTGTGCCGTTGCCTCTGCTGGGTCTGTCCTGCCGGTGGGACAGGACATACCCAGGGGTGGTGGTGGAGGAGTCTGGGACATTATCTGTGAGGTATGATTCCATGAGGATGACTATGTCAGGCTGTTGCTTGACTAGTCTGTGAGACAGCTCTCCCAATTTTGGCACTAGCCCCCTGATGTTAGTAAGGAGGTCTCTCAACAGGGCTGCGATTGCCTTTGTCGTTTCAGTGCCTATGTTGATGTTGCGTGGTCCATCTGCTTTCATTCCCTTTTTGTGCCTTTGTAGCGGTTTGTTACAACTGAGTGGCTTGCTAGGCCATTTCAGAGGGCATTTAAGAGTCAACCACATTGCTGTAGGTCTGGAGTCACATGTAGGCGACAGGTTTCCTTCCCTAAACGATATTAGTGAACCAGATGGGTTTTTACAACAATCAGCAATGGTTTCATGGTCATCATTAGACCTTTAATTACAGATTTTTATTGAACCCCACCAAGGTGGGAACCTGGGTCCCCAGAGCATTACCTTGGGTCTCTGGATTACTAATCCAGCAATAATACCACTACGCCATCACCTCCCCATTTAAATATATAAAAAGCAAGGGAATAACTAAGAAAAGAGTAGGGCCAATTAGGAACCATAGAGGTAATGTGTGTGGGCCCGGAAGACGTGGGTCAGTACTGAATGTACTTTCAGTCGGTCTTCACAATGGAAAAAGTCAACGCAGGTATAGACATCAGGGTGGAGGACTGTGAAATATTAGAGGAAGTTACATAGAGAGAGAGAGGAGATATTAGCGGGTTTAGCAGCCTTAAAATTGGATAAATCTACAGGCCCGGACGGGATGGCTGTTGAGGGAGGCAAGGGAAGAAATATCAGGGGCCCTGGCAGTAATTTTCAAATCCTCTCTGGCCACAGGTGAGATGCCAGAGGACTGCTAATGTCATCCCATTATTCAAAAAGGGAGGAAGGGATAGGCCAGGAAATTACAGGCCAGTCAGTCTAACCTTGGTAGTGGGGAAGCTACTAGAAAAAATTCTGAAGGACGGAATATATCTGCACTTTTAGAGACATGGATTAATCAGAGATCGTCAGCATGGGTTTGATAAGGGAAAGTCGTGTTTGACAAATATGATCGAATTTTTTGAGGAACGAGGAGTGTTGATGAGGATAATGCATTTGATGTGGTCTACATGGACTTTAGCAAGGCTTCTGATAAGGTCCCTCATGGCAGACTGGTCAAGAAAGTAAGAGCCCAGGGGATCCAAGGCAAAGTGGCATGTTGGATCCAAAAATGGCTGAGAGGCAGAAAGCGGAGGGCGACGGCAGAGAGATGTTTCTGTGATTGGAAGTCTGTTTCTAGTGGGGTTCCACAGGGCTCGGTGCTGGGGCCCTTGCTGTCTGTGGTGTACATAAATGATTAGGACTTAAATGTAGGGGGTATGATTAAGAAGTTCACGGGTGACACAAAAAGTGGTAGGGTGATAAATAGTGAGGAGGATAGCCGTATACTACAGGAGGATAGCAATAGACTGGTAAGGTGGGCAGAGCAGTGGCAAATGGAATTCAACCCGGAAAAGTGTGAGGTTACGCACTTGGGGAAGGTTAACGAGGCAAGGGATTACACAATGATTGGTAGGGCCCTGGAAAGTACTGAAGATCAGAGGGACTTTGGTCTGCATATCCACAGATCACTGAAGGTAGCAGGGCTGGTAGATAAGGTGGTTAAGAAGGCATATGGGATACTTGCCTTTATTAGCTGAGTGGGAAGATTATGATGTTACTGCATAAAAAGCTGGTTAGGTCACAATTGGAGTATTGCGTGCAGTTCTGGTCACCACATTATGGGAAGGATGTGATTGCACTAGAGAGGGTGCAGAGGAGATTTACCAGGATCCTGTCTGGGCTGGAGGGTCTGAGCTATGAGGAAAGATTGGATAGGCTGGGGCTGTTTTCCTTGGAGCAGCGAAGGTTGAGAGGGGACCTGATAAATTGTATAAAATTATGAGGGGCATAGATAGGGTGGATTGGAATGCACTTTTTCTATTAGTAGAGGGGTCAATAAAGAGTGGGCAGAGATTTAAGATAAGAGGTGGAAGGATAAGAGTAGATTTGAAGAGAAATGTTTTCACCCAGAGGGTGATGGGAGTCTGGAACTCACCGCTTGAAAGGGTGGTTGAGTCACAAACCCTTGTAACATTTAAGTAGTATTTAGATATTCACTCGTGTTACCATAGCCTCCAGGACTATGGGCCAAGCGCTGGAAAATGGGATCAGCGTAGTCAGATCTTTGTAGACCATTCCGGACACGATGAGCCAATTGTGCTGTAAATGTCTGAGTCTAAGGACAAACATTTGTTCAACAGTCCTCCCACTGAATCCAAAGGATGCAGCAGAGGCATTGCTGATGGAATTTCTCAAGTGTTTTTGTGTCATTGATACACAGTCCAGGTCTCACTGTAGTACAGGAAAGTGATGATGACAACTGCTCTTCACACTCGGGCTCTCTGCCATTATTTATAGAAGTCTTAGCTGGTGCAGTTGATCCAGTGTTGCATCACCTCGTCAACTGTAGCCTTTTGAGAGAGGTACCTGCAAAGGTATGGGAGGTCTCAACATATTCCAGAGTCTCTCCTTCAACATATATGCAAGGTTAAATATTTGGCTGACCAGGTGTGGTTAATGAGTTTTGTTTTGGAAATATTCAAGGACAAGCCAAGCCTCTTGTAGGCAGAATTTAAGAGATAGAGTGGCTTGCAAATCTGCTAGAGAGTGGACAATGACACTGCAGTCATCTGCAAACCTTAGATTATTTATTTCTATAGTCAGCAGTTTAGTTTTCGGACAGAGGTTAAAGGGTTTTCCATCTAGGTAGTGTTGATATTCACACAGAAGTACAATTATCTTTGATGAGGTGAGTAGCCACTGTCAGGTAGATTGTGAATAGTATGGAGGCGATCACACAGTATTGCTCGACATCGGTCTGGATTTTGACGGCATCTGTTTCAGACCTCCCACTTGAGACTGTTGCAGTCAGAATATCATTTAGGGGAGGTAATGGCATAGTGGTATTGTCACTGGACCAGTAATCCAGAGACCGAGAATAATGCTCTGGGAACATGGTTCGAATCCCACCACATCAGGTGGTGAAATTTGAAACCAATAAAAACCTGGAATTAAAAGTCGAATGATGACCACAAAACGACTGTCGAGTGTCATGAAAACCCATCTGGTTCATTAATGTCCTTTAGGGAGGGAAATCTGCAGTCTTTACCTGGTCTGGCCTACATTTGTCTTTTAAATGCCCTCTGAATTGGCCAAGCAAACCACTCAGTTGTATCAAACCATTGCCAAGTCCGAAAGAAACGGACAGACCACACGACATCGACCAAGGCACCAGAAACAACAACAACAGCGGCAAACTCAGCCCTCTCAACCCTCCAAAATTCTCCTTGCCTGGGGGGCTAGTGCCAAAATTGGGAGAGGTGTCTCTCAGTCTAGTCAAGCAACAGCCTGACATATTCATCCTCACGGAATCATACCTTATAGACAATGTCCCAGAAACCACCATTCCCTCCCACTAGTAGGACAGACCAAGCAAAGGTGGCGGAACAGTGGTATACAGTCCTCAACATCGACCCCGGACCCCATGAAGTCTCAGGGCGTCAGATCAAACATGAACAAGGAAGTCTCCTGGTAACTACCACTTAGCATACCGCTCAGCTGATGAATCAGTCTCCACATTGAACAGCACTTGGAGGATGTGATGAGGGTTGCAAGGACTCAAAATGTCCTCTGGGTGGGGGCCACCAAGAGTGGCTTGGCAGCACCATGAGAGACTGAACTGGCTAAAATAGCTGCCAGACTAGGTCTGCAGCAGGTGGTGCAGGATCCAACAGGAGGGAAAAACACACTTGACCTCATCCTAACCAACCTGCCTGCAACAGATGCACCTATCCGTAACTGTCAGTAGGAGTGACCACTGCACATTCCTTGTGGAGACGAAGTTCCACCTTCACATTGAGGATACCCTCCATCATGTTGTGTGGCACTGCCACAATGCTAAGTAGCACAGACTCCAAACAGATCTAGCAACTCAACACTGGGCAACCATGAGGTGCTGTGGGCCATCAGCAGAACTGTACTCAACCACAATCTGTCACCTTATGGCCCGGCATGTAACCCACTTTACCATTATGTCCAAACCAGGGATCAACCCTGGTTAAGAGTGCAGGAGGGCATACCAGGAGCAGCATCAGGCATATCTAAAAATGAGGTGTCAACCTGAAGATACAACACAGGACTACTTGAGTGTAAAACAGTATAATTAGCAAGTGATAGATGGAACAATTTCAATCATGACGATTAAACAAAAATCTGGTGAAGGCAGCTCTACAAATATCCCCATCCTCAATGATGGGGGGAGCCCAGCACATCAGTACACAAGGCAAGGCTGAAGCATTTGCAACCATCTTCAGCCAATAGTGCCGAGTAGATAATCCATCTCGGCCTCCTCCGGAGGTTCCCAGCATCACAAGTACCAATTCAATTCACTCTGCGTGATGTCAAGAAATGGCTGAAGGCACTGGATACTGCAAAAGCTATGGGCCCTGACAATATTCCAGCAACAGAACTGAACACTTGTGCTCCAGAGCTTGCTGTGTCCCTAGCCAAGCTGTTCCAGTGCAACTACAACACTGGCAACGATCCGGCTATATGGAAAATTGCCCAGGTATATCCTGTACACAAAAAGCAGAACAAATCTAACTCAGCCAATTGCCACCCCATCAGTCTACTCTCGATCATCAGTAAGGTGATGGAAGGGGTCATCAATAGTGCTTTCAAGCTCACTGATGCTCAGTTTAGGTTTTGCCAGTGCCACTCAGCTCCTGACCTCCTTACAGCCTTGGTTCAAACATGGACAAAAGAGCTGAATTCCAGAGGTGAGGTGAGAGTGACTGCCCTTGACATCAAGGCAACATTTGACTGAGCATGGCATCAAGGAACCCTAGCAAAACTGGGAATCAGGGGGAAAACTCTCTGTTGGTTGGAGTCATACCTAGCACAAAAAATGATGATTGTGGTTGTTGGAGTTCAATCATCTCAGTTCCAGGGCATCACTGCAAGTGTTCCTCAGGGTAGTGTCCTTGGCCCAACCATCTTCAGCTGCTTCATCAATTACTTTCCTTCCATCATAAGGTCAGAGTGGATATGTTCGCTAATGCTTGCACAGTGTTCAGCACCATTCGCAATTCATCAAATGCTGAGGCTGTCCATGTCCAAATGCAGCAAGACCTGGACAATATCCAGGCTTGAGCTGGCAAGTGGCAAATAACATTTACACCATACAAGTACCAGCCAATGACCATCTCCGATAAGAGAGAATCTAGCCATTGCAACTTGACCTTTAATGGCATTACCATCTCTGAATCCCCACTATCAACATCCTGGGGGGGTTACCACTGGCCAGAAACGGAACTGGACTAGCCACATAAATACTGTGGCTCCAAGAGCAGGTCAGAGTCTAGGAATTCTGTAGCAAGTAACTCACCTCCTGACTCCCCAAAGCCTGACAACCATCTACATAACACAAGTCAGGAGTGCAATGGAATACTCCCCACTTGCCTGGATGAGTGAAGCTCCAACAACACTCAAGAAGCTTGACACCAACCAGGACAAAGCAGTCCACTTAAATGGCACAACATCCACAAACATTCACTCCCTCCACCACCAATGTACAGTGGCAGTAGTGTGCATCACCTACAAGATGCAATGCAGGAACTCACCAAGCCATCTTAAGATAGCACTTTCCAAACCCACAACCACTCCAATCTAGAAGGACAAGGGCAGCAGACACATGGGAACACCACTACCTGGAAGTTCCCCTACAAGCCACACAACATCCTGATTTGGAAATATATCGTTTTCTTCACTGTCACTGGGTCAAAATCCTGCAACTCCCTCGCTAACACCACTGTGGGCATACCTACACCACAGACAGCCGCAATTCAAGGCGGCTGTTCACCATCTTCTCCAGGACAATTAGCGATGGGCAATAAATACTGGCCTAACCAGCAATGCCCACATCACATGAACACATTTTTTTAAAAAATCATGAAGCAGGTGCAGAATTATGATGAAGTTTCATGAACATCTAAACCTTTGGAGCACAATCCACAGAGCCTTGCAAATTAAATGTCATCAGGTCAATAAATGCAATGAAGAGATCCTGGTGGTGTTCTTGACATCTCTCTAGGATTTCTGGCTATATGGACTGAATCAAAGGTTCCTGTGGAAGGTCTAAAGCCACACTGTATCTGGGAGGATTTCCTCAGCCACAAGACATTTAGGATTCAGGAGTGCATGTCAGGATTTTCCCTGCATGGACACGAGGGAAATACCTCGATCGTTTCCACAGCATGATTCATCTCCTTTCCTGAAGATAGTTACAGTTGTCACAGTCCTGAGTCATGGGGACAGGGAGTTCTTTTTCCTCCCAAATCCATAGGATGAGTGCGTGGAATCTCAATGTGAGAATAAGCTTTGAAGACCTCAGCTGGAATACCATCGATTCTATACTTTTCATCCTCTTGATTGCTTTTTGCAGCTCTCTCATTGATGGTGGTTCATCCAAAGATTCTGTCTCCATGACTCAGGACTGTGACAGTTGTAACTATCTTCAGGAGAGGAGATGAATCATGCTGTGGAAACAATCAAGGTATTTCCCAGGGTACTGGGGGAAGCTGCCACTGTGGATTCACAGTTGAGGAGATACTCCAAATGTTCTTTCCAATGTTGATGGATGACATTTTTAACCTTGAGAAGAGAAACACTATCCTATGAGCGATGGGGATTTTGTCCATTTGACATTGGTCTATAGGTGATCCTTGTGGCTTCATAAAAGCTTCACATATCATGATGGTCAGCCTATAGCTGGATCTCTCAGGCTCTCTCTTCCCATCCACATGGCCTTTATCTTCCAGATTTGTCTTTGGGCATTAGCCTTGAGCTGTTGGAATGGTGCCTTCTTGACTTGTGAGACCTTTTGGGTTGTTCTACTAAGCAACGCAAGCTGCTTCTTTTTGTTCCAGGTCACACATTTCGGCATGGTTTTCGTCGAACCAGTCCTGGAGACGACAATGCTTGAACCCAATGGTCTGGGCACAGGAGTCGAGTACAGCTGACTTTATTTGATCCAACTGTTTTGAAATTGAGTTAGATGTGTGAAGATTTTCCACACTGGTTTGAGCTTCACTTGGAATTCCTCCTTTCGGTCCATGACATTTATCTTCTTCCTCTTGGACTTTTGGATCTTGTGATGTCTCGGTGATAGGTGGATGTTCATCACCAATTTAACAAGCCTACAGTCTGAGCTGCAAGCATCAGTCCCCCACAATGATCAAGTGATACAGACATCATTTAGGTCTGGTCTACCCAATAACAGAATACTGCTGCTCAATAAGACCATAAGACATAGGAGCAGAAATTAGGCCATTCGGCCCATCGAGTCTGCTCCGCCATTCAATCATGGCTGATAAGTTTCTCAACCCCATTCTCCCGTCTTCTCCCCCTTATCCTTTGATCCCCTTACCAACCAAGAACCTATCTATCTCGGTCTTAAATACCCTCAATGACCTGGCCTCCACAGCCTTCTGTGGCAATGAATTCCATAGATTCTCCACTCTCTGGCTAAAGAAGTTTCTCCTCATCTCTGTTCTAAAAGGTCTTCCCTTTACTCTGAGGCTGTGGCTCTCCTACTAATGGAAACATCTTCCCTACCTCCACTCTATCCAGGCCTTTCAGTATTCTGTAAGTTTCAATCAGATCCCCCCTATTCCTTCTAAACTCCATCAAGTATAGACCCAGAGTCCTCAAATGTTAAGCCTTTCATTCCTGGGATCATTCTCTTGAATCTCCTCTGGACCCACTCCAGGGCCAGCACATCCTTCCTGAGATACAGGGCCCAAAATTGCTCACAATATTCTAAATGTGGTCTGACCAGAGCCTTATAAAGCCTCAGCAGCACATCCCTGCTTTTATATTCTGGTCCTCTGGAAATAAATGCCAACATTGCATTTGCCTTCCTAACCACCGACTCAACCTGCAAGTTAACCTTAAGAGAATCCTGGACAAGGATTCCCAAGTCCCTTTGCACTCCAGATTTCTGAATTCTCTCCCCATTTAGAAAATAGTCTATGCCTCTATTCTTCCTATCAAAGTGCATGACCTCACACTTCCCCACGTTATATTCCATCTGCCACTTCTTTGCCCATTCTCCTAACCTGTCCAAATCCTTCTGCAGCCTCCCCGCCTCCACACAATACTACCTGTCCCTCCACTTATCTTTGTATCATCTGCAAACTTAGCCAAGATGCCCTCAGTTCCTTCATCTAGATCATTAATGTATGAAGTGAAAAGTTGTGGTCCCAACACTGACCCCTGCGGAACTCCTCAATCTGGCTCAGGAGCCAGCACATAAACATGGTCAATGAGAATTATTTCTGGAACATTGAGACCAATGCAGCTTGAGTGGCTCCCTGTGCTCGCACACATTGAGCCTCCTGATGTCTGCATCAAAACATCGATCTCAAAGAACACCATCACTGACAGCTAAAAAAGCACTTCCATTGCCACAAAAAAATACCCAAGCACTCGTCTGAAATCCCATAACCCTGACTGGAACACACTCCACACCCTGATGGACATCCCCACCACTCGATGGACATCTCCTGGTTGGCTGCAAACATCACCAACCACACCACTGACCCACGTCGTGAAGTCTCAGGTTTCAACCTTTCATTGAAAATCTGTACAACCCTCAACCTCTTAAGTTCAGGCCAGGTTAGGTGTGACCACGTGCTCCACTAGTGGAACAAACAGCTCATATTATGACTGTGCCCCCCAACCAAGTCAGGCCATCAGCTATATACTGGACTCCTACCCGTAAAGATCCATTTCTGGTGGCATCACAACCATTCACCCTGCATCAGCTGAAACCATTGAGCGGACTGTTAATTTTAACTGCTTCCCCAGCTATATGAGTAAAAACAACCTTGGTGCATAATGGCAGCTTGATTCAATTGGTAATACATACTTGTTTTCAAGTCCACAGTTTGAGAATTCCACTCTAGGACTTGAGTTCTTAAAATAGGCCTGACAGTCTTAGTCATCAGACAATAAACCAAGATCTGTTCAGGTGAACGCTGACGATTAGGGGTATGATTAGAAAATCAGCGAGTTCCTGGTGTCCACAACATTCCTCCCTCAACCAGCAACAAATTCTCAGTGTTATTCATAGGGATGTGATGTCATTGTTTATACAACAGTGACTGAGGTGAGAGTGGCTAAAGCATGGTTGGATAGACACAAACTCACTTGTTTGGTCTTACACTTGACATACGACCACAAGGTAGCTTAGGCCAGTCACCACCCCTGGAAATAGACAAAATAACAGTCAGCATCTTCAAGACAAAAAGGGTGAATAGTTAACGATGTAGGGAGTGAGCAAAATTTTTTTGCTTCCCTAAGAAATGAAAGGTTGGTGATAGGAGTGGAAAGAAAGCCACTTGATTCTAATTCTTCAGCTATACAAATCAATTCAAAATCATAGTTCAATGCACAGTCATCTGTCTTCCACTGAAAGTAGAAGCACAGGCAGGGCAGTCACAATTCATGATGCATGGTCACTGTGACTAAGACCTATTCAACAGCAGTGCTTCCCCTATTGTGTACTACAAAGTGCTAAGATTTGATAGGTGCTCACCTCATGCCTAGAGCCGCCAACTCAAGAGTTTGCAAGTTATGCAGTTTGCATTTACACTGAGTAAACTACAAGTAATGAAATCACAGAAGTCATTCAAGCCAGTCAGTTTACTTGCTTATTCAAGACTTCTTTTTTGGTGCTATTACAATGTTTCAATACATTGATACAACTATGATATAGCAGGACTATGCAAACTGTAGCTCTTGGACCATATCAAACCACATGCCCTCTCAACTGTTTTTGCTAAAACCTGTCCTGTACTGCAAATTCTAATTTGTCATTTCCTCTGACCAGCAGCAGGCTTTTACCCACCAGTATTGTCCCTCAATTTCAAACACTGAGACCTGTACCCACTAGTGCTGTAGTGGGTACTTATATAATGACAGACCTGCACCCCAATCTTATACATTTACAGAGCCATATCCACCAGTACTGTACATGTCAGCCAGTGAGACCTGTACCCACTATTTCCGTATCCCAGTGTAATACAATGACAGGCTTATACCGTATCCCCTTAAACAGCGACAGCCAAACATCCACCAGTACTGTATCCCAGTGCTATACAGTGACAGACCTATAACCCCCGCCCCAGTACTGTACCCCAATGCCTGACCACATCTACCCGTGTTATATAATAAAAAAGGCACTCGCCAGACCCTATGCAAATTATGACAAGTACATTTTGAAACGTACTGCTGCCTGTTTATCACCATTAAAGTGGGTGACAAATAACGTCACATACCCAAGATAACAACTTGCTAAAATCTTATTGATGATACCAACACAACTTTTACTGGTCATTGGGAGTTTCAGATGAAAAATAAGAAGTGAGCCACAGGGAACAAATGGAAAGAAAAAAGCAAAATAGATGCAATTCTATTTGCAATGGTTGAATGGAGGCAATATTTACTGCAGTGAGTAGCCACCTACTTTAGGCTTTGGTTACAATGATAAATCCAAACTGCTCCATGTTTGATAACTGCATAACTGAATGATGACTTTATTTGAAGTCCAGAGATATTAAGTAGCTGCCTCACTTTCCTTGAAGCCTTATACATATTCTGACCCATTAAAGAATGAATATATTTCAATTCAGGTGTCTAACTGAAGTCTTCCTAACTGCATCATTAACCACCCCCTCAATTTAATATAAAACAGCAACGGAGAAACAGATTAAACTATCCAAACTCTTGGGCTCTCGGGGGACAATATGGAGGAAGCCAACGAACACAGAATGGAATCGTCTGAAACAGAATGGATTCAGTAACCAGTTCACCACCATGAAGCGTGGACTGGGAATGCGAACAGAGTTCTGTGGAACCCTGAATCAAAGGCTGAACTGTGAACTACAGCACAGATTGAGCAAGTCAAGAGGAAATGAGATAGCAAATCAGTGGGAGGGGGAGAGTCACAAAATTCCCTGAGGTTGATATGTTTTTTTTTACTCTTGTTCCGTCGCACTGACTAGAAGCTATTGGCGAGTGCGTGAGAGTCCTACCAAGGCGGAGATGAGTTGGTGATGGGGTGCGGGTGGGCTGAAATCCACTTTCCAGTCAGAACACAGTGCCAATGGTCGACCCAATTGTCAATGTGACCCACACATAAGAATTGGCACTGAACAGCAAAGGCACAAGGCTAACTCTCCAATTAGATAAACAGGAACTCCAAAGGCAACACCTATAAATAACATCCAACCTTCCTATTTCTGCCTCGCCCCACCCCAGGCACATAAACCCTTGGTCATGTTAAAATCCTACCAACACAACGTGCCAAAATAATACACTAAAAGTACTCAGCACAAAGTAACCCACCTTGACCCAAAACTAATGTGTAACAGCTACTGGGGTGCTCAGTGGCTTTTAGTTAGGAAAGCAAAGGGCAAGGGGTGGGAAGACAGCCAGAGCCCCTTCAAAAGATGGCTATTCAATGATGCTCTACACCAATTGGAAAGTGGTACACAAGTAACTGTTGGGCAAGGACAGACCTCATCACTATCATTCGCAGTCCACTGAGTCGAGGCATTGTGATTGTTCTTCATGCCATCATTAGCACAGTTGTTAAGTTCTGTGGGGTGGGGGGGGGGGGGGGGGGGGGGCAGAGGAGAGAGAGAGAAAGAGAAGAAAACGTACAGCTTTTGGTTTCAAAGTTTAAAGAGCATTTTTAGAGTTAGTGAGAGCTGTCCTCAGTCACACCCACAGCTCTGAAAGCAAACACTCTGAGCTAAGGAAGCTAAATCCATGACAAAAGCTGGCCGAGACCCAACATCATTAATAACATCAGGAACCAAGAAAGAGGAAAATATACGAGTAAATGAAGCGTGGCAGACAGCCATATGAGACAGACAACTTTATCCCTCAATGCTTGCACAAGGAACCCTGCCAACTGTAAGATTTTTTTGATTCAAAGTTGGCTGTGATCTTGTCTACAGCCTGCCAACTGCAAAGTAACGAACTGGAAATGGTGTACACTTCCCTCACTGCTGTGACACTTTCAAAAGGTGTTGCAGCTGGAGCGGCAATGTCACTACTGAGAATTGATACATCCCTTCTTAAATTATTCCAAACAGTAGAAACTCAGCACGTTGACAATCTCACATGCAGGTAGAAGGCAGCAGCAGAGCACCAGTTCAAGACAATCTATTCCGCAATATGTCCAAGCTCTTAACCACCCAAGCACTGTTGGTTTGGGTGGACACAGGCTTTCAACTGAGTTGAGACAAGAGTTAAACAAGAGTTACCCTGCTCTCCTCTTAGCTAGAGAGCAAGTAATTATGCAAAGGGAAAGGAAAAACTTAAAAATGCAATCAATAACAAAGCAACTAGCCCAATCTTATCTGCTGCTACGGAAATTTGAAAACAAAGTGCAACCCAGGCCATGAGGCCTTCATAAATTTATGCTTATGATATTCAAGCTTTGAGCTAGTTTGCTGGCTGACCAAATAACCGGGGAAGGAAAGCAAAGAAAATGGAGGGATGGAAGACAAACAAGGTTTGCATTGATATTCCAGTCCTACTCAGGCCCCCTCCCACAACTCTTTCTCCAGTACATCGATGATTACTTCGGTGCTGCTTCATGCTCTCATCGGGGACATGGAAAAATTTATTAATTTTGCTTCCATTTTCCACCCCTCCATCATTTTCACATGGTCCATCTCTGACACTTCCCTACCCTTCCTTGACCTCGCTGTCTCAATCTCTGGTGATAGACTGTCCACCAATATCCATTACAAACCTACCGACACCCACAGCTACCTCAACTACAGTTCCTCACACCCCACTTCCTGTAAGGACTCCATCCCATTCTCTCAGTTCCTTCGCCTCCGTTGCATCTGTTCTGATGATGCCACTTTCAAAAACAGTTCCTCTGACATGTTCTCCTTCTTCCTTAACTGAGGTTTTCCACGCACGGTCGTTGACAGGGTCCTCAACCGTGCCCAGCCCATCTCCCACGCATCCACCCTCACACCTTCTTCTCCCTCCCAGAAACATGATTGGGTCCTCCTTGTCCTCACTTATCACCCCACCAGCCTCCACATTCAAAGGATCATCCTCCGCCATTTCTGCCAACTCCAGCATGATGCCACCACCAAACACATCTTCCCTTCATCCCCCCCGGCGGCATTCCGCAGGGATTGTTCCCTCCGGGACACCCTGGTCCACTCCTCCATCACCCCTTACACCTCAAACCCCTCCCACGGCACCTTCCCATGCAACCGCAGAAGGTGCAACACCTGTCCCTTTACTTCCTCTCTCCTCACCGTCCAAGGGCCCAAACACTCCTTTCAAGTGAAGCAGCATTTCACTTGCATTTCTCTCAACTTAGTCTACTGCGTTCGTTGCTCCCAATGCGGTTTCCTCTACATTGGAGAGACCAAACGCAGACTGGGTGACTGCTTTGTAGAACACCTTCGGTCTGTCCGCAAGCATTACCCAGACCCTCCCTGTTGCTTGCCATTTTAACACTCCACCCTGCTCTCATGCCTACATGTCTGTCCTTGGCTTGCTGCATTGTTCCAGTGAAGCTCAACGCAAACTGGAGGAACAGCACCTCATCTTCCGACTAGGCA